>CM066162.1:67637887-68352887 GCA_033629205.1 Lithocarpus polystachyus
CCACAAATCATATACCACAAATCAGACGAAGGATCCTTACACCACAAATTAATATGATTGCAATGAATTAGTAATAACATAAAAAATTTTAAAATGCTTTCTCAAGACACAAACCTTATGCCAAGTCACAATTTAATGCAATTTGGGTATATGCTATGCCTTCCCATTTAAGTCCCAAAAATAATTGGAAATATAAATAATATAAATGAAAATTATGTCAAATCACGATCAAAATTTTAATCAAAATTTAATATATACAAAAACGTTTAATGTCTTAGACTTTCGTTTCAAAATAGATTTGTCAGGTCTATAAATGAAGATGGTTTCAATGCCATTTATTTAATTTTGTTTCTGTAAAAGAAAAAGAAAAAGAAAATTATAATACATACGTCCAAATTTAAAATTACATCTAATTGGCACTGGTACTAACTACTAATAACAAAGTACAAATTTCTACATTTCATTTAATGCCCACCCTTCATTAAAATAAAATATAAATAAATAAATAAAGAAGAAAGAAAGAAAGATTGATGCTTATTAGTGATTAATCTAGTCAAATGTTCTAAACATGAACAATTTGATTTTTCTAGCAATATATAAACCACTCAAGTAAAATGTGGAATGAAAGACACACAAAAAAAGGTCATCAATCCTTCAAGAGAAATTAGTGTTACTTACAGGGAATTTAGGTTTTGATGTATTTATTCTTCAACAACTTTTTATTGCAATTGAATTCTTCTTTTTGGACTGGACTTTTATGTGGTTCAGAACTACTCATAGACCCTATGTTTAACAAGGACAAACTTAGGGACAACCCGGTAAAAAATGTCTCCAACTCCACTTAAAATGCCTACAAAATAGGACACTCTCCTACTAATTCATGTCTTCAAAATAAACTTATCCAAAAAAAAAAACTTCTTAGTCCACTTTGTATATTTCCTTCAAGACCATTGTAGGGGGCGGATCTTAAAACCTGCAACCCGCTGAGAATGAGCTAGAATAGGGGCCTAATACAACTAATTTGTAGATATGGATAATTAAGGCTAACTCATTAATTCCTAAGGACTACAGCTTAATAATTAAAGAAATAGGATTAGCTAAAACGATAAGACTTGGTATAAATGAAGCAAGAAAAAAAATATTCTTATTTTATTTCCTTCCCTGGGCAAATCAAGGAACAATTGTTTCTTAAGAAATACACTTCTCGGTATTACACAAGTCTCTTTTTCTCTCTATCTCTACTTCTCTCTATGAATATTTTTCGATCCCCTTTCTAGGATGATCTTCCTTCCCATTTATAGCTATTTGGATTGCATCCCAGCCTTCCACTTGGAGGGTTGTGGATCTCTCTCTGGATAATTGTCCCATCACTACTTTGCTGGTGGTGGTAGAGTAGGTTACAGCCTGTGAAAAAACTATTCAGGGGTCATTCTGCCATTAATGCGATAGAGTGAGTTATTGTAGGACATTTAATGCAGAGGTTATGGATGATTGATTTGGGGTAGTTAGTACATGCTAGTTGCATTCACACATTAAAGTGTCTTTTCATCTGCTCTGGGGACACTTTCGATTTCCTCAACACTGCAGTTAATGCTGCAAGTGGCTATGTGTCTCCACGTTCTACAGTAAGATGGAGATCATGTGGCTCGCATTTCTCCTGGGTAAATGAGCGGGAAAATTACTGCTCCTTTTTCATCACTATATAAGGAGGGTGGGAGGTCATTTTTTTCAACCTTTCAGAGAACTGTTCTATATTCAAAAAAGCTGCCTGAAGAGCCCAGCTTCCTAAGTTTGTAAGTTCTTTGCGTTTTGCTTAGTCATAGTTAGGGTTTTCTCTAATTCTTTTTCTTTTATCTTTCACACTTCTTAGGATCTTATTAGATACCCCCAAGAAAAGAGAGTCCTTCAAGGCCAAATAGCATTCTTGCCGATGTCACCATAGAGCATTGTGAGATGGGGGACCAATACACCAAAAAATTGACGGGGGCCCATAGTCATCCTGATGATAGCCTTCATAGAAGGTGGGATAAGGATCCTTATGGATAGGGTCATGAGAGACTTCATAATGTTCTTTAGGATTTGCCCTACCCAGTGCTCCCTGAACCTTTTCAAAGTAGTTAATAGTGTAGCTTGGATTAACAAGAAGATTGGTGTCAACATCACCCACCATGACATTAACTGGGTATATAGCTGTCAAGATAGCAAGGGTACAGAGTATTACCTAAGGACTAGGGTCCCTACAATTATGTTGATATCCTGCCACCCTGAGTCTAACAAGGGCCTGGATGAGGACTACTTGATCCTTTCGGGGGACTAGCATGACGGACTCTATTGTCTCGTTCGAGATGGAGAACCAGGTGGGGTAACTGGGGGCCTAGGACTGAGATTCTTTTTTACTTGTGTTTTTCCTTTGAACATACATATATATATATATATATGTTTTTTTTTATGATTTTTTTTTTGTTTCTTCTTGTATCTTTTCTAAACGGGGACTTTACTTGTGAAGAACATCAACTTGTTGAACGCCCTTGACCTTAATAGGATCCTTTGATCCAAGAGCTTCATTCACACCGACGGTTAACTGCTCCCCACCCACGTAATCCTCGAGTTCACTCCCATATCCACGCGCTTCCAATCCCCGAAACATGTTATCAAGGTTCACGATCCCTGGCTGACTCGTATTGACGTCGTAGTCAAGGGGTTCATCACTCTGCCTTCTGCAAGAACCCTCCAAGTTAAGCTTACTACCCAACAAGTTGCCTAACCTACCCAGGCCGAGGAGGAGCCAATACCTTCCGAGGAAGAAGAAGAGATGGAATCTAAAGGGTCGTCGTTTATGGACCTTGAGGGGGATTTTGGAGTTTTAAACCAACCAGATCCAATTAGGAGTCTAAGGGTTTGTGCAATGACTCGTTTGTTTGCACATGTAAGCACTGATCAAGAGGCCATAGATATTCTAGAAGGAATGGTGATCAAGAAGACCCCTTCTAGCCTCTTTTCTCTCCTTGAATCTTACGCCGGGGTGGCCCTCCCCCCCTTAAGGCTACTGTTCCACCCAGGCCTCAAACCCTGATCACTCTCCGGTCTTCTCCCACCGAGCCTACAGAGAAGAAGAGAAAATTGGAGAAAAAGCCTGCAAAGAGGTGGTGGATGAGGGAGAAATCCAGAATCAGCCTCCTCTTGATCCTACTTAGGCAACCAAGGCTGCTTGTCTTATGTAGAGGAAGAATGTCCCTAATGGCACAAGTTCCGAGGTCGCAATGGAGTGCCATCCCAGGATTCCTAACTAGAATCTTAGCCTGGTCTTAAACGGTGCCCCCCCTCCCTTCAGATACATCTATAAGGGATCTTTGCAAAGAAAGGGCTGGTTATGTGGCTGACTCTGTGAGGCAAGCGCTCCTTCTTCCGCGGGACATGACAAAGCTTAGAAACCTCAAGAAGCATGAGGTGTTTCTGTATCTGAAGAAGGACTTAGCAATGGTATGTCCTCAAACCCTAACTCTTTGAGTTTTTTTTTTTTTTTTTTTTTGGGTACTAACACCTTGGGTTCACCTCTTCCCTTTCTTTTTCCATTGCCAGGCTTTCCAGGCGCCTAACCTCGCCAAGTAGTGGGTGGATCAAGCCCTGGCTCAAGCCAAGAAGGAGGAATCACGAAGATTGGCAATAGGGATGGCAATTTATATCCGATCAGCGGATACCCGGCCCGGCCCGACCCAACCCTAATGGGCCGGATTTTACCCGGTCCGATAAAAAATAGGGTCGGGTATGGGTTTAAAAAAAAAAAAAACCGAAGCAGATCCGGGTCGGGTTCGGGTTTTATTAAAACTCAGTCCGAAACCCGACCCGGATATGACCCGGTTAGTAGTTACCCTAAAATTACAAAAAAACCTGCTATATATATATAAAGTTGTAAACCCTAAATCCTCACCCATCTGCCTCTCATTATCTCCTATCTGATCTCATTTCAATTCAGCACTCATCCCAGCAGTCACTCACGTCTCACGCCCTCAGCAGTCACTCATGCAGCCCATTAGCCTCACGCCCTCAGCCCCTCAGCCTCATGCCCAGCGCCCTCAGCCCCTTAGCCTTACGCTCTCAGCCCCTCAGCCTCACGCCCTCAGCCCCTCAGCCTCACGCCTTTAGCCCTTTTGCACTCACGCAGCCACACACTCATTCAGCCATGCACTTACACAGCCACGCACTCTGCACTGCCGGTCTATTTCGAGTTCAAATTTTTTTTTTCTGAGCTACTTTGTGCTATAGCTGCTTCCATTACTAGGGTTTGTTAGAAAGATTTTTTTTTTTTTTTCCAGTTTTGAAGGGAACTCTATTCTAAGTATTCTAGTATTTGGGTTTTTTTTTTTTTTTTTTTTTTTTTTTTTTTTTTTTTTTTTGCTGGACGAGGCCTGTAGGGCCCGTGGAGACCCGACGGGCCGGGTTTGGGTTTAAAAAAAAAACCCGTTTATTAAACGGGCCGGGTTCGGGTAATAGGAGAGGACCCGCGGGTCGGGTCCGGGTATCAAAAAACCCGGCCCGAACCCGACCCGTTGCCATTCCTAATTGGCAACTAACAAGGCTCGGGCTCAATCTAAGAAGAAGGCCAATGAGACCCTTAGAAGGCTAACTGAAAGTGAGAAGGCCAAGAAAAGCGTGGAGCCTACCTTGGCTGGATTTCAAAGGCAAGCTGAAGAGCAATGTGGCTAGCTCCGAATGCCGAAGGGCTACTAACCATTTCTAAGGAGAATATTTCAGCCTTGAAGAAGGAGCTGGAGGATAAATAGGAGGCCCTAGAGAAGGCTAAGCAAGCAACCTATGATCAGGGAAAGAAAAAACTGAGGCAGAACTTCAATCTCAACTCAACTGCCAAGGGTTCTGCCAGGATTTATGGACCGAGGGTTTGAATGCAGCCGGGGTGAGCCCTTCTTTGTAATTGAGGAACCCGGAAAGGGTTGTCTTTCCCCTTGCTCTTAGGACGCGGGGGCCCAGCTCTTTAGCTCCAATTTCCCAACCTCCAGCTAATGGTGGACGGAAAGAGAGTGAGGTTGAGAAATAAGGGTCAGGGAACTAGACATAGGAATTGTAGCCTCCCTTTATATGATTAATGAGAACTGCCAAAGTTATTATAAGTATCTTAAAGGGTGGAGAAACGTTTTGGCCCCTTGGTTTTTATAATAAAATTCAAGTTACTCGTGGTTTTGCTTGCCTTTATAAAAATTGTTCTGCCCCAAGCAGGTGACCAGAGGAGTTGAACCAAACCAAGGTTTTGTCTAACTCTTTAGAAAATTAATTTACCCAAGGCAAGTGACCCAAGGAGTCGAACCTAGCTGAGGTTTTATTTAATTTTTTCTTGTAAGAACTAATTTACCCAAGGCCGGTGACATGAGGAGTTGAACCTGACCGAGATTTTGTTTAATCCTTTAAAAAATTAATTTACCTGAGGCAGGTGACTCGAGGAGTCGAACCTAGCCGAGGTTCCATATAATTTTTCTCTTTTAAGGACCAATTTACCCAAGGCCGATAACCAAAGGAGTCAAACCTAGCCAAGGTTCTATTTAATCTTTTAAAAAATTAATTTACCTAAGGTAGTCCCAAGGAGTCAAACCTATCGAAGTTCTGTTTAAATTTTTTTGTAAGAACTAATTTACCCAAGATAGGTGACCCGAGGAGTCGAACCTTGCCAAGGTTCTGTTTAATTTTATATCATAACAAACGTAGTAGTAGAAAAGCGTTGAAAGAGCAGAAAATTCAAATCAGGTAGAGAGTATGAATAACATCAGCTTCTCTTATTAATAATTGTATCTACGTAAGTTATTTACATTACATGGCCAAGGGAGTAGGTTTTTGCCTAAGTCTTCTAGGCGATAAGCCTCTGTTCCTGTAGACATTGCATTTTGTACCCATTATGACTCGAGCCCTCATTCCCTAATGATGCTGAAATTTTAAGGCCCAAGATTGGTTTAGGGCCTATTCAAATTCTAAATTGACTAGAGAAATGTTAAAATGGAAAATATAACTTTTTATGAGTAAATAAATCTATTTTTGGAAAATAAAGGCCAAGGAAGATGCATGCGTACACAGGCACGGCCCTACGTACGTAGTTAGGGCTCCAGAGAGCTATGAAAGACAAGTTTTTTGCATTAAAACTGAGGTTTGGAATGAATCCCACATCTTCTAGGAGCCGTTCCAAACCCCCATTTTCAACTATATAAAGCCTTACATGGTATATTTCAAAAACACAGAGAAAATCCTAAGGGAAAACATAAGATTCACTAAAGTGAATCAAAGAGGGAGTTTTTCACCAAACATCCCCAAGTCAATATTTTCTGATTGGGGCCTTTTTCTGGCCTTGATCTTTTAGTTTTATGATTACTAATCACATCTTTGTTTGATTGTGAATAGATTTGACTGAGGGGAATAGTCAAAATTGAGCCTACGAGCTTTTTTTTTTTTGAGGTATTAAGTTCTAAACTCTTTTCTTTCGTTTCTGCTTTAATCTTGTTTTTAACTGAGAGAACGCCATTTGATTATGATGATAGCTATGTAATATATCCTATATGGAGGACAGCTTTTATAGGAGATCTTATGATGGCATACACCTCCGTTGCTTGAAGAAAGAAGAAAACCGAAAAAAGTCATGGGAGAAGCCAAGGGATTTATGGTCCTCACATGAATGAGAGAATGTTAGCCAAAAAGATCCTAAGGATAGGGTACTATTGGAATACGATGGAGACCGATTGTGTAGACTTTGTGAAGAGTTGCCATAATTGCCAAACACATGTGAATTTGAATCATGTGCCACCTAGTGAGCTATACAACATGATCTCTCCTTGGCTTTTCTCAGTCTGGGGCATAGCTGTGATAGGGAGAATAGCCCTTAAAGTCTCAAATGGACACAAGTACATCCTAGTGGCAATTGACTATTTCACCAAGTATGTAGAGGTAGCCTCCTACTCTGTAGTAAAAGCCAAACATGTGGCTCGATTCATAGAAGACAACATAATTTGTCGGTTTGGGGTACCACAAGAAATCCTCTTAGATAATGGTTTCCACTTTGAGGGAGAAGTTCGAAAGATCATGGAGTTATACAACATTGAGCATTACAAGTCTTCACCCTACCAACAACAGACTAATGGGGCCATAGAAGCAGCCAATAAGAACATCAAGGATATCCTAGCCAAGATAGTAGTGACATACAAGGACTGGGTTGGGAAACTTCCATTTGCCTTATGGGGTTACAGAACTTCTATCCATGCATCAACTGGGGCAACCCCCTACTCTTTGGTCTACGGTAGCGAGGCAGTCCTTCCATTTGAGGTGGAGAAACAATCTTTAAGAGTGCTAGTGGAAACCAAAGTCCTGGAGGAAGATTGGATGAAAGAAAGATATGAGCAATTGACTTTGATAGATGAGAAGAGAGCTAGGGCACAATACCATGCACAAAAGTACTAAAAGAGAATTGATAGAGCATTTAAAAAAAAAAAGGTGAAACCTAGAAACCTTAAAGAATGGGACTTGGTCCTAAAAGTGCTTAGAGATGAAACTTTTGATCCAATAGGGAAGATGAAGACAAGATGGTCTGGGAGGAGGTGTTACAAGGATTACAAATTTGGATGGAGAAGAGATGTTTCGCCCAATGAACATGAATAGGCTCCAAAGATATAACATTTAAAAAAAAAGGAAAAAAAAAAGCCTGCTAGATTGAAAATCCGAAAGGACGGCCTAGGCCAAAATTAAGGCAAAAGAACCCCGCTAGATTGAAAGCCCGAAAGGGCAGTCTAGGCAAAAGATAGGAGAAAAGACCATGGACATAGTGAAAATTCCTACTAGGACATTATGGGCAAAAATTACAAGGCACGGGAAAAGAAAAGAAAAAGGAAAAAGAAAGAAAAATAATGACAATAAGTAAAGATAATAAATGAGTGATTCTCTTATTGCTCAAACTAAAAGATAATATATTTTTTCCATAGGGGATTTGGAACATTCCAATCTTTTATTAAATTCAAAAAAGACATAAGAATCATGAAGTGCAGAAAAGTAAAATTTGGGGCATATGAAGGTGGTCAATCAGCCTTCTTTCATTTGTTGGACTTCTTGTAAGCTTTCTCATCTATGTGAATCCACTTCATGTCAACCTCTAGCCATTTCTTGTACCCTGATGTTGGATGAAGGAATTGAGAAAAGCAGATGCCTTTGGTCAAAATCCTTAGCAACTAAGTTTCACAGATTCTGCCCAAGATCCTATCAGTAAATGCCAAAGTATGGAAGGAACCATCATCTCCTTGACAGTCACCAAATTGCCTTGCAATACGACATGTAGAGTAGTACAAGTAACGGGAGCCTAACCAAAGGAACAAAATTATCCTTGAAGCTACGGTTGACCATGCCTAAAATACGCCAGCAGTCCACTACCCATTGAATTTTTGAGACTTCAACACGCTTCATGAATTCTATGAACTCATCAAGGCTTATCTTAGCGCGCTTGGGCCTATGGTCACGATAATGCTTGGGGAGCTATTAACTAGGAGGAACGGTAGGAGGATGAAGCAACCGAAGCCTCTCATATAGCCATATTTGGAAAAGAAAAGAGAAGAGAAGAGAAAAATGGAGCATGAGTGGAAAAGGAGAGATAAAATATATGAATGCAAAGATGATATAAGGAGCCTCGATGTGTTGAAAACCGAAAGGCAATCCATGCAAAAATTAGAGGAATCCCACTAGGTTGAGAATTTAGGCAAAATTAGGGATTATACTTGAAGAAGTAGAGGGCTCCCTGCAAAGAATTTTGCTTCCTTCCTATGAACCGCATCCAAGCCATTGAGAGTTTCAGCCAAGATCATGCCCACAAGATTTCCCCTCTTCAAATTGCTACCCACCCAGCACACCCTTTGATCTATGCGAACTGTCTCATGCACCAAGAAGTATCTCGTAAAAAGACACAAGCAGAAAGCATTGAGATAATAAGAACGTGTCCTACCAGCCACAGGGACAGTCAGTCGAGAGAAATATGAAAAAACCAGGTGGATGTTCAACTTATTAAACACACACCAATGCTGCGCTGTGTCTAGAGAAACCCCCACAAAAGAGCTTGAATTAAGGCAACAAGATCCACGCCAATAGTAGGAAGAATGGGAATGTTAACCTTAGGTTCACCTATGATCGCATTGAACTCTTCAATAGTGAAGCATATTTCTACACCATTGAAGTGAAAAACATGCCGAGTAGGAATCCAAAAGTTAGCAGTAGCACGAAGGAGAGGTTTATCCACATTGATTTGATGATATAAGAAGTTTCAATAGAAACCGAAAAGAATGAAGGCCTCTTTAAAACTAGGGCCAAGCTTCTAGATCCATGCCGAGACCTCTAAAGGGGAGAATTCTGCCATTGGAAAGCCTTAAGGAGTGTTTTTTATGCTTAGAATATGTTGGGTAAGGGTTTGGAGGCCCCTAACAACTATTTTGTACTTAAATAAGGCAGCTAGGGTTTTTCTTGCCTGTGTCATGCGTACGCAAGATCAAAGCTGTGCATGCAAGGTCAAAACCTGCACACGTATGCGCGTGCATGAAGTAAAGCAGATGCAAGTTCCTTTTCCTATTTGAAGCATGATTACTTCCCCAAGACTTCTCCTATAACTCCTACAGCCTAAGGGACTACTTAAGGCACACTTAAGCTCAGATTTTCATACACCAAAGACCAAGAAAAGCGAAGATTACATAAAATTGTGCAAATATCTCCACAAGTTGTAAATTAAGTGCATGTTCTAAATACAAGTAGAAATGTAAAAGATGTTCTTACATACAACCCAATGTCTCAAATCAAATCCAAAATACAAGAATACATACTAAAAAAAAATAGTAAAAAGAAAGTACTATGTCTGTGTCTGTCTGTCTGTCCGTTGGCAGGATCATCAGAAACACCTCTTCCTAGGCTGATAACTAGGAGTAGTCTCCGAATCACCACCACTATCGCCATCATCATCACCATTATCATCAACCAGGTGGGCAAACCCTCCAAGACCATAGATCTGCATGGAATACTCGGTCACCTCCAGCTTAAGGTTCCTAGCTAGCCAAACAAGGTCTTCATGCTCCTATACAATGGGCTAAATTGAGAAAGAAGACAGTGTTAGAACAAGTGATTGAGGAATGTAAGAAAAGAAAAGGAAGGACAAGGCAAGGAGTGGAAAATAACTCACCGCTTTTGTACCCTTAAGAAAAGGGTAACCTATGACATTTGTGTTGTGGCCCACCGCATGCTCCCGAGCAAAACCATTAGGACTGTAAGCGTAAACCAACCAAGGTAGACAATGAGGGTTAATAGAAGCACTAGTAGCGAGGCCAGCCTAGCATAAGGGTTCCATTTGAATATCTAGCAATGCAAAAATGAATGAAAAAAGGGAATAAGGAAAGGAAGAACACATACCGCAGTAGTAAAGGAGGGCATAAGGTGAGTATCATTGAACTACTCGTAGTCTAGCTCATCCATGGCCTGCTCGGCAAAGGGGATGCCTTGCCTCCATAAGTCATACTCAGCATCCGTCATGGAAAGTGGGGCAAGCATGAACTCCGAAGGATCCATCAGGACTTGCGGTGAATCCTCACTACCAACTAGTAGTGTATTCTCTCTGCTAGGTAGATTGCCTTCAAGCCAGCACCCTCGAAGGGCTCAGTGATCCCGAAAGTGAGAAGAGCAGTCGCCTCTAAGTTTGGATCCATAATAGGTGGAAGGCCAGCCCGTGGGCTCCAAATGACCTTTGACAACACATAGGGTTAGAATTAAAAAAAAAAAAAACCCTAAGAAATATGCAAGAGAAATAATAAGAGGCATTGAATTCCTAATTCACCTCATCGGAAGATAGCCCATTGAAATGAGCCCTAACTGAAGGGAAGCTCTTCAAATCTACCTTTACTCCACGAGCAATGAGACCGTATTACACGGCCCAATGCTGGAAAGGAAAAAGTAGGATGAAACTTTGCAAGAAAAGCAGTTGCAAGAAATAGTTTTGAACAATTTGCAAGATGAAGACATGGGTACAGTTTGCAAGAGCATGATGCACAGTTTAGCCTAAATGACATGCGAATGGATGTGATTGCAAAAAGAGGAAATACATGAGCCACAAAAGAGAAAAGGAAGAAAGACTGACCTTAAGGAGCTTGCAAGGCCCCCATAAGCTGGCCCAAAGTCCCCCGACTGAGCATGTCCAAAGGGGATTAAAAATAGGCAAGACACGCCTGCCCTTAGTTGGCCTCTCGAGCCCCCTTGAAGTCATGAAAAGGAGCTAGCCACCTCAAAGACACCATTTGCCCCATTGGAAAAAAGATAGGCCTTTAGAAGGTACAGCAAAAAGGCCCTAGCCATCTTGGCGCAGTCATCAGCGATCACCTGCAGGAGAAGCATGTAATTCACCTCATTGTTAGGATAGTGGATCATGTCAGTAGAATACCTCCTCCCAAGCAAATCCATACCCAACTAGATGCCCGACTCGCCGTCCAAATTTATAAGTGCCCCGTTGCACCTAAGGCCGGTCATGCGGTGGAAGTCATGGGGAGTCACCGTCAGCTCCCTATCAGCAATATGGAAGGTGGGGGTAGTGTCCCACCACCTCTCAGCCAAGGTTTGCACCAGAATGGCACTAGCAAATCTCTCAAGTAGCAAGCAAATGATTGGCTCATAGCCCGCAACATGAATGTGACCCTTGGTACTTCCCCTACCGAAAAAAGGGGCTGGGATTTACGAAAAAAAAAAGAAGAGAAAAAGATGATGTTAGATTCACAATGAGATGAAAAATGCTGTTGGGCTAACAATTTGATACAAATGATGAAGAAAGATGTTAGATTTGTAGTTTGGTGAGAAAAGATGAAAAAGGAGTTCAAAATAGGGTTTTTCTCTGGTGACCGGCATGCGTATGGACTCAAGAACAAATACGTTATGCATGAACAGGCTCGTGTACGGATGAAGCCTAGCTGCGTATGCATGAACACATGCTGCGTATGCAAGCTCGAATCCACGTACGCATAAACACAGATAAAGAGTCATTCTTTGACGTTTTCAATCAAAACTCATCCTAAACATATTCCTAGCCCCCCTAAGGTGTCAGGTTTTCATCTAAACTCACCCCATAGCAAAATCCAAGCACTTACATGTCCAAAAATAGATTAAATAGGAGATCAAAGAAAAACTAGAAAATGAGAAAAGTTTGAAAAATTTACCAATCCATTCCTTGCACCCACTGAAAGATGATCTTGTAGTCTGTATGTCAATAGAGGGGACTCATTCAACCTCATTGCTCCATTCCAATGCATAAGATTGAAGGTATCACTAAAGGGCACATAGGAGGTTTTCTTGGTTTTGGACTTGGGTGCCATTGGAGAGGATGAGAGAGTTTGGAAGAAGAAGAGAGTTTCAAATGAGAGAGTAAGAGAGGAAAGGATCAGACCATAAGGAAGAATGAGAGAGATGCAAGGTTCTGTAGAGAAAAGAGAGAAAGTTAGAGGGAATCCGAAGAGATGAGGGAGACGAAGAGAATGAAAAAAAAAAGTTAGTAATCGTTGAAGAAAAATGAAGAGGCGGGAATGCATCTGATGACTAAACTACATGTAGATTAAAATTCATTAATGCATCAAAGAATACAGAAATACCCTCGATTAGGTAAAGGACACAAGGACCCTCAAAGCATCCTAGTGGATTAAAAGTATCAAAAACATCCCTCGGTGGATTAGAAGTCGCCAGAGCACAAAGGAAACTCCCTCGTGAGTTCAGATAATCAACCAAATCCCCAGTAAAGTACAGTATCATGGAATGGCTCTCCTATGGGTCCAAGGTGCAAAGGAGACCCCTTCGTGAGTTGTAAAGAAAAAATTCCCCATGGAATTGATAAAACCCACTCGTGGGTAGAATCAACACAAGTTCCCCAGTGAACCATGAGAAAGAAGAAGAATTTTCCCTAGTAGGCCACACATTATCGAGGACTTCCTCATCAATCAAAATCTCCAGTGAACTACATACCAAGAAGACTCTCTCATGAGTCACCAACACACTTCTCAGCAAATTATACTCCCTAGTGAGTCATTCATCTCCCCAGTGGATCTTTCACCCAAGACTCCATCATGGGTTGGGACACCATAATATGTATCCTTTTAAGCTCGTAAGAGCACCTTGTTTGTTTGGTTAATGGTTGTGGCCGTTAGCCTCATTTTTTTTTTTTTCAAGTGACTCTAGGATAGTGAGTCACTTGCCTTTTGCTTGCAATTGGCAAAATAGATTCTAAGATAGTGAACCTGTCATTGCTTGTTTCTCAAGCAACAAAGGTGGGAATTCGAACATGCGAATCCCACACGACTTTGTAGAGTTGCACCCTGCCTTATGTATGTGTGTTGTGTGCCGTGTGCATGGGTTGGGCTCGAAATGTACGTTGAAACAAAATGTTTTGTCGTTAATTTTTTTGATTTCGTTAGCAAAGCTCACGAATCAAACGAGGGGCATCTGTAGACACCACATTTTGTACCCCTTAAGACTCGGGCACACGTTCCCCAATGATGCTGGAATTCTAAGGCCCAAGGTTGGTTTAGGGCCCAATCAGATTCTAAATTGACTTGAGAAATGTTAAAATCGAAAATATAACTTTTTATGAGCAAATAAATCTATTTTTGAAACATAAATGCCAAAGAAACCCTCGGCCTGCGTACACATACACGCATATGCGTACATAAGTCTGATGCACGCGTACGCAGGCATGGCCCTGCGTATATAGCTAGGGTTCTAGAGAGCTATGAAAGGCAAGTTTTCTGTTTTAAAATTGAGGTTTGGAATGAATCCCACATCGTCTGAGAGCCATTCCAAACCCCCATTTTTCAACTATATAAAGCCTTACATGGTATATTTCAAAACACAGAGAATATCCTAAGGGAAAACATAAGATTCCTTAGAAGTAGTGAATCAAAGATGGATTTTTTCACAAAACATCTTCAAGTCAATATTTTCTAATTGGGGCCTTTTCTGGCCTTGATCTTTGAGTTTTAAAATTACTAATCACTTCTTTGTTTAATTGTGAATAGATTTGACTGAGGGGAACAGTCAAAATCAAGCCTAGGAGCTATTGTTTTGACGTATTGAGTTCTAAAATATTTTCTTTCATTTCTGCTTTGATCTTGTTTTTAATCTTGTTTCCTTGCTTTGTTTGTGTTTAGATATGCTTGTTTAGCCTAGCGTTTAGTAGTTTTTATGTTTAAAACCATGTTAGGTTGTTAGATTTTTGTTTTAAGTTCTTGCTTTGTTTTGTGTTCTTGTTTTCTGGGTTAGGGTTTTTCAGGGTGTGTCTGCGTGCACATGCTTCCTACATGCGTACGTAGGCTCGAAATTTGCGTACGCATACAACTGGTAGTAAGATCAGTCATTCGAGCCTATTGCATGAGTGGAAGCTGACCCATGGGTCGAGCGGTTTTAGGTGCCTAACACCTTTCCAAAATCATACCTAAACTCCGAACCCATACTCTAGTAGTAAGATCAGTCTTTCCATTTAAGGGTACTATATACATGGTTCCTAGACCATAAAAGTAGGTGATGACTCCGTTTATCTTATCTCCGCCCTAATCCACTCAGCCAAGGAGTACTCCACAAACCATGCGTTATGCCCATAGTTCCTACTATTGACTTGACTTGATAGGGCCGTTCCTAGTTAGGGCCCAGCTTTCCCCAGGCAAGGTGCTTCATGTTTCTTACAACCTTCCTTAGAACTAAATCCCTAGGCACAAAGGCTCTTGTCTCGATGCCTTTGTCATACCCCTAACTGAGTCTTTGTTGGTAATGAGCCAACTTAATGGTTACAAGTTCCCTTATATCTTCAATCAAGTCCAGGCTTGTAGACAAAAGTTGTTCGCTTCTATTGTTGTCAAACTGGTCGGTCCTCATTATTGGAAATCCCGCCTCTAGTGGGATAACTGCCTTGGAGCCATACGTCATAGAGAAGTGGGTCTCACCCGTTAACTTTCTTGACATAGTGTGATACGCTTATAGAACGTAGGTAGCTCATCAACCCATTTGCCTTTAGCCTCGTCCAACCTTGTCTTCAATCCATCCACAATCACCTTGTTGGTAGCCTCAACTTGTCCATTACTTTGTAGGAAAACTATTGTGGAGTACCTGTTTGAAAGGCTTTGCTATCGAACTGGAGTCCGTTGTCCGAGATGAGAATGTGTGGCATGCCAAATCTTATGACAATGTTTCGCCATAAGAAGCTCTTCACATCTTGGTCACGGATGTTGGAGAGGGTTTTTGCTTCAACCCACTTTGTGAAATAATTGGTCCCAACGAGGAGCCATCTTCGGTTTCTAGTTACTTTCGAGAATGGTCCCATAATGTCCACCCCCCACTGTGCGAAGGGCCATGGGATGGAAAAAGGGTTGAAGGTTCCCCTTGGCTAATGAATGTTCAAGGCATACCTTTGGCATTGGTCACACTTCTTAATAAAATCTTGGGCAAACTTCTGCATGCTAGGCCACCAATACCCCTGAGTTAGAGCCCTGTGTGACAAAGATCTTCCCCTAGTGTGATTGCCACAAATTCTTTCATAAAGCTCTTCCAACAGAGCTTCTACTACCTCAGGATGTTTGCACAACAAGTAAGGGCTCGAGTAAGAGCATTTGTATAGGTTTTACTCCTCGAAAAGCCAGTATCGCGGTGCCTTCCTTCAAATCTTCTCGGCCTTGGTTCTGTCCTCTACAAGCATCCCATTCTTGATGAATGATATAACTGGGTCCATCCAGCTTGGACCGATGTGCTTACTAGTATGGGGTTCCTTTTGACATGGCTAGGGATTACCAGATTTTCTACCATTATGACTCTCGGCAAAATTTCTCCTATGGAAGTGGTGTCATGAGTGTTCTTGCACTTAGATATTTGGTTTATGGTGAAGGTTCCAAAGCGGGTTTACAACTGTTTTATCTGGCCTAAATACCATTGTATTCTTTGATCCTTGGCCTCAAAGTCTCCTCAGATCTATCCCACTACCAGCCTTGAGTCAGAGAAATCTTTTACGGATTCCCCCCCTCCCCCCGGAGTTTCTTCACAAAGTTTAGACCTGCCATAAAGGCTTCATACTCCACCTCATTGTTGGTGGCTGAGAAATCCAGCCTCAAGGATTTCTAGATGGTAATATGTTCTGGGGAGATCATGACTATTCCAATCCCCAAACCTTTTTTATTAGCGGCCCCGTCCACATATAGCTATCATTTTCCTCATTCTCTCCCATTTCTACTCCTTCAGTGAACTTTGCCACCAAGTCGGCTAGAACTTGCTCTTTTATGGCTATTCGAGGGAAATACTTGATGTCAAACACTCCCAAAATGGTCCCCCACTTCGCCATTTTCCCTGTGAAATCTAATTTACGGAGCAGAGCTTGTAGGGGCAATTGGGTGAGGATTAAAACTATGTGGGCTTGGAAATAGTGGGGAGGCTTCTTTGTGGTATGTATGATGGCTAAGATGACCTTTTCTACTAGGAGATATCACATTTCTGCTTCTTGAAGGGACTTACTCACATAATAGACAGGTTTTTACACCTCCTCGTTCGTACGAATCAAAACTAGGCTCACTACATTGGTCGTGATTGCTATGTAGGCATACAAGACCTCTTCTTTCTTGGGTCTAGACAAGAATGGGGAGTGAGCCAAATACTTCTTTAGCTCCTCGAAAGCTCTGTCGCATTCCTTGGTCCAGGAAAAGTCCTTCCATTTGTGCAGTAGTTGGAAGAATGGTCTATATCGATCAGCCAACCAAGAAATAAAACAGTTTAAAGCAGCCACCATTCTAGTCAGGCGTTGTACTTCCTTCAGGTTCTGGGGTGGGTGTAGATTGTGGATTGCCTTGATTTGATCATGGTTGACTTCTATTCCTCGGTGGGTGATCATATAACCCAAGAATTTCCCTGACCCTTCCCCGAAGGAACACTTAGAAGCGTTCAAGCACAACTTAAACTTCCTCAGAACTGAGAAGACTTCATCTAGGATTGCCAGGTGCTCAAATACTTCTTTTCTCTTTACTACCTTCTCGTCTATGTAGGCCTCCACATTCTTCCCCAATTGAGTTTCAGACATCCTAGTTACCATTCTTTGGTAAGTATACCCAGCATTCTTCAAACCGAAGGGTATTACTTGGTAGTGATAGTTCCCAGTTGGTGTGAGGAAAGTAGTATTTTCTTGGTCGGGCAATGTAATGGGATTTGGTGATAGCCCTGGAAAGCATCTAAGAAGCACATTCGAGGATGAACGAAGGTTACGCCGACAAGTTGATCAATCCTTAGGACTAGGAAAGGATTTTTAGGGCAAGCTTTATTAAGGTTAGTGAAATCCACATAGACCCTCCATTTGCTCGTATTCTTCTTGACAACAAGTGTTGGCCAGCCACTTCAGGTAAAAGACCTCTTTGATATCCCTTGCCTTTTACAAATTACTAATCTCTTCTTTCATCGTGTCAACATGTTCAATCCGAGGTTGCTGCTTCCTCGGCACTATTGCAGGGTTTACATTGAGGTGATGGCATATAAAATCTAGATTGACCCCTGGGGCTTTGTATGTGCTCCACACAAACACATCTAAGTTACTTCTTAGGAAAGCCATCAGTTCAGTCTTCTTGGCTAGTGGGAGTTATGTCCCCACTTGGAAATACTTATCCTTGTCCGACACGAGGACTACCCTCTTGAGCTCTTCAAAATTGGCTGCATTTACCTCATTCAGAGCCCCAAGCTCACCAATCATTAGTTGCTATGGTGTAGGGTTTGGGTTGAGACGGTTGACCTGTTACGTCTGATGCCTTTTAGCTGCAACCATATACTATCTTGCCATAGTCTGGCATCCCAAAAACTCCCTACATGCCCTTCCGTTGGGTACTTCATCTTTACATGTAGGGTGGAGGAAACACCACCAATGGCGTGGAGCCAAGGTCTTGCCAAGATAGCTATATAAAGGGAATATGCATCCACGACAATGAAGTCAACTTCTACCACCTTGTTCCCCGTCTAGACATGCAACCTAATCATCCCCCTAGGGATTATCGTCTTTCTGTAGTACCTGACCAATGGGGGATCATATTTACTGGGATCCTCGGGCTTCAAACCTAGTCCTTTGTACAAATCGGGATACATAATTTCATCCCCACTTCCCTGATCTATCATAACTCTTTTCACATCGAATTCCCCAATTTGGAGCGTAGCCATAAGAATGTCATCATGAGGCTGGAAAATTCCTATCTTATCAACCTCGGAGAAACCCCAAGATTGGTTCCTCCTCACTCCTTCTCTATTTGGTCTCTTAGTGATCTTCCTCAGTCACGGCTTGCAGGGAGATGGTCACGATCTAAGACGAGGGGCCAACTCCCCTTCCTAGAGCTGCAAAAATAACGTTGATGGTTCCCAAGTGTGGGTGGAGAGTCGTGTCCCTTTGAGGTCTAGAGCCTAATTTCTCCCTTCTTCTGGATGGTTGATGCATGAACTGCTTTCAGCTTGCTTGCTTTGACCAACTAATCTCGTGTGGCCTTGGTCTTGGTGATATTGGTAGTATAGACTCTGATTTCTTTTGGTGGGATCCCCACCCATCTTTTTCAGCCATTTGAAGTGGGGCTCATTTTTTATCTTCTTTAGTGTTAGGACATATATGATTCACTTGTTAGGAGCATATGTCACTACTTTATGTAATTGGCTAATCTTTTGACAAAACGCACTTTACTTGTAATTGGGTAGATCTAGGATGTGTTTAATACTTCAAGAAACCTTGTTTCAAGATCAAGTGTTAAAACCATGTAAGTCTATCCAAGAAACAAGCTGAAGAAGTGCCTGTCATTAAGCTCGACAGCTAGCATCTATCAAGCTTAAAGAGCTGTTGAAGCCCGTGGCTCGACAGCAGCTCGACAGATAGGGTATCTGTCGAGGTTTATGAATTTCAGTTTTTTAGGACTGTTTTTCATTCAATCCGTGAATGTCTGTTTGGGCTTTCTTTTCTCACAACCCTAAACATATATAAGGATTATTTTAAGGGCCGTATCAGGTTGCATAGCCAAGAGAGCAAAATTGCACAAGAGCGTAATTCCTCAAGTGTGACCAGAAACCTAGTTTGCCCTAGTTCTTGAAGAAGCTGATGTATTTGTACACCATAGAGTTTTGTGACTAAGCAACTTCATGATCTTCATGTGTTGAAGAACAGAAGAACTTTGCAGCCAACATCTTTCTCTAGTTGGTGAATCAAGTTGCGTATTGGGATCCACACAATTGGTTAGTCACGTACTAGGAGCCGTGCATTGAAAAGAAGAGATTGTCACTATAGAACAAGTCCAATTAGGTATTGGGATAAGGGTTCAACTGTAGGTTGGTATAAGGTATTAAGATTCCTTTACTTGTAACTGCTTGTTGTGATAATAGTGGATTCTCGGGAGTGGTGACCTTAAAATCACCCAGTGGAGTTTTTGTCGTGTTGGTTTTCTCCATTCGTAAACAAATCACCATGTCATTTATTTTCCACTGCATATTTAGTTATTTAGTGATTTTTTTGTGCTATCACGCGTTTTGCAAGTTAATTTGATTAATTAATTAACTTGGCTAATTAGTCAATTACTCTATCACAAGGGGTCAATACATTTTTGGCCTATCATCCAGCATTTGGTATACAAGCTCTTAAAATACGGAGTTTACTGCCAACACATTCTGTTGTGGTGCTTGGCTAAAAAATTCCCTCACCCTGCTAGGGCTAAAACGATCAGGTCGAGGATCTTTCCACTCGGGTGTGAAGACCTTAGCCTTTCCCTTGCCCTGGACTTGGTTGTCTTCCACCCTTTTGTACTCCTCTATCTTGTCCATCAGCTGATGCATAACTTGTACACACTTCATGTGAAAGACATCCTTAGATCAGATTTCATAGGAAGCCCCACTTTAAAGGTGAGGACCGCTACGTCTTTGAAATCCCCATATATCTTGTTAAAGAGCTCCCAATATCTATCTGAGTACGTCTTCCAAGACTCTCCCTCCCTCATGGACATGGAGAGCAAGGAGTCCAGAGGTTTGGAGACTCTACTGCATATGACGAATCTGGCACCGAATGCCTTCATCAATTCATCATATGATCTTATATATCCTTCCTCAAGTCCACTGAACCATCTCATAGCTGTAAGGCCGAGACTTGATGGGAAAACCTTGCACAGGAGGGCCTCATTTCTAGAATGAATGGTCATCCTCTAGTTAAAATGGCTTACATGCTTCACCAGGCCTGTTTTACCATTATAAACAGTAAAGGCTGGTTGAGTAAACTGACTGGGAAGCTCTGTGTCCTCAAGGTAACCAAAAAATGGTGACCAAGATATTTGGTGCAGGGCCTGTTAAGATATGTGCCATTAAATCTTATTGTATGATGCTATGTATGACATTATGTATGACTTAATGTTATGATTAATAAAGTTATTTTATTATTATCTAAAATAATGGTAACATGAATATTTGGACATTATCATATAGTCCATGAGATGCATAGTATGTGATTTAGTCACGGAAGATATAGATCACAAGTTCTTCGTAAACTCAGAATTATAGTTCGTAGTCAGTGATGAAATTTGGCATTTCATCTGCGAAGACTATAACATATTAACTAAGATGATTTATCTTGATCATGGAAGCAGAGACTTCTAGTTGATATGTTGATATGTTTTCAGAGTTAAGACATATTGAACTGGACTGTTGTGAGATTTATTATTCTCCTAACGACTGTTAAATGAATAATAAATCTCACGACTTTTATTTGCATGAACTCTTAATCTTGAGAGAATAATGGACCTGATCATGAAGTGTAGGTTGCTTTGATATATAAGGAGTGAGATCTAAAGTCACGATCAAAACCTCAGTATGTTGGGCAGCCACATTTAGTGTTGATGGAACATATATTCTCAAGATGGAATTCATAATCTCTTAGTGGAGATATAAAATATTCTCTTGAGATAAGTTTAATGGGTTTGGTTATTCAGAGTGTTAGGCATAACCATTTTAGTAAGGATATACTAAAGTATATATTTATGAAATTGGATTTCATAAATATATGATGAATAACTTAAAGGATTAAACCGGGCACTCAAGGACTAAGATGTAGTAATTTCAAAGTGACAATCTATATTCATGACTTTGTATTACTACCAATATTTTTTGAAGGAGTTGCATGTATAATAAAGTCTTGGGATATAATTTATTAATAAGGCCTAGAGTGCAATTATATTTATATAGTGGTATTAAATATAATTAATGGTAACTTTGAGCTTATCAAGAATTGACAGAAAAGCCCAAGGCCCATTGGAGCTAGTGTCTTATTGGTCCTTTTTGGTCCCACTCCAAGCCACATACTAAAGCCCAATTGGAAAGGTCCAATAGGCCAGCCCAATTAGATAATCAGTTATTTATAAAGGGAGAAACATACAAAAATTTTTCAGATAAGAAAAAGAGACATCATTGTGAAATGACGTGTATGTATGAGTGAAACCACTCAATTATTCTCCCTTTGAAACTAATTGAGAGACCACACTTCTTGGGCATAAAGTGAAATTGGAGTGAAGATTAAAAGTGTTCCCAAGTACTTCTAATCTTTTGTTTTGAATTTCACCGCACCAAGGTACGCTATTTCATTCTTAAATTTTGAAATTTACATAGTACATGTTATCAATCATGAATGAAATAGATCCATGTTTGTTGCTTCCGCTGTGTGTTTTGTGGCCCTCTTCCTGTCTCCCAAGGAGCAGCTATTCCCCTTGGACTCCTCAGGCGGGTCGAAACCCTCAGCCTTCTTTGTCCGCCAAGTACTTAGGTTGTCTGGATTGGGCTGGACCTAATCTGATGAATAATTAGGCCCAACTATACCTCGAGTGGGTCCTGTTGATGTTTCCTTCTCCTCAGGCTTCCTCCCCTCCCACATCCACGTTCCAACCTTTTATATATATATATATATATATATATATATCAAATTTCACTAGTTTCTTTTATTTAATTTTTCTATTATTTATTTATTTTTAATTTCAGGTTTCCTTGATTAGGTGCCTAATGAATTTCCAGTTTTCTTACTCCTTAATCTCACCTTTTTGTTTTGTTTTGTTTTTTTTTTTTTTTTTTTCACCTTCTCAAATCTCATTTTCTTCATTTTGAATTTGAAAAAAAAAAATGCTATATCCACGATATTTTCACCACAAATCTTAAGTGGTAAGTTATTATCAGTTGTTATGAGTAAGAAAAAAAATAATTTAAGTTTTGAATTCAAATTTGAACCAATAACAACCTACCGCATGTGATTTGTTGTAAAACTATTGTGGACATAACAGTTCTAGAGAAAAAAAAAAAAAAAAAAAAAAAAAAAGCACTCCTATAAAACCATTACTATAACTTCCCATCTATATTCGTTAAATTTAGGCACTACCATATATCCTCATTGAAACACCCCATGTAAATTTAAACCCCCTACGTTTTAAGTGAAATTCAAATAAAAACAGTTTCAACAATTTAGAACTACACCAAAAATATATATTGTGCGTACCACGAGAAAGCCTATTGGACCAGACTCTCGTTTGGGCTCAATTTATTTGTTGTGTGGGCTTTGATTTTCCTACGACGGGGAGCTCAATGCACTGAGGCCCATTAAACTTCTTGCTTCCCGCTCAGTTTGTTCTCCTTTCATTAATTTACTCTTTCTCTCCTCTCACTCGCTCTCCCTCTGTTCCTCTCCTTTCTCACCTCTCCAACCCCTTGATCCTTCACATCTCTTCCTTATTTATAGCCTCAACTGGGTGGAGGTGTTATGATTATTCCAATCGATAGTGGAAGAGAGGGTCCAATGTTATCGTTGTTAAGTGGGAATTTGGTAGCTGAGCAGCAAAGTGGCTTGGGAACTTGCTCTTCGTTGCTGCATTTCGCACGGCTACGAGTTCATGGGTGTTTTGCCGACCAATCCGAGCATCTCGCTTCCCCGTGAACAAACACATGGTAATACCAATTGTTACCCTGTGCCCGGGTAACTTACCGACCAAGTGATAATGAAAGAATACAGTGTGCAACGGAGTTCCCCTCGGCGTCACCAACCCGTTGGGAGCCCAATATTGTCCGGCCCAGCCCCGTTTACGAGGGACTGTCCGGGCTCTGTGTGCCACGTGGTGATAAGTTCTGCTCGGCCCAAACGAAGGCTTGGGCCGGTCCGTACATTAGCCCCCCCTTGATTTGCATCCGCTTGCCGGGGACGAATCAAGGTGAGCCGGGTGCTGCTTTTGCCGTTGAAGGTGGAGTTTTGATACTGAAAGGTTTTAGTAGGCAAAACTTTAATGCGCCCTGAAAAGGCGCGTCACTCCAGCCAGCTACACTATCCGTCATTATTGCCTGACGGTTCGTGAACCGAGGCGCTACAAGTGAAAAGCTGCAACCTTTCCCGCTCCTTCCCTCTTCATTAAATGACGCTCATCATTGCATTCCTCACGCCTATAAATAATCCATTCTAAGTCGCTCCAACACTTTTACTCCCCTCAATTCCTGAATTTCCTCTCTGCCGAGCATTCATCTGAGTGGTCATTACCCAGCCCAGAACAACCCTTTCCTATAATCCCAAGTAAGTTCTCTGCCACTCCTTACTACTTTTATCTCTTCCTTTAGCTTCCATTCTTAGTTTCCATACTTTTTACAATGGGTTATGCTCATTTGTTGAACACCGAAACGTCTTTAGCCTCCTTTAGGCGGGCATTCAACATCCCAGAGGATGTGAATGTTGCGTATTGTCACGAGAGCGAAATTGCTCTACACAAAGGACCCAACACTGCTTTTTTCCCTTTAATGGCCATTTTAGAGGGCGGGGTTAGGTTTCCCGTGAATATCCTGTTACTTAACACCCTTAGGTTCTACGGACTATCTCCCGAACAACTTCCTCCCAATTTTTACCGGGTAGTTAGTTGTGTTGACCGATTGAACCGGATTTATGGTCTACAACTGGATCATAATGATATAAACCACATGTATAGCTTGTGCGGGAGCAAGAGGACCAACTATTATTTAAAGGTCAGAGATATGAGGGTACGGCTGATCTCTTGCTTACCCGATTCTAATAAAAATTCCGCCGGGGAATTTGTCCGGGTGAGCGGCAACTGGTTTGCCGATGACACTCCCTGCCCCCTTTCCCGGAGAGAAATTGGTTCGTACCGTACATCAACCCCCTCTAATTTTTCCCTTCATTATCATTATTGTCCCTGTATTTTCCCCTTATTTTTCATTCTCGTCTCGTTTGCAATGGGATTTGATTGGTTGTCTCTTTCTTTTTCAGACGGAAGAGTGTTCACACCGGACATCAGATCAGTGCACGTGAGGGATTTGAACTTCGTGCTAAGGTCTGAAATTTTCGTACACACAGACGGGCAGCTCCGGGCGTCACATCTAATTTTGGGCTGTTCCCCCGTTTACCGAACTTGGCAGCCGTTCTCCCAGGCTCTCTTGGTAGACAGTCCACTGCTTTCTTATATTGATGTCCGGCACGCCAACTTCCTACCCCCCTCACTAACCGTAGGAGAAGCCCGGGACATCGGACCACGCTACACAACCGCCGACGACATTCCCCCCGTCCAAGACGAATCTGCCGAGAGAGCTTCTCGGTTATTAAAGGAACGAGCACACGTTCCAGTTGAACAAGGTGACGCTGAATCTGAAATACCCCAAACCATCATTGCTGAAGGCATCCGAACCACTACCCCAGCCGACGTGATGGTTACCCGAAAGACATTGACCGTTGACCGCTTTCTTCCCGGCCCGAGGCAACAAGGCCAGCAACAGCAAACCCGGGTCCGAGACCGTTCCCCTCCCCCTCAGCCTGCCAAACAAAAAAAGAAACAGCGTGTTGAGGACCCCCCTCCCGGGAGACACGGTGATGTATCCTCCAAGACCCCTCCCCCCCCTTCTGGCGGGATAGTGCTTCGTGACCCAGCAGGTAGCTCTCAGCCAGCCATCCAGGGAGTTGCTGGACGCGCTTCCTCCTCCCGGCAGCCGCCCAGTTGGCAACCGACCTTCTCGCTGGGAAACGAGCCCCTGCCGGCCACGGTCAGCATACGGCTATGGGCACAGGGAGAGGGTGGCCGGGTAGCCCACAGCTTGGCCAGTGGCCTGATGCTGCCCGCGGACGTCCAGTTTTTCCGGGACGGCACCGAAGAGTCTATAGCCAGGCGGCTCCAATGGCACACTATAGCGGTGACTTTTCCCTTCATGTTCTTTCTCAACTTAATTAGCGTGTACTTATCTCTCTGTTTCTTCTAAACTTACTGATACTGTGTCACAGGCCGCTCAGATTACTCACTTGCTTGGAGAGAGGATGAACGAGCTGGCCGAGGATGCCGAGCGGGAGAAGGCGCTCAGAGAAGTGGCTGCTGAGACGGCACGGGAGAGGTCCACAGCTGCTGTAAATGCCGAGAGGAGGGCGCAGTCCGAGGAGGAAGCTAAGCGACTAGTGGAGAGAAGAGTATCCGAGCTGATGGAGAAACTGAACGAAATGGAGCTGAGACTGGCTCAAGCTGATAGCCTGGCAATGGCCCGTGCCGATGAAGTAGCTGACCTAAAGGCGGCTTTGGAGGCATGTGAGGAAAAGTGGTATAATGAGGGCTTCGCGGACGCTGAAAATTTCGTGGAGCCGGTCGTTCTCCAGGCTAGGGTCCGCGGCTTTGAAGAAGGTTGGTTAGCCGCAATCCGAGAAGCTGGCGTACCCGGGGACTCCCCTCTCTGGGTCTCGGAGAATATCCCCTGACCAACTCCTCCTATCCCAGTCCAGAACCAGGCGATCCCAGCTGACGAGGAAGATACCCCTAGCATGAGGGAGCTGGTCCGGGCTATAGATTCTCACGTTGAAGACCTTGATCTTGAAGTGTCCAGTACCCTCAATGCTCCCGGTGATACAGGGCCCCGGCAAGTGCCCAGTGAAGAGAATCAAGGACAGGAAGCTGTTGGCTCGTCCCCGCCCTCTCCGCTCCACCCAGCGACCTAAGTTTGCCAGTGTTTTTATGTTATCGTTTAGTTGCTTTATTTGCCTAGGCACCGGGTTGTGGTGCCGGAATAATCTCGAACATCATCATTATCGTTTTTGACTTTCTTTTTATTTCGTGTGCCTAGACGTCGGGTTGTGGCGTCCGTACAATATTTTACTTCTCGGTATTATGTAGACTTATTCCAGTTTGTTTGGCTATTAAGTACTCCATTTGATTGCTGTATGCTTATATTCGTTGCATATTCCCGAACATTTGGTTTTTAACATGATTGGTCTGTGAAGACGATTGGGATTGTCCAACCAAAACTTCGTATGATGGTTTAGCTGTTAAATCTGGTCACTTGGTGACAAGGATCAGATCAGGGCAATTATTTCTCGGCAAATAGATCGTATTGGAAAACATTCATCCGCATTTAGGAATTTTGCTTTTAGGTTTCGACCTGTCCGGTGACCGTGATCGAACCGGGGACAGGTTTCTGTCCTTAGGTATTTTTCTTTTAGGTTTCCACATGCCCGGTGAACGTGATGGAACCGGGGACAGGTTTCTGTTCTTAGATATTTTTCCTTTAGGTTTCCACCTGCCCGGTGAACGTTATCGAACCGGGGACAGGTTTCTGTCCTTAGGTATTTTTCCTTTAGGTTTCCACCTGCTCGGTGAACGTTATCGAACCGGGGACAGGTTTCTGTCCTTAGGTATTTTTCTTTTAGGTTTCCACCTGCCCGGTGAACGTGATTGAACCGGGGACAGGTTTCTGTCCTTAGGTATTTTTCTTTTAGGTTTCCACCTGCCCGGTGAACGTGATTGAACCGGGGACAGGTTTCTGTCCTTAGATATTTTTCCTTTAGGTTTCCACCTGCCCGGTGAACGTTATCGAACCGGGGACAGGTTTCTGTCCTTAGGTATTTTTCTTTTAGGTTTCCACCTGCCCGGTGAACGTGATTGAACCGGGGACAGGTTTCTGTCCTTAGAGAAGGAGTTTCCTGGCAAGCAACACTGCGACAACTATGCGCTCCAGGGATTACAATAAATAAAACGAACGCAGGATAATGAACGGAACCAAGGTTTCTTTTAGAGTTCCTCAGTAATAAAATTTTTTCAGGTTATGAACATTCCATGGCCGAGGAAGCGGTTTCTCGTCTAAGCTTTCCAAATAATAAGCCCCTTCCCCAGCTATTGCAGTGACCCGGTACGGCCCTTCCCAGGCAGCAGCCAGCTTCCCGGCATTGGTATCGCGCATGTTACCCACTGCTCGTCGCAGAATTAAGTCCCCTGCACCGAATTCCCTCGTCCTTACCCTTTGGTTGTAGCGGCGAGCCATCTTCTGTTGATACCCGGCAAGCTGTATTAGGGCGGTGTCTCTGAACTCCTCGAGTAGATCTAAACGCTGTGCCAGCATTTTTTCGTTCTGGCCGGCGTCAAAACCCTTCACCCGAGCACTGCACAAATGCACCTCGGCTGGGATTACAGCCTCCACCCCGTAGGCCAGGGAAAAAGGGGTTTCTCCAGTAGATCTCCGGGGTGTCGTTCGATATGCCCATAACACGCTAGGGAGCTCCTCCGCCCACCTTCCTTTTGCTCCGTCCAATCTCTTCTTCAACCCGCTCACAATCGTCTTGTTGACGGCTTCGGCTTGTCCGTTGCTCTGGGGGTAGGCCGGTGTCGAGTACCTGTTTTTGATGCCCAGGTCGCTGCAAAATTCGCGAAATGCCCGGCTATCAAACTGTAACCCATTGTCAGATACGAGGCAGTACGGTACCCCGAACCTCGTCACTATGTTTTTCCACACGAACTTCTTGACGTCCGTGTCTCGAATGTTTGCTAATGCCTCAGCCTCAGCCCATTTGGTAAAGTAATCCACGGCTACGAGGACGAACTTCCGGTTTCCCGTAGCCCGGGGAAATGGACCGATAATATCCAGCCCCCATTGGGCGAAAGGCCAGGGGCTGCTGACAGGGTTGAGAGGTCCCGCCGGCTGATGGACCGATGGGGCGTGCCTTTGGCATTTCTCACATTTCCGTACATACTCGGCTGCATCTTTTTGCATCTGCGGCCACCAGAAACCTTGGGTGATTGCCCGGTGCGCCAATGAACGTCCTCCCACATGACTACCGCATACCCCATCGTGTAACTCAGTCAACAGTTCGTTCACCCGACCGGGACGTAAGCACAACAGGTACGGTCCTCCATAGGATCTCCGGTACAATTTCCGATCTGCCGACAGCCAGTACCTGGCTGCTACACGACGAATTTTCTCGGTCTCCTTTTCCTTGCCCGGGACCTGATTGCCGGTCAGGAATTCAATGATAGGGTCCATCCAGCAAGGCCCGGCGTGGGTAACGCTGCCAATACCGACCGTTAGGCTGGCAGTTCCCTCTACCTCCAAAATGCTGGGTTCCTGTATAAGCTCTACCTTGATCATCCGTGGCACATTTTCGGTTAGCGTCGAGGCCAGTGTGGCTAGCGAGTCCGCGTGCCTGTTTTGTCCCCGGGGAATCTGGGCTACTTTTGCCGTTCTGAACTCGGTCATGACCTTTCTTGCCAGCTGCAAGTACCTCTTCATCCTGGGATCTTTGGCTTCAAAATTTCCTTGCAGCTGGTTGACAACCAGCCGCGAATTCGAGTATATTTCAACGCTCCTTGCTCCTAACCTCGCCGCAGTTCTTAGGCCGGCAAGCAATGCTTCATATTCTGCTTTGTTATTGGAAGCCTTAAATCCGAGTTTAAAGGAATGTTCCAGCCAAATGCCCTCTGGTGTGACCAAAACGATCCCGGCTCCTGCTCCTGTTGAACTTGAAGCGCCGTCCACGTAGACCTTCCACGGGGGGGAGGCTACCTGGCAAACCATCTCCCCCCCATTCTTGGGGGAGAACTCGGCCACAAAGTCTGCCAATACCTAACCTTTGATCGAATTCCGCGGCCTGTACCTTATGTCGAAGGCTCCGAGCCGAGTCCCCCACTTAGCTATCCGGCCTGTAAAGTCTGATCTTCTCAGTAAGGACTGCAAAGGATACTCGGTTAACACATACACGGTATGGGCTTGGAAGTAGTGCGGCAACTTTCTGGTACCGTGCACCAGGGCCAACACCAGTTTTTCCAAGGGCAAGTATCTGGTCTCCGCATCGACTAATGTCTTGCTAATATAATACACGGGCCTTTGTGCATCCCAGTTCGTTAGGAGCACGGCACTGGCCGCGTGTTCCGAAACCGAGAGGTACATATATAAGTCTTCTCCGGGCAATGGTGCGGTCAGTACAGGGGCCCGTGTCAGATACATCTTCAAATCCTGGAATGCTTCGTCGCACTTCTTGTCCCATTCAAACCCTCTCCACTTCTTCAGTAGTTGGTAAAAAGGACGGCATCGGTCGGCGAATTTTGAGATGAACCGGTTAAGGGCGGCCAACATCCCTGTTAGAATCTGCACTTCCTTTGGGTTCCTCGGCGGCATTAAATTCATCACGGCCCCGATCTGGTCGGGGTTGACCTCTATTCCCCGTGTATTGACTAAATATCCCAAAAATTTCCCTGCTCCCACCCCGAATACACACTTCTCAGCATTAAGGCGCAACCGATGTCTCCGGAGGATTTTAAACACACTGAGGAGGTCCGCATTGTGCCCGGACTCGCATTTGCTTTTGACGACCATGTCATCTATGTATACTTCCACCGTATGTCCTATCTTATCACGGAACATCCTCGTCATCATTCGCTGATAGGTGGCCCCGGCGTTCTTTAGACCGAAAGGCATCACTGTGTAGTGATAATTAGCCTTCGGCGAGATAAACGCCGTCTTCTTCTGGTCTTCAACTGCTAGGGCTATTTGGTGATATCCCTGGAAAGCGTCCAGGAAGCTCATCCTGGGGTGTCCGCAGGTGGCGTCTACCAATTGGTCTATCTTCGGCATTGGGAACGGATCTCTTGGACATGCTCGGTTCAAATCCGTGAAATCTACGCAAACCCACCACTTACCGTTCTTCTTCTTCACTACTACCGTGTTCGCTAACCAGTCCGGGTAGAAGACCTCCTTTATTGCCCCCGCTTCCTTTAGTTTTTTTACTTCCACTTTTACTGCCTCGACGTGCTCCTTCGCTGATCTTCTCGGCCGCTGCCTTTTAGGGATTATGGTCGGGTCGGTATTGAGACAGTGAACTATGAACTCGGGGTCTACTCCGGGCACCTCATACGGGCTCCATGCGAATACATCTACATTCTGGATAAGAAGCAGCAATGTCTCCACCCTTTCCTCGTTCGTCAAGCTTGCCCCTATCTGGAAATATCTGCACTTGTCCGGCAGCAGCCTCACTCTGATCAGTTCCTCTGTGGGATTAGCCCCCGCTTCCCCCGAGGGCCGCGGTAATTGCTATGAAGGGGTCTCTTCAGATTGACTCCCTCTTTCGATGGTTCGACATTCCCGGTTCACTGCTGCAATAAGGCACTGTCTGGCCGTCTGTTGGCTACCCTTTACCACTGCGATGCCTTGTTTGGTCCGGAACTTAATCTTCACGTGCAGGGTGGACGGCACGGCCCCCATGGCATGGATCCACGGCCTCCCAAGAATAGCGGTGTAAGGAGAGAATGACGCGACCACTATGAACGTCACCGTGACTTCCTTGCCTTCCAAAACCACGGGAAGGGAGATTTGCCCCTCTGGAACCACTACCTGGCCGTCAAAGCCGATCAAGGGCGTGTCATACTTCTTGAGATCGTCAGCCTTCAGCCCGAGCCCCCTGTACAAGTCGGGATACATGACCTCGGCGCCGCTTCCTTGGTCAACTAACAACCTCTTTACCAAGAATCCGCCTATCTGAGCCGTCACCACCAGTGCGTCGTCGTGCGGCTGGACTGTTCCCACTAGGTCTTCGTCACCGAAAGCGATAACCTCCCGGGCGAGTCTTACCCCTTTTGTAGGCGATATCTCTTCCGCACCTACGTCAGCCGGGGTCGCCACCAAGACCTCACACCCGCCGATCCTCATGATTTCTCTTGGTGTAGCGTGAATTACCTCAATTATTCCAATGGGGGGTGGACGGGGGCCCCTGCCCGGCTTTGCACCCAGTTCGCCTTCAGTGTTTTCCGTGTTGATAACGAACTCTTTCAAGTGCCCTGCTCTCAACAACTGTGCCAAGTGATCCTTTAGTACCCGGCAATGCTCGGTTGTGTGTCCCTTGTCCTTGTGGTATGTACAGTACAAGTTTTGGTTTCTCCGAGATGGATCACCCGCCATCTTACTCGGCCATCTAAAGTACGGCTCGTTCTTTATCCGGTCAACGATCCTGTGCACCGGCTCTTTGAACAACGTGTTTACTTCCTCATGTTGTAACCCTAGTTCTTGAACGGCTGGGCCCTTTCTAGGTTTTGGCTGGAATTCATAATGCCGAGGACGGGTGGTCAGCAGGGCTTTACCTTTACTTTGTATCCGATCATCTTCTAAGCGTTTATACTCCTCTATGCGCCTCATTAGCTGCCTCATGCCCTCTGGGGGTTTCCTAGTCAATGACTCTCGTAGCTCGGAATCCTCGGGAAGCCCCATTCTGAAAGTACTTGCTGCTATCTTCTCGTTGCCCCCTCCGATCTCGTTGTAGAGTTCCCAGTAGCGGTTCGCGTAACTGCGTAGGGTCTCCCCAACTCTCATCTTTATGGATAGTAACGCGTCCACAGGCTGCGGAACTCGGCTACAAGTCACAAACCGGGCGCCGAACTCCTGAATCAGTTCCGCGAAGTTGCAAATAGAACCCTTCGGAAGCCCATTAAACCATCTCAACGCAGTAGAGCCGAGACTGGAGGGGAAGACTTTGCACATCAGTGCATCATCACGCTTGTGCAAAGACATCATGTGAATGTAATGACTGACATGCTCCACCGGGTCGGTTTTTCCGTCATAAGAATTGAACGGTGGCCGGTTAAACCTGTTCGGCATGGGAGCCTGTTCAATTTCATCCGAGAACGGGGATCGTGCGGCTTTACGTAGCGCCCGGCTCATTGCGTCCATGGCTGCATTTCGCGGGCGTTGCTCCTCCGGAGAATCTGATCCACGGTCGGCATAACCGCGTGATCGGGAGCGATCCCGGTGTCCCTGCCTCTCCCGTGAATGCGAACGATCATGTGGCCGACGATGGTTAGAATGCTCGGACTGTGCTCCCTGGCCTTTCCTCGTTCTTCTCTGTCTCCCCCCACGTTGGTCTAAATTTGCTCCCCGGCGTCTTTCCGCCTCCAGCTCCAGATCCCTTACCAGCCTCCGGAGCCGCTCCAGTTCTTCATCTCTCGGGTCGGGTCGTCTGTTTTCTGTGGCGCCGGACACTGTTTGATGAGTTCGGCGCGATCCTTCGCTCCGGCCGGACTGTTCTCCGTTTTCTTCACGATGCCTATCCTCGTGCCTTTTCTGCCTTCGTTCCCGCCAAGTGGATCCTTGCGAGGACCCTACCGAACCGGTTTCAGCATGACTTCCCGAACGTCTCTCAGACATCACCCCTGGTGTGAACCAAGGCCGAGCTACCGCTTAGTAGGAGATTCCCACAGACGGCGCCAATTGTGCGTACCACGAGAAAGCCTATTGGACCAGACTCTCGTTTGGGCTCAATTTATTTGTTGTGTGGGCTTTGATTTTCCTACGACGGGGAGCTCAATGCACTGAGGCCCATTAAACTTCTTGCTTCCCGCTCAGTCTGTTCTCCTTTCATTAATTTACTCTCTCTCTCCTCTCACTCGCTCTCCCTCTGTTCCTCTCCTTTCTCACCTCTCCAACCCCTTGATCCTTCACATCTCTTCCTTATTTATAGCCTCAACTGGGTGGAGGTGTTATGATTATTCCAATCGATAGTGGAAGAGAGGGTCCAATGTTATCGTTGTTAAGTGGGAATTTGGTAGCTGAGCAGCAAAGTGGCTTGGGAACTTGCTCTTCGTTGCTGCATTTCGCACGGCTACGAGTTCATGGGTGTTTTGCCGACCAATCCGAGCATCTCGCTTCCCCGTGAACAAACACATGGTAATACCAATTGTTACCCTGTGCCCGGGTAACTTACCGACCAAGTGATAATGAAAGAATACAGTGTGCAACGGAGTTCCCCTCGGCGTCACCAACCCGTTGGGAGCCCAATATTGTCCGGCCCAGCCCCGTTTACGAGGGACTGTCCGGGCTCTGTGTGCCACGTGGTGATAAGTTCTGCTCGGCCCAAACGAAGGCTTGGGCCGGTCCGTACATATATATATATATATATATATATATATATACTTCTTTTCTTTTAATACTATTCAATTTTGAAAAGAATTATATATATATATATATATATATATATATATACACACTTCTTCTTCTTCTTTTTTAATAGTATTCAATTTTGAAAAGAATTCCACCTGAACGCAGTAAATTGGTGCTCTCTCACAAAGAAGATAACAGTTCCATGGTTGGTTCATAATGATTTTTGGTAGGTACATTTTTTTGTTACTTTCTCTTCTTCAGCCTTTTTAATTAGAATATTAGTTTTTGTTGAATTCGTGATTTTGCTAAAACACCATTCCATGCCAAGAGGGCCAAGAATTTCAAACAACATGCTCATTTTGCACTAACAACGGCAACAAGATTGACAAAAAAAAAAAAAAAAAAATTGAGATGACATCGTTAAATGACAACTCTAAAGCTTTTTTTTTTTTTTTTTTTGGTTGTACCTTAATTTTAAAATTGAGACGAATGGAAAACACTAGTAAAAAAAAAAAAGCATTGGATAATGTTTTGGGAGTTTTTTTTTTTTTTAAATTGAAATATACAAAAAAAAAAAAACTGTTATCAAATAGTGATTAAGTTTGAGATTTGAAAAAACCGTGATTTTGATAGGAGAATTTTTTTTTCTTTCTTTTCTCTAAAGTAACCCAACATACTTCCCTTATAAAAAAAAAAAAAAAAAAAAAAAAGAAAAAAAAAAAAGAAGACAAAATAAAGAAAGGAAAAAGTAACGGAATATAATTGAGAGTATTTAAGTTTAAATATAAAACATAAAATCTATATATATATATATATATATATAACCAAAACCTCTAGAGCTCCCACAATTTTCCACATCACCACTATTTTCTTTTTCTTTTTATTTTAGATTCTTTTCTTTTTATTTTAGATTCTTTTTATTTTTGGTTATATTTTAAATTATAAAATTGGGTCTTCTTTTCGTTAAGCAAAGGCACTTTGTGTTTGCGTAGACCAACAGAATCCCAAAGCAAAGCAAAGACTCAGAGACACAGTGAGAGAGAGGGAGAATCCGAAGCACTAAAAATAACCTAAATCAATCAGCAAAAAAAGGCAAATGATGTAGCGGTGGAGGTCTCCGTACCCAAACGCACCATATTCCCTCTAGCGATGACTTGGTTTGGGCTAATGTGTCGCCTCTTCTTGAATCCGCATGCAAAGGTTCTTTCCTTCTTGCCCTAACTCAGTTTCTCTCTCTCACTTTCCATCTCTATTTGTTTCCCAAGAAATTAGATTTTTTTCCATCCCTTAAACCTAAAACTCACCCTTTCCTTTCCCTAAAATCAAAACCCAAAACTCAGACTCTCACACCGCCGCCATCGCCACGGATCACCGCCACTGTATCTTTTGGTTTTCCTCTTTGTATTATGCAACTCTTCTCTACCTGTTATTATTTTCAATTGAAAATCAAACTCCATACCCAAAGCCTAGGTATGCTTGCTTTCCTCTTTCTCTTTTCTCTGAATTTAAGTTTTTCAATTGAAATCAAACAGAGGAAAGGCAGCCTACTGAATGATGCAAACAAAGGAATTTAAAAAAAAAATTTTAATTTGGAAATATGATTTAGGTTTTGGTATTATGGTTTGATTGGTTTTGATTTAGGAAGAACAAATGCTTGACATTGATTTTAAAGCCTTTGCTTTTTTTAATTAGGGTTATTTTAGGCAGGGTACCAATGGTCGTTTTTCTTTGATTTTTTAAATTCCTCAGTTTAAATTATTTAACAAATTTATCATCTTTGGCTTCATGTTGACCTTTAGTTCTTTGTAGTTCAATTCTCTACAGGTCCACTAAGTTTCTTTCTTTTTTTCTTATCTTGTGCTTCTTAATGAAGTTTAGGTGAATACTAGTTGCTTATTTTGGATTCTTAATTGTTAATCAGTTTCTTTGCATTAGAATCAGTAAGTAGAGGTATTCCTTTGGTGTGTTTGTAAACTTATAATGTAAGCCTACTGTGGGAATTTGATTGGGCTTCTGATTTTGTTGGGTTCATTTGATTGAAAATATTGGTGGATATATGCCAATATTTTGCATCATATTTCTGCTCTTTAGTGGGAAAGATACTGTCTATAGGTGCTTTTAAGCTTTATATTATGTTGGTTGTTGTATTAAGTTTGTCTGATTTTTGATAATAAACCATATTGACAGTGGTAGTTACATGTGTTTTATGTAGTTTAGCTTCTTGAAAATATGTTTTTGGAGTTGCAATTTTAATGGAATTATTAATTTTCAGTTCCAATTTTTTTTCAAGCCCTTTTGTTCTGTTATAGTTTTCAGCAATTTAATTTTGATTTTGTTTTTTTGTTTTTTGGTAATGAATATGTGTTGTGATGAAGAGATTGATGTATTAATTTCTGATCTGACATAACCAAAAGAAGCATGGAGTTGAATATTATGTATATGAGATTGTTTTGGTATTGGACAAATTCTTTTTCTTCTCTTTTAGTTTTATACTCTTGCACAGATTGTTTGTTCTTCTCTTTTCCATTATTATTATTATTATTATTATTATTATTATTATTATTATATCTGAATGCAACCGAATGACCAATCTTTGGAACTTTGGCATATTTTTTTATATATGTTTTATTTAATTATTAGGTGTCTATGTGTTAGGAGGAACTGGAGCATGACTATAAGAAGAAGAATGAAAAGCCACTTCAATCTGCATATTTTATAATTTTAATGAGAACCAAAACAGTCACAATGAATCAAAGAGGAGATATGAAAAACTTGAAATCTTTGACTTTCAATTCTTTTATTCGTTTGTATATTATATGACTAAACATGTACCAAACATTGACTTTGTTATCATGCGATTGTTCATAATTGTTGGCTCATTCTAAGAAATCACAATGTGTATCTCAAAAAAAAAAAGGGGGGTATTTGGTAGCAGATGTTGATTGAACTCTTGTCTCTGTAAAAAAAAAAAAAAAAAAAAAGGTATTTGGTATCAGATGCTGACTGGTAAAAATAAGCTGAGTGGATGTGTTTTGTTTGATTAAGTGATGGAGATTACTAACAAATTGTTTCTTATGATTTAGTATTTATTTGTGTCTTACACATTACAATTAGGTGTTGGATTTTGAAAATTTTCTTGGTTTTAATAGTTGAAGTATGGGAGAGAGGAAGGTGCTAAACAAATTCTACTCACCTGTCTTCAACCAAGAGGCTTTTGAGGGGTCAAGCACACATGATGCTCCCCATAAGTAGATGTTATTGGTGACAATTATTTAGGTATTCGAAGGTTCTGATTCTACTTCAAATGTATAGATGCTTTGCTTAGCTTACCATCAAGACTGACCCATAAAATTTCAACTATATTGTTGAGTCTGGTGCTACCAAAAATTTTGAACTTGTGTGAAGAAAATGAGGCAAAATAAAATAAATAAAAATAAAAGTCTTGCAATCTTTTGTACATATAACATGGTTTTTGACTAATATTTTGATTATTCTATTAATTCATTAGGCAGCAAAGACAATAACCATAAAAGAGAAGTTGGAGAGAGGGAAGATGCAATGAAATCTTTAGAGAACAAAAACCTTGGATTCAAAAAGAAAAATGGACATCATTACTACACTGGATGGGATGAAATCTATGAAGGTATTATTTGCTTTACCAATTCTATTTTTATTTATTAGGGTAGGCTATCATCTCACAGTGCCACTAATGGAATCTTTAAGTCTCAAATAGCCTTTGTAAATTTTAAGATTACATGATGATAGATCAAAGTAGTAGGCCATGAAGGTCGTCTCTAGCCTTTTAGGTATAGGTTTTTATTTTTTTGAGATGCTCTTCAAAGCATATACTTGGTTATGTGATGGCAATGTTTCTTTTAAATTTTCCTTCAAATTCACTCACTTTCTTAAAGTAATTTTTATTTTCTTTAGTTTATATTATCTGGGTCTTTATTTTTCGTTCAACTTTTATAAGTTCAGTTCTTTTTCTTTTATTTCATGGACTTAATCAACAACCAAGGTACCCCCACATGATACTGCTCTTTCCTATCAATTTTCAGCTTCAATCTTCTTGGGTTTAATCCTTATTCAAATATGTTAAAACTTTTAAGGTTTTTGTTTTAATTGGTGGTAGTTGAGACTTGAGTGAGGATCTTGCAAAATATGCAAAAGTGATAGTAGTAGGGGTTGATGGATTGGGCTGTGAGCTACTAAAAGACTTAGCTCAGTCAGGTTTCCAAAATCTCGAGGTCATAGACATAGATAGGATTGAGGTAATCAATCTCAGGAAAAAAAAAATATCAAGTTCAGGTTTTTTTTTTTTTTTTTTAAATCATCACACCCATGTCATAGGTAATTTAGAAGATGGTACCATATAATAATAATAATAATAATAGAAAATTAAAACCAAAAAAAAAAAAAAGATTATTTGGAAGATGTTGAAGCACTTGGGCAAAGTAGGTAAATGAGATCTATCAAGTATTTATCTTCCTATTTAATGATTAACTGTAAGCATATAAAACAGGCAGTCATGAAGGTTTCAGTTGCAATAGTGAAACTTGGGATAGTATTTAACATTTTATGGCTTTTACAAAAATTATGAACTTGAAGCAGAGGAATGAATTTTGTTGCCAAGTTGTGATGGGTGTGAACCCTCATCCCTAAATTTTTAGCAAAGACAACATTCCTGGTGGCTGTGATGTCAAAGTTTACTTCATGCTTTTTCATTTCATTTTTTACAATTATGTGGAAAGAGTAATGGAATTGAAGTTGAATAAGACAAAAGAGAGAATCTTTTTTATGGTATGGCAATGGTATCTTTTGCATTGTCACAATTAGGCATTCCAACTTCTATGATTGGTGAGAGCATGTATTGATAACTGTTTCTTCACTGTGTTGGCCTGCTTGACACAACAATACGTGATGGAAATGTATGGTACTGAGGACATAGATATAGTTGTTTCTTCAAGCAATTTCTATTGGAAACCAGGGTAAACTACATATAGTTTCAATAATGTTTTATAGAAAGAGAATGATTGAAACTTCACTTTTAGTTTTAATATAGAGCTACATTCCATTTGAAATAAGATGTTGACTCCAATTCCATTGATGATATACGAAAGTCCCCTCTCTATATACCTGTTATCAATAAGTATTTTTGAAATGTTTTCCACATTGTCATTTGACCCTTTGACAATAGATTAATAATTTTGTACATTAGCTACGATGCCACTTAGGTTGATTACTCGATGAACAAATTAGTTTCTTATTGGTTTTTTTTTTTTTTTTTTTTTTTTTACTATGTGATTGATTGATTATCTTTTTATTTAATTAGCCCGTGCTTCACATAAGTTAGTGACTAATATATTTTTAAATTGAAAGTTTTTTTTTTTTTGAAAAGAAATTGAAAGTATTTGAATTCAAATAGAAAACAAACTTTCCAAATAGGAAAGAAGAGATTCAGAAAAAATAAAATAAAAACACATGAGAATTGAAAAAAATATAATAACTGGGTCGTGAGAATTGAAATTTTAAGGAAACTGCAAATTAAAAAAAAAAATGGAGAGATAATAGGCTATCGAAACCGACTCATGGTATTTCTTGCACAGTTTTCCTATGGAAATCTTTCTGTTCTTGTCTCTTTACATATTCAATATGTTAGTTCTCCAGGCATATTGAATTGTAAATTCTTCCAAATCTTTCTGGGTCATATAAGAATAATGAAAAAGAATTGAAAAATACAATGGCAATCCATCTCAAAAGCAAAATCCAAGTGGGCCTTGCAAGACCGTCACCGATGTATTGCTATCAGGACTCAGAAGGATCAACGGCACCACCTGAGGGGGGAAAAAATTATAATATGGGGATGAACTCAATGGGGATCTGACAGTGTAGAGAAATAGTACATCAAATTTTTATTCTATTCATACTGGGGCCAATGCAGCTTATTGTTACCAACTAGTTCATTCTTACAACAGAAGTGGAGAGGCTTCCAGCCTGCTACAACTAAAATTACAGATAAATGCATTTTCAGGGATCCTGATGCGGCCCCAATATGAGTTAAGCAAAAACAACAAATAAACATCATGAACTATATACAGCTCAATCCAATAACACAAGACATACAGAGAACAGTTACTTCTACTCCCATCCCGCCCCTATTTCCATATGCTCTCTCCTCGTGTTCATAATTTTGGAGACGAGGGATTGATGGAAAACTCTCCATCACATTCTACCAGGCCAATTCACCATCACAGCCAACCAGCCCAAGAAACAGAGCCACAATCTCCGCATCCAGGTGCTTCAATTTGCAAAGGACATAAGGTTCACCGGCGTTGGTGGCACATCTGGCAGATGGTGGCTGACTTGACATTTGCAAATGTGCAATGTTCACAGGACCAATGGCTTGAGTCATCAATATTTCTACTGGAGCTACTTGATTTGGATGTTGTACCCTTGCCCCTACCACCTCTCCCCTTACTACTCCCACCTCCCAAGCTTTTTGAGCTAGTTGTCCTGCTGCAGGCACCATGAGAGTCCACATCTGATAGTCTGTTCTCTAAAGCGCGGACTAAATTCTCAAAGTAGTTTCGAGTCACACTGTTGCCATTAAAATACAAGACAATGAGTAACAGAGAAAGCCCCACTATAAGTCTGTCTTAAAAAATAAAGAATAGGTAAAAAAATATAAAGAAATGAAGCTTCTAATTAATTCACGACTTCTAAATTCTTTCAGAAGGTTGGCCTTCAACATTAAAGCACATTAGCATGAGAGGACGAGTTTAGAAACTAGGCCCAAAAATACAACACTGATGTGGCTTTACCACAAGGCAAGGCGGCATAATCAAAGTTGATTTTCGTAAACAATATAAAAAGTGTGAGAGCTTATCTAACACCACTAATAACCCTACCAAGTTCTTAAATTAAATAAGAAAAATGGTTCTAATACTCTCAAATTCTAAATATTCCTGAATTAAGTTAACTCTTGGTCCAGCCCAATTATCCAGATAAGAAACCTGGTCAATCCAGCAAGTTTTGTGCGGAACTCATTGAAATCCTTTGATGGGCCCTCTGCATTGAGGTAAACTTGTAGCTCCTTCTCTGCACATTGATGAAGTCGCTCCAACCCAGACTCAGCTTCACCTGCATGACAAATAGATCGTAATGGAACAAAGCAAGATGAGATACAATGTCAGCTTCCAGCTGGACAAAAATAAATACCTTGCAAGTACTCAAAGAACTGTCTCTTAGCATGTTCATGCTCAGATAAGTAATATCCATAGGCATATGTCCATTTCAGAACTCGCCGACATTCAACTATCTGCATACACAGCATATTTTGGTGAGAAAAAGAAATATAACTTCTATCATGAAATGCAAGAACTAAAGATTTACCTGCAGCCAGGCCTCTGTTATGAACTTTAACTGTGACTCAGGTTGGCACTGTATGTCACTTAGTTTCTCAAGCTACAAAAATACACAGATATAATCACTCTTGACGACTTAGAGAAGCTAAGATTTACTGAAAGAAAACTGCTGTTAACCCTCCCAACACTTTACATAAGTAACAAAAGCAAAGATCGATCATCTCATGTAATTATAGTTCTGTTCAAAAAAATTATAGAATGCAAATAGATATTATAATCCCTAATACCCACCCTCTCCTGCAATCCCATACGAAAGGGAAAGCTTCACAACCATGCAGATTCACAGGGTTCAGGACTTGCTCAATATTGTAAATAAATCATAAATGGATGTGGGAGTATTTTAAGAACTGAGAAATTTTTTTTTTTTTTTCCCTTGTGAGAGAGAGCTAACATGTGAATTTGTGAATTTCAGAACTAGCCTACAATGATTAGTTGCCAAGACATGGACATCAGAACATATGATTAGTATCACATCTTCACACAGATGTTAGGAAAGGCACGTATCTTCTAGGAAGGTTTCAAGTTAAATAAAAAGTGAAAAGAAGCTTTATTATACACAAAAGATATTTTAGTGCAATATTAAACCCATCCATTTTAATTGAAATCCCAATAGATCAACCACGCCAGCATTACTAGCCAACAAACTGATGGTAAGTAGTTTAGCTTACATGCACAGTTTGCATTTGCTGCAGGTCTGCGAGCGCTTTTTGCCTAGACTGCAATGAGCAAAGAAAAGTCATTAACTATATAATTTACAGGGAAAATAAAATAAAAGAGAGCTAACATGTATGCTCATACCTAATGCTTTTTCTCCTGTTTCTATTCCTTTCTAAATCGTGATTGTAAACTCTATTCTAGTCATGTTTTTCAATGTACCAGATTCCTTACAACCCATCACTTATGCAAGTTTGGCAATAGATCGCCAAAAAGAACCCATTATCTAGTGTGATACAAAGAAAAAGCAATTCATTTTATTTCCCTCTAGGTACTAATGTGTAGATCCAACTTCCCAATAGACTTGTTTGGAAAAAGATTGCCACTAAAAGTACCAATTATCTGGTGTGATACAAAGAAAAAGCAATTCATTTTATTTCCCTCTATGTACTAAAGTACCCTAGAGTTTTACAAAGTACCCTAGAGTTTTACAAAGTACCTATACAGAGGAAAACCACCCTTTGATTTTAAAATAATAATAAATTTTACCGTGAGGAACAAGTATGTAATGGGTGATGTAAGAAGGAAAAGGCTTGCCACTTTTACCACTAAAGAATTAAAAATAGCAATATACATGTATGTGCACTCATCAAGGTGCAGCCTAGTAGTGGAAGGCTTAGGATGAGTTGTAGATCTAGACATCCTATGTTCAAATCCCTACTAGTTCTCCTAAATTACCTCATACACAGTTCTAATGGGTAAGGTCAAGGGTAGGTCCAAAGGGCCATACCACATCATCACTGATGAAGTCATTGAAGATTAATATGCTAAAATTTGCTATTACTTGCAAAATTCACCTATTCAAGATTTATGTTATTGGGTCCTCGTGTGAAGTCCAATTGAAGTGAAAGTCATGTCAGTTTAATGGTCTAAGTATGAGTCTTTTAGGGTTATATCAATTTTTAATTTGGGTTTTGATTTTACTAGTTATGGTCAATTTTATATTCAGGGGAAAATCTGTAATTTCTGCAATTCCTACAAATTAAGGGTACTTTGGTAATTTACTTGAGTCTAGGGTCTTCGAAGGTATTCTAAGTCTCTTAGGTTTATTTTTCTTCGGGTCCAAGTTAAGTATTTATTAGGTTTTATTTTACCAATCAAACTTGTAGTCCTAATACTGGTAGGAATCCTTTTACTATTAGTACAAGTAAAGATTCTTTATATATATTGTGCTCAATGATTTCAAAGGTGATATGAATGGGTCAAATAATAAAATTGAGTGTTTTGAGCAATAGGCACATTAGCCTTTGTTGGGTTTTTTCTCCTTCTCTCTTCTTCTTTTCTTCTTACTTTCTAAAGTTACTGTTTATGTCTACTATTCAAATAGAACTGGACAGCCCTAATTTCTCTCTAAGTACTCTCCTTTCCTAAACCTAAAAACCCACCACGAAAACACGTAAACAAATTCCCTAATTTGTCCTACAGAAATATATATATATATATATATATATATATCAAACCATATTTTAACCAGCATGTTGCATATTTATAAGTCATGCTTTGGTGGAATTGGCCTGGAAAGCATTTGTCTAGCATTTGGAATTTAGTTCCATCATGCGTGATGTGGTGTCTTTGGAGAGAGCGCAATAGGAGGACGTTTGAGGATATGGATAGTTCGGATGACCAGCTTTTGGCCTCTTTCAGCGGCACATTGTTTGACTGGTCTAGGGCTTGGAGACTCACCTCTAGTGATTCCCTCCCTATGTTCCTTAGCTCTCTCTTGTGTTCTCAGCTTCTTCTCCTTTCTTTATCTTTTTTAGTTTCTTTCCTTTCTCTTTGTATGTCTTTCTCTATCTTATGTTTTTTCTACATAAGGTAGTGTTTTTGAATAAATCTTTCTTATCTATCAAAAAAAAAAAAAAAACTGTACCATAAACAATGCCCTACTTGAGAAAGAAAAGAAATGATCAATATAGGGAACACGAGAAATTTTCCAGCCTCAATAGAAGTCCAGTTGATCAATCTTACCATGCTCTCAACCTCAAAATAATTTTGCCAGACACATCTTAGTTACTCAGCTCAACACAATTTCCACACCCATATGCCTTATTCCCAATGAAAATTGGAATGTTCCAACGATCCTTGTGTCATTCTACTCAATTCAAATTTCAAAGCCATCTCCCTCATTCAGATCTCAGGTATGATTCATTTTTTATCCCCAATTAAAACATATACATTCAGGAAAACTAAGACAGGATTAGTCGAAAAGATACATCACATTTATATCTACCAGTCCAGCCCAAATATAGTTTTTTTTTTTTTTTTTTTTTTTAGAAAAGAAAAATATGTTGTTGAGAATTTTAGTACTAAGGGGCTGTTTGGGTAAAAAAAAAAGGTCACTCATCACTCAAATATCATCACTCATTACTCTATAACTCATTTCCTATCACTCAATAATCCCCAAATATCTCCAAAACCCGGTTTGGCACCTAACTCAGTTCTATTTTTCAACTTCAATAACTTTTTTTTTTTTTTGATAAGGAAGAAGAGAATATTATTAATATAAGAACAGCGAGAAAAACACAGAGTTCACAGTAGTGAACAAAGGAAAAAAAGGAACAAATAGACAGAAGCAGCCCTTAATCTATTCTAATAGGCAGAAGAAAATCCAAAAGGGTAGAACAATCCGAGAAACCCCAACATCGAGAACAATCAAAAAGGGTCCACTGACAAAACTCTAATAATTGAACCACAATTTTCCCCTCATCCTCAAAGGACCGCCGATTCTGTTCAGTCCAAATAGTCCACATTACACAGCCTAAAACCAAATTCCAAATATCAGAACTATGCTTCCCAAGTCAATGATACCAACAAAATAATAAGTCCACAACTGAATCTAACATGACCCAATCGATCCTAAACAACTGAAACATATACATCTACAAAGAATGAGCTATCAGACAAAAAAGTAACAAGTGATCCACAGAATTCCGCATTACAATAGCATATACAACAATGATTCGTCAAAGGGCGACCACGAAGCATAAGGTTATCCAAGGTTAAAATCTGACCATGAGCTGCTGTCCACATGAAAAAAGCCACCCTTTTAGGAACCTTAACTTTCCAAATGCTCTTCTAAGGGAAAGTGGAAGGAGCTGCATTTCGAATCTTATGATAAAAAGACCATGTATCAAACTTCCCACTTCCATTAAGATCCCAACAAAGCCTGTCACACCCTCCATCCCTAGGAATTCAGGTTTGGATGAAATGAAGAAGGGAGTAGGAAATCGCTAACTCCCAATCATTGAATTCCTTATAAAATCTTAAACTCCACACTCTGTTGCGGCTGGACCCATTCCAAAACATAAAAAAAATCAGTTTGGTTTGTCAAAAGTTGTAGCTAGACCTGAGAAGTGCTCTGACCGTGAGTCCCTGAATGTGTGTGTATTTACAAAAAATGTCATCATAACTCAGTTTCCACAACTTAAAAACACCAAAAACTCATTTTCAGTTTTGCTAACTCATTACTCAAAAATCAGAAAATTGAGTGATGGAAACAAAACTTGAAAACAAATCCGAACAACCTTTCTCTGCGTGGGTCCCACCATTTTTGAGTGATGAATGATGAAAACAGAGTGATGGGTAATGGAAACACCAAAATCCAAACAGTCCCTTAGTATCCATAGTTTTCATAACCAAACCGGATCGGCCGGTTCAATCAAGTGAACCGGAAACCAGAGCTTCATCTAGTTTTTTGGAAAATTCTGGATAAAATGAACGTGTGGACTCAAACCAAGCACCCTACACAAGATCCAGTGTTCACTTAATCCTGAATAATAAATCTCACGACTTCTATTTTCATAGACTATTAATCCTCTCTCAGGATTGTGAACCAATTATGAAATGTAAGTTGCTTTAAAATATCAAGAGTGAGATCTAATATAATGGTCAAAACCTCAGTATGAAGGGTGGCAACTGCACGAAGTGTTGAGAGAACTCATATTCTCACGATGGAATCCATAATCTTTCTATAGAGACATAGAATATTCTCTTGAGATAAGTTTAATGGGAAATGGTTATTCAAGGTGCTGAGTTTAACCGCTTTAGTAAGGACTTGCTAAAGTTTACATTTAATGAAATTAGATTTCATAAAATATATGAATAACTAAAAGATTAAATTAAGGACTCAAGGAATAAAATAGTGATATACAAAGTGACAGTTTTTTATGATTTTATTCATTATGGATATTTCATGAAAGGGTCAAATGATATTATATTAGAGTCTTGGAATATAATTTATTGATAAGACCAAGAGTGCAATTATACTTCCATAATGGTACCTTTGGGCTAATCAATCAAGAGTTGATAGAAGCCCGAAGCATTTTGCCCGTTCAAACAAAGTCTAAAGGAAGACAAGCTTTGATAAGTAAAAACTTGATTGATTAGCCCAAAGGTACTTTGATAAGTAATAAGATTTATTAATATAAAAAAAGGGCATAGGGAGTGTATAGGGGTTAGATACAAAAATTACAAGAATCAAGAAAATCAAAGATAATATTTATTATATAAATTGAATTAATAATTTTTATTTCGTCACTATTTGACCTCAGTTGAACCCCGATCTGATCTCAAAAACCTTGAGCATCTCCCTTTTCCAGTTCTTTGAAAGGTCCGGGTTTCAAAATAATGTTAGTATCTTTCACATTACGAAGATACTGATACAAAATAATAAATATGCAATCTCAACAATCTCAAAGACGTGTGGGAAAGATACACCGCATATATACACATGAGCTGAGAACTTTTTGGATATAGATGCAATTCAATCCTTCTTCCTGGCAATGGTTCCTTTTGACCTCCCCTACAACTCTCCAAATTGATAAATTAATAGTTAAAGTATAGGGGCAACCCCAGGGGGTTGGTCCGATAGTTTTCAAGCCTAATATTATATATCAAGCCTAATATTATCCATGAGGTCTTCGGTTCAAGTCTCCTAGACAACACCTTGGGGCCACCCCTAAGGGGGATTAGTTAGGTGCTCTAAGAACTCTACACACCCACGTTAACAAATTCAGTTCAAGTACACAGATCCTATCTGGTTAATAAGAATTTCAAATCTTGAGACATTTTAAATACTTTAGAGTTTAATCTCACAAGAGTTAAAATTATTAAGACTTAACATTTATGTTATTTAATATGCAAGAATTAGCATTTCCTAATACTCATATTTCATGGGAATTGAGATAACAACAACCAAGCCTCAATTCCAAAATTTCATGGGAAGTCAGATGTTCTACGAAATTGTAAATCTCAAGAATTTTTCCAAACAACCAACCAAATGTTCATGATTTCTAGGGAATTAACGATATGTATTCCAAATAATTGCATAACAAACACACCCTAGTCATGTACATTTCTAAGACAACTATATCTTCTCCCTTGCCATTACAAGAAAAATACTTACTTTGGGATGAGTGTGTATTTTTTTAATAAGTAAACTTCATCTAAATAAAAAGTGAGGAAATACAGAGGAAAGAAGCACACAGGCAGAGTGCTAAAGGTAACAAAGGAAAAAAAAAAAAAACAAAAGCAAAAACAAAAAAACAAGGAATTACCAAAATCAAGCATACTGGGCAAAGAGTTGAAAGTAAAAACACCTGAAGCATTTGCCCGTTCAAACAAAGCCTAAAGGAAGACAAGCTTCAACTCATGCATCTTTTTCACCAATTAAAAATAAGAGAAAAAAAAATTATTATGGTTTAAACTACCTAACTCCAATGAAAAGATTATATCCAAAGCCACTAAAAAAGTATGAAGTCCAACATCACCATGTTGAAAATTGATAATATCTGAAAACAGCCCTTTGCAGATAGATTTTCTACCCGTGAGGTGAAGGCAATGACTACCAGCTTAAGATCTTTTCTTTCTCACAATTACAGGCATTTAAGCAGTAAATCACCATTGCATGTAATGCCACATATTTAGAAAATAAAATTTCCAATATTCTGGCTGCTAGCCATTTTAGAAACCGAGAATTGCAAACAAAATGATATGAATCATGCCAATATTGCTCTAGTTTTGACACATTAGTACATACCGATTGGTTGGTTGCCCATCTTTCATAATAATGAGTGTACCTCTCTAGGGAGTTCTTGGCCATCTCCCTTCGCTTCTCAGCCTCATCGTACTGCAAGCATAAGAGTAGAAAATTATTAAAACATTAATTAAATGTGCTCTTCAAAGATAATGCCAAAATATTATATAAAATATTACGCAAAAGTAAAAAAATTATAGGGAACAAAGAGGGAATATGTTAGTATACCACTCCTTCTTGCTTTGCTGTTTCGTAGCGATTACATGCATAAAAACCACCGGTCCTCTCACCATGGTCAGACCATGCACCAAGGCAAAGCCTGCAAGCATATTTAATGTATGTAGAAAAATAAGAAAAACAAAATTGTATGGTTAAACACAAAATTGAGAGAGAGACGAGAACATATGCATAAGAAGAAAATAAGCACTCCAGCGGCACAAAGGTCCCGACTATAAAGCACCTTCATCTTTATTGATTAGATAACATAAACGAAAATAACAGAGCAATTAAATCCAGGTTTCTAGCATACAAATGATTTCTATAAGTCATAAAAAATAATAAATCAAAGCAAGTTCCACACTTTTAAGTTCTGGTATATGAACAAAATCAAGACTAGAGAATGAGGATGATTTAGAACAAGCTTATAAACTTACCAGCAAAACTCGAATTTACAAGGTGGCGTGCATGTGATATGCATACAGCCTTGGTTTTTCTCAATTGGCCGCTTGCACTTTGGACAAGGCTTGGAATTAGCCAATATCCTGAAATTTATACACCACGCATAGAGCTCATCAATGTCTTAGAATAAAAATTAACAACAAAATCTCTCTAAAATTTTTAAGAGATAGCCAACGCATACCAAGTGATTGTGACTTCTCTAGGCAATGCAAAACATGGGCACAAAAGGAAATATAACAATAAAAATTGGGAAAAGCAAGGTAGTCAAAGGAAAAAGGCGCGCGACCTTAAGGCACCAAGGCATTGTATAGCCCGAGGAGTGAGGCGACAAAGAGCGCTAGCTCGAGTAAAGCAAGGTGCCAAATTCTACATATATTTATTATAGATATAGAACTTAAATTGTATGTACCTAGTCTATTGAAATATTATAATAAAGTGTTTCCAAAAGTGATGCATGAAGAAATTAGGTCTATCTAATGATTTCAAAATAGGATTAACATGGTTTAGGCTCTATTAGTCATTCTTACAGTAGGTTTTACAACAAGATTCTACTATTTTTTTTTTTTTTTGATAGGTAAGAAAAATTATATTCAAGAAAACTGCTAGATTCAAAATAGCATCAACAAATCAGAAGTACAAAAAAGATAGGAAAGCAAAAACATAAAAAACATAAATTACAGAGAAAGAGAGCTAAGGAAAAGAGAAAGAGACTCACTAGATGAGAGTCCCCAAGCCTTAGCCCAATCAAAAAGGGAACCAGAAAACAGAACAAGCATTTGGTCCTCGGATCTATCCAAATCCTCAAACCTTATTGTTAGATTAATTAATTAATTTACAACAAACTTTTGTAAATTAATTTATCTAACAATAGCTTTTATAACATGCTTTTCTAAATTAACAATCTAATGACAGCTTCACAACAGCCTTAAATTAAAAATAAAATAAAAATAAGGCTCTTGCCATAGCGCCTTTTTCATGGCTAATGTGATCGCCTTGCTCGCCTAGGCTCTAAATGCAAGTGCCTCACTAAAGCCACCTTGCCTTAGAGCCTTTAAGGTGTCTTAGTGGTGCCTAGCCTTGCCCGGGCGCCTAGGCGAGCGCCCGACTTGCTTTTGACTACAATGAAAAAAAAAAAAAAAAAAAAAAAAAGAGACCCTCAAAGATTTTGAGATTGGGAGCCTAGCACTTACCCAAATACCCCAGCCCCAGGTTTGTAATATTCTTTTATTTCATTCAAAAAGGACCCAAATATTGTATAACAACCTAAAACTATAGATTAAATTATGTTAAGGCAAGGAAATAAAATTTACATAGCACAAACTACTCTTGGATCCAAATATTAAACAATCAAATAATTATCAACAATCAACTTTCGAAATTTATGTCAATTTTTTTCCTATAAGATACCCCCTATTTAAGTCACTCCTGTCAATGCATGGCATTCTAAAACTCATTGGCAGGGGGGAAAAAAGTAAAATATAAAAAGAGAGATGTTTTGGACTTCGAACCAATATGGGTTATTTACAAAAAGGAATGGGAAATTTTGAGAAAAACTGAATAAATGTACAAGAAATTTGAATAAAAAGTTTCAATAATGAATTATAAATAACTTTATACTTAGGGTGATCATTTAGCTCCTATAATCTTGGCATATAAATTTTAATTAAAAAATCAACACACCAGGCCCTTTTCTTATATATACTTCCATTGTTACAACAAGGGAGGATGGGATTCGATCTCTGATTCTCATAAAGGAAACAAGGCAAGCAACACTCCAATCTTTATGCCTTTCCAAGGGGTAGACAATTTTTTTGTTTAATGCTTAAATTGTACATTCAGTTAGAGAGATTGAGGAGGCATTTGATGGTTTGGAACAATCAATAGGCAAAATCAAGGGTTTTTTAAGTTTTTGTTTCAATGGATCTTGTTCCATTCTTTATTTGGTTCTTCCACGTCTTTTCTTGATTTTTTTTTTTATTCTCTCAGTCTCATATCTCAACACTCATATGTTCTTTCACTTTTTAGAGATGCTTCCCTTATACTTCATTTTCTTTACTAAGTGATAAAAAACTCTTTTTTGATGAGTACAGTTAGTGTATTTCCTGTTTACTAAGGTTACACCCTCTTTTTTTGATAATTACTCATCTTGGCATTTCTTAACATACTTTAATACTAATTGGAAAAAGAAAACCAGGCCTTTATAGAGGAGAACAAGGGATTTGCCCAGGTCAAGCAGTAGCCAAGGTAGTTAGTGCCTGGACTGACTGTATTTCCCCTTTCAGTGTAATTGTGCACACCTCACCCAATTTATAAAGAAGGTTTATTCTGACCCAAATCCCAGCAGTTTTGCTCTGAAGTAACGCGATCTCCTATTTAATAAATACCTTTTGCCAGCATTTACAAATAAATTATTATAACAGGAAGGGTGACTTAAGAGGGAAGATCCTTGGCAGTGTCTCATCTCCTCTTTGCGGTTGACACCCTAATTTTTTGTGATGCTGATCTAGATCAGATTTTGATTCTACGTATGATTCTTATTTGGTTTGAGGCAGTGTCTGGTTTGAAGATAAATTTGGGCAAGTCAGAATTGGTACCTGTTGGAACGGTGCATAACATTGAATTATTGTTGACTGTACTTGGCTGCAAGCAAGGTACTCTTCCAATGAAGTACTTGGGTCTTCCTCTGGGTGCTAAATTCAAGGATAAGACCATATGAAATCCAATTCTAGAGAAGATGGAAAGGCGATTAGCGGGGTGGAAACGTTTGTACTTATCCAAGGGAGGTAGAGTCACTTTAATTAAAAGCACTCTATCTAATTTACCCACTTATTTTCTATCTCTTCTTCCTATGCCTGTTGCTATGACTAACCGGATTGAGAAACTTCAGCGGAATTTTTTATGGGGTGGCATTGGTGATGAACCTAAATTTCATCTAGTTAAATGGGCTACTATTTGTTCCCCCATTTCTTCGGGTGGCTTAGGGATAAGGAATGTGAGACTCTTTAATGAAGCTTTGCTTGGGAAGTGGCTATGGAGATTTGAGATTGAGAAGGATGCCCTTTGGAGGCAAGTGATAGAGGTGAAATATGGATGTGTATGGGGGGGGGGGGTGGTCTACCAGATCTGTTAATAGTCCATATGGTGTTGGTTTATGGAAAAATATCAGTCGGGGATGGCCTTCTTTTTTACGCCATATTCTGTATGATATTGGTGATGGGTCTAGAGTGAAGTTTTGGCAAGACCGTTGGCGTGGTGAGACACCCCTTGCAGTTAGTTATCCTGAGTTATTCAGATTTTGCGGGGATAAGAAGGCTAGTGTGGCTGCACTTATGAAGTACACCAATGGTGTCCTTGTTTGGGATATCAATTTCTTTAGGAATGTGCATGCTCGGGAACTAGAGGCTATGTCAGGCTTCTTGCATACCATATATGGTTCTTCAATAAGGGGGTTTAGTGAGGATAAAATGTGTTGGAAGCCTAGTAAAGATAAGGGGTTTAAGGTTAATGATTATTATAGAATTTTAGCGGGCTCTACTGACTTCAGTTTTCCTCGGAAAAGCATTTGGAAACAGAAGATTCCTTCTCGAGTAGCTTTCTTTGTTTGGATTGCTGCTTTAGGGAAATGCTTGACAATTTACGAAAAATGAAGGTTTGGATATTGGATTGTTGTTACATGTGCAAGTGTAATGGTGAATCAGTTGACCACCTCTTCCTTCATTGTCCGGTTGCTATGGATCTGTGGGCTATGGTTTTGGGTTTATTTGGAGTAAGTTGAGTTATGCCACAATCCGTTTTGGGGCTCTTAGAGTGTTGGCAAGGCAGATTTGGTCGTCATCGAAATGGTTTTATTTGGTTAATTGCACCCCATTGCTTAATGTGGTGTCTTTGGAGGAAGAGAAAGAGTAGGTGTTTTGAGGATATTGAAAGATCCATACGAGACCTCAAGTCTTTTTTCTTTTAACACTTTATTAGATTGGTTGATTGCTATGCAAAACCAATCATTCCCTTCTTATTATGATTTCCTTGATTGTTGTAATTTTTTTCTTTGAGTTGTTGACCCTTTGTACACTCCCTGTGTACTAGGGTGATCCTTTTTTGATATCAATAAAACTTATTACTTATAAAAAATAAAAAATAAAAAAAAAAAAACTGGAAAATGCTTAAGATGCCACGATTTTGTTCCATTACCAATTCATATTTTCAGATTCAGCACTATTTTTCAATATCCACTTTGCCACAGTACCACAATCAACTGGGCGATGAGCTTCTTCAGTACACTGCAAAGGCAAAAATCTAATTACAAAGAGTGCCAAATCATGAAAACCAAAAAGCATCTGCACATATTCCAATTAAATGAACAATACCAGTGCAGAGTTAAACAACCCATAGGAGACCCGTAAAGAGAATTATATTCCAGCACAGATTACTCAAAATACATCGATTGAAACAGCTGAATAATAAATCAACTTGAAGAACTCACATTCCAGCAAAAGCTATATGAGCAGCGGCAAGTAACATCATAGCTTCCACTACCAACAATAAAATCTACCGCATAATCACAGCCTGGAGCCGGACACCATTTGGTCTGCAAAAACAAAGAAAATGATTGTTTTTATTTTGCTGGCTAATTGTTCTTGACCAGAAAATATATTCACACTAGAGAAAACCTAATACAGTTTCTAGTCAATGTTTAAAGGGCCAGAGTATATAGATTGTTTTGATATTTGCTGGCTGTCTGATTCTTAATGCCACTCATGGCTAAATGCATCTCTATGATTTTAATGTGAAATATATCTATTAAAATCCTTGGTTTATTGTATGAAAAAACAGACCATGTATTATCTATGCCAATTAACCACAAAATTTCTATTTTTCTTTTTTGATAAGTAATAAGATTTGTTGATATCAAAAAAAGGACACCCTAGTAAATTGGAAGTGTATAGAGGTCAACAAATCAAATACAAAAATTACATAAATCAAGAAGAGAAGAAAATGATTGGTTTCGCAAAGCTGACAACTAATCCAATAAGGTTCGAAAGAAAAATAACTTGAGGCCTGACAAATATCTCTCATTATGTACGAAGCACCTGTTATTTCTTTCCCTCCAAAAACACCACATTAAACAATGGAAAACAATTAGCCATATATGTCAATTTTGATGACGACCAAACCGACCTTGCCAACAAGCTGGGACCCCAGTAACAAACTACATAACCCCAACTTAGCCCAAATAGGCCCAAAACCATAGATCACAAATCCATAGCACCCAGATAATGAAGGGAAAGATGGTTAACCGATTCTCCATTACACTTCACATATAACACCAATCCATAATCCGACCCTTCTTTTTCTTAAATTATCACTCCAGAATGGATCTTTGGCTTCCATATGCTCTTCCAAAGCAAAAGATGATCATTGCAGCCAACTAAAATACAGTAATAAGCACTAACCATAAACCCTTTATTTCTATTTGGTTTCCAGCACATTTTATCCTCCCCAACCCCCCTTACTGAAGAGCCATAAATGGTATCCATGAAGTTTGACAAAGCCTCCAATTCCCAATCATGGACAGCCCTAAAAAACTTACATTCCAATGAAGGACCCCATTAGTGAACTTCATAAACTCAGCCACACTTGTCTCGTTCTCTTGGCAGATTCTAAATAATTCGAGATAACTAATAGCAAGAGGTGTCTCCTCACACCACTGGTCTTCCAAAACTTCACCCTCAACCCATCACCAATTTCATATAGAATATAGAGAGAAATAGAACGCTAACCCCAACTAATATTTTTCCACAAACTTATACCATAGGGACCAGAAATTGCACCAATACACCAGCCACCCACACACACATCCATACTTTACCTCTATCATTTGCCTCCAAAGAGCATCCCTTTCAAACCCAAATCTTCACAACCAGTTCCCAAGCAAAGCTTCATTAATCAAATTTCTTATCCCTAAACCACCAGAAGAAATTGGAGCATAAACAGTAGCTTATTTAACTAAATGAAATTTGGGTTCATCCCCCATACCACCCCATAAGAAATTCCTCTGAAGTTTTGCAATTCGGTTAGCCACAAAAGCAAGGATACGGAATAAAGAAAGAAAATAAGTAGGTAAATTTGATAGAGTACTTTTAATTAGACTCTTCCTCTCTTAGATAAGTACAAACGTTTCCATCCCACCAATCTCCTTTCCACCTTCTCGAGAATCAGGTTCCATGTTGAATTATCCTAGAATTTTTCACCCAAAGGAAGACCCAAATATTTCATAAGAAAGTTCCATGCTTACAACCTATGAAGCACGGGTGCGTTTCGGGACTCGGGTGCGGGTGCGGGACTCGGCAATTTTTGAAAAAGGTGGGTGCGGGTGCGGCGGGACTCGGCGATTAAAAAATTATTAAAAATATTTTTATTTATATTTTTAATATATTGCTAAGTATACTTTTTCACATTATATAAAAATATACCAAATTTAAGAGCAATAGTAGATAATAACTAAAACATGATGTGTGAACTGATTCAACTGAGTGGCTGTGAGTGGCTGTGAGAGAGAATGTGTGAATTGATTCAACTGAAAACATGGAAGAATAAGAGAGAACAGAGAGGCGAGAGAGAGTGTTCGGTGTTATAGAGAGAGCAAGAGTATTTTTCTTTTTAAAACGTGAATCAGAGAGCTGAAGTAAGTATTTGAGGTTTTAGGATTTGTATATAATTTCAAATGGTGCGTTTTGCACTTTTTTTTTCTTTTCTTTTTTTTTGAATTTCGGCCGGAACCGGCCGTTTTGGCCGATACAGCCGATACGGCCTGAATCAGCGCGAATCCGGCCGGTTCCAGGCGAATCGGCCCGCATCACAGTCGCGCCGGCGCGAGTCGGCGAAAAAAAAAAAAGTCAACCACGTGGCAGACGCGGCCCGACTCGGCACTGACGCACGAGCAGCGGCGTCGCTTGCTCGGCGCCGCGCCCGACGCGGGTGCGGCGCCTCTGGTGCCGCGTCCGTGCATCAGAGCTTACAACCCAAGACATTCATCAATTACTCAATGTTATGAACCAATACCACCGGCACTAATTTTGACTTTTCCAGATTTATTTTTAGACCATAAACAGCCTCAAACCAATTGAGCACCGTATAGAGAATCAAAACCAAGGTCAGCGTCACAGAAAATTTAAGTGTCATCAGCAAAGAGAAAATGAGACACCACCAAGGATCTTCCCTCTAAATCACCCATATGAAATCCTGACACGCAGCCTTCATGGACAACTTCATCCAACATTTTTCCAAAAGCTTCTATGACCAAAAAAAAATAATATAGGAGACAAAAGGATTGCCTTCTCTCAACCCTCCAAAGCTCTTAAAAAAAACGGCAAGGAGATGCGGCAAGACTCAGCGATTAAAAAATAAAACATGGTGTTCATAAATTAAATACAACCCACAAGATTGAAACTAAAACATTTCATAATGTTCGGAAATTAAAATACAACTCACAAGTTTGAAACTAAAACAAAATAAAAGATAATCAACAAGACAATCAAACACCAACATCGTCATCATCAAGATCAATAGCTTCACTTCGAACTTCACTTTCACTAGTAGTAACACTAGTGCTAGCATTCCCAATAATAATGGCCTCCAACTCTGGCTCATCAAGTGTAAGGGCTACATTCTCAAGAATTTCAGCTCCTTCATGTATGTTGCTCTCATTCCAAGAGTCTCTTGCAATATCCCACATCTTTGTTGCTGTATTTACGTACTCCTCATTGTGCCTTGACAAGAGTCGAAGATTAAAATGCACATATACCAAATCCTCAGCGCGTGGAGAAGCCATTTTGTTTCTTTTTAAGGAACGAATGAATTTGTATGTGCTCCAATTCCTCTCAGCGCATGAGGATGAACGAGGTTGCCCAAGAAGTTTAAGGGCAAGGGTTTGAAGAGTTGAAAATGCGGAGCCATGGTATTGCCACCAAACCAAAGGTTGTAAGGCCCACCTATCTGTCAAGGCATCTGGTGAAGGAAACCTTCCTCCTGAGAATGTAGCAAACTCAAACTTCACCACCGTTAATTCATTCTCATCTTCAAAGTATCAATCCAAACACTTGCTCCTTTCCATAGAAATTTCATGATCCCAATGTGGAGAGACGCGTTTTGGATCCTTCGAAAGCCATTCAATGGAGTAATACCTAGTTAAAGATTAAAAGATAAATATACATGAAACGTGTGTTTTACTAGAAGGATGAACTAAGGAAAATAGAAAATAAATGTACTTACTTAGGATTTAAGGAATGAGCCAAGCAATGTAGTGGTGTACAATTTTTAGTCCATCGATCAATGAGTATATCATACACCACACCCCAAAATGAGCTATACTGATCATCTTCCAAGCCTTCGTGCTGATATATTGATGCCTTCACCTTCTCTATCATTGAATCCCACATCTCATACACAAGATGAAGACAAGGCTTATCTGTGTCGGCTACTCATAGCATATCATAAATAGGTGCTGTGAATTTAAGGATATAATCAATTTTATCCCACCAAAGATCACTTAGAATCATATCTTTCACATTTTGAGCTTTTCCAACATCATCCTCACTATAAGAAGCCCATTGGTCACTATTAGCCATAGCTTGAAGGCATCTTTTTATCAACTTCAACCTTTTCAACATTACAACAAACGAAGCAAATCTAGTATCAACAACTTTGAGAAGTTTTAATGGACAAAATTCATTAAACATTGCCAACCTCATTGAATGGTTCATGATAAAAACATACATGAAAGATGCATCATCAGCAATACGTGTAATCCAACTACATTCATCATATGTAAGTTCATTCTTTTCAGTGTTTTTTGCTGCACAAATATTCTTCAAAGCTAAATTGAGAGTATGGACAACACAGGGTGTCCAAAATATTTTAAGATACTCACCTTCAATAAGAGCTCCAGCAGACTTCATCACACTAGCATTATCAGTGATGACTTGGACAACTTTTTCATGTCCAATCTCTTTTATAGCATCCCTCAACACCCCAGCAATATAATGTTTTTCTTTGAACTCACCTGACCCATCAATTGCCTTTATAAACACTGAACCCCCATCTGATACAGCCATAATATTAATAAGAGGCCTCCTTGTGGATCTGACCATCCATCAGAAACTATACTTACACCATTTTCAAGCCAACAGTCCTTAATTGGTTTTAAAAGTATTTCAACATGAGCTATTTCTTTTTGCAAAAGTGTTGTTCTCAAGACATTGTATCTAGGAGGAACATAACCCAAAATGCTATGGATAGCAGCATATGCATAGGAACTACGATAATATGGGTTTCTTGCAAAGTTAAACAGAAGCCCACCGGTGTAAAACATCTTAGCAATTCTGCTATCCAAATCATATCTAGCATTATTTTGGAATGCTATCTCCAAAGGAGAATTCACAGTCACCTTCCTCCTCTTACCATCAACCGGATTTATACTATCACTCCCTTCTTGTCTCCAAAATGGGGAAATAGGTATAGGCCCATGGCCTGGGGGATGTGGGGATAAAGGAATTTGAGTTCTATGATCTCTCTCTAACTTATCATTCTCAACTTGATCATGCATTCGCTGCATTTCCAGCCTATGGCTCGGTGTCACCTTAGGTCATGGTTTAATACCTTTATTAGAAATTTTTAATAAATGAGCCTTAACCCTAGAATAGGATCCCATATAAACTACACCACAATAGTTACACTTAAAGTATGTGTTTCCACCTGATTTAACAATAGCACCAGGTGGTTTTTCTACTTTAATCACATACTGCCAAAGAGGAGATTCATCATTTGGCACTTCTTGATTAGATGAAGGTGAAGTTTCTGTGCTAGTAACTTCATCCATTGCAAATTCAATAGATTCAATTTAACCTACAAATAATAACTATTAACTAAATAAATTAATAATAAATCAAATCCAAGTTCACAGATTCACAAATTACAATGAGTAATAACTATTAACTAAATAAAACTAAGATTGAAAAGAAACTAAGATTCACAAATCACAGATTCACAAATCACAAATCAAACTAAGAGTCTCAGATTGAAAGCTTTATTTCAATACCTAAGTTGAGAATGCGTGAGAGAGAGCTCAAACTTGAAGTGACTGAGTGGCTATGTCTCACAGGCCTCCTTTGTGAACTGAAAATTTTTTTTCAGATAGAACAGAGACTCAAAGAGGCGAGAGCATAGCAAGGAGAGTGAATGCACGGCATGAGAGAGAACGAAAGTTCAAACGGAGGGAGAGAGAGCTGAAGTGAGAATGTGTGGCCCTTTAGGGTTTGTATATAAGTTCAAACGGTGCGTTTTGCAACTTTTTTTTTTTTTTTTTTGGATTTCGGACTGAATCGGCCATTTAGGCGGTTTTGCCAGTTTCGCCCGATACGGCCCAAGTCGGCGCGAATCAGCCCGATTCAGCGCGAATCGGCCTGAGTCTCAGCCGCGGCGGCGCGTGTCATGGAAAGGAAAAAAAAAAAAAAACCACATGGCAGGATGCGGCACCGACGCGGGCAGCAGCGTCCCTCGCGCGTCGGACGCTGGTGCGGCTCCTCTAGCGCCGCGTCCGTGCATCTGAGCTGCTCATAATATAAATTCATGAAGAATTGAGTAATGCAATTAGGAATCATATCCTGATTGGAAGAAAAACTCCTATTAACCAAAAGATTCTCAATGCCATTATTTCTTCTATTAGAATTCACCATCCTATGAAAAAATCTCGTATTTGAATTCCCCTCCCTCATGTGCAGAACTCTAGACTTTTGTCTTCAGCTAATCTCGTCTAATAAAATGATCTCAATTTCTAAATGGAGTTTTGCTTGTTCTAATTTTTCCTCAACTGTTAGAGGGTGAGACTCCCCTCTGACATCTAAAACAATCAAATTGCTCCATAGCTGCTGCTTCTTAACTGTATAATTGCCAAACTCTGTTTCATTCCACTTTTTTAAATCCAATTTCAAAGCTGCTACTTCTTAGCCAACAAATAGCTAGGAGTTCCTTGAAACATATAAGTTGTCCACTGACCTTCACTTTGTCTACAAAACTCTCCGCCCTCAACCAAAAATTTTCAAAATGAAAGGGAATTCGCCCTTTGCGTCTCCGACCCACCAACATAATTGGAAAATGATCCGATAAAACTCTAGGCAACCTTTTTTGGGAGGAGTGAGTGAAATAATCTGTCAAAAGCAAAAACAAGAGAAACCGATTTATTCTAGATGTAAAAGAAGTATTAGACCATGTTTAAAGGCCTCCTTCCAAAGGAATATCCATAAGCCCTGAAGAGAGATGAAGTCAAAAAAATAATACATAGACCGAGTACAACTTATACCCCCTAACCTTTCTCATGGAAAACGCATTACACTAAGTCACCTCCCAGACACCATGGCAAATTCGACCAACTGGTAAGAGCTACCAGCTCATCCCACATTATATGACACTTCTTGTTCAAATTTGGAACGTAGATATCTACAAAAGCCCACTCAAACTAATCACCAACATTTTTAAATTTGCAAGAGACCAAAAAATGCCCCACCGCTTCTTCCACCTTTTCCACAACCCTTCAATCCCACATAAGCAAAATACCACCAAAAGCACCTTCAGAACCCAAACACAACCAATCTATATAAGGGAAGCTCTAGATGCTATGAACAATTCCTCTTGTAATCCACTCCAAATTTGTCTCCTGGAAACAAACAATATCAGTCTTCCAAGTATGTAGCAAGCTACATATTTGAAGCCACTTTTCCAATTCATTTAACCCTCCAACATTGCAAGATAACAGTTTCAAATTCATTGAGAAATAAGCGAAGCCCTATCCCTACTAATACTACACCTTGCTGATGCAGAACCATAATTGATAGAGAAACATAGACCCCTCAGCTCCCTTATCCCCTTTACTCCCGAACTCCTCAATTTCCATTGATTCTTTTCTTTAGCAACCCTCTGGTATAACTCAGCTTCAACAACCAACAAAAAATCAGTTGCTTGTTCTTCCAAACCCTTTAGAGATGTCCCTAGGAAGTCATCAAACTCGAAATCTACTTTGGAACCACTTTGAGTAATGTTCTTGACCCATCGAACTTTCCACACCGACATCTTCCTGCCTTTCACAGAAGTTATCCAAGCCACCCAATGGCATAGAGAAAGCCAGTGGTTCAACTGATAAAGGCAAGAAACACCTACCATTTGACTGAGCAACATCCTCTGAACAGGTACCTGAGACCCAATCCTCCACTACTTCATCCTCTTCTCCCTAAACACTTGTCCTCTCCATAGAGTCTGATGTCATCAATGGAACCATTGCCAACTGATTCTGCTCAATCAAACCATCTACAACATCACTCGAAGGCAAAGAGATTTGAATCGGGACTGCCACCCTCCTCCCGTCACAAAATTTTTGAGGACCCATTGCTCAGAACTCCCCCATTTCTTGATTACAATGTCGGTATGCTCCTAAAGGATTGTTTGCAAGTCACGTTGCAAGGCTTTGTCGCAATTGGATGTAGGCAACTTATCGGAACAAATTGATTCAGCCACCGCACTGTCAAAAGTCATCTCAGTGCAAATCAGCTCAAAATGGGTTTGGATCAGTGCAGTATCAGGGCTAGGAAGCATCTGACCCAACTCGGTGCTTGCTGAAACAGTAGGATGAGTCAGCTTCTGTTGGGAAGATTTATGAGTGGAGAGAGTTAGGAGCTGGTTCACGTGAGAAGAAATAATGGACCGTGATGCTTTGGGCCACCACACAGTAATGGGTTTAGGGTTGGGAGTTGGTTTCTTTAAATGGTTACAAGATTTGGTAGTAGTGGGCTTAGAGTTTAAATTTGGGCCTACATGAGAGAGGCCCACTTCCTGAACTTTAGACCACTTGATCCCCCCATTGACCATCCACCACACAGTAATGGGTTTAGGGTTGGGAGTTGATTTCTTTAAATGGTTAAAAGATTTGGTAGTAGTGGGCTTAAAGTTTAAATTTGGGCCTACATGAGAGGCCCACTTCCTGAACTTTAGACCACTTGATCCCCCCATTGACCATTCAACCCATGTTCCATCCTAAAATAAACATCTAATACCAAGCCATCTTTAATTCCGTTAGAAACAAGACCATTTACAACAGACAAAATTTTAGCCCCAATCTGTGCATTCTCCTTCCCAGATTTTCTCTCGTTAAATCATGGTGTTGACTACTCAAATCTAAAGATTTTGAATTTTGAAAATTTGGAATTAATTGCTTTCCTTTATTACCTCCACCACCATTGCTCTGCTGCTCCTATGCCACTGCCAGCACAAGTGTACCAGAAACACTCTGTTGACACGTCTTTGCTGGTCTCAAGACAGTCTATTTGATCCTAGAAAAATTCTAGGAAGTCGGCTTGGCAGCAAGAGTCTCTGTAGCAATAGCCTTCTGCAGATTAAATCCAAAGCCTCTCCAACTACTACCCAATTTTCCTTCTGACACCACAATGAAACCTTCCCGACGGCCATGCAAAAGTTCTGAGATCATTAGAAAAGAGCCATGTGCATTGGAACCTAATCGGAATGAAGACTCTATCTCCATCCCTAAAGGTCGCGAAAATCCGAAAGTTTTTGACTCAACGAAGAAGAAAATGGTACCTCCCATAACAGCAAAATAGAAACTAAAAAGGAAAAACAGTTTAAGGCTTATCTGAGGTAGCCAGGCCTCGTTTTTGACTAATTCAAGGTAGCTAGGCCTTTTTCGAAATGCTTAGTGCTCATGTGCTAATATCCACACTTGGTTGATCATACATTATAAATCTAGACGCAAAAATTACACTATCATCTAAAGAAACAAGAGATTAGTCCATTATTAATTCTACATATTACACACCTCTAAATGTAAATTGGTGTTGTTTGTGTAAGTGTAGTAGTGAATCTATTAATTATATATTGCCACATTGCTCTTGAGAGAGATTTGTGGTCTTTTGTATTTTGAAATAGATGTCTACTTTAGCTGAAAAGAGTGGTTTGGGCTGCAAAAGAATAGTCTCATATGGAATGCACCTCCTTTTTATTAATAGTAAGAATCAAAGAAATTGGGTAGTAATTAACTACCCAATTTCTTTGATTCTTACTATTAATAAATGTAAAGGAAATTATATTTCACAAGACTTATATCACATAGAATTAAGCATAGCCTAGAAAAATCAACAACCTTCCATCCTTCCAAGAACCTTTCAAATGTCACATTAGTTTAAAAGGGGAAAAAATTAATGCAAGTTAACACTAATAAATAGAAGCTGATATGTAGTAGTATTTTAAATAGATAAATGTCTTGGCAGCCAGAACTATTTTGGAAGTGTTGAAACCAACCAAATAGTCTTTGCAAAATTTAAAAAGAATGGACATTATAACACCGCTATAGAAAACAAAGAATTTAATCTTACTTTCTATTTTGTTCTACTTCTATTGCCAGTAGTGAACATTTATGTTTATTATTAATCTTAATCATTTAACTATATAGAAAAAATGAAGAAAAATAATGATTTCAAGGTCTTCTCCAAATTCAAAACAAGATACAAACGTCTTGTTAACAACAAATCACATACATGGTTGTAGGCTATCTCCTAGATCACATAATGGAAGCAAAACTCTGAGCTCCAAATCTCAGTAACATTGCTTCAGTTAGAGATAAAACCAAAATCCAGATTATAATTTCAGTTGAAAAAAGAGTGATATTTGCTCCAAGGTGAATATCACATAGCAAAAAGTCAAGGGGAATCACGTTATTCCTACTTTAGATGCGGTTTAAAGTTTCTTTTGATAAGTAAACCACAGACTTTAATATAAAGTCTCAATTAAAAGCTTTAATTTCCTATATTGTTTCCATTTGCCCCATTAAAAGGTAAGTCACTCTAAACTCTTAAGTATTCAAAACTCGAGTAAATTGCCCTTTTCTGGACAATGAAAGACCCATCACAGGAACATCAAGTGGTATTCTAATGCAAAAGATTCACAAAAAAATAGTAGATTCTTTATTTCTTCTTCTGATTAGTAATGATATTATTTAATAGAAGAGATACTTCATGCTCACAATGATGAACTCAACATAACAAAAAGAGTTACAAAAGAATTATGCACAAGAGTGAATTGGTTTTGTAAAATCTAAAAGGGAAATGCTACTTGTAAGACCCCACACACGAAACCAATCAAACAGAGTTTGAATCTGCAATAATTCCAACCAAGCCATTGATCTTTCAAAGTTGCCATTAATACAACTGTTTTGATCTTTCCACAATAGCTGCATCAACATAACAGGACAGTTCTGAATTTCTAATGAGTGTTTCTCAAACCAATTCTTCCACCTGAAAAAAGAGATTGTAGACCCTCCTTGGTAACACCAATTAAATCCCAAAATCTCTAAAGACTCAACTCCATGAAGCATATGCAACTTCACAAAAGATCAACAAATGCTCCACCATCTTCCCCATTACACTAGCACATGCAAGATCAACCAACTAAAGAGAAACCTTACTTAATAAGATCGTCACAAGTAAAAATATTCCCCCAAGCTACTGTCCAAATGAAGAACAAAAATCTTTTTGGCACCTTAACGCCCCAAAACTCTTCCAAGGGAAAGAATTAGCCTCTGTACCTCGAATAGCCTCATAATAAGAGAAAACATCCAACCAAACATTCCCTTTCAATCGCCATCTCACCCAATCATCTCCCTCCCATCCTCCTTAGGATTAAGTATAGAAGATCTACAATAGAATTCATCAACTCCAATTCACAATCATGAAACCTCTAATTCCCACATTCCAGCTCCACCTCTCCCTGTCTGAATAACTATCCAAGACTAAATGAACTAAGGTATTCATGTCCACAGAATAGGCATATAAGTCATGGTGCAACTCCTTTAAAGAATTATTATCGCACCAAATATCAAGTCATAACCTTACTCAGGTGCCCTTGAAAAACACAAATGGAAGAAAATTGTCCCAACCAGCCCAAATACTCCTCCACAGACTACACCCATGTGTCCCCCTAATTGATTTCGAAGCCCAACCACCCCATTCCTCTCCACTTCATAGCAATAACCCACCTCCAAAAATGTGTTGCCTCATTCCCAAACCGTAATAACCAATTCCCTAAAAAGGCATCCTATCTTCCAAATCCCCAAACCAGTTGTAGCAATGACAAAACAAATTGTATCCCATGCCACCAAAGAAAACCTGAATTCCTCATCCAATTCACCCCACAAAAAATATCCTTTGGAATCTCTGCATTGTTAGCCTCCTCATTTGATAAAGATAGCTTCTTCCAACCAGACAGTTTACATTCGATCTTCTCCAAAATAAGATTCCACAAAAACTGCACTTTTAAGTAAGCCCCCAAAGGCATCCCAAGATAATCCTTTGGTAAACTCTCAATTATACAACAAAGAATGTCAGCAAATTTTGCCAAGTTACCCACATTACCTATCAGGAGCACTTCACTTTAACCCAAATTAAATGGTAGACCTGTAATTACTTCAAAGCAAATCAACACCATTCTTATATACAAAATTTGGTTCTTTATTTAATCACAAAATAAAATAGTGTCATCAGCAAATAAAAGATCGGAGATAAAATGCCCAGCTGGCATATCTTGTCCTGAATTTGTCAATTAAACCTCCCTCCTCAGTTTTCTTTAGTATCCTACTCGGCACTATGGTTTTCAAACCCGGACTGTTCAATAAACCATAAAAGAAAAAGGTTCATGATTTTTAAGGTCGGACCAAAGTTGAACCGAGGTCAAACCGTGATAACATCATAATTAATTTAATAATTATTTAATATAAATAAATATATTAAATTAGTACAAATAAAAAAAATTAATTAAAATAGTTCAATTAAAACTATATAAATTCATATTTTAGTTTATGTCTAATATATCAATCTCAGCCCCAAATATTTACCCAATAATAATAACCATTTTTAAAAAAAAAATAAAGCATCAATCTGCAGAAAAAAATGACATGATTTTACAACTCAGACAAGTACCCACGCGGGGCTCAAGAGTTTGTAAGAAATAAAGTCTCAGGCTTATATTTCCAATGCTCACTCACGTGCCTAGCTAGCTCACAAACAGAAAAGAAGCAATCAAAGAAAAGAAAATGAAGCTGGGAGAAGTCAGAAACGGCAAGAAGCTGAAAGAAGAAGGAAGAAATGAGCAGAAAGAAGAGGAAGAAAAAGCTAGGTATGTTGCTGAAACAAAAAACAAGAAATGGACTTGGCTGCTGGGCAAAGTGTTGCCAAGAAGGAGAAGAAAATGGGAGGTTTAACGTAGTTTTTTTTTTTTTTTTTTCCCTCAATTTCTCCTCTTTTTTTCTTTTTTAATAATTCAACGGGTCCCCTTTTTTATTCAAATATGCTGGGCAAAGGCTATAACTTTTTTCTAAAAAGGGACCTATGAGTACCGTTCACGGTTTTCAGAACCGTCAGGTCTGACTATGGTTCGCACGGGTCCCTGCTTATTTTGCATAGGGCGGTTCTTGAGGCTAAAAGAACAGCAAAAATGAGAGGTTTGCAGTTTTTTCGGTCGAACCGTACGGCCCGGTCCGGATTTCAAAACCATGCTCGGAACCTCTATAATTGGTATAAGAAGTAAGGAAGTCAAAGGTGAAAGGTGACCTACAGCGCCAAGGCCTTGTATCTCCTGAGGCGTGAGGCAACAAAATAGCGCTAGCCCGAATAAAGCAAGGCACCAAATTCTTAATATATTTATTATATATATAGAACTTAAATCATATGTATCTAGCGTATTGAAATATTATAATGAAGTGTTTTTCAATGTGTTGCATGAAGAAATTAGGTCTATCAAATTATTTCAAAGTAGGATTAACATGGTTTAGGCACTATTAGTTATTCGAAAAATAAATTTTACAACAAGCTTCTATATAAAATTAATAATCTAATAAAAGGTTATACAATTAAACAACCTTTTATAAAATATTTTAAATTTTTTTTTATATGTTAAAAAAAAAATAAAAACAAAAACAAAAAACCCCGAGGCTCATGCCTTAGCGCCTTTTTTATGATTTAAGGAGTCACCTTACTCGCCTAGGCTCTAAAGGCAAGCACCTCACTAAAGGCACCTCGCCTTAGAGCCTTTAAGGAGACTTAGTGTTGCCTCACCTCACCCAGGCACCTAGGCAAACGCCCAGTTTGCCTGACTAGTGACTACAATGAGTAGTAATGGAGATAATGGATCCCAGCCTTAGCCCCCCCCCCCCCCCTACCCCCCCAAATGAACTACTGAACAAGACAGATGGAGAACCATTTACAATTTGAGACCCTAACCATAGATATAAAAGCACAAATCCACCCCTCCACCTCTCTCAAAACCCCATCCTGCCCAACAGATAAAATACTACAACCCAACAAACATGGCTATAATCTTTCTCAACATCCAACTTACAAATCACCCATGTAATAAGGCTATTGATTCTCCTATCCAAACATTCATTGGCAATTAGGACCGGGTTAGGGATTTCCTGGCACCTATAAAAGCATTCTGACTCTGAAATAAGTTCCTATCAGCAAACCTTTGCCGACAATTTACACATGCTTCCCACAAAAAATCCTCCTAATATTAGTGGCATTATTCTTTTGATATTTGATAGTTACAACAAGGGAAGGGGGATTTGAACCGTGGATGAACTAGTTAAGCTACAAAGCTCTTGGGTATTAGTGACATTATTTTTTTAGGAACTAATGCAATAAAGGAAGCATTGAGGGATTTTTCTAACTCACAATGTCAATGAATATTAGCAAAGAAAGCCATCACAACAGCTTCAATCACTCTCACAAGGGTATAAATTTATCCAAGAAGGAAGACACCGTGAACTGCCCACAATCGTATCAATACACACCCACTCAAAAGTCAAAACCCTCCCTTAACATGCTTTAACAAGACACCAAGAAGCTCCCACAAGGGTATCAATTTTATCAAACACCCATCATTCCTACAGAAACATCACCCCCTTGCTGCATTATTACTGCCTAGGACTACCCAATCTACAAAAAGACTACCCTATAAACTTCAAACAATAGTAGCATCCATTTTATCAATTCTTGTCTCCTATAAACAGACCACGTCACATCTCCAATTCTTCAACAAGCTCTTCAAAACATTCCTTGTCAACGTTCACAGCTTCATTATTTAAATTTTAACAGCCGCATCCCACTCTCCTTCTCAACCCCTCAACTGGCTGTTGCCTATGGGCTATCATAATTCACATAGGAGATAAAAGCTTTCAACTTGAAACCCTTTCGGACATACATTCCACATTTGTCATGTGCCACCTTTCAACCACTTGCTTTTTTATTTTTTCGATAAGTAATAAGATTTATTGATATCAAAAAAAGAAATGCCCTGGTACACAAGAAGTGTACAAGGGTCAAATAAATCAAGTACAAAAATTACATAAATCAAGAAATTCAAGAAAAGAAGAGACTGATTGGTTTCGCAAAGCTAACAGCCAATCTACTAAAGTTCTAAAGAAAAATAACTTGAGGTCTAATATGGATCTCTCATTATCTTCAATAAACTACTATTTCTTTCCCTCCAAAGACACCATATTAGACAATAGGGAACAATTATCCATATATGACCGTTCCAATGACAACCAAAACACCCTTACCAACAAGCTAGGAACCCCACAACTAACTTTGGCATAACCCAGCTTACTCCAAATAAACCCAAAACCATTGACCACAAATCCATGGCAACTAGACAATGAAGGAAAAGATGGTCAACCGTCAAACATTTCCCCTAATATCCAAAACTTCCTTTTTCTTAAATTGCCAATCGTCCCCAAGCTACAATCCAGGCAAAGAAAGCCACTAAAGAGGGGATCTTCTGCTTCCATATGCTTTTCCAAGTAAAACATAAATCATTAGAGCCCACTAGCATACAATAATAAGCATTAACCATGAACCCCTTAGTTCTATCTAGTTTCTAGCTCATTTTATCCTCCCCAATCCCCTTTACAGAAGAGTCATATATGTTATCCATGAAGCTCAACAGAGCCTCCAATTCCCGATTATGGGCAGCCCTAAAGAAACTTACATCCCAATGAAGGATTCCATTAGTAAACTTCATAAGCTCAGCCAAACTTGCCTCCTTATCTCAACAAAATCTAAATAATTCAAGATAGCTTACAGCAATAGGTGTCTCCCCACACCATCAGTCTCGCCAAAGCTTCACCCTCGACCCATCACTTATTTCATACACAATATAACGAAACAAAGAAGGCAATACCTGATTGATATTTTTCCACAAACTAACACCAAAGGGACCAACAACTGAACCACTTGCTTTTTTCTTCCTTTTTCAATACATTGCTGTTAAAAGTTAGAACCTTCAATTGAGAATCCAACATGCTTACTAAACCCCCGTAATTTCCTCAACACCCATTTAGAAGATTCCCCCTCAACTGTGTTGTCTCCTTCGGCAACCATAGTCATGCCCAATTATAGACCCCCAACAACTTCAACACAGAACAAGGGTTCACAATACAAAGGATGTTATTCCTTACCCCCAAATTCATGCAGATTTTTGGTGTCTATATAAGTCCTAAGAACTTTAGTTGATAATTTTAATGTTCATAATTTTGCATTCTTACTAAGAGGGAAAATTGAAACAATTTAAAATGTTCAGAATTTTAATTGAATCTATGTTTAATTTGAAACTGTCCTTATATGCATGTGAGGAGCCTGCCCCAATCTTCTTCAGCAATTTTATAAAAAACACTTTTCATTTAGTTCGGATTTAGATGATAAGCACCCTTTAGTTTTTGTTCGTCTTTTAATTAATTCCCATCTACTAGCGTGTGCCCCTTTTTGCAGTTTTAATACATTCATTTACCGACTGGGAAAAAGTTGCAAGAGCGTAAAGAAATCCAGAGTTGTCAAGGCAATATACACTTCCTTCTCAATATGGGTGAATTTCAAAGTGTGCACTCATTATGGGATAGGAGTATGTATGATTAATCATATATCACTAGGTCAAGCTCCTTGTCTTAATTTGCATACCCCAAAAAAAAAAAAAAACAAAACATATGTTCATCTCATTGGAATATGTCTGTAAAATACAAAAACCTAGTCACATGTTGTATTTATTTGAGATACAACAGAAAACAATTCATGAAAGTTCTAAATTTAAACTTACCTTCCTATTGTCTTCAATATAAGATCTGATGAAGTAACGAGAATACTTCTCCTTGTCTTCATCAGAAGCCAATACATTGATCATATCTTGACCAACAGCAGCACCACAAGATGGATCTGGACATCGCAACATCAAACATCCAGGACCATCATTAATGGCTGTGCTAATATAACCTGAAGGGGAAAACAAAAAGATCAATATATATATATATATATATATATTGGTCTTTATTAAAGAGGTATCAATTTATAAAGAGGTATCAATTTATTAAAATGATTAATTTTGTTTAGATGAAAGTTCAGTAAAATAAAGCTGGAATACTGAAAATATAGGCAGTTATTATTTTTTTACAGCAAAAGTTAAGTACAGTATTTAGGTGTTTATTCATTAAGTTTCCCTCTTAAAATTCAGCCATGGGCTACTTAACTAAAAATACACTTCCATTCCATAAATAAATAAATAAATAAATAAATAAATAAAAAAAGCCACATGGCTGAATTTTAAAAGAGGAACTTAAGGTACTATACCTAAATTTTGTCCTATTTTTTAAGAGCATAGAATACCAAATTTTTCAATAAAAAAAAAAAAAATTCTCTACTCTAGAGAATATGGTATGGACACCTAGGTTGTCCTGCATCATAATACCTATCATGTCAAAATTATCATACTCCACTCTTGTAGCCAACAAGCAACCTGATTGTGGTAGAATACAAATGGTAGCATCTTTTCCTTTTTCTTTTTTCTTTATTACTTTCCCAAATATTCCATTTCCACTTCGCTTCTTTGTATTTATGAACACACAAATAAATAGGTAATTAATTAAACAAATCTATGATATTGTAACAAAAAATTGAAGGTCCCTTGCTCAGGGTATCAGAACAATGACCCTTTTTCATTCGCAATATAGTTATAATCTGAATCAACTGGTGTAAAAAGTCAAGTGGCATTCACAAGCTGTACATCAAGAAAAAGAAACTATAACAAAGCCCGTGTCAATACAAAGGAATGTCCAATCAATACAATAGTCCAATTGGTGGCCTAATATCCACTTGATCATAAACCATCAACTAGAGTCAAAGCCCCCTTTAATAAAATTGAGAACTGCAATCAGAGATTGTCTAAAACTGTTTTTTGATAGGTAAAATTCATGTAAAAACGTGCCAAACTATTACCTCCCAAAACATTTAAGACATGAAAGTATTTCACTTCTGCCACGCTAGATGTGTAAACCTGACAGAAAGGAGTCTGCCTATAATAGAGCTACTCATAAACCCTACCCCCAAAGTTTAAAAAAAAAAAAAAAAAAAACTATCAATTTTTTCCCCCTTTATATAATCTTTTTATGAAATGCACAAATAAACTTGGATACCAGATCTTGTGAGGGATATTGGGACTCATGAGAGGTTAGGTTACATGGATATCATGAACGCAAGGTGCACGATACCAGGCCAAGACACCTAGGCAACCACTTCCCTATTTGCCTTTTCTTTTCATAAACAAGTTTTGGCCCCAAGAAGGGGAAGGGGATATTTGAACTACTAACCTCTGCTTCATAAGGTATGTTTCACAGTCAAATGTTACTACTTTGGATAACTACCATTTCCCAACCCTAAAATCTTCTACAAAAGCAAAGCTCCAAACCGTAACAATAAAATAGAGTAATTCCATTATTTGCGTATTCTCACAATATACAAAGTAGATCTGAATTTAATCTCCAAACATATAGCACCACCATATTCCACAACTTACATTTGACATGAACTCCATTAAAAAACTACTCCACTCATGGAGGCAATCACAACTGCATTAAGTACTTGTTTTCAAGATTCCAACAACTTTACCCAACAGAGAAGTCCTCTCAACCGTCTGCAACAATCACTCGCCAATGTGGTGCAAGTGAAGGTCACTTCAACAACTGCATAGGCCAACCACAAAGCACCCTCCCCCAATGAGCAGACACAATAATAACAAGTTGATACATGAAATTGTTACCTTTTCTATCCTTCATTCAGGCTACCAAAATAGCTAATCCATTTTTGATAAGTAATTTATTACAAAAGAGCTACCTCATGTGTGAAGAAGTACTTAAGTTAGCATGGGTTTAGAGAGAATATCTTCTTTGGAAGTACGATGACTTTGTATTTTGTTTCCTTATTTAAAAAATTCTTACTCAGTGCACAGAGCTCTCACTTTTACAGGGTCTGGAAGAGATCATGGTAGGCATCCTTACCCCTAATTTATTGAAAAAGCTAATTCCTAGACTCAAACCCACGACCTATTGCTTTTGGTAAAAAGCACTTGCCATTGCACCAAGGGTGGGGTCTAGGAGAGGTCATAGTAGGCAACCTTACCCTTAATTTATTGGAGAGTTTGATTCCCGAACTCGAACACGCGACCTATAGCTTATGGTAAAAGGCATTTGCCATTACCCACGCTCTTGCTTTTGTATTCCGTTTCATTATTTACTCATATAAAAAAAATAAAAATAAAAAACCCTTCTTTGGAGATCTAAGGCTAAGGCAAAGCCCAAAAATAAGTGTACATGGTAGTTAATTAGGTTTTTATATTTTATCTTATTATTCTAGAGTCAAGGGTATTTTAATAATTTTACAATTGGGTATGGGCCATAGTTACGGACCATGGGTTTTAGTTTATCAATAAGTAAGCCTTAATTAGTTTATGGGTCTTCATGTATGGGCTTTGGATTCATTCAAACAAGATTTGGTTTAACAGTCAAATTAGGTTCCTAATTGTCTAATACTAGTAGTACAAGAAAGTCTTTTTTATACATTTTACTCAATGTTTTCAAAGGAGATGAAAAGTTTATTAATAAAATTATTGAGTATTGAGGCACGTTGGCCTCAGAGTTCTTTTCCTCGCTCTCTTCTTTCTTTCTTCTTTTCTCTTATCGGTTACTGTTTATAGTTACGGTTTAATTCACTGTTCATAGTTACTGTTCATTATAGAATTTATAGTTTTTTTTCCCTTCTCTTTTCAACCAAAAATCCAATCTTTACTCCCTTAAATCTCAACCCTTCTTATAAAAAACAGGTTCTAAACCCCAAAATCCACAAATCTTCTTGAACATAAACCCACCACAACCAGACAAATTCTTCGGCAGATTCCACGCCTTAATGAACCCAAAAGGCATGCCCAACTATTTTATAGGCAAGCTTACAATACATTATATCAGCTAACTCATCTATATCCCCAATATCTCCCAGTGGAACTACTTCGACTTAGGTAAACCTTCAATCCAATAACCCTATCAAAAAAAAAAAAAAAACCTTCAATCCAATAACTGCCTCAGAGCAAGTAAGAACCTTCTAATAAAAAGCAATTGCTCCCTCCATACATCACAGAACATGACCGTGTTGTCAGCAAACAACAAATGAGATATCCACAACTCAACTTCATACCCACCAGACCAACCTTAAACCCAGAGATGTGGCCCCCTGCCACTGACCAACTCAACATCCTTCTCAATACCTCCATCCTTAGAATAAATAGCAAGGGTGAAAGACAGAACACCAAACCGTGGTGAAACAAAAACAAATCCAACCCGTCCATTTTTCCCCGAACCCCATTCTCTCAAGCAAATATAAAAAAAGCTTTTCAGTTCAAATTGTTGTACACCTTCTCAATATCTAACTTATAAATTAGATCTGGAATCTTGCTTTCGATCCGGCAACAACTCATTTGCATCATCATTTCAAACCTTATTTAAATCAGTTACTGTCATTAATAATATCCAAACTTTCTAACATCATTACACACCCTGTCACAGTGAAATTCCAGAGGATAAGAATTTCAGAGTTGCTAGACAGCTAGGTGTCCTAAGCACAAAAATATTAAAATAAAATAAAGATTTGTGCCATTTATTCTCTAAATCTTACTTCAAATAGGAATCATGTTGGTAACTTTCATCTCTGCTTGCCTGTCTTCCTCACTTATTTGTATCCATAAATTGTAATTGGTATGGTCTTCATACCTAATATATATCTTCAGGAGAATGCCCAATGAAAGCCCTTATCATATATTATCAGGGTGACCCTCCTTCAGATGAGGTAAACAGGGTCTCGATTGAGCTTGGAGAATTTAATTAAGGTCAAGGTTTGGTCTAGCCAAATGGTAGTTGCTTGTTTCTCTGCAGCCATTTCTTAAAGATAATCTTTTTATGGTTAAGGACAGTTAAAAGCAACAAACACACCACCATTTTCCATATATTTTTACTGAAGTTGACTTTTCTCAGGATGATCATAGAGAATGACATTCCAATAGAACAAACCTGCCCAGCATGAACTACAAAAAGGATGACCACAAGCAGCTGTGTGAATCCTGTCACAAGGATAGGTTTCAAAGCATATCCCACAAGTCAGCTGTCAAAACAAAAATACATCAGGACACAAATAATTGTAATAAGGATAAACAAGGTAGTCAAAACCCCAGCTTTCAAAACTTTAATAGCATAGTAGAGAATGAACTGCATACTTCTCTAGCATTTGGATATTCAACAACTGGCTTCTCCAACAAGCCAACAGACCTTCTAACTTTTTCTTCATCTGCAAACCACTCATCATGCACTTTACTGACACTCCTGCATATACAAAGGAAATATAAATTCTACAGAACATCAAGGCACCACAATGCTCATAACCAAGGGGCTACCAGATACAAACAAGTAATCCACACGACACAAGTTCTTTTTAATTTATCAACCAATGGACAATTTTTTTTTTTTTTGGGCACTTGCACATTTACTCAAGAGCTCAAATCTGTTTGCTTTTTTGATAACTAGCTCAAATCAGTTTGTATGAACAAATATAATGTCATTCCAAAACTATGTAAGAACCACATTAGATAATCAGTCAAAGCATTTTACCAATTATAATAGCGGAGCAGTATGCTAGCTGCAACCTTTGAAATAGAAAGCACAGTCGATATCCTCATGATATCATCCTCTTGACGTTGATGAATATCCACTTCACTTAGAATGGTAAAGCTTTGCTAAGACAAGAAGCCACACACACTTAGAATAAAAAATTACAACAAAAGAAGAAGATGCAAGACAACCAAAAGACTCATTTCTTTTTCCTTGATTATGCATGCACATGCATAAGTGTGTGCTTGTAGCAGAAGACATGGTCTTTATGAACAATTGGATGGCAAGAGAATAGAATTTATATGATGAAAGTTACCAATCAAAAAACTGATATATATATATATATATAGAAGAAAAAATTATGAGTCATTTGTATCACTATTATCCATACATACATCAACACAAACAAGCACAAACTCAAAAGTAACACAAAGTTATGCATACTTCGGTTTTATAATTGCCATATAATTTGCCCTATAATTACAAAGAGTATGGTTTTAAAAACTGGTACAGTGAAAGAATCGGAAAAGGGACTGGTTACCAGTTTTCTAGTCAAACTAATGACGTCATAAATAATTTAATTAATAATTATAAAAATAAATAAATAAATCATTTTATAACTGGCCATTTTAACTAAAAAATTAAATAATAGTAAAACATTAAACCTTAGCTTACCAACTTTTAGACACCACTCAACACAATTCAACTAAAACAAAAGCAGAAAAACATATAAAAGCACCTATAACCCACAAGCCCACTATAAAATATTTTAGTTATTAACCTTTCAAATAACAAAAAGTAAATGCACCAATGGGTAGCAATATATTTGCCCACTTGATATGCTTTTTCCCTCCACACATATACACGTTAATATCCCAACTACCACACATTTTGAAATCCATACATCCACACGTTTGGTTCAACAATAGTTTTGTGCATATAATTTTCCCATCTCACCTTTTGCTTTTCATATCTCTCTCTCTCTCTCTCTCTCTCTCTCTCTCTCTCTCTCTCTCTCGCGAATATGTGCATGTACAAGAGGCAAGAGCAGCAAAAAAAGCCTCAACTGAAGCAGACGGATCATTAAAAATCTGCTTATCTTTGGGCTTCTTTGGTTCTTCCTCAACAAAAAATAGTAAATCTGATTTCTTTTTTTCTTTTGAGCAAAAGGTAAATAATATAAATTTGATGTTTTTTGGGTCACTGTGGGTGTCTTAGGCTTCACCACTTCATACTTGAGAGAACATTTTCAAAATCAAAATCTCTCTTCTTCTTAAATCTGAAACAAGATCTCTCTTTATATATATATATATATATATATATATATATATTTTTTTTTTTTTTTTTTTTTTTTGGTTAAAAAGCACAATAGTTGAAGTATTTATGAAGAATTGCTAAAATTGGTTGAAACTGCACCAATTTCCGGTTATGCTGGTTGAACTGGCAGTTTGTCCTGTTTGTCCGATTTTTCTTTCATTTCTAGTTTGCAGTTTGTCCTGTTTGTCCGATTTTTCTTTCATTTCCAGTTTTAAATAATAACCAGACCGGATTAAGGTCCCGTTCCCAGTTGAACTGGTCAAACCTGCCAGTCCGGTCCGGTTTGGTTTTTAAAACCATGACAAAGAGGTTCCATCACCTTTCTAACTTCCATAAAAGGAGTCCCAAAAATTCACTGTACAATGATTTAAATTGCATTTGCACATATAATCTCATAAAACCTGCTAGTCCATGGAGGAGAGGGGGAATGGACATATTATTAATGGTAAAATTCCTTTGAACCTTGTACCACTAAGACAGATAACAAAATAACACTTCCGAATAGTTAGAACTAGCATGCCACTGGACTTTCATGAACTTCCATACATCACAACTACGTTCAAGAACAACCTGGGTAGACTATGTAACATAGCTATATTTTAAAGGTTGCATCATTTCAGCATTCTGCACAAGAACCACAAGTATTCAATAAAACATATCCAAATTACCAAGTTCCTATACTTACAAATTGCTAAGACTACCTCAAATTATCATGTTCAAATTCAAAGAACTCACGTCAGCATAACCAAAAAAATAAAAAATAGATTTTATAGTCCACAACACAGAAGCAACAATCACCAAACGAAAATCATCAACATATCAAAACTCACCCAGTGTTCCTTTTATAAGTTACTAAAATTTTCCTTTTTTTATTTGATAGGTGCCAAAATTGTCATTTTTTAAGCAAACAAAATCAACTCCAATTAATATTACAGTAGCAACAATGCCACAGATGTCCAGTTCATTCACAGAAGCAGTGCCCAAACAAATGAAAATTCTACCAGTTTTCGTATAATTTAAATATTTAAGCATTGCCAACACTGTAGCACTTGCCAAAGACCCAACTCAACCAAAAATGATACTACCATGACAAACTAGGCTCTAGATAATAATAATAATAATAATAATAATAATATTAATTATTATTATTAATAATAATAATAATTATTATTATTATTATCATTATTATTTGACAAGTAGGAAAGATGTATATTCAAAAAGCTGCTAAATGCAAAGTAGCACAAAGCATATCAAAAAGTACAAAAAAAAAAAAAAAAAAAAAAAAAGAGAAAAGCAAAAACATAAAAGAAGCACTAATTACAAAGAAAGAGCGACGTAATAATAATAATAATAATAATAATATTATTATTATTATTATTATTATTATTTGACAAGTAGGAAAAATGTATATCCAAAAAGCTGCTAAATGCAAAGTAGCACAAAGCAATCAAAAAATACAAAAAATAGAGAGAAAAGCAAAAACATAAAAGAAGCACTAATTACAAAGATAGAGAGAGCTAAGCAACAAACGAAGAGAATCACTAGATGTGAGTCCCCAATCCCTAGACCAATCAAAAAGGAAACCAGAAAAGAGAGCAAGTAGCTGGTCATCGGATCTATCCAAGTCCTCAAAAGTCCGCCGATTGCGTTCCCTCAAAATACACCGCATCAAACACAACGAAACTAAATTTCAAATGTGAGATGAATGTTTCCCCAATTAATTCCACCAACCAAATAGAAATCTGTCACCGAACATGAAGGAACCCACAAAATTCCAAAAGTTCTAAAAACAAAGCTTCACAGCCGATAAGCCTTTCCAAAGTGTAACAACAAATGATTCACTGTCTTCCCACAACAACACCACATAATGCACCAGTCAACGAAATCAAAGCCCTTAACCAACAAGTTATCTCTCGTGAGAATCCTATCCCATGAGACTGCCCAAACAAAGAAAGAGACACGCTAGAGTGCCTTAAACTTCCAAATACCTTTTCATGGAAAAACAACGGAAGAACCATGTAACTTATGAAAAAATGAACGGATTAAAATCCTGTTCTTTGTCAACTTTCATCTCATACGATCACCATCAGTTGTTGAAGGTAAATTGGATGCCAAGAATTGAAAGAAATCATCCGCCTCCTAATCATTATGAAACAAACATCCCAAATTGTCCCATCCCCCACTCCTTGGCATATCAAAGATGAGTCTACAGAAGCCGATCTATTTGCAACAAAATTGTATAGGACCGGAAAAGCCAAATGGAAAGGAAGATTCCCACGCCATTGGTCTATCGAAAATTTCACTCTATTCCCCACCCCAACCTTAAACTGGATTTTTTGCTAAAAATTTCCCAACCCATCCGAATACTTCTCCACAAACCACACCCATGAACACCGCCTTCCCAGCTCCATCAGTCATTGAAGGTAAATTGGATGCCAAGAATTGAAAGAAATCATCCACCACATCCGCCTCCCAATCATTATGAATCAAACATCCCAAATTTTCTCATCCCCCACTCCTTGGCATATCAAAGATGAGTCTACAGAAACCGCTCTGTTTGCAACAAATTTGTACAATACCAAAAAAGCCAAATGGAGAGAAAGATCCCCACGCCACTGGTCTATCCAAAATTTCACTCTATTCCCCACCCCAACCTTAAACTGGATGTTTTTGCTACTTTTTTTTTTGATAAGTAATAAAGATTCATTGATAAAAAAAGAGGGACACCCAGGCATACAGGAAGTATACAAGGGTGAACAAATCAAAGACGAACAGTACAAGAATCTAGAAAAACCAATAAAGAAGAAAAAAGATGGTTTCTGCACACAGAGGACCAGTCAAGTAAGGATAGGAAGAAAAGAAGCTTGAGATCAGGCATGGAGCGCTCATTGCCTTCAAAACACCTACTATTTCTCTCCTTCCAAATACACCACATCAGACAATGAGGAACGACCTTCCAAATATCACCATTCCGATGACGACCAAAACGACCTTGCCAGCAAGCAAGAAGCCCAACAACAGACTTAGGCATAACCCAACAAACTCCAACTAAATCGAAAACCATATCCCACAACTCCAACGCAACCGGGCAATGCAGGAAGAGATGGTCAACACTTTCACTATTACATTTGCACATATAACACCAATCCAAAATGCAAACCTTTCTTTTCCTTAAATTGTCACTTGTCAGACATTTCCCCAAGGAAGCGGACCAGACAAAGAAAGCCACTCTAGAGGGAATCTTTTGCTTCCAAATGCTTTTCCAAGGGAAAAACTGCTCACTATGGCCAACAAGAAGATGGTAGTAGGCACTAACTGTGAACCCTTTACTCTTACAAGGCAGCCAACATCTCTTATCCTCCCCGATCCCCCTTACAGGAGTGCAATAAATGGAGTTGATGAAGGACCTGAAAGCTTCTAATTCACGATTATGCACCTCCCTACAAAACTGAATCTCCCAATGGAGGACTCCATTGGTGTACCTCATAAGATCCGCAACACTTGCCTCTTTGCTACGAGAAATTCTGTATAATTCGGGGTAGCGGACAGCAAGAGAGGAAGTTCCGTACCAACGACCTAGCCAAAAATGCACTCTAGATCCATCTCCAATTTCAAACATAATAAAACGAGATAAAGAGTGCCATCCCTTTCTAATATGCTTCCACAAACTGACACCATGAGGGCCAGAGAAAGAGCTAGAGCACCAACCACCCCGATCACAACCATACCTCGCCTCTATCACTTGACGCCATAGAGCATCCCTTTCTTGCCTAAATCTCCATAGCCACTTCCCTAAAAGAGCAACGTTAAAAGTTCGCAGGTTCCTAATCCCCAACCCACCTGAAGGAAGAGGGGTACACACCGTAAACCAATCAACCAGATGAAATTTAGGCTCATCTCCCAGGCCACCCCACAGAAAGTCCCGCTGAAGTCTAGCGATTCTATTGGCCACAGAAGCAGGAATAGGGAATAAGGAAAGGAAATAAGTAGGAAGATTAGAGAGAGTACTTTTAATTAGAGTGACTCTACCTCCCTTGGATAGATATGATTTTTTCCAACTTGCTAATTTTCTTTCCATCTTCTCTAGAATCGGATTCCATATGGACTTGTCCTTAAAGTTTGCCCCCAAAGGAAGACCCAAATATTTCATTGGGAGGGACCCGCGTTTGCAACCTAATACAGCCACCAAAAGATCCATGTTATGAACTGTCCCCACAGCCACCAGCTCAGACTTGCCCCAATTTACCTTCAAACCGAACACAGCCTCGAACCAGATGAGAACCAAATGGAGAAACAACAATTGATCAATATTAGCATCACAAAAAATTAGAGTATCATCAGCGAAAAGGAGATGGGAAATCATCAAAGGTCTACCGGTAGAAACACCTACTGAAAAACCTGTTAAACGACCTTCATGGACAGCCTTATCCAACATTCTACCAAAGGCTTCCATTACCAACACAAATAACAAGGGAGATAAAAGATCACCTTGCCGCAACCCCCTTGAGCTTCCAAAAAACCCGTGGGGAGTACCATTAATAAGGATAGAGAAACGAACCGTTGATAAACAAAAAGAAATCCATCGCCTCCACTTATCAGAAAATCCACAACGCGCAAGCAAGTGAGTGAGAAATCCCCAGTTGACATGATCAAAGGCTTTCTCTATGTCCAATTTACATAATAGACCTGGCTAAGTAGACTTCAATCTACTATCTAGGCATTCATTAGCAATGAGAACGGAGTCAAGAATCTGCCTATTGAGAACAAAGGCATTCTGGGGAGCAGAGATGATTTCTCCAACAACCTTGCGAAGACGAATAGCCAAAGCTTTGGCAAGAATTTTATAAACCCCCCCAACAAGGCTAATAGGCCGAAAATCCTGAATGTCCACAGCTGCAACTTTTTTAGGAATGAGAGCAATAAAAGTTGCATTCAAGCTTTTTTCAAACTGACCAGATACATGGAAATGTCCCAACCCATCTAGATACTTCTCCATAAACCACACCTATGAACACCCCCTTCCTAGCTTGGAGGTCGACCCCCCACCCCTTCTTCCCCAAATTTAAAAGCTACCATCCTCCTCCAAAGCCAAGTCTCCTCAACCCCGAAACGCCAAAGGCACTTTCCTAGTAGGGCTTTATTGAAAGTGGTCAGTTTCCTAATTCCTAAACCGCCATTGGCAATAAGCACACACACCTTATCCCATCCCAACAAATGTGTCTTCAAATCACCCCACAAAAAGTCCCTTTGCAATTTCTCAATTTTGTAAGCCACGTGTAGGAATGGTGAAAAGAGGTTAAAAAAATAAATAAGGAGGCTAGATAACATACTTTTAAGCAATGTCAGTCTACCCATTTCGACAAATACAACTTCTTCCACCCGGCTAACTTCAGTTCAATTTTTTCTAATATAGGGTTCTAAATAGAGAGGGATTTATGAGACGCCTCCAACGGCATACCAAGATAAATCATTGGCAAGGACCCAACCCTACAGCCCAAGATCTTTGCCAAAGCATGCACATTATTCAACTCCCCTATAGGAACCATTTCACTCTTTAGATACATTGACCTTCAAACCGATCACAGCCTAAAAACAAATAAGCAATTACCAAACATGTAGGATTTGCTCCACATCTGCATCACAAAAAAGAATAGTATCACCTGCAAAAACCAAGTGCGAAACACATTCCACTCCGCCCCTCCTACCATCTGCCCTAAAGCCCCTAAGTAATCCTGCCCCCTCCATTCTCTTCACTATCCTGTTAAACACCTCTATCATAACTAAAAATAACATGGGAGACAGCGGATCCCCTCGTCTCAAACTTCTAGAACTACCAAAGAACTCAATTGGAGGCCCATTGACCAACATAGAAAACTGAACCATAGAAATACAAGTTCAAATCCATTCATACCATTTCTCCCCAAAGCCAATTCAACAACTTCAAAAGTGCCTCCCAATTCACATTGTCATAAGTTTTCTCAACATCTAACTTACAAATCACCCCCGGAAACTTACACTTCACCCAACTGTCAACACACTCATTAGCAATGAGAACTGAATCAAGGATTTTTCTACCTCCCATAAAACTATTTTGAGATTCAAATATCAACTGATCTAACACCACTTTCAATTGATTTGTCAAAACCTTAGCCAAGATCTTATAAAAACTCCCCACCAAGTTGATAGGTCTGAAATCTCGAATGTTAGAAGCATCATTCTTCTTAGGAATTAAAGCTATAAAGGTAGCATTAGGAGATTTCTCAAACTTACAGTACTAATAAAACTTTTCAAAAATTGCTAAGACATCTCTTTTCACAACTCTCTAGCAATGATAGAAGAAGGCCATAGAGAAGCCATCTGGACCTAGAGCTTTATCCCCTTCCATTTCTCTAACAACTAATAGTATCTCGTCCTTCTCAAACCTCCTCTCCAGCCAACCCCTCTCCATCTCTCAAATTTGATCAATATCCAAACCTTCCACAAAAGGCCTCCACTCTTCTAACTGCTGATACAGAGTTTTATAAAATTGAACAACCTGAGTAGCCACTTCTGCTCCCTCCTCATAAATCACCCCATCCACTTCTAAAAAACTCAGATGGTTATACCTTCTATGAGAATTAGCCATCTTGTGGAAGAACTTAATATTATTATCACCCTCCTTGATACACAACATCCTCAATTTTTGTCTCCATGAGATCTCCTCCTTGATACACAACATCCTCAATTATTGATAAGTGACTAGACTCTAGATTTTTATTACTTGATTCACCCAAACAATGAATTTTCATAATCCTCAATAAATCCAATACCAAATCAAGAAAAATTAGCATCACCGACACCCCCCCCAAGGCCCCCCTCCCACACCACAAAACCACCATTAATAAAAAAAATATAATTATAAATAAGAGTCTAAAGCATCCCTCTAAATTTCTAACTTGACATTAACTTCACGTCATCCACTAAAACTGTAACATATGTAGACACTATGGGACTTCATCTTGAATCGATCTAATGCACTCATCCATCACTAGTACAAAGAGATATGAACTTAATATTGCTCCTTGGTGCAATCCTATAGTGATAGGATACTCACTTGTGATGCATCTAATTGTTCTCGCACTAGTTAGAACTTTTTTCCATAGGTAGATAGCAGGGAAGGGAGAGGTGGGGTTTGATTGAACCACAAACTTGGAGCACTGCAAAAAATTCCAATCCCGCTAAGCTATCACTTAAACCCTAATTCTCACACTAATTACAACTCTATCATACAAATCCTTAATCAACTTAATATATTTTAGAGAAACTCATTTCTTTTCTATAACACACCACATAACCTCCCTAGCTACCCGTTCATACGCTTTCTCTAGGACAAGAAAAACCATATGAACTTGTGAAGATCATTACAAACTTCCCTATATTTTTTTATGGGTAAACTTAGGTACAATACCTTGGTCGCATTTTATTAATTTCCCCAATTAAATTTCAACCTAGGAAGCACATACACTTTATTTGGAATGTTGTACCCGAGTCAGACACTTGACACCTCTAGGACACTTTTGCATTCATGACTCAGCCGTGTCCTTTTTAAAAATTGAAAATAAAAATACAAAACACGGCTGAGACATGAGAACAAGAGGAATCGAATACCCTTTCACAAAACAAAGAAAGCATTCACGCTCTGAATAGTAATAATGCATTTAAAAATTAATAAATATCTTTATTATTGGTTTGTATAATGTCTAAACATCCTTTAAGGTCCGTTTGGAAAAAGAAAATGGAATGGAATGGAAGGGAATAAAATGAATATTTTTAGAATATTTTTCCCTTCTTTTGTTTAGGAGTTTTAACGGAGGAAATGAAAGATCCATTTCCTTGTTTAGGAGTTCAAGTGGAAGGAAATGAAATGGTTAGGAGGAAATGCTCATTCCTCCATTTTCCCTCAAAACCTATTTTTGTTCCCCTCAAAATTGGGAGAAATGGAAGAGAATGGATTTAAGTTTAATGAAATTTTTACTAAAACTCTCAAAATACCCTTATATATTCAACCTTTTATTTTAGAATAAGGGTCTAATAGTAATATTGTCATAAAATGATTCCATTCCAATCCCTCCATGTTACTTTCAAACAAAATTACTTACATTTCATTCATTTTCATTCACTTCCGTTCCTTCATTTTAAAACATTCACTCAAAGTTACTTAATTTCATTCCATTTCTTTCCCTTTCTCAAATACATTCCATTCCATTCTATTCCATTTCTTTTCTTTCCATTTCCTTATGATTATTCCATTTCATTCTCTTATAAACTCCCAAACGGAGTCTTAGAGTCATGGATTTGCTTTATTGTCCACTATTACTCTTAATTTATATATATATATATATATATTATATAACATTATATGAAAAATAAATGCTTAACAATATATAGAAAATATAAATAAAAATATATTTAACAATTATTTAATAGACATGTCCTGCCAAACCCATGTCCTATTTTTCAAAAATTGCGGTGCCAAAACTTAATATACCATGCCTAGAATGTACCTAATCCTTTTCCTTTTTTTCATTAGACATCTAAAAAATAGCTTCCATGTTAAATTTCCCTCACATGATCAACCAAAATTAACATTAAAAGAACAAAAAGTAAAAAATTTCCCGTAACACCAATTAGACACGCTAACCACTTAACCAAATTCATGCAGGAGAAACACTACTGCAACAAAAAATCTCAAAATTTTGGGTAATCCCAATCAACACAATACCAAAAATCATGCAGATTTAACTTACCAAAATTAAGTCTCAAAATTCCAATAACCCCAACTAAACCCAACTGAAGCTAACTCTCTAAAAATTAAAATCAGTATCAACATTACCACAAACATAAAATTTCACAATTCCAATGACCCAAACTAGACAAAAAAACAAAAATGAAGCAGATAACTCTTAACCCAAAAAAAAAAATCCCCAGATACCCAATACTACAAATCCATCAGAATCAACATTACCACGACCAAAAAAAAAAAAGCCTCAAAATTTCAATAACCCAAATGGAACCTAATCATTAAAATCAAGCATAGCCAAATCTAAACAACAACAAAAACAATTAAAATATAAAAACAAAAAGATCTAATAATCCACAAAAACCAAAATCCAAAAAGAAATAAGAACCAACATTACCTCAACAAAAATCTGAGAACCCAAATGAAATCCAATAATCAAAATCAACAACCCAAAATTCTAAAAATCCGACATTTCCACAGCAAAAACCTCAAAATTCCAATAAACCCAAATGGAATCTAGCAAAATTATGAAACAGCCAATAAAAAAAACCTCAATATTCTAAAGCGAAAAAAAAATCCAATAGACCGAAATGGAAACCAATTAACAAAATTACGTAACAGCCACCTGGTAGCGGTGTGAAACAACGTCGTCGGAATCGTCAGAATCGTTGTCGATGAACTCGTAGTCCGCTACGTCAGCATCGTCGTCGCTGTCGAAAGCAAAAGCGTTGGTGGTCTCACCATCTTCATCGTCGTCTTCGTCGCCGCTATAAAAGTCGTCGTCCTCGACCGAAACGACACCGTCTTCATTGTCGTTGGTGGTGGTGGTGGTGGTGGTGGCGGCTTCGTTTTGATGGGTGTCGTGGGCGTCGTGCATGTCGAAATCGTCCTCCGATTCCATTTTTTTTTTTTTTTCGGTTCAGAAGAAAGTGAAAGGATTTGTGGAATTTGGAGAAGCCCTAAAAATTTGGGGGTGCCTTTTTTTGGAGAAGAGAGGGATAGAAATGTAAATACGAAGAAGAAGTAGGGGTGAAAATGAAATATGGAGAGAGAGAGAGAGGGGAGGAGAAATGAAATATGGAGAGAGAGAGAGAGAGAGAGAGAGAGAGGCGGGGAGAGACTAGGAGGTGAGGTGAGGTGAGGTGAGGTGGTGGAAACCTGCAATTGGGTTTTAGAGGGAAGTGAATATTAATGAGAGAGAGAGAGAGAGAGAGAGAGAGATGGCTTTAGCCTTTATGTATGTGTGGAGAGAGAAATGACATAATTAGAGATTTTTGAAATTTTTGCTTTTCTTTTGAATATTAACGAGAGAGAGAGCTGGCTTTAGGGTCTGTTCGGTTGGAGGAGTGGAAAAGTGAGAGGATAGAAAATTGTGAGAGGATGGAAAAGTGGGAGGATGGAAAATATTTAGTTTTCCCTCTTGTGTGTTCGGTTGGAGGAGTGGAAAAGTGGGAAGATGGAAAACTCTTATGTTCGGTTGGAGAGAAAAAGAGAAGGATGGAAAATGTAATTTATATAAATTGACTATTATACCCTTATTATATAATAGGTAAGAAATAAATTTATTTTTAATCATTAAATAATATAAAATTTATCACATTATATATATATATAAATTTAAATTATTATAATGTAAAAATTAGATTATGTCACGTTGAAAACAATATTTAGAAACGTTGAAGAAAAAAAAAGTTACTTTTCAGTTGAAAAAAAAAAAAAAAAAAAGAAAAAAAGAAAGAAGAACGTTACTGAACAGTAACGCTGAATGAAAAAAAAAAAAAAAAAAAAAGCATCAACAACGTTACTGTTAACAGCAACGTTGAAAAGAATAAAAAAAACAAAAAAACAAAACAACGTTACTTCAGTAACGTTGAACAGCAAAAATATATATATATATATATATATATTTATTTATTTATTTATTCAGGTAACGTTGAGAAAAAGAAAAAAAAAAAGGGAGAAAGTTGAAAAAAATAGGTGAAAAAAGGGTATTTTTGTAAAAGTGCTGCTATAAAACTTTTCTCTCCAGATTTTCCTTCCGATTTGGAAGGAAAAAAAAAGTGGGTCAGGAAAGAAAACTTTCTCTCGAGTTTTCCATCCTCCTTATTTTCCTTCCCCAAACGAACAGTGGAAAACAGCATTTTCCACCCTATTTTCCATCCTCTATTTTCCATCCTCCCTGTTTTCCTTCCAAACGAACGCACCCTTAGCCTTTATGTCTGTGTGGAGAGAGAAATGACATAATTAGAGATTTTTGAAATTTTTGCTTTTCTTTTTATCTCTCTCTCTATATATATATATATATATCATATAATATATATAAAAGCAGAAGTTGAAAAAAAGTGGATTTCTATGATTAAGGAGGTGTTAACAAATAGAATAATTGTCCATCTAAAATTCAGACACGTTTAACTTAAAAAAAAAAACGATACATTATGTTCTTTTACAAGCTAAACACCGTTTGACTGCTTTTTCTATATTAAAAAAAAAACCGGTTAAAATAAAATATAAAAAGCGTTGCAATTAAAAATCCTAAGCCATCTCTTTTTTCATAGACTCCGCTTAACATTTTATCTCTCTAAAGAGAACGCCTTGCGATGCAGAGAAAGGGAAGGAGAAAAAAAAAAATTTGCGATCCAGTAGAGATTCGTACGACCGGCCATCGCCATCCCCTGCCAGCCTTGGACCGCCGCAACCGGCACCCGTCAAAATTAAATACGATCAAAGTTTTTTAGTTTTTGCTGTTGCAGATCACGAATAGAGGTTTCCAGGTATCCCTTTTTTCTTTTTTTCGCTTCCTTTTGGATTTTCTGTCTTCATTTGTTTGTTGGTTTGAAACACGCTATTCTGATCTGTGTATATGGATTTGCACCGAAGAGATGGAAGTAAGGGTTAGTCTGAACTTTTGATCAGGGACTTTCTCCTTCCCTCTCTATATCGCAAGGTTTTTTTAGTTACAAGCCTTTTGTTTATTTTGCTTTAACTGTTTTTTTTTTCTAAATTATATATATATACACACACACAAAGCCCATATGTTCTGTTCTTAATTTTAGAAAGTGGGTTTTTTTTTTTTTTTTTTGAGAGAGATTCATTTGGGCATTATTTATGATACAGGTATTTTGGTTTGATTGGTTATGATTTAGGTTTTTTGATTAGGAGTAGTTTTGTTTAATTTATGTAAATAGATGGGTTAGAATTGGTTTAATCTCTTACCCTATTGTCTTCTTTAGGTTTGCTGTCAATTTAGGGATTTGAGATGCAGAGATAGAGATCGGCACAACTCTGTGACCAACATAATCAGAACTAAACACAGACCAACGAAAGGTATGTATCAATTCTCTGTGTTCGAATTTGAATTGAAATTTGGATGTTCATTCTCTTTCTTTAGATGCTTTGTTGTGAATATTAATTCTTAAGGCATGGACAAGAATGGCAGAACCTTAGAATAATTGAAACATAAAACCATTTTATAGTTTATTATAGTTTCTTCGAATTTCAATTAAAATCCTGATGTTTATTCTCTCTCTTTCAATTTTTTGGCCTCAGATTATAATCTTCGTTTTTCCTGTTTTATTAACATTATAATCTTTTCCAAATTGGAATTATTGTATTCTTTGATTATTTACTGCCTTCTTTGAAATAGAAATTTAGAAATAATACTAAACAAAGGTGTACAATGTCATCAAGGACAACCTTAGCCATTAGATGATCTGCATTCGCAAATGCATAATAGTGAAAGCCTTTCAAACTTGACAGAGCCAAATCACAAATGTATCCTATATAGACCCCTATCACTTTTTTAATCTTTGTGCTTTTGAACGTTCGTTTACTTAATTAATGATTTTTCAAGCCCTTTGAATTGCTGCCCCTCCTCTCTCTTTACTGTTTTCTCTCCACTACCAAAAAATGAAAAATCCATTTGTTCTTTGATATCTAAAATTTCAAATACAATTATAAATCATTTTTGAAAGTATAAATGAAATTTTTTTTAACAACTTCAACCGGTTCACAACACTTAATAAATAGCATCACAAGGCTGTGGAAGGTAATTAGAAGAAGCCAATATGTAGTAACTCAACTAGCAAAGAAGGAAAGCTACTAATTAAAGTAATAGAATGAACCCTTTGTGCATAAATGTTTTTTTTTTTTGGTAGCTTATGCCTGAGTTTTTGTTGGCTTGGTTCCTTATTTCTTTGCCATAGTGAAACATGCTCTATATTTGCTTTTGCTATTTATATGTTTTGTTGACTTGGCGAGCGTAGGGGAAAGTTTCCAAATTTTTATTAAACTTGCAAGATTATGAATACCCGCTCACCATTTTGATATATAATTCTTTTTCTCTCTCCCAATTCAGTTATGTCAATCTCCCAGATTATTTTTGTGCAAGGTCAGTATTATGCGGAAGCAACAAGTTGATTCATTAAGTTTGATTGCTATGTAAGTTTCATGGTTTTGGGTTGCAGAATTCATACTTTTGAAAATTGAATACAATTGCAATTCACCCTATTTGTTTTGGTTATTTTTTGCATTATAAGAACATAATACGTTCTCTATGGTGATTTAAAAGCTTTCCCTTGCTTTCAAGAGGTGCCAAATCAAATAAATATAAGACATGTCGATGAGTAACAGTTGCATAATACCTCTCTTTGTATCTTCTTAAGAAACATTGTCCATTTGATTTACACCATCTTTGTTTGTTTGTTTCTATGCTTTGTTTTTCGAAGCGATTTTCTTCCCTTTGTAAACTTGAATTTTTTTTTTTAAGGTTTCTTTGTTGGGTATTGTTAGTGCTACTTTTGTTTGGTTTTTTCTTTTGTTTATCTTAATGAAACATTTTTCTATGATTTTTGTTTCTCTATAAACCCGAGTGGTTCTTTTTTTCTTTTCTTTTTTTTTTTTTTCTGACAGACGAGTGGTTTTGTTTGGAAAAACTTGAAAGATTTGTTCGTTTTGTATAAATTGTAAAATTTGACAGTACATTGTTCTTTGTACAAAGTTGATTGCTTTGTAGGTTTTGGCAGATATTTTTTTTATTCTTTGGAAGAGAATGATGGGTGGCAAAAGCTTAAAAAAGAGGGGTTCACACTTCACACACCGAAGAAACTGCAATACCAAGTTATATGTCTTTAGTAAACTTTGGTACTTGGTCTTATTATCATTTGATGGTGGGCATGATACTCCGTTTTTATTTTAGTTGTGTTATATTGATCTTGGACTTTCAAGTGGGGAGGAGATAGAGCTACTCAAGGGAATAGATAACATCTTTCTCAAATTATAAAGGAATTTGTCTCACTTTATTGCTTCTTTAAGGTACTGTTTATCTATTTCATCATGTCATTAAACTCATTCCATACTTTTTAGTTTTCATAATGAATAATATTCTAGAGTATTTACTTGAACGCCAAAAGAAAATTATAGTTGTATGGCTTATTGTAAATTTTTTAATTATGTGGTTTTAGTTAACTTCTATGATCAGAGATCTACAAGATTATCATACCTCACAACTCTATGACATAATTTATTTACAATTACATGAAAATTAATTTGGTTTTAAAGACACAAGAAAAACTTAGTACAAATTATATATATGCTGCTATTTTATAATTGTTGTGATATAATATTAATGTATTTAGAGTTTCACATTGGTTGATTTTGATAGACTTAAACTGCAATATGCTACTTCTAGAATTTTATTGTATAGTATAAACTACATACCTATAATTGTAATAATTCTACTACTATAGATTTTATTGTATTGTATACATGACAATCATAAAACTTACAAATCTTACATTTTTGAACATGACTAACACATCAAAGTTGTTAATCTTAAGGTTTTTGTCTTGGTTTGTTTCAGATTGTAATATCTGCAACAATTGTGGTAATCAATTATTCTTTTGAAGATAACACCTCTTTTCTCTTATATTTCTTTGTTTTTTACATTGGTGGTGGTTACATTTGAAGACTGTTTGAAATTTAGATGGTTTTGAATTTTGTTTGTGGGGGTTTCTTTTAGATCTTTTCAAGAATTAGGATTGTGATTGTTAGAGATAGCCATCTGTTGCATTTTCAAATTAGTTACTTTATCTTTACTAAAAAAAGAGTTAGTTACTTTATCTTTAATTGCTAGCATATATTTTTTCTTAATTCTACTAATAGAACAACTTAATTTTTTATACACAATTTGTTTGATAAAATTACTGATCTTTTGTTTATTCTACAATTCTTAATACATGGCGGTGGAAGGGAAATAAGGAGCGTGGTCTTGCAGGAGTAAACAAATGGTCCCTGCCTCCTATGTGCAATATTGATGGTCCCTGCCTCCTAGGTACTGCCATTTTTTAAATATAGAGCATTGATTAATTATTGAAGAAATTTGTTTCTTTTAGAAACCCACAAAAAACAAAAAAAATCATGATTTGTTTCTTTACTGTTATTATTTTGTGAGAATGCTTAAGATCTTTCATAAATGGATTGGTTTTCAAAATTTGAAATACAAGTTACCTTGAGCAAAACTTTGACAAATCTCACCATGTTTTTATTGATATTAACAAAATTGAAAGGCAACCAAACTTTCACCAATCTCAACTGAATGCATGAGAATGCTTCAAATTTTCCTTATTATCCTGAAAAGATGATACCCATGGACATATATAGACTTTGAGAATGCTTCAAATTGGCCAAATGAATATGGAGAAAGGTGCATCATGGACAATAGTACCTAATCTTTCTCCCTCTCTTTTTGGTATTGGAACACCATTGTTGCATTTTATTAATTTATATTTCCTTTTGGGTTTTCAATTCTAGCAGATTATTATTGGAACACCAATGTTTGAAGAAATGCTTAAATTGAACTTTATATTGAATGTGTGGAACCTAGTTGTTTATGCACTTACAATGCTATTTACAGATTTCTTTTAAATTTTGTTGTGAATTGTGATATCAATATTTGGTTAAGATATAATTTTTATAGATTAGTTCTTTGGAAATTTGGTTTTCTTTTTAAATATTGTGGTTTTAATTAAGTATATGTATGTGGAATTGGCCTATGTAATTTGGTTCTAAGTTTGTAATTATTGTAATGTTTATGGGAAATTCTTTTTTTTCCTTTGTGAATTTGTTGTTGAAGTCTTGTAGCCATCAGATGGGATTATATATTTATGGTTAGGATAGTCCTTATTCGTAACACAATATAATCCTCTGGCTAATGTACTCCATGTCAGGTTCCAAACTATGACTAATGTAAATGTGCAGAAATTGTTATAATATACAAATGTGTTCCTTTTTTTCATATTAATTTATTTACATTTATGCCTCAGTGTTGATATTACTTATCAAAAAAAAAAAGTTGGATGTTGATATTGATTTTGCTGCTTCATACAGGTATTGAAAACAATGTAGACTGTGTTGATGACTTTGTAGTTGACATCAAATGCTCTAATTTAGTTGATGTTACTGTTGAAAAGTTTTTTGATGGTTCACAAGATAGTGAATCTTCTGAGTGCTTCAAATGCCCATTAGAGAAGGTAATTCTTTCATTCCTTTGGCATAAAATGTCTATAAAGATGTGGTTTGTTGCGGTTTTTCACAACTCCAATTTGTAAATGATCTTACAACTTTTAGTACTATCAAGTTTGCAACATAGTGGTTCACCAAGTAATATTGCTACAATAATTTCATACTTTTAGCTACTCTTTTTATTTTAGTGATTGTGACAACTAAAACAGGTCAGTATATTAAGTTGCTGCCTCCTTTAAGTTCTTAGCAAACATTGATAAAATGTTATTGCTTTATAATAATATTTTTGGTCTCTTTTGTAGTAAAACCAAAATGTCTTCTAGGAAGCAATTTCATTAAATTATTAGTAGGTTATTCTACTAGAGTTCAAATTACCACTCAAAAGGCTAATAGTTTTTAATATACTTTTAGGTTTTTATTTATGACCTTTACAATGAGTTCCACTCATGATTTGCATGTCCTATACTGCAGAGAATGATGAAGTCATTGATGTACTACACTTTATTACTTTTGAAATGGTGTGTGCTTAATGGCACTATGTATGCTTTCCCCATGGAATTTAAGTTGCACCATTGCTATGTTCTTGCTACTGGTGTACAAGTCTACCATATTCGATTGCTACATTGTTCAAGAGCTATTATAGCATTAAGGCTGCATCAGTCAAGTATTGTTGTTGTATTTAGTGATGAAATACAACAACAATACTTAATTAATCAGTAGTTGAAATTTACAAGAGATGTGAAATGATTCTTCTTTTTTCTTTTTCTTTCTACACATTGTATAGTACATTTGATTAATCAAATTTATGATTATGTTCTTTTTTTTTTTTTCTTATTATTTCTTCCTTCTCTTCGGTTAAGTTACTCTTTTAGGAAACATTTAAAGAATATAAGTTGCTTTGTAAGGAATACATTTAAAGATAAAACATAACAAATAAATAAAATATAAAAATTCCCGCGCATTGCGCGGGTTAAAAGCTAGTATATATAAAACCGAAACCTCTGAAGATCCCACAATTTTCCACATCATCATTTTAATTTATAATTTTTTTTAATTTTTAAAACTAAATAGTGAGAGAGTCCTAATAGAAGTCTCTCTTTTTTCCTTAATTCTAATAGGAGCCTTTTTTTTTTTTTTTTTTTACGTGAGTCTTTTTTTTTAAACCTAAAGTGAGCCCTTTTTAAAAAAAAAAAAAAAAATCTAACGTGAGGTCTAATTAAAAAAAAAAATTATTTTTTAAATCCTAATTCTAACTAAGTCTTTCAAAAAGTTAAAATTTTCGGTTTTACATTATATATAGATAATAACAATGATGTGGCAAGCTCTAAGAATATGAGAATGCAATTTGTAGATCTACTATCAAGATGACATAGATTAGATTGGTAGTGGATAGTAGATTTAATTGCAGTTAAGTATTAAGTGAAATTATCATCATAGAATAGCCAACCCCGAAATGTGTTATGTTAAACCAATGATATGAAAGAGAAAGAATTTTTCTAAATCATTATATTGAAGAAATTAGTTATTTTCATTCATTTTCAAATTATACATTTTTAAAATTTAAGTCATATACCTTTAAGTAAAATAAATACATTTAATTTTTATTTAACTATCCAGTGTATCGCACGGGTTAGTGACTAGTTAATGTTAAAGTGCAACTTACTCTCTTACACCCATCGAGTCCTGGAAGTTTACGTCATAAAATTTCTAAATTTATATTTTACACCGAAATTATTTTTATTTTATTTTGGAAAAAGACATCGAAATCATATTTTATTTGCATAAGGAGTCTTCTTATCCATGTTTTCTGTTGAGTACTATATAATAAATTTGTCACATGTGTTTAGTTTAGTCAATAGATTGATGTCATTCCATTTTTGTAGCTTAAGTCCAAAAATAACATGACATCATTTTATTGAATTAATTAAATACATGTGACTTTTCTAAAAAAAAAAAAAATTAAATACATGTGACAAACTTATATTACACTCAATAGAAAATGTGAACTAATGGATTGTTGATTTAAACATAATATAATTTCAAAAATCCAAATTTTGAAATTTCAAAATGTAAAATTTATAGACACCTAAACTTTATAGGTATAATTTACACTTTAGCTTTTTGTTAATTAGTTTGTTAGTGATTTTTTTTGTGTTTGAGGGGAAAGAGAGGAAGTGGGAGCATGGTTTTACTCAAAAAACTATTTTAAGGGATATATTTATGCAATGTCTCTTTATATTTGATAGGCTTTACATATTTATGAGATCCATGGAAGAAGATAATTCATGCATAAGATGTATTCCCATTCTTGAGTAGGTGTTATATGAGCAAACAAAAATCTTCTACCCATGTATTTCATTTTATGTTCTACCTGTAGACACTCTATTTCGCACCCATAAATTAAACTTTGAAGATGACAAAAGCTTTGTTTCGGTAGTGCGGCTGCGTTCGTGTTTTGGGCGTTTTTTTTTTAAGTCCAGTGCGTTATGCACTATTCATTGGCCATTTTATGTACCCCAAAAATCATGGTTGCATTTTAGTCAACAATTCATTCATCGCATATCATTAACATGATCTTAAGTTTCTAACGATCACAGTGATACGTTCGGTTTCCAAATCGAATGGTTAGATCGAAAGATATCACTAGATCAAGTTTTAATGGTTTGCATGCATTCATTTGAGTGGAACCTATTACACGAGAATAATTGATATTAATTTTGATTGGCTGTTAATTGAAATTAATTAAATGAATTTTTGTGATCGATGGAATATTTTTATTAAAATGTGATTTGTTACATAGGAATAAAAGAAAAAAACCGATAATATTAAATTTGGACTGATAATTAGATTTTTATATAATTATCTTAAAAATAATTATTTTGAAGCTCTACAGTTATTCTAATCTTCACTCATTCAGAATTTATGTAGAAAAACTCCCTTCAAACTTTTCTCTTTTGTTATTGCTCTTTCTTTAGAGATTAGAGAGATCCCTTCTCTCCAATTTCTAAAGAAATCCCTTTGTCTTCTCCAATTTATGCAGGTATTAATTTTCTTTCTTTAGTAGCATTTATGTTTGATTGTGAATTCCATGTTAGAATGTAAATATCAGTCTCTAGCATGATTTTCTTTCCTTTGGATTTTGATTCCATGATTAGAATATAATGATTGGTTGATTCATATGCTTGAACATGTAGATTTAGGGTTGTTCATAACATAGTCTTAGATCTATGGTTATTTGTTACTAAAGGTTTCAAATCTGCAATTTTTTCATTAAAAACTCATCATTTTTCATATTTAAGTCAAATCTGCAATTTTCTCATTAAAAACTCATTATTTTTATATAAACAATGCAGATTTGTATTTTTCTCACCAAAATTCATAAATTTTCATATTAAAATCCAAATTTTCACTAAATCATCAAAACTCTTTTATTTTTTTTACATAATTAACATCAGATCTACATACTTTCATTCAAAACATTGTTTTCCACATTAAACATCAAATTTGATTATTTTACCCCGAGCATACATCTAGGGTTTCAGAAACTATGAAAGAAAGCTTTTTTGCATATAAATCTGTGCGGAACGAATCCAGCATTGTCTAGGAGCTGCCCCACACCCCTATTATACCACTATATAAAGTTATAAAAGCACTTTTCAAGAAGGCGGACATACGCAAGATTAACTAGAAAATAGTGAATCAAAAAGGGAGTTTTTTACAAAACATCCTCAATGCAAGTGTTGCTAGGTTGGGACCTATTTTGCTCTTAGCCTTTGAGCTCTAAAGCTTACTAACTTACTGGTTTTGTTGTTGATTAGATTGATTGAGGGGAACGGTCAAATCAAGCTCTAGAAAGTTGGCTCTTCATTTTTCTTTATTTTGTTGTTTGTTCATTTGTTTTATGGCTTTAATGTGTACACTAGTTTAGGTTTACTTTGTGTTCATATTTTAAGTATGATAGTTTGTTAGTTTTCTTATTTTTGTTTAGTTTCCTGTTCTATGTTATTGGGTTTAGAGTTCTGGGCGTGTATGCGTGTGCATGCTTCATGCATGCATACGTATACTCGAAGTGTGTGTATACATACAATAAGGATGTGCATACATACCCTATGTATGTGTACGCACATTTATGTCCAGAAACCCTAATTCACTTTTCTTCGTCTTCTTTTGCTTTCTTTCACATGTTTAGTCTCTGTTTAGTATGTCTTTCATATTTTTTTAGTCTCTTTTTATATGCTTTAACATGTTTTGTTTGATTATTTCTTAGATCTTGATTAGGGCTCTTAGTTGGTTGAATATCATGAACATGCACATGCACATGAACATGCATTGATACAAAGGTACTATGATGCAGTAAGGTAAATGAGGTAAGTCATGCATAAATCACATGAACATGCATTTATTTGATTGAACATAGTTGTTTAAAATATTTGATAGTATGTTTGGTTGAATGCCATAATGCTATGTTTGAATGTGCTTGTCTAATATGCCTTGTGACGTTTGTTGCCCTTGGTGACGTATGTTTGTTAGGGGCAAAAAAGTTTTCCCTCCAACAAATGTGTTGTAATTGGCTACGGGCTAAACCAAAACTCAACGATGGGCTTGAAGCACAGCTAAAGGCTATTGGTAAACTTTTGAGAGATTCCCTTTTTTATACTTTTTGCCTAGGTTAGGCCCAACAAGGATTAGGTGAAGAACCAAAACATTTTCTATAGCAAACACGTCAGCACTAATGGAAAAGCCCACTACAACAAAGAAACATCCCAATAGTAAAATGTTCCAATAGTAAAATGTTCCAATAGTAAAATAAGACATAACTAAATAAACATCCAGCCGTTAGTTATTTCATAAATTAAGCAGAGTGTCTGCATCTCCAAAGTCATCATCTGAAGGACCCATTGAGAGAAAGTCCTCCATTATAACAACATAAGGGAAAAATTCTATAGTCACAGATACATTATAACTTTCAATTGTAAAGCAATAAACAAATACTATGGGATCCATTATAACAAATGATGGAAAAAGCTTAGAGTGAGATAAATGGAGAGAGAGAGAGAGAGAGAGAGAGAGAGAGAGAGAGAGAGAGAGAGAGAGAGAGAGAGAGAAAGAGAGAGAGAGATTCCAGCTAGCGCAGTAAGATCACTTTTATGCCAAGGTATGCTCATAATAGTTGTATGTGTAGTGAGTAGTATTTTCTGTGGGGGGATGGATAAGTATTTTTGAGTAGTAGTATAAAGGGTATTTATGAGCTAAGGACTGAAAAGCTTAATTACTAACTTGAGAACTAAGAACTCAGCAGCTCAGAATCTCAATAAAGAGCTAAGAAGATAATTAGAGCAAGAGAGTAAAGAAGTTATGAGAGTTTAGTCCTTCCCTTGTGGTGTGTCTTGGTGTGTTGATGAATGACTCTATTTATAACTGAGTTTAAGGGGGTATTTAGCAAAGAATCTCAAGTAAAATCTGTCCTAATTAGCAATAAATCTTCAGAAGATCCATCCAAGGATTTGGCCAAGAATGGTATGTTCATCTTTAAAAAGTATTTGCTATTTTAGGTAATATCAGTTGGAGGTACTTAGCTTTAAATGTTGGATTATCCTCAGCCAATGGTATTAGAGCATGTTTTAGGGCTAGTGATCTTGGTCATCTGCTACTAGTATTAGAGTTCCTAGGGCAAATTGTGTCACCCCAAGCTAGGTGTCAATCTTGGAGCCCTTTACTGGAAACTCTGTTGGAAACTCCTTGGAGATCTCCTTGGTTCATGAACCAGATAATACATATTTTTAGCAAGGTAATGAACTATTTAGTAGTAGTTCCAGAGGCTTCCAAGGTCTGGTTATGGCTTTCCTTACCTTCTAATAATTTGTTGAAGAAGAGAGGAAGAGTGGTCGACTTCAGCCTTCATACATCAGTAATGCCTTTATGTCTTATCAAAATCATCAGAAATCAGCTTACCAAGAAAGGGTTTAAGCTCAGCTTGACACGTGTAACCTAATTTGACAAGCTGAAAATGATTGTAGTGGGTCTCAGCTGTTAGTTTAGTTGTGCTGAAACTGAATTGTAACTAGCCTAACCATTTTAGTCATCCATATGAGCTTAAGTTGCTGAGATTTGGCACATGGGCTAGACTATTTTGGTTGGGCCTTGTCATTGAACTCTTGGGCTTGCATGTTCGTACAAAATAAATAGTCTTGTCATGAGTTTGTACTATACATGGGCTTTTGTAGTTGTAATTTCTTATGGAAAAAAAAAAAAATATATATATATATATATATATATATAATTCTCATAGATTTTGTAGAATAAATAGTTTTATGAGATGGGTAATATGTCATAAATATTTTTATGTTTCTCATGGGTCAGCATATTTTCTAGGGAATTTAGCACGTCAAAATATGTCGTTGTCAAAGATTATTAACTTTGGACTTTGAGCATAATATAATATTTTTGCCAAATAATATATTGGGCTTTGATAGAATAATTGTTTGCCCAAAAATTAATAGTTGTGGGTTTTTTTTTATAAAATGTTGCCAAAGTAGTATTGGGATTTTTGTAAAATGTTGCCAAAGTAATATGGGCTTTTTAATAAGATATTTTGAGATTTTGTAAAATATTGTTGTGTAGCAATGAGGTTTGTAAAGAGTGTCGTGTAGTGACGGACTTTGTAATAGGGTATTGTATAGCAACGACCTTTGTAAAGGGTGCTGTGTAGCAATGGCTTTTGTAAAGAGTGTTGTGTAGCAACAGCTTTTGCAGTAGGGTGTTGTGCAGCAACAGGGCCTTGTAAAAAGTGCTATGTAGCGACGAGCTTTGTAATAGGGTACCATGTAGCAATGAGTTTTGTAATAGAGTGTCATGTTGCAACGGGTTTTGTAAAGAATTTTGTTGGGCTTTTTTGGGTTTCACTCATGAGATAAATTGGTATGGGCTTTCATAGAGATGGTATAATATTGTGGCCCAATTTTGGTAATGATATGAGAAGTATTTGTGTCGGCTCAATATAGGAAATATTTGTGGGACTCAATTTGGGTAGTAATATGAGAAATATTTGTGAGGGCTCAATTTAGGTAACAATATAGGAAATATTTGTGAGGGCCTAAAATAATTTATGGGACTTGTATGGGTACTTTTGGTGAGTGGGAAAATAAAATTAGGATATGTTGCATGTGAGAAAAATTGTATCTTAAAATTTAGCCCCCTAAGTCACATGTGAGCAGTTTGTCTTGGGTCACACGTGCGAGTTTGAAATTTTTGGTAGCAGTTATTAGTAGTGGGCTTTTGTAACTTCCCTCATCTAGCATCTTGGTGGGTTTTCAGTTATTCCCCCAAGCTTCTCTTAATAAATGCTAGTCTTCTCTTTTTGCCTTTTCAACTTGTAGCTTTCACATTTTCCAATAAAGAGGGTGCTAGCCTTGCTTCCTTCCTTTTATTTGCTTAGACCAAAAAATAAAGAGAGAGAGAGAGAGAGAGAGAGAGAGAGAGAGAGAGAGAGAGAGAGAGAGACCCTTCTTCTTTTTCTTATTTTCAACCAAGCCTGAGAGAGAAATGGAGCTTCTTCTTTTTCTTCTTGTTTTCAACCAAGGTTTAAAGAGAAACAAAGCTATTTCTTTTTCTTCCTCTTCTTGTTTTTGGCCAAGGGTAATAGTGAACACAGATTTTTAGCCAAGGCAGAGAGAAATAAAGTTTTTCTTCCCCTTTTATCTTCGGTGGAATCTATGGGTTTCCCTTTAGTATATTTTTTTGTGTCAGAGAAAGTTTTTGCTTCTGTGGGTCATGGCTAAAAGAGAAGAAACACCGGCTTCTGGTGGTGTTGAGACTGCTAGAGTGGCCAAGTTTGGTGGTGAGGTTGTGGCTGGTAGTGAGGTTGAAGGTTTGGCCGTGGGTGTTGGTGTAGAGGCTAAGTGAGGAGAGCCTTTGCTTCCACTACAAGACTCATGGTATTATTCAACCTCTTTGTTTCCAGCAATTAGGGCTACTGAGATTAGCCCACTTGGTACACCAAAGAAGTGGATTCTCAAAGGTGAGGCCCCCAACCATGAGACAACGTGGGTTCTAGCTGCTTCTAATGTAATGGACCTGCGGTTCCAGCAGAAAAAGTTTCTACCAGTTCCTATTCAGTTCTTGTGTCCTTGTGGTACAATTAGTGGCTGGTCTAATTGGGTGAAGCAAGAGATTGCAAATGAGGGATTCTGTCAAATCCTAAAGAATGCCAAAATCTTTGAAGCAATAGTTGTGTCCTATGGGTGGAACATGTATAGGGATATGAGAGCGCTTCGATTCTTAGTTTGCCATTGGAATCCCGATACTCATACTTTCCTTTTTTCTTGGGGTGAGACTACAACCACTCTTGAAGATGTGGAGAGAATTTGTTTGTTGCCTAGCATAGGAGATGTGAGTCTGCTGGAGCTAAGATTGTTTAATGAAGAATCTGTGATTGCAGGAAAGTTGTTGGATGCCTTTGGAGGCACATCTGTGTCTTGGATAGGTAATACAGCTAGATTCTCTTACTAGATTTGTGAGTTTAGAGAATTTGAGGAAACTAATATAAGGAGGGTTTCATTCTTGTCTTTGTGGATGAGTAAATGTGTGTTTAACTCTAATTCTATACAATTCATGAAGCCTTTTACATTTCCTCTAGCTGTAAAATTGAGTAGAGGTGTATCTTTGCCTTTAAGTACTTTGTGCTTAGGTACCCTTTATTCTGAACTTGATAGATTACGTAGTGATAAGCTTTAAGGATCTCCATATCACATTGTTGAATCTTGTGTTAATGTAGTGCTATTGCAAGTTTTCATGTGGGAGCACTTGAAAGATTATATTAATGTTGGTAAGGATGTTGGTGTTGTCAAAATGGCCAACTACGCAGTCCAAGCTACTGGGCCTAATGGGGAGCTTCAATTCTTTGGTTTTGATCGTGGTCTCCCTTTGCTTATGAAGTGGATGGTGTGGGCGCAAGTGCGTGCCCGCGACGGATGTTGGGAAGTACGCTTTGGCCTAGGGTGGACCATGGCTGAGAGTGTAAATGGAGTCGCCACCTAGTTTAAGTCTAGGAACCATAAATATAACGCCCTTTGTGGAATGACTACTCTTTACTAGAGCACGTGTCTGGAGTTTAGGTATGGTCCTGATCCATAGGTCGGCTTCCACTCATTATGTTCCAAGTCTTAATCTCATTAAAGGCATATTTAACATGTTATTTTAACTACACACACTCTAACATGCATCTAAAGGCAAACAACATGGCATAATCATCCCCAAGCCTAGCATTCATCGATCATGACTTTAAACATACATTACCTAGGGCAAAAACATCACAAGGCAGATCTGAATAACACATCTAAACATTCAAACCAACAAACTCATGACATTCAACAAACATATTCATGTTCAACAACCATATCATATTCAACAACTAAATCAACATTCATGTTCATGTGATTATGCATGACTCACCTTATTTACCTCTCTACATCAATGCATTTTCATGGTATATGCATACTCATGACATTCAAACAATCTAAAACCCTAATAAGCATGTAAGAGGCAAAACCAAGATGAAACAAGATAAAACAAAGAAATAGAAACTCAAGGATATGAAAACCAGGTTAAATAGAGGTGTAAACACTCGATTTTGCACTCATAATTTAATTTTGGAAGATGGTTAGAGTAACCATTCATATACCCAAAATTTAGAGTTGCATTACATGCATTAATTCATTCATTGCATATCATAAAAATAATCTTAAGATTCTAACAATCATGACGGTATGTCTGATTCTTAAATCAGACCGTCAGATTGAAAGATATCACATGATTAAGTTTTTACGGTCCGCATGCATTTTGTTTGAATGGAACCAACCACGTGTGATTAATTTAAATTAATTCTGATTGATTAAACTGTTAGGTTCTAAAGATTAGGATCTAATGTATTTAGAACTTCAATTTGTATGTTGGCAAACCATGATCAAAACAATATTTAGTCGTGTGTTATACTTGCTCAAAGTATGGGATTTAATGTAAAGTTGGAATCGAGTTTTTATGCAGAATTACTATTAACTTTCTGTCAGACTCGATCAATCGAAAATTAGACTCGATCGATCGAAAATCGGACAGATCGTTTTTCTGCAGAAAATTCCAACTCAGCCCAAGTCCATTTAATGTATAGGGTTTTATGTTTTGCCCTAAGTATATAAGGGAAAACCCTAGCCACGTTTTTAGTGTTCTGAATACTGTGTTTGTGAATCTCATTGTGAGATCTAGAGGTGTTTACCTTCACATATACTTAGGGTTTACAAACTTGAGATTCATGTCAAGAGTTGTGTAAATCAATACAGTTGCAGAATCAAAAGAGCACAAAGATATACAAGCAGGTGCGCTTGTGGATTTACTGAAGAATTCAAGAAAGAAGGAGTCCGTGGATCTCGGAGCTATCATGGGGTCATGGTAGTAAGTTTCCTATACTTGGGTAGCAACAGGATGTTAGTGGTCTAAGTCACTATTGTGTAAATTTCGATTCTTTCATAGTGGATTCAGTTTACCTTGAGGATAGCTAGGTCAAATCCTCCCCAGGTTTTTACCGGTGTGGTTTCCTGGGTTATCATATCTTAGTGTTATTTATTTTTCCGCTGCTTTGTTGTTTTTGTTTATTTTGTGTTAACCTAGAATTAATTAAATTACCTAAGTTTTTCACTTGGCTAATTCACTAGGTTAATCTGTTGGGTTTAAGGGGTCTAAACGAACTGACAAGTGGTATCAGAGCGGGTAGCTCTTTTGTGTTAGATCTTTTGATCTAAGAGTTGATCCTTGATCCCTGTTATCATGGATAATTTTAAGTGTCTTACTGTTTTTGATTGTGATGATTTGAATAAGAAGGACACTGTTGTTTCTGTTGATCTTTTTGATGCCTGTGAAATTCTTCGTAAGGAATTATTGAAAACTATGAGAATTGCTAAGAAATTCAAGGAAGAGTTAAAATTGGCTAATCTTGAAAAAGAGGAATTGATTGTTAGATTAGATGAATCTAATAAAAAGAATGAATTTTTGAGAAATCAAATTTCCTCTCAAGATGAGAAGATGAAAAGCTTGGAACAAGAGTTAGTTGAATCTAAAGCTAAAATTGAAAATTTGACTAGTACCAAGCCTGCTGTTGTTAACAGAAGTGTTTCTGTTTCTCTTAAGCCTAAAGCTGAAAAAGTTTATATCCCTCCTTTCAAGAGGAATAATAAAGAAAAGACTTATTTTGCTAGGTTAGACAAAGGTAAAAGTTCTGATGTAAACGCTGAAGTTTCTAAACCTATGTCTAAACCTACTGCTAGAGACCATAATAAATCTGTTTTTGTGCCTACTTGTCACCTTTGTGGTGTTGTTGGTCATATTAGACCAAATTATTCTTTATTGAGGCAAAAACCAAAATCTGAGACTAGATTTGCTGTTAGGAATACTGATGTTCCTAAATTTGTTCCTGTTTGTCACTTTTGTGGTGTCTCCGGTCACATTCGTCCTACTTGTCATAAATTGAAATTTAAGCATTCTGTGTTTCAGTCTAGGACATGTGATGATATTTCTCCTGCCATGAGTCCAAATAAATTGTTTCATATTTTTTTGAAAAATTTAAGCTTGTCTGCTTGTGAAAGGATATTGCAGGATCTTAGTCTTTCTCAGAAGATTGGTGTAATCCCTCAAATACACTCTGCTTCACATGAATTTTCACCTACAAAGCCGAAGACTCGTGCTATATGGGTGAGAAAAGATACTCTAAGGTGAGTGTTGTTGACTTGTCCCTGATTTAATTCTTTCAATTATTTGTGGACATGTTTTGTTTCTGTTTTTGGTTGTTTTTTTTTTTTTGTTGTTTTTAAAAAAAAATCCAAAAACATTGAAAAATTTCAAAAAGACAAAAATATTTTATTTTGTGTCTAGTTTTAATTTTTCTTAAGGATTACATGGATTATGATATCTCTCTCTTGATTTAGAACATGCTTGACATTGTGGAGAAACTTGAATAGCATGTGTTCTATAAGTCCTAAGCTATTTTTTGATTTTGTTTGAGTATGTACTAGTTTGTACATGTACTCATGGGTTAATTAAGAAATTGATATTTCTTGTTTGTGTACCCTCTATAGTTTAGTTAAGCACTGTCATACATTGCATTTGCATTTTTAATCATTTAGCATACTGTGTGCTTTTAGTTTTGGTTATAAATTTTTTTTACCAAAAAGATTTTTATGTGTTTTGTATTATATATCTTGGATTTATAATTAAGGTTGGCCATATTATCTTTACATAACATGTTTATGTACTTTGTTTAGCTTAGATGAGCTTATTTATTGCACTTTACTAGTTTAAGCTTTGTAGTGCATGTTGTGTGGGAAGATATTTATTGTTTTTGATTATTTTGTCTTGATCTTGAAGTCACGTGTCTTTGATTGTCGGACTTGATCTTATTGAGAAAGGCATAAATAACCATCTCACCACTGTTTACTAGCCAATCATGAACACCTTAGTGCATATCATAAGATTTTGTGCTCGAGAAAGTGTAGCACATGCACAAAAAGAACATAAGGTATAGCCTCTAACTAAAATTGGTGTGTACATTATTGGGCTATAATAATTTCACAATTCATAAAATTGGTGTGTACATTATCCCGGCTTTTATTAAATTTCTAATCAATTAAATTGAATAATGAGGTAAATCAAGAAACTTACATGATTGTAAGCTTTTATTCTAGGAGATGTGAGAGTTATATGATGTAACTCTTTAGGTGATAGTCTCTTTCAAATTTATGTGATGAATTTTGTAGACTTTGTGATTGCTTACTATTCACATATCACCTCACATGTTTCTCAAGTTTTTGTTAGTTGCACACACTACACAAAATTACTCTTTGCTAAACTTTGTACATGTTATTGTGTGTGATTTTGTTGTGGCCATCCAAGATTATATGTTCCTTGATTTTGATGCAAAAATTGTGTTTTGAGGACAAATTGATTGAAAATCTTAATTTTGGAAGATCTGGGCTGTATTCATATGTTTTTGAAAAACTTTTAGTCTCATACTCATGCATTTCATTCATGAAATACTATGCTTTGAGGAGTTTCTGCATAAAATTGCTCTGTTTTTAAAAATTTAATTTTTCCAGATTTTAGATCGATCGAAGCTATTTCTCGACCGATCGAAATTGCGATTAAAATTTTGGTTTCATTTTGTCTGACTCGATTGGTATTCGATCGATACTCGATCGATCGAAACTGAAAAATTTTCAGTTTTTAGAGTTTTTGACCAAATTTTTTTTTTCATGCATTATTTATGGTTAGGATTCACATGAGTTGCATTATTTTTCTATATCCATCTTGCAGTTTTGCAGTCATATCTCTCCTTATTTTCACACATAACATACATACACTTTGCTAAATTGGGTACTCAAATTGAATTAAAAATTGATTGATTAATTTTTGAGTCTTTTGTACATTTTAGTATATGCTATTTTTCTTGATGTGTGAATTGTAGAAAATATTTTTCTTAAGAGATATGATGGATAATCAATGTGCAAATATTTTCTCTACTCATGCAACTATTTATGGGTCACATAGTGTCAAGTTTGCATTTATTGAAAGAGAGAATATTTTTCTTCATGTGTATCCTCAACTCATTTTTTTTGGTTTGTGTGTTTTTATTTATCTCCACCTCCTAAATTTTCCCCAAAACTGTTTTTCCCAAAACTTGTTTTGTTTTTCCTATTTTTATAGGGGGAGAAAAGTTTTTTTTTAACCTTTGTTGTTCATAGGGGGAGTTGTTGCTCTTTATAGGGGGAGTTGTCTCTATTTTCTATAGAGTTGATTTGTTTGTGTTCCCTTAATTCTCTATTTCCTCTTGTTCTCTGTTGAGTTGTTATTCTTTGTTTGAGTTATATTTGTCAATACGTGACAAAAAGGGGGAGTTGAATGTGGAATATGTGTGGAAGAAATATGTGTGGAAGAAACAAGATTGTTCTGTTTAGGGGGAGTTGAAATTATTTTGATGTATCTAACTTAGGGGGAGAGTTAGTTTGCATATTTGTTGTTTTACTGTTTTTACTTTACACACATGCGTTTATGTGTTTGTTAAGTGTTACAGGAATATACAGGGTGTTTTCAGTCGAGCTGCTGTCTACTTTGCAAATGTTAGATAGTAGTCTAGGTTGAATTGTTAAAGTGGCTATTTATTTTGTAATGGGCTATTTCAATTTGTAACTTTGAGCTTTTTGTTAAGTCTGTATTTTGTCATGGATTGCCAAAGGGGGAGTTTGTTAGGTTCTAAGGATTAGGATCTAATGTATTTAGAACTTCAATTTGTATGTTGGCAAACCATGATCAAAACAATGTTTAGTCGTGTGTTAGACTTGCTCAAAGTATGGGATTTAATGTAAAGTTGGAATCGAATTTTTATGCAGAATTACTATTAACTTTCTGTCAGACTCGATCGATCGAAAATTAGACTCGATCGATCGAAAATCGGGCAGATCGTTTTTCTGCAGAAAATTCCAACTCAGCCCAAGTCCATTTAATGTATATGGTTTTATGTTTTGCCCTAAGTATATAAGGGAAAACCCTAGCCACGTTTTTAGTGTTCTGAATGCTGTGTTTGTGAATCTCATTATGAGATCTAGAGGTGTTTTACCTTCATATACACTTAGGGTTTACAAACTTGAGATTCATGTCAAGAGTTGTGTAAATCAATACAGTTGCAGAATCAAAAGAGCACAAAGATATACAAGCAGGTGCACTTGTGGATTTGCTGAAGAATTCAAGAAAGAAGGAGTCCGTGGATCTCGGAGCTATCATGGGGTCATGGTAGTAAGTTTCCTATACTTGGGTAGCAATAGGATGTTAGTGGTCTAAGTCGCTATTGTGTAAACTTCGATTCTTCCATAGTGGATTCAGTTTACCTTGAGGATAGCTAGGTCAAATCCTCCCCAGGTTTTTACCGGTGTGGTTTCCTGGGTCATCATATCTTTGTGTTATTTATTTTTCCGCTGCTTTGTTGTTTTTGTTTATTTTGTGTTAACCTAGAATTAATTAAATTACCTAAGTTTTTCACTTGGCTAATTTACTAGGTTAATCTGTTGGGTTTAAGGGGTCTAAACGAACTGACATAAACAATTAAAATTAATTAAATAATTTTGTGATTGATTGTTGGTTAGTGTCAAAAATAGGCTTGCTTGCATGGGAATAAAGTGAATAATTAGATAACAAAGAAGTTATGGATAATCAAGTCTTTTTGGAATATTTATCTAGAAAATAATTATCACTTTATAGACCTGAATATCAAGAAAAATGGATTAATTTTTAGAATACGAATCAAGAACGTGTCTAGGTGCAATTTTTGGCTAAAAAAAATTCTCAAAAGAGGAGTCCAAATCGGACCAAAACTCAAACGTGGGCTCGGCACCCAAGAGGGCCTGTCGGCACTCTTGGAGTGCCAACTAGCCTAAATGCTTCGCCCAGCCTGGCCTATGAACTTCCTAATTGAGATAAAACCTATCTTTTTCGACTTTTTAGAAATAAAGACGCGTTCCAATTCGTATCTGATCTCATTTAGCTTTATTTTTAAGCATCCCAACCTATATAAATAGAGGGGAAAAAAATCAAAATTAAGGGCTCTTCTTTTCTGACTTCTCTGCTCCCCTTACGTTAAAGACGTTCTGAAGGTTTTTACTTTAGGAACTTCTTTTTTGTAAGTAAAATATTTTAGACCTCAAAGAAGTGAATAAACTTCTTTGACTTCTAAAATATTCTTTCATTTGAAGAGCACACTCATGCAAGAGGTATTTAGTTTTGTCTTCTGTTTTTCTCTTCTTTTCCATTAATTAGCATGTTGTTGTTTGTTGTATGAATATGGTTAATATGTTTTATTGTGCCTTGTTCTAAATTCATGTTTGCTATGCTTAGATATTTAGGTGAAATTTTCTTTAACATGTTCTTTAGTTAATTGTTTGTTTTAATTTTTTCTTTGATTTCAAAATCTGTTAAAGATCATCAAAACAGATCTGTATCTTCCTTAGATGTTGATCTGAATTTTTTTCAAACACAAATCTGTATCTTCCTTAGATGCAGATCTGAATTTTTTTCAAACATAAAATTGATTTGTATCTTCCTTAGATGCAAATCTGAATTTTTTTCAAACACAAAATAGATCTATATCTTCCTTAGATGTAGATCTGAATTTTTTTCAATCATAAAACTGATCTGTATCTTCCTTAGATGCAGATCTGAAATTTTTCAAACACAAAACTGATCTGTATTTTCGTTAGATATAGATCTGTATTTTTCTGGTCATAAAACTGATTTGAATTTTTTTTTAAAGTTTTCTTTTTTATAAAATTGCATATTTTGAAATTTCAAAGAAGGAATTAAGAGTTATGTTAAAGTCTTTCCTTTTATGTGATGCATGCATAGTAAGTTTGTCTCATGAATGTGAATCCTCTTTTAAAAGTTTTTTTTTATTTACTTTACAAAAAAAGATCTGATTTTTACCAATCAAATCTTTCTTTTTACCCTTTACAAAAACATATATGATTTTTACCAATCAAATCTTTCTTTTTACCCTTTACAAAAACAGATCTGATTTTTACCAATCAAATCCCATATTTTTTAACTTACAAAAACAGATCAAATTTGTTTAAATTAATTTTTGTCAAGTGTTTGTCCTGTGTTATAACATATCATTCAACATCATACAAAAAGAGTATATAATGGTCGTTAAAGTCTAAAAGACCAGACTTTGTCTGGGCAGAATGGGTGCCTAACACATTCCCATTCTATAACCTAGACCCCGAACTTAGGATTTTGGATAGGTAGACTAGTGTTTTGTCTTTTATTTCGGTAGAATGTAACTAGGACCAAAGCTTTGTATTTGTTTGCATAGATTGTAACTAGGATCAAAGCCTTGTAAGGTTAATTTACCAAATTGTACTTTTTTATTCAATCAATAAAATTGGAAGTATTTTGAATATGTCATTGTATTTATTTTTTCGTATAAAAAAATAAGTGGCGGCTCCACACCACTTACTTAAAAGAGAGGTGCCTTAAAGTACCAAAATCTCTTTTTTGAGAGCACCCGAGTTTTCTTGGTCTCTCGTAGTGGCAACTCTACTGGGAATGTCGAGGGCTAAGCTTCGTGTTAGACTTAAAGTGAACAAACTATATACTTTTAATTTTTGTATGATGTTGTTTGTTTGGTTGTCTATGTCTTGAGATGTTTGTATGATATTTTTGTTTGTGTTGCCATGTTGATTGTTAAGAGCTTTCCCTAATTGCATAGTGTGTGTCATCAAAACAACAAATATGTATGCACCCATCTCAACATATGGTGGAAGTAACCATGGATCACTAGTCTTCATTAGATTCAGGTACCTAGTGGTAAACTCACCAACTCATAGCCCAAAGTCACTAGATCATTTCTTGTTGACTATGAAGGATAGACCATGCTGTTTGGACCAACGTAATATTCATTACATTACAAGTTGGAAGGTGTAACGTCCTAGTTATGGGAAACAATGAAACCACAAACCCACCCTACAATGTAATGACTTAGAACCTACCTTTAGGCCGGTCCATGTTAAAATTGCATTACATGTTGTGTGTGTTTATTTGGTTGGTAGATTGATATATATGGGGACCTAGTTTTGTTTAACCTAACCAAGCCTTTTCTTAGGGGAGAATTTGGTTAAGATCAGAGGGAAGACTCCAAAGAGAACCCAAGACCGACATTCAAGCTAGTAGTTCCAGTTCCAAGTCCATCACGGTACTAAAACCCATGAGCATAGAAGACGCTCCACTGCTGCAACATCATAATCCTGTGTTTGACCTACAAGACAGTCCAAGCCACAGGAAATCCAAAGACTCCATTACTATGGCAGAAGAGGGAAAACATCCAAACGCTGAAGAACCCATGAACACTCAAGAACTACTAAACACCATGGTAGCAAGCCAAATTCAATTAAGAAAGGGCATGAACCTTATCGTACAACAATTTCAGAACTTGAAGGGTGGCTAAGAGAAGACCAAGACTGATCATAATTCCCCAACCATGGAGGGTGAGAAGAAGATTAATGAGAGGATAGACAAGGTGGAAGAGATGATTTAAAGAGCCCGCAAGATGGAAGACCTCATAGACTACCAATCACTTTCACTTTTCCCCGAAGTGAGGTTGCCTTCCAAGTTCAAAATGCCAACCTTGGACAAGTTTGCGGGATTGGCTGCCCAAATCTCATTTGAAGATGTACATGAAGGCCATGCAGCCCCTAGGAGCAACTAAAGAGTTACTTTCTCAAATGTTTCAAAATACCTTGATTGGAGTCGCTCTCAGGTGGTTCTTCAACCTAGATGATGCTAGAGCAAGGAGCTGGGAGGACATTAGCCGCAAGTTTCACAATCAATATAAGTATAACATAGAGATGGATGTGATGAGGAAAGATTTGGAGATCACTAAACAAGAGCCGAAAGAATCTCTCTTTACCTTCGTTACCAAGTAGAGGTCCAAAGCTGCACAGATGATGAATAAGCCAAGTGAAGCAGAACAATTAACCATGGCTGTAAAAAACTTATTGCCTGTATATCATAAGTATTTATTTGCTTAATAATTTCCTAATTTTAAAGCTTTGATTGTTGCTGGAACCCAAATTGAGGATGTAATAAATAATGGCACTATAAAGAATGAGGACCTACTAAGGTTTAAAAAGAATTTAGGATCTAGTTCTAAAACTGCAGAAGTTCTAACATATACAAAAATGGGGTTGCTAAAACCCTTAGACACAAGACCAATCCCAAACTCATTGCCTGCAAGATTTGATATGAGTAAGAGATGTGCCTACCATCAGAGCCCTGGCCACGACACAGACAAGTGTTTTGGCCTTTGTCATGCAATTCAAGATCTAATAGACAATAAGATGATTGCACTGCCTACAAGACCTAGCATCACTAATAATCCATTGCCTAACCACAATTTGGGAGAGGACCAAGGATTAATTGCTTGATGACTGAAGAGGAAGGAGAAAAAGACCCGTCTAAATTGATTTATAACCTACTCGAGTGCTTTATGATGACATGGGAGGAGTTGATGGGTATGAAATCCACTGTAGGGTATGATATATAGAGTGAAGATGCAATAGAAACCCCAAATTACCTAACATCCATAAATGGGAGGAGACACTTCAAACGATAGACAACCCAAACGATAGACAACCCAATAGAAGCCTTGAACAAATCTACCCAACAAACACCCACTAAAGAGGATGAAGTCCTCAAGCAGCTACAAAAGAAAAAAGTCAATATATCTTTATGGGGTTTACTCATGGCCTCATACAAGTATCACTAGAATTGGTAGATTTTCTTAATCAAATCTATATCCCTACAACCACTACTTCCCAAGATCTGAATGCTATAATTGGGTCTATAAGTAGGGAACTCATTATTTCCTACTCTGATAAAGATTTGACGAAAAAGGGGAAGCACCATAATGACCCATTGCACATTACTATAGATGCCAAAGGCAAAAGGATTCCAATGGTTCTAATTGTGATGGAAGTGCATTAAATGTGTGTCCTTTAAAGACTGCAAGTTGCTTGGGCCTAAGTATTGAAAATTTTGTGCCAACTAATTAGCATGTAAGGGCATATGACAATAATAGAAGGGAGGTCTTGGGAACCGTGACACTAGAGCTCACTATAGGTCTAATGATCAAGAAGGTGGAATTTCAAGTCTTGAACATAGCCTCATGTTTCAATATGCTCCTAGGGCGTCCCTAGATCTATGATACAAGGGTTGTTCCCTCATCCCTATACCAAAAGGTTTGGTTTTTGCATGAAGGAGCCATAGTTACCATATATGGCGATACTTTGACTGTACCAATGCCCATTTTTGGTATTGATTCTAGGAAGGAGCTATTGACCTTGGATGGCTTTGAAGTTGAGAAGCTCAGTTTTTAAAGAAGAGAAGAATAAGTGGAGAAGATCCCCATGGACTTTGCTTCCTACAGCAATAGTAATGTGGTGGCAATGATGAGAAGAATGAATTACCTTCCGGGGATAAACTTAGGGAAGACAGTGAAGAAGGCAATTGCTCAAGTCCCAATAATTTCCATTGTTACACCACCTTTTGGGCTAGGTTATAAGCCTACTGATGATGACTTGCTAGAGATGGAGGTAAGAAGAATGGCTCGTGCAAAGGCCAAGGCAAAGGGACTTCCTTGTCCCCCAGAACCTCTAAAACCCTATACTCCCACATTGAACGGAGAATTTTTCAAAGCTAGAGATAGTCAACGCTATTGGGGATTCCCTGAACTGAGATTCGATTTTGAGTCAAGAACAATGGTGCCTAGGTTTGAGTTATTATTTGGTTGTAACAACAAGCTTCCAAAGCTAAAAAAGGAAGACAAAAAAAGGAAGACACAAACCTCAGTATGTTGGGCAGCTACATTTAGTGTTAATGGAACATTTATTCTCAAGATAAAATTCATAATCTCTTAACGAAGATATAAAATATTTCCTTGAGATAAGTTTAATAGATTTGGTTATTCAAAGTGTTGGGCCCAACCACTTTTAAAGAGTTATTAAAGTATATATTTATGGAATTGGATTTTATAAATATATAATGAATAACATAAAGGATTAAACCGGGTACTCAAGGATTAAAATATAGTAATCTTCAAAGTGGCAGCTATATTCATGACTTTGTATTACTACGAATATTTTAATGAAGGGGTTGCATGTATAATAAAGTCTTGAGATATAATTTATTAATAAGGCCTAGAGTGCAATTATATTCATATAGTGATATTGAATATTGATGGGATAGCAAAAATTACCATTTCTGGTTCGTCCATAGGGGTCGTCCATGAGCCAAAGGCCAAATATTCAGATAGGTCGTCTATGGACTAAGGAGTCGTCCATAGGCAAAACGCACGGACGACCACATGACATTTACGAAATTTTTAAGTATGGATCTACTCACATGTCTTGAGAATTCGAACCACAGAATTCTAGAGCGGGAACCAAACCCATATTCATCGCCACAAATTCCTCACAAATGCTCAACTTCCGTCAGCAGTTGTAACTTCTATAGCCGTTGAGGAAGTTACTAAATCAATAACTGCTCCAAGGTTCTCTATATAAAGACTGGCCTGTATCAAATCAAAGTAAGTTTTTTTTTTTTTTTTTTTTTCTGACATTACTCCCCAAAAGTTGGAACTTGATTTTCAAGAGAGAAACTAACTTAGTCATCGGAGGGGACTTGGACGGTCCACCCTGGTCGCTTTTTGATAATGTGTTCATCCTTGCAGGCCTTCGCAACAACCATTAGCCCATCGAAGCCGGAGCATTCAGCCTACTGATTCTGTGTAGCATCAAATAAAACTAATGGTAACTTTGGACTTGTCAAGAGTTGACAAAAAAACCCAAAGCCCATTGGAGCTAGAGTCTTATTTGTTTCCTTTGGTCCCACTTCAAGCCACATACTATAGCTCAATTGGAATGGCCCAAAGGGTTAGCCCAATTAGATAATCAGTTATATGTAAGGAAAGAAACATGCAGAATTTCAATAAGACTTTTCATAAGGTTTTGATTAAGATCACATAAGAACATGAAATGGTTTGTATGTGAGTGTTGGACATTCTCTTATTCTCTTCTTGGAAACTGATTGAGAGACCACACTTCTTGGGCATTAAGTGGAATTGAAGTGAAGATTAAAAGTGTTCCCAAGTAATTCTGATCTTTGAATTTTTTGAATTTTATCGCACCAAGGTACGTTTTCTTATTCTTAAATTCTGAAATTTACACAATACATGTTATCAATTGCGAATAAAGTAGATCTATTAATTTTTCGCTGCGCGTAGTTTGTATGCGATACAAACATGTATTTTTTCAACAATTGGTATCAGAGCGGTTTTCAATTTTGAATCTATATAACATGTTTTGTGAGTTTTGGAATTAGAGATAATAGTTTCATATTGTTAGATGATTATGCATTTAATTTTCTGCATGGTTGTTGAAACTATGATTTGATGAAAACTGATATTGATGTTATGATGTTGTTTAAATTTGAATTTAAGTATGTTAAATTGATCTTTAAGACTATAGCATCAATGGAATTTAGTTTTGAAATCAAATTCCGCCTATCATGTTCATATTGTGGTTGTTTGTGTTTGACTTATCATTACTAGTCTTAGCTAAGTTGCCATTTTCGGCTGATGTTTTAAGAGACTATACTCTAGAGTCTAAGATCAGGGTTGAGAGGGCCCTTATGGATTTGAGGGAGTGCCTGAGGGAGGCCGTTAGGGATAGAGACTATTGTAGGGAGCTTCCGATACCCTTATGGAGGATATTGAGGAGATAAACATTGCACATGAGAGTGAGCTCGCTACTCTTAGGATGGAGCTTGATCGGAGAGGGTCGGCCCATCCCGGTATAAAGGCATTGTGTGTTCACTTGAGATCCCCGGTTGCGGGTTAGGAGGATGATCTTGCAGATCTTACTCACAGTTTTGCCTCTTTGGATCATACTTAGGTTGAGGAGAAGGCTGCACTGGAGGCCGGCAGGGCCAAGACTAGTAACAGGGCTGATGGCTTAGCATTAGAGCTAGTATAGGTGAAGGCCTATATTCATTCCACTTTGAGCATGGAGTATGGGCGAGAGGGTGATGAGCCTAGTGAGCCTCAGTTAGCCTTTCGTCGCCTTCAGACTGAGTTGGCTGAGAGGGAGGAGGCTTTGAGATTTGCTACTGCAGAGGTGGGCATTTTGTAGGTTTTGCTGGGGACCGAGGGACAAGGGCCTACTTCTGATTCTGTGATGGAGAGGGAGCTTATTTGTCTTCGACATTGACATGGCAGACTCAGGGGGGTTGCCAAGGACCTACGCTTTGATGCAGCCGGGTTACTTTGTACTTATACTCATGATGACCCAATTCTCCGTATTGGTTTGGGGAGATTATGCCAGGACGTGTCTGGTCGTGTGGGCCATGTTTAACTTGCTGGTGTTCTTTTCCGCTTATTTTGTTTCTGCACATGAGATATGTAGTTAGTATCTTACCGTGTATGGAAAAGTCCGTCGTAAATTGCTAGGCAATTGTGTAAGGCCTTCCTCTTTTTGTTCGAGTTCTTAAAGCATAGTCTAGTTTGTTAGGCATGCTCAGAAACTGAGAGATGGTTGAGAGAGATGCTTATGATGATATTTAGGATATATTTATGAGATGAGATTTCATGTTTTGGCATCAGAATGCACGAAAGAAACTGAATGGCACAATACGGGCATGTTAATGAATACGAAGGCATATGCTTTGCAAATGCAAGATTATACAAATAAGTGATAGATGTAAATCCTTGCATATCAATATCTTATTTTTCCAAGGAAACATTCTGTTCTAGACAGATCTTTTCCTTTTCCCATTGAGGTACATTTCCTATTGGTATGAGCCAGAACATCTTGAGAAGACCATCGGGTCGTGACAGTATTGTAGACAAAGTGCGATCTCGGAAGTGTCTTCATATCTTGTATTGGACGCTGTATCCATCTAATCTTCTGATCTTGATCATATATCTAAGGGGATTCAAATGACTGATTTTTCTTTTAAGTGTGACCGAACCAAGATGGCTGTGTACCTACCTCCACTAGAAAGGATCATGTCATCACGTAGTTCAACTGAATTTTAATTGCCTTAATTTTTGCTTAGACCGCCCTTTCGGGTTTTCAATCTAGTAGGCTCTCTCACACTCCTTCTTTTGCTCTCCTTTTGCGTAGACCTCCCTTTTGGGTTTTCAATCTACCTTTTATATTTTCTCACACTCTCTTTCTTTTGGTTGTCCTTTTGCGTAGACTGCCCTTTCGGGTTTTCGATCTACCTTTTTTCATTTTTTTTTGTTCTTTTTTTTGTTGACATAAAAATATAGAAATGAGGTGCACTGAGAGGCTCCTTCATGCAAAGCACCATATAACGGTGTCAGAATTGGTGGACATATTGAAGTCATGCCCGTCCATGTTGGCTAGAATCAAGGCTCCTCTGGAAAAGGCCTTCTTTACCATATATGGGCCCTCGTAAGTTGGGGCAAACTTTCCTCTGTGGTTAGGCATGGCTTGGTTGTGCTTCTGCAAGACCAGATTGCCTTTTTTGAAGACCTTGGGTCTAACTTTCTTGTTGAATGCTCGCTCAATGCGGTGTTGGTACAACTGTCCGTGGCACATTGCGGTCATGCGCTTTTCATCTATCATGTTCAGTTGCTTATATCGGGAATGAGCCTATTCAGCTTCTGACATCTTTGCTTGAGATAAAATCCTGAGAGATGGGTTTTCTACCTTTGCGGGGAGGATGGCCTTCATGCCATATACTAATGAATAAGGGGTCGCACCTGCGAAAGTACGTACAAAGTGTGATATGTGCACAAAGCAAATGGCAAGCACTCGTGCCAATCCTTGTATGTGTCTGTCATCTTCACGAAGAGTTTCTTTATGTTCTTGTTAGCGGCTTCCACTGCACCATTTATCTGAAGGCGATAGGGAACCGAATTTCTGTGCTCGATCTTGAACTGTTGGTAAAGTTGCTGGATCATTTTCCCATTTAGGTTCGCCCCATTATCTGTAATGAGCTCTCCCAGCACGCCATAGCGGCAAATAATGTTATGTTTCAGGAACCGAGCTACCATTGCTTGAGTGACACTTTTCTACAAAGCGGCTTCCACCCATTTGTAAAATAATCAATGGCCACTAAGATGTACTCATGACCATTTGAAGCTTTTGGAATCACGGGTTCGATGACATCCATACTCCAAAGTGCAAAGGCTAAGGAGGAGCGTTCTTCCTGTCTTGATAGGCCTGGCAACAGTGGCATGTCCTCACTTGTTTAATGCAATCACTTTCCATGGTGAGCCAGTAGTAACTGGCTCTCATAATCTTATGAGCCAACAAGGGTCTACTAGCATGAGCTCTGAGTAAGCCTTTATGCATCTCTTTCATCAGATGATTAGCCTTAGAGGCATCTACACATTGAAGCAGGGTAGAATCGTGGTTCCTTTTGTACAAGACGTCTCCACTCAAGAAAAATTGGCTGGCCATGTGCTGGATAAACTTTTTTTCACTGTTCGTTGCACTAGACGGGTATTCACTATTCTTGATATAAGCCTTGATATCATGGTACCATGGCTTTCCATCGGCTTTAACTTCGATACTCATGCATTCTTTGATGTTCATGCAATAGGTTGGAATGCCACAAACTTCTATACGCAATTGCTGCATATCATCTCTTTTTGATAACTTGACCATGCTAGCCAAGGTAGCCAAGGTGTCTGTAAACTGGTTGTGTGCTTGGGACAAATAGGAAAATGTGATGTCTCGAAATTTCAAAATCAAGCGATTGACACATTTCTGATACAGAATCAACTTGGTGTCTCGGGCTTGCCATTTTCATTCGATTTAGGAGATGATCAACAGGGAATCTCCAAAGACGCTCAAGTCATAGGCGCCGAATTCTAGGGCCACTTGCAGGCTGACTATGCATGCTTCATATTTTGTGACGTTGTTGGTGCAATCAAAATTCAGCTTGACTGAAATACAGATTTGTTGGCCCTTGGGGGAAACTAAGATTGCTCTAACTCCATTTTTGGTAGAATTGGTGACTCCATCAAAATAAAGCTTGCAACGCCACGGTTCCACATTGTCTGGTTTTGGGTCTAGTGCCATGACATCCTCATCAAGGAAGAGGGATTCTGAAAGTTCTGGATCATTCAACGGCTGGTCCGCTAGGTGATCGGCTATGGCCTGGCCCTTGATGGCCTTTCTTGTCACAAACACAATGTTGAACTCGAAGAGAAACATTTGCCAACGGGAGATCTTCCCTGTAAGAGCTGGCTTATCAAAGATGTACTTAATGAGATCCATATTGGAAATGAGCCGCGTGTTGTAGTAAAGCATGTACTGCCGCAATTTGTGCAAGACCCATACTAAGGCACAACACGTCTTCTCAATGGCAATGTAGTTGATCTCACATCTGGTGAACTTTTTGCTTAAGTAGTAAATTGCCTTTTCTTTCTGGTTGGGCTCAGCCAATTGGCCCAACATGCAACGCATAGAGGTTTCTTGTACTGCTAGGTAAAGGATCAACGGACATCTCGGTGTTGAGGGAACTAGAACAGGAGGGTTCAACAAATACTACTTGATCTTGTCAAAGGCCACTTGGCACTTATTTGTCCATTCTATCTTTGTGTCCTTCAAGAGCTTGAACAGTGGATCTTATGTGGCAGTCAACTGCACTATGAAACGAGCTATGTAATTGACTTTGCCTAAGAAGCTGCGAATCTGTTTCTCGGTTTGTGGTGTTGGCATGTCCCAAATAACTTGGACTTTTGCTGGGTCCACTTCAATTCCTCTTTGGATGACTATAAAGTTGAGCAATTTCCCTAAACTAACTCTGAAGAAGCACTTGTTAGGGTTTAGTCTCAATTTGTACTTGATAAGGCACTTGAATAGCTTTCTCAAATATATTAAATGATCCTTGGAAGTGCAGGATTTGGCAATCATATTGTCTACGTAGACTTCGATCTCTTTGTGCATCATATCATGGAACAAGGTTACCATGGCTCGCTAATAAGTAACACCAGCATTTTTTAAGTTGAATGGCATGACATCATATGTATAGGTTCCCCAATGAGTGGTGAATGCTGTCTTGGCTTTGTCTTCTTCGGCCATTTTGATCAGATTATAACCTGAGAATATATCCATAAAGGAGAAGAACATGTTGGTAGTGGTATTATCGATCAGTGTATCGATATGTGGCAATGGGAAATTTTCCTTAGGGCTGGCCCGGTTCGAATCTCTGTAATTAACGCACATGCGTACTTTTTCGTCTTTCTTAGGCACGGGAACAATGTTGGCGACCCAATTTGTGTAGGCTATCGCAGTAAGGAAACCAACTTTCAACTTTTTTATACTTCTTCTTTGATCTTCAAAATGATCTTAGATTTCATCCTTCGAAGGGCTTGCCACACTGGATGGCATTCTGGCTTAACTGGAATTCTGTGCACAACAATCTCAGTATCTAACCCTGGCATATCTTGGTAAGACTAAGTGTAGATCTCTCTGAACTCTTTGAGTAGCGCTATAAGCTCATGTTTCAAGTCTTTAGGAAAGTTTACCCTAATCTTGACAGGTTTTTCATTCTCGCCTTCATCAACAAGGTCAACCGCTTTTGACTCTTCTATGTTGGGCTTGGACCCTTCGCTTTCTCTATTTAAAGCTTCCAAAATATCATGAGGCAAACTTGAAATTTCCTCTAATCCTTTAACATCATGATCCAACTCTATTGTTTCATTCACGTCATCAATACCCTTGTTATGGCAATAGGGCGATGTACCCGCTTGGGAATCCGAATAGATCCTATAGAATGGAACATATACAGAGAAACATAAGATAATTTGCACACACATATTCATAGGAAAGCATATAAAGAGATAAATGCAAGAATTTCTTGAAAAATACGCTGGATAATTTCATTAATGGGTTCTAGATAGGGTGAGAACAAAGTTCATGCCTGATAATGATAACAGGGAAATGTTTGTTTGTTTTTTTTTAAAGGAAATAAATTGGGGAAATGCAAACAAGGAATGCAGAAAATAAGAAATGACATGCAAAACAAGCTAGATATGCTATTCCAACTCTTTCGGGCAATTGGAGGACCCAACCACGCGATGATGAAACACTCCTTACTCAGCCGGTGCAACCATAAAGCAAGGCTCGATGGTCTAGTGGCCTACTGTCTCACCTAGCACACCGGGCCTAATAGTAAAAGTTAGATCATCCCCTGGGGATATGATAGAATTCACTGATAATTCTTCAGCGCAAAAGCAGATGAGACAAGCTACATCTAATTCTTCCTCGCATGATTCTCGTGCCATTTCTGATCTGATGACCTTGGCCAGAGCTAAAAAAGTGACCCTGATGTAGGGAATAGACATCTTTTGGCCAATGCACTTCCTTTTCTTTCCTTTGGAAGCCTGGAAAAGTTCTTCATCAGAGGGGTTGTACCCTAGACTGAAACCTTCTTTATTGTCTAGGAGTTCAATCAGAAAAGCACTCCCATGTCTTACAGCACCGAGGCCTTGGCCTAACTGATAGCCAAATTTGAGCATCTCCTTGGCAACCATTAAAGTAGCGAAGGGCCATGCTGACTAGAGTTTTGAAGCTCTAGAGATCATGGAGACTAGCTTGAAACTGTGGAAAGTTGCCTCCGGAAAGGCATTAGCACCAATGTAGGGATAGAAGTCTCCTTGAAGATAGTCAAGGGTTCTTCAGCCATAATAGGGATCACCTGATCTTTGAAGGGGAACTTAAGCCTTTAGCGAAGGGTAGAAGCAACTGCGCCCGCAGCGTGTAGCCAGGGCCTCCCGAGGAATAAATTATATGTGGAATCCACCTTGATGACTTGGAATATGACCATGAAAGACTTGGGGCCAACCCCAATCATTAACTTGATCTCGCCTTGCACCTCCTGGAGAGTGCCATCAAAGGCTCTAATGATTAAGGTGGTAGGGTGGATAAGAGAGGTATCCACATTCAAACACTTTGTAGTAGACATCGAAAAAACATTCAGGGCCGGTCCATTGTCAATTAGTACTCTAGAGACGATTATATCTTCACACTTTACCATAATGTGCATGGGAAAAGTATGCTCTCTACCTTCTGGTGGTAGCTTATCATCTATAAAGGAAATCTCGTTCGTGGCCAACACCATTGAGACCATAGCCTCAAAGAAAGATTTTGTGACACCTGTAGGAACACATCTCTTTCAAGACTTTCAAAAGAGCCTCATGGTGGACGTTGGAGGATAGCAATAGTGCTAAGATAGAAATCTGAGCTGGCGACTTGTTTAGCTACTGAATCACACTGTATTCTGAGTTTCTGATAATTTTCAAGAATTCCTAGGCTTCTTCGGTTGTGATCCTATTCTTGACAGGTTCGGCTGTACCCTTGCCAATCTCTTTCCTTCTCTTTTCTAGCTCCTTGGGAGTATAGTAGCGACCACTCCTAGTAAGCCCAGATAGACCTAAACAGATATTGATGCCGATATTGATGGAGAATCCCAAGTGAATATGATACTCCAGTCACTACTGGAATCATTCAAGGAATTCAGACTTCACTATAACATGAACAAAAAGATTTATTCATTGTCTGAATTAATGAATGAGTTGGTAGCGGCGGAAGGCATCCTTGGTACTTCTAGCGTTGATGCTAATATGGCTGAAGCTTTTACTTCTCAACCTAAATCGAAAGACAAGGGTAAGAAGAAGAAGAAGAAGAAGAAGAAGAAGAAGAAGAAGAAGGACTTCACCAAGCAAGATGGTAAACAAATTACCTTAGAGGTTGCCGACAAAGGAAAGAAGATCAAATGAAAGTGTTTCCATTGTGGCGAGAAAGGACATTGGAAGAGGAATTGTCCAAAATTCATGGCTGCCAATAATAAGGGTATGAAAAGTTTATTCCTCCTTGAAATATGTTTAATAGAAAATCCCACGGATTCTTGGTGTGTGGATTCAAGTTATATTAATCATATCTGCAATTCTTTGCAGGGGTTCCAGGAGACTAGAAGCTTAATGAAGGGCAATTGTTTCTTAATTTGGCTGATGGGAGCAGGATTTAGGTTGTAGCTGTTGGAGTTTTTAATTTATGTTTTGAATCTAGAGTTCTAATATTGGAAGACTGTCTGTATGTACCTAATGTTCGTAGGAATTTGATTTCTGAAACTTATCTAGGAAAATATGGATATTGTGTTATCCTTAAAGACCATGTTGTAATAAAGAAGAGTAAAGTGTTTATCTGTTCTGGCAATATTGTGGATGGTCTTTATATTTTAACTCCTGATAAGCATGAATTATATAATTCTGAATTAGATAATGACTCTTATGTGAAATCATTAAAGAGAAAGTTTCCTTCTACTAGTGATGCATATCTTTGGCATTTGCGTTTAGGTCATATTAATTCAAACAAGATTCAAAGACTTATCAAAGATGGACTCTTAGAGCCATTGGACTTTGATGATTTTCCAGTTTGTGAATCTTGTTTGGAAGGAAATATGACCAAAAGACCTTTTAATGCAAAAGGTAGAAGAGCCCAAGAGTTGCTAGAACAAGTATATTTAGATGTCTGTGGTCCTATATCAATCCAAGCAAGAGGTGGCTATTAGTATTTCATTACTTTCACTGATGATTACTCTAGATTTGCTTATGTGTACCTAATGAAACGGAAGTTCTAAGCCTTTGAAAAGTTCAAAGAGTTTAGGGCTGAAGTTGAGAATCAATTAGGTAAATGCATAAAGGCCATTTGATCTGATCGTGGTGGTGAATACCTTCTTAGGAATTTCAAGGATTACTTGACTGAAAATGAGATTGTAGCCCAATTGACTGCATCTAGGCCTCCACAACAAAATGGTGTAGCAGAAAGAATGAATATGACTCTTTTACTTATGGTTAGGTCCATGTTGAGTTATTCGACTCCACCAATTTCCTTTTGGGGATATGCCTTAAATACTGCAATGTATCTTTTGAATTTAGTACCTTCGAAGTCTGTTCCTAAAACACCTATAGAGTTGTGGAATGGGCGTAAGCCTAGTATGAGACATCTCCATATTTGGGGTTGTCCAGTATATATGTTGAAAGGAAAGTCTAACAAGTTACAGTCTAAAACAAAAGTGGTTTTCTTTACAGGGTATCCAAAAGGAACTATTAGAGGTTTATTCTATAGTCATAAAAATAACAAAGTGTTTGTTAGTACAAATGTCAAATTCTTGGAAAATGATTATATGAATGATTATACTCTTAGAAGTAGAGTTGTGTTGGCTGAAATGAATAAACCTGTAATTGAATAATCAATGGATGTAATTAGGGAAGATGTGGCTGTATTAGATACACCACAAGACACTATTCATGATATGTCTAGTACACAGGTGCCTCTATCTAGTAGGAGGATTGTTAGGCCACCTATAAGGTTTATAGGTTTGGGAGAAACTAATGAAACTATCTCAGAAGAGGCTGAATCGGATCCCTACACTTATGAAGAGGCAATGAATGATATAGATGCACACCATTAGGTCAAAGCTATGAAATCTGAATTAGATTCTATGTATTCCAATCAGGTTTAGGATCTTTTAAAGGCTCTTAATGGCATTAAACCTGTTGGTTGCAAATGGGTTTACAAGAGGAAGAGAGGGATAGATGGAAAGGTTGAAACCTTTAAAGAAAGGCTAGTGGCAAAAGGGTATACACAAAAGGAAGGTATTGATTATAAATAAACCTTTTCACCAGTAGCAATGCTTAAATCTATCAGAATTCTTTTATCATTGCTGCTCATTATGATTATGAGATTTGACAAATGGATGTCAAGACTGCATTTCTCAGTGGCAATCTTGAAGAGGAAATCTATATGATGCAACTGGAAGGTTTCATAGCAAAGAACCAAGAGCATATGGTATGCAAGTTGAAAATGTCCATTTATGGACTTAAGCAAGCATCTAGGTCATGGAACATCAGATTTGATTAAGCAATCAAGTCATTTGGTTGTCAAGCCAATTTGATATAAAGGACTTGCGTGAGGCTAACTTTATTCTAGGGATCAAGATTTGGTGAGATCGCAAGAATAAGATGTTAGGCTTATCACAAGCTAGATATATAGATAAGGTTCTAAAACGGTTTAGCATGCAAAACTTGAAGAAAGGATTACTTTTTTTCAGACATGGAGTTCCTCTATTTGATGACCAAAGGCCTAAGACTCAAGAGGAAGAAGATATGATGAGACAAGTTCCTTATGCTTCAGCAGTAGGAAGTCTCATGTATGCCATGCTTTGTACTAGACCAGATATCTGCTATTCAATTGGCATGGTTAGCCAATATCAATCAAATCCAGGACCAAAACATTGGCAAGCTGTAAAGCATATTCTCAAGTATCTACGGAGAACGAGAAATTATATGCCTGTTTACTGGTGTGAGGATTCGATTCCCATTGGCTATACAGATTCAGATTTTCAATCAGATCTAGATTTCAGAAAGTCCACTTCAGGTTGTGTGCTCACCTTGGGAGGTGGAGCATAAGTTAGAGGAGTGTTAAACAGTCTTGTATTGCAGACTCCAGCATGGAAGCTAAATATGTCGCTGTTTGTGAGGCGGCATAGGAAGCTGTTTGGCTCAAGAAATTCCTTTTTGATGTTGGTGTTGTGAGAATAGAGCAAGTTACCATCACATTGTTTTGCGATAATGGTGGAGCGGTTGCATAATCCAAAGATCCAAGGAATTACAAGAAAGGAAAGCACATTAAGAGAAAGTACCACATCATTTGAGACATTGTTGCTCGTGGAGATGTGGTGGTAGCAAAGATTGAAAGTTCAAATAATCTAGCAGATCCCTTTATCAAAGCCTTGCCTTAAAGGACTTTCGAGTCACATTTGGAGGGAATGGGAGTTAAATTAGTGCACAATAGTCTTTAGGGCAAGTGGAAGATTGTTAGAATTATTGCCCTTAAATCCTATTGTATGATGCTATGTATGTTATTATATATGACATTATGTATGGCTTAATGTTGTGATTAATAAAGTTGTTTTATTATTATCTAAGATAATGGTAACATGAATATTCAGACATTATCATATAGCCCATGAGATGCATAGTATGTGATTTATGTGAAAAGTCATAGAAGATATAAATCACAAGTTCTTTGTAAATTCAGAATTTTAGTTCGTAGTCGGTGATGAAATTGGGCGTTTCATCTGTGAAGATTTTAACATATCAACTAAGATGATTTATCTTGATCATGGAAGTGGATACTTCTAGTTGATGTGTTGATATGTTGATATGTTTTAAGAGTTAAAACATATTGAACTGGACCGCTGTGAGATTTATTATTCTCCTAACAACTGTCAAATGAATAATAAATCTCACTACTTCTATTTACATGAACTCTTAATCCTGTGAGAATAATGGATCTGATTATGAAGTGTAGGTTACTTTGATATATCAGGAGTGAGATCTAAAGTAACGGTCAAAATTTCAGTATGTTGGGCAGAGGCAGCCACATTTAGTGTTGATGGAACATATATTCTCAAGATGGAATCATAGTCTATTAACGGAGATACAAAATATTCCATTGAGATAAGTTTAATGGGTTTGCTATTCAGAATGTTAGGCCTAACTACTTTAGTAATTAGTTACTAAAATATATATTTATGAAATTAGATTTCATAAATATATGATGAATAATTTTAAAGGATTAAACTGGGTACTCAAGGATTAAGATGTAGTAATTTACAAAGTGACAGTCTACATTAATGACTTTGTATTACTACGAATATTTTATGAAGGGGTTGCATGTACAATAAAGTCTTGAGATATAATTTATTAATAAGGCCTAGAATGAAATTATATTTATAGAATGGTATTAAATATAATTAATGGTAACTTTGGACTTGTCAAGAGTTGACAGAAAAGCCCAAAGCCCATTGAAGCTAGTGTCTTACAATGCTGGGTTCTTCGGCTTCAACAGTGGGCCTTTTACAACACAGGTAAATGCGATTATGAGGAAAAACTTGGCTCTTGACGATGTGGACTTCTTGGGGAAGCTCTTGGCAACTTGGACCTCCTGGTAATTTGAACAGCATGATCTTTTGGACCTTTGGATCTCTTGAGGGAGCCTTTAGACTCTTGACATCTAGGACCTTTTGGCAACTTGCACCCCTTGGCAATTTTGACAGCATGGATCTCTTGGACCTTTAGATCTCTTTGAGGACTTAGGTGTCCTAGAAATCTTTTTTATATCTTCCTTGGGAGAATTCTTGAACTTATGATATCTTGGGATTCTTGACAGTTTTTCGACAACATTTCCTCCTGGGGAGTTTTGGTTACTTGCCACAGATTTTATCTTTGCACAATTTCGTGACGGAACCAATTAGTGTATGCATGAGCGCCCTTATAGGGTTGTAAACCCTTAGGGATGAGGTATGATCTAGCATGTACAAGCAACAGGGTTGCTTTCCTTAGGGGTTTAATCATGGATGTTATGCAAGCAAGAAAGAAAGAACCTGGAGTAGAGAACAATTTCTTTGGCGCAAGCAAAAAGGGCGCACCTGTTACAAAAAACTTTCCCCTGACCTCTAGTCCTATAAGGGTATCATTTCCTAGGCTTAGATGTTCACTATTTGGGCTTTACCTAGTCCTTATGGGCTCTGGGATTAATCTAGTCCTTACGGGTTTGACATAACTAGGCCAACTATATGCAAAGGCTTAATACGTAGGTTGTTTCTATCCTAGGGGGACTTAATCGCCATACTCCTTCCTTCATGGAAGTTGTGGGTAGAAAGGATCAAAAGGGCCTTTTCAGCTACTCATATCTACTCAAGGACCCAGAAGTGTCAACAAAGTTAGCCCCAGATCTAATTATGGGTAACCTTGTTGATGTTTGTGTCTGGGCATCTGCAGATGGGGTGATGAAATCCCCAAAGAGATGTGACTATGCCAGTAATGCGGAGCCTGGGTTCGGCTTAAAGAGGGTGTATATGTCATGTAATCCTTAATGAAGGGGAAAGACATTTTCCAAACACAGCAAATAAAGGTGTAGCAAAAATTAAATTTTTCTGCCTTATGTTTGCATGTGAAGGAAAGCTGTAAAGCATATGAGGAAAGCAGTAAAGCCCCATGAAAATACCTCACAACCTCCCTTTCAGAAAGGATTTTTTGGAAAATTTTTTTTTTGCTTTTTTGAAAATAGTCTACTAGGATATAGTAAAAGCCTTTTTCAAAAGGAAAACCCTGGAGGCCAATGCCAATTTCTGTGTTTTTGAAAGCTAATTTCCAAATATTATGGTTTTGTCAAAAACTCTAAAGGCTAAACTCATATCAATCCCAAGGGGAGTCGTCAATCTGTCGACGCCCGAGCTTCGAACGGCTAGAAAATTGCCGTTGGGCCTTCATTCGGCCACTTGCAGTGGCGACGCTCTTGCACAAGCGGGGCTCGTTGGAGGCCTCTCTCGATAATTGTGTGGTTCGCGCGGAGCTTTGGGCGCTCTCTCTTTCTATCTCTCTCTTGGTGGAGGAAGGTATTTGTCGACCTTTGGAGGTGTGGTAGGAATCTTGGCCAAATTTTAGGTGATTACCAAAGGTAAGTGAAGTTGCCACCAGTCATTAGGTTTTTCTAAGGTGTGATTGGTCACCTGTTTCTAGTTTATTTTATTACCAATCCTAGGCTAAAAAAATGGCATTTTTCCTAATCTAATGTGGGTGGCAAAAAATCTTGATTCTTGAGTCCGAAAGTTTGGTTACATGTGAGGAAGGTGTTACGCACCCACAACACTTGTTCAAGGACAGTCCTTTGTTTTGATAAAACCTTCATTTTCAGAGATTGGCAGTAAAAAAAAACATGAATTTGGCATTGGCTTTCGGGGCTATTCATGCATGGGGGGGCTTTGAGGTTTGGCTTTTGAATGAGTGTGGTCCCAATCTATGCATTCCTAAGGCATTTAGGCAAAGTACTAGATTTCCATGATGAAAATCCGATGACATGTCACCTTACTTTCGCGGTGGAAATTAGGCATCACTTTGCCTTAAGTGACATGGACTGTGACAGTCACACTGGAAGAGGTGAGCAGGTATATATATACATACTGTTGGGAAAATACATGTGTTCGTATCATATACAAAACATACGCAGCGAAAAATTAACGGATCTACTTCATTCGCAATTGATAAAATGCACTATGAAAATTTTGGAATTTAAGAACAAGAAAGCGTACCTTGGTGCGGTGAGATTCAAAACCAAAAATCAGAAGTTCTTGGGAAGAATTTTAATCTTCACTCCAATTCCACTTAATGTCCAAGATGTGTGGTCTCTCAATTAGTTTCCAAGGAGAGAAAAAGGGAGTGTCCAACATTCACATACAAACCATTTCATTCATTGTTTAATTTTGATGAAAAACACTTATGAAAAGACTCACTTAAAGAACCACTGAAATTCTGTATGTTTCTCTCCTTATATATAACTAATTATCTAATTGGGCTAGCCTTTTGGGCCATTCCAATTGGGCTCTAGTGTGTAGCTTGGAGTGGGATCAAAAGGGAACAAATAAGACTCTAGCTCCAATGGGCCTTGGACTTTTTTGTCAACTCTTGACAAGTCCAAAGTTACCAGTAATTATATTCAATACCACTATATGAATATAATTGCACTCTAGACTTTATTAATAAATTATATCCCAAGACTTTGTTATACATGCAACCCTTTCATTAAAATATTCATAGTAATACAAAGTCATGAATATAGACTGTCACTTTGAAGATTACTACATCTTAATTCTTGAGTACCCGGTTTAATCCTTAATGTTATTCATCATATATTTATGAAATCCAATTCCATAAATATATACTTTAGTAACTCCTTACTAAAGTGGTTGGGCCCAACTCTCTAAATAACCAAACCCATTAAACTTATCTCAAGGGAATATTTTATATCTCCGTTAAGAGATTGTGAATTCCATCTTGAGAATATATGTTCCATCAACACTAAATGTGACTGCCCAACATATTGAAGTTTTGACCGTAACTTATAGATCTCACTCCTGATATATCAAAGCAACCTACATCTTACGATCAGATCCATTATTTTCTCAGGATTTAGAGTTGATGTAAATAGAAGTCGTGAGATTTATTATTCATTTGACAGTTGTTAGGAGAATAATAAATCTCACAGCGGTCCAGTTCAATATGTCTTAACTCTTAAAACATATCAACATACTAACTAGAAATCTCCATTTCCATGATCAAGACAAATCATCTTAGTTGATGTGTTATAGTCTTCGTAGATGAAATGCCCAATTTCATCACCGACTACAAACTAAAATTCTGAGTTTACAAAGAACTTGCGATTTATATCTTCTGTGACTAAATCACATACTATGCGTCTCATGGACTAAAATAATATCCCATTCGTTCATTTATAGATAGTCTCATATAATTAAACAATTTAATTATTTATGACATGCTAATAAATTAGATTTTAAGGCATAAACCACAGCACATACATCATGCATAATGCAAGCACACAAAGCAGGGAAGTAAATGCCTACATCCCTAGAGCATGGCCCAAAATATAAGTGCAGGAAAGTAAACAGGGTTCGCCATATTCTAGAGATGAGGATGAATGGTGCACGGCATGATATACCTAATACAACTCATGTAAAAGAGAAATGAGGGAGGAGGGAAGGGGGTTTAAAAGAGTACATAACCAAATGGGAGGTGCTAGACCCCTAAACCTGCTGAACATAACCGCTTGGCTTATATCCACATGCTCACATCCTCGCTCTATATATGTACATGCAAAGGTAAAGACAAGAAATCAGCAGACAAGCAATGGAAGGAAAAGATGTAAAGAGCATATAAAAGAGGTATAAAGCAGATAAGCATGATAGATATGGCAAGCAAAGAAACAAGAAAGCAATTAAACAAGCGAGAAGGAAAACAAGCGAGAAGGAAAACAAGCAAGAAAGCAAACAAAAGGTGGTGTCTGCGAGGGACAAATGTAGGCTTAGATCAAATGTCCATAACTTCATTGTGTTGAAGCATAGGCAACACACTAGGAAGCATAGACGACACACTAGCAAGCAAGACTCATGCATGAACATGTAAGCAAGCGTGTAAAGATGCATACAAAGCTAACGGGTGACACAAACAAGCATGGTAGCATAGCATCTCGGGAAGTGGAAAAGGGAAGGGTGCGCTTAGAGCAACCCGGCATTCGGAGATGCCTCCTAAATGGTTACATCCGAATAAGGCCTCATGGGTGTCAGATGTAACCACACAAGGTCAAGCCTGCAGAGGGTGCCAAACATGGCAAAGCCTAGAACTAGAGAGGCTAACACAAGAATAATGCATAGAAGCAAGCAAGCATAGACATGCAAATAGGATAATCCAAACCCTTTGATGTGGGCCTTGGCGTGAAGCATGCAAGCACATAGATGATGGAATATAGCATATAGAGAACATCGATCTAAGCATGTAAACACACTAATCTACACATATAAGCATGAAAATGCGCATGTAGGCATATGGATATACATCTAAGCATGTAGATATAAACATAAAGGCATGGGAGAACGTAAACCCAAGCATACAAGCATGTGAAGGCATAGATATAGGAATAGGAGCATAGAACATGCATACAAACATGTAGATCTAAGCAAGGGATAGTCGGAGACATAATGTCTAGCATGTGAACATATAGACCCAAACATCAACACATAGAAGAGAAAGTATCTAACATAGAAAACATGGCATAAAGCATAAAGCATATAAGAAAAGGGTAGCTAACATGTAAACAAACATGGAAGCACATGGAAATAAACCAAGAATATGCTAGAAGCAAGGTAAAGCAAGAAACATACTAAATAAAGCGATAAATCATGTTATTAAGGCAAGAGAAAGCATGATAAATGCTAGGGAAAGATTTAGAGAGCTAAGAGTGTGGATAGTAGCTAAAAAGCTACATCCACACCCCTAAACCCCAAATGGATAGTGTAGAACCAAGGAGAAGAAGATTGGGCATAAGAACAATATCTTGTATTTTTGGCAAAGAAGGAAGAATTGAGAGACTTGGATATGTTTTGTGTGTGTTTTTATGTGTTAAAATGTGTTTGGGAGAGATAAAATATGTGCAAAAAACATCAACGTAGAGAGAAAAACCCGGCAAAGTTCCTCCTTTCTTGGTCTAGAGGTGCCTGAGGCCTTTTATAGCCCTGGCATGCTTTACGAGGTGGCGGCCGCCACTTGTGAAGCTCCTTAAATGGGGTTGATCTTGACACTCCTAGAAAGATCTTGACTTCTAATTTCTAAAAAGGTATGGAACTTGAAATCCATTGGTCGGATCAAAAGTTATGGGTCCCGGAAGTTAGCGATGCATCGATCGGTGTGTTAACCCGGTTTCCATGATATCTCAGCTGTTCTAACTCCGATTTTGACCCATGAATAGTCGTTGGATTGAGAATTTGATAATATTCACAATGAAGTTGGGGGTCTAAACAGCTTTTGTGTTATCACACACTTTCGAGCTTTCAACATCAATCAACCAACCAATAAACACACATAACATGCAATGCAATTTTAACATGGACGGGTTTAAGGGTAGGTTTTAAGTTATTACATTGTAGGGTGGGTTTGTTGTTTCAATGTTTCCCATAGCTAGGACGTTACACCTCCCAACTTGTAATGTAATGAACTTTACGTTGGTCTAAACAGCATGCTCTATCCTTTATAGTCAACAAGAAATGATCTAGTGGTGTTAGGCTATGAGTTGGTGAGTTCACCACTGGGTACCCGAATCTAATGAAGACCGGTGATCCATGGTTACTACCATCATATTTTGAGATGCGTGCATACGTATTTATTGTTTTGATGGCACACACTATGACAGTTAGGATAGCTTTTACAATCAACATGGCAACACAAACAAAAAAAGAATCATACAAACATCTCAAGACATATATAAACAAATAAATAACAATATTATGCAAAAGATAAGGATATATAGTTGGTCACTTAAAGTCTAACATGAAGCTTAACCCTCAATATCCCTAGTGAAACCGCCATTGTGAGAGACCGTAAAATTGGGTGCTCTCAAAAAGAGATTTAGGTGCTTTAAGGCATCTTTCTTTTTGGGTAAGTGGTATGGAGTCGCCACTTATTTTTTATACAAAAAAAAGAAAAAAATATAAATACAAATTACATGTTCAAAATATTTCATTGTCATTGATTGAATAAAGAAAAGTACAACTTTGGTAAATTAACCTTATAACACTTTGGGTCCTAGTTACAATTTATGACAAAGAATACAAAGCTTTGGTCCTAGTTACAATCTACCAAAATTAAAAGACAAAACACTAATCTACCTATCCAAAAATCCTAAGCTCGGGAGCTAGGTTGCAGAATGGAAAGGTGTTAGGCACCAATTTTGCCCAAACAGAGTCTGGTCTTCTACATTATAACGACTAATATACCCTTTTTGCATGATATTGATGTTGGGGTTATGTCCTAAAATCCAATTTATTGGCATGTCATAAATAATTAAATTGTTTAATTATATTAGACTATCTATAAATGAACTAATGGGACATTATCTTAGTCCATGAGATGCATAGTATGTGATTTATGTGAAAAGTCACAGAAAGATATAAATCACAAGTTCTTTGTAAACTCAGAATTTTAGTTCGTAGTTGGTGATGAAATTAGGCATTTCATTTGCGAAGACTATAACATATCAACTAAGATGATTTGTCTTGATCATGGAAGTGGATACTTCTAGTTGATATGTTGATACGTTTTAAGAGTTAAGATATATTGAACTGAACTGCTGTGAGATTCATTATTCTCCTAACGACTGTCAAATGAATAATAAATCTCACAACTTTTATTTATATCAACTCTAAATCTTGAGAGAATAATGGACCTGATCATGAAATGTAAGTTGCTTTGATATATCAGGAGTGAGATCAAAATTTACAATCAAAACCTCAGTATGTTAGGTAGCCACATTTAGTGTTGGTGGAACATATATTCTCAAGATGGAATTCATAATCTCTTAACGGAGATATAAAATATTCCCCTGAGATAAGTTTAATGGGTTTGGTTATTTAGAGTGTTGGGCCCAACCACTTTAGTAAGGAGTTACAAAAGTATATATTAAAAAGAAATTAGATTTCATAAATATATGATGAATAACTTAAAGGATTAAATCGGGTACTCAAGGATTAAGATATAGTAATCTTCAAAGTGGCAGTCTACATTCATGATTTTGTATTACTACAAATATTTTATGAAGGAGTTGCATGTATAATAAAGTCTTGGGATATAATTTATTAATAAGGCCTAGATTGCAATTATATTTATATAGTGATATTAAATATAATTAATGGTAACTTTGGATTTGTCAAGAGTTGACAGCTAGTGTCTTATTGGTCCCTTTGGTCCCACTCCGAGCCACACACTAAAGCCCAATTGGAATGGTCCAATAGGCTAACCCAATTAAATAATCAGTTAAATATAAAGGGAGAAACATACATAATTTTTATATATGTAAAGAAAGAAAGAGAGTCATCATTGTGAAATGGTGTGTATGTGTGAGTGAAGCTACTTAATTATTCTCCCTTAGAAAACTGATTGAGAGACCGCACTTCTTGGGCATAAAATGGAATTGGAGTGAAGATTAAAAGTGTTCCCAAGTACTTTTAATCTTTTGTTTTGAATTTCACCGCACCAAGGTACGTTATCTTGTTCTTAAATTTTGAAATTTACATAGTGCATGCTATCAATTATGAATGAAATAGATCCATGTTTGTTGCTTCTGCTATGTGTTTTTTATGAGATACAAAACCAGATTTTCCAACAATTGAATGATATGTTGAACACACATGACAAACACTTGACAAAAATTATTTTAAATAAATTTGCCTTATGAATGATGTTCTCTTTTAAAAAGAATATTCAGATTTGTTTTGAAAATTAAAAAAAAAAAAAAGACTAGGATTGTAAAAAAAAAATAAATCAGATCTGTTTTTGTGAAGGGTTAAAAAAAAAGAAAGATTTTATCAAGAAAAATAAGATCTGTTTGTGTAAAATTTTGAAAATAAGATTGGATTTGTAAACATTAGATCTGTTTTTTAAAAAGAAAAAAAAAGAGAGATTTTGTTAAAAAGAATCAAATCTGTTCTTGTAAAATAAAAAATGATTGATTTTAGGTTTGTAAAAGAAAAATCAGATTTGTTGTTAGAAACAAATAAAAAAAAGGATTTTGAAAGAGGATCCACATTCATGAGACAAATTTATTATGCATGCATCACATATTAAAAAAACTTCAACCTAAATTCTTAATTCTTTCTTTGAAATTTCAAAATCTGCAATTTTCTGACAAAGAAAAATTTAGAAAAAAATTTCAGATCTGTATTTAATGAAAATACAGATCAGTTTTGAGTTTAGTGAAAAAATTAGATTTGAAATTGCAGATCAGTTTTGAGTTTTGAAAAAAAAAAAAAATCAAATCTGAAAATACAGATCAGTTGAGTTTTTATAAAAAAGCTTTGACAGTCATTAGCAGATTTTGAAATTTAAGAAAAAGAATTACAGAGGAACAATTTGTAACTAGGTCCTAAAACCATGTAATACTCAATTTATTAAGTTTGTATTTTTATTCAATCAATGATAAAGGAACAATTCAGTCATGTAAATTTGTATTTAATTTTTTCTTATTTGTTTGTATAAAGAATAAGTAGTGACTTCACACCACTTACCTAAACAGAGAGGTGTCTTGAAAAAGCACCCAAAAATCTCTTTTTTGTAAACCGTTGATTTTTTCGGTCTTTCACAGTGGCGACTTCGCTAGGGATGTCGAGGGCTAAGCTTCGTGTTAGACTTAAGTGACCAAATATGTACCCTTGCTTTGCATGTTCTTGCATGATATTGTTGTTTGTTTGTTTATGCATGTATTGAGATGTTTGTATGATATTTTTGTTTGTGTTACTATGTTTGTTTGTTAAGAGCTTTCCCTAACTGTCATAGTGTGTGCCATCAAAACAACAAATATGTATGCACCCCTTTCAACAACAATGTGGTGGTAGTAACCATGGATCATCGGTCTTCATTAGATTCAGGTACCCAGTGGCGAACTCACCAACTCATAGCCTAAAGTCATTGGATCATTTCTTGTTGAATGTAAAGGACAGACCATGCCGTTTGGACTAACACAATGTTCATTACATTATAAGTTGGGAGGTATAACGTCCTAGCTATGGGAAACAATGAAACAAGAAACCCACCCTACAACGTAATGACTTAGAACCTACCCTTAGGCTGGTCTATGTTAAAATTGCATTGCATGTTGTGTGTGTTTGTTTGGTTGATTGATTGATGTGGGTGGGGACCTAACTTTGATTAACCCGACCAAGCCTGTTATTAAGGGAGGATTTGGTCAAGATCCAAAGGAAGGTTGCAAAGAGAACCTAAGGTTGACACTTAAGCCCGTAGCTGCAGTTCCAAGCTTATCACTCCCGTTACGGAATTGAAGCCCATAAGCATAGAAGATACTTCACTGCTGCAACATCACAATCCCATATTTAACCTACAAGACACTTCAAACCCCGATCAAATCATTGAACATCCACAAATGGGGGGAGACACTTCAAACCCCAATCAAATTACCACGCACCTATAAATAGGGGGAGACACTTCGAACCCCTATCAAACAACCCAATACCTACAAATAGGGGGAGACATTTTGAACCCTGATCAAATGGCTCAAAATACGCAAATGAGGGGAGACATTTCAAAACCCAAGACATAGACCTGAACAACCCAACAAAAATTGCCCACATCACAAAGGAAGGGAGACACTTCAAACCCCCACATTTGGAGACTGACAAACCCACAGATTTATGGATTGATGATGAAGGCATGGATTGTATGGATGAAGACCCCCTAGTATTGATGCTGAGGGAAGAAGGGACTTACTGGGAGCCACTTGCCATCGTTGAAGCCATTACTAAGTTGAAGAACTGGGCATGGGAGGGAGCCGCCCACCTTATGGAGGACTCCGTGAAGAAGATCAAGACTGTTATGTAAAACACTCTTGCTAAGAAGATCAAGACCGTGGAGCCAGTTACCCCTGCCAAGAACATTGTTTTTGTCCCTATTGAGTCCATTTCTGCTAGTATTTCTATTCTTGTTAAGTCTGTTTGTGATAGTATTCCTATAGAGTCGGTTGCTATTGAGTCTGTTAAGAACTCTTTTCCTTATAATATGATTTCTTATTCTGCTTATTTATTGGCTTTGAATGTTTTTATTTCTGAAATTGGTAAAGAAACTTTTAATAATAAGGAATTTTTTTATTTCTAAAATTGGTAAAGAAACTTTTAATAATAAGGAATTAAAATAAGGACACCTAGAACCCATAAAAGAAGAAACCCAACCCATTAACCTGGGAGCTGATGATGAACCTAAAATGATACAAGTGGGCAATACTCTAACCACTTCTAAAAAAGATGCATTAGTGGCACGCTAACGGAATTCAAGGAGGTATTTGCATGGTCATACAAAGACATGCCTAGGATTGATACAGATATAGTATAGCATTGCATTCCAACAGATCCAACCATGAAGTCGGTCAAGCAAAAGTTGAGAAAAATGAAGCCAAAATGGACTCTCAAGATCAAAGAAAAGGTTAAGAAACAGTATAATGTAGGATTCCTGAGGGTGGTCAACTATCCAGAGTGGTTAACTAATGTGGTTCTGGTACCAAAGAAGGATGGAAAGGTCAGAATGTGTGTAGACATCTATATCTTGGTTGGCAATGTAGCAGGACATGCCTTGTTATCATTTATGGATGGATTTTCAGGATATAATCCAATTTAGATGGCTCAAGAAGATATGGAGAAGACCTCCTTTATTACTCTATAGGGGACATATTGCTACAAGGTCATGTCATTTGGCCTTAAAAACGCTGGTGCTACTTACCAAAGTGTAGTCACCATTTTGTTGCATGACTTGATCCACAAAGAAGTAGAGGTATATGTTGACGACATGATAGTGAAGTCCAAAGACTGTGTAGGACATATGCCAATTTACGGAAGTTCTTTGAAAGGATCCGGTTCTACAAGTTGTAGTTGAATCCAAAGAAGTGCACTTTTGGTGTAACATCCGAAAAGCTATTGGGGTTTATGGTAAGCCAAAGAGGAATTGAAGTTGATCCAGAAAAAATCAAGGCAATTATAGAGATGAAACCTCCAAGAACTGAAAAGGAGATCCGAGGATTTCTAGGGAGGATACAGTACATCAGCAGGTTCATAGCTCAGCTCACTATGACATGTGAACCAATCTTCCGACTACTCAAGAAGGAAGTTCCTACAGTGTGGAATGAACAATGCCAAGAAGCCTTTGAAAAGATCAAGAATTATCTAATGAAACCACCAATACCCGTCCCATCGGTACCTAAAAAGCCATTGTTGTTGTACTTACCACTACAAATACAACAATGGGGGCTTTACCTGCTCAATACCTAGAGGAGACTAGAAAAGAGAATGCAATATACTACATCAGCAAGAAGATGTTGCCTTATGAAGAAAAGTATTCACCACTTGAGAAGACATGCGATCACTTGTATGGGCAACCTGCAAACTTAGACATTATATGCTTGCCTTCAAAGTCTTGTTGATTGCAAGAATGGATCCTTTGAAGTATTTGATGAAAAAACCTGTGCAAGATGGGAAGACAGCTAAATGGGTTTTGCTCCTTCCAGAATTTGATATTAAATATGTGACTCAGAAATCTGTGAAGGGGAGAGCGATTGTTGATCACTTAGCCCATTGTTCGCCAGAAGAAGCTGAAGAAATCCAAGGAGACTTTCCGAATGAAGATATCATGGGGATTGAGGTAGAATCATGGCAGATGTACTTTGATAGAGTAGCAAATCAAAATGGGAGTGGTATTGGAGTCCTCTTAATTTCTCCAAAAGGAACACAATCTCGTTTTCTGGTAGACTAAACTTTCCTGCCACCTACAATGCCACTGAATTTGAAGCTTGTATTATGGGGTTATGAGCATCCCTAGGCCTTGGAGTAAAAGAGTTAGAAGTATATGGTGATTCAGTCTTGATAATTTCTCAAATTCGGAATAGATGGAAGATTAAGGAAGAGAGTTTGATGCCTTATCATGAATGTCCTCAGAGGTGGGCCTCAAAATTCAACAAGATCTAGTACCAATATGTGCCAAGGATGTAGAATCAGATTGTGGATGCTTTAGCAACACTGGCATCCATGATGGATGGGCCTATGGAAGATGAAACAAGACCGACAGTGGTGGACCAAAAAGAGGAACCAGCTTGTTGCATTTCAATAGAAGAAGATGAGGGAAAGAATGGGGAAGGTAAATGGTATTTAGACATTTTACAATACCTTAAGGATGGGACATACCCACCATCTGTAGACAAGAATGACCAACTAACCATCAGAAGGTTGTCTACTAATTACATTATTTATGGTGAAAGGCTTTATAGAAGATCATATGATGGAATTTATTTCCTTTGTGTGACCACTAAGGAAGCACAATAGATAATTGAATAGGTTCATGAGTCAAGCTATGGGCCATATATGAATGCACATATGCTATCACGAAAGATAATGAGGCAAGGTTATTACTAGACTACTATGGAAGCCAATTGTGCAGCTCATGTCTAGAAGTGCCATCAATGCCAAGTCCATGGAGATCTGAAGTACATGCCACCTATACCAGTACATACTATGACATCACCCTGGCTGTTCTCTACTTAGGGGATAAACATCAATGGGAAGATTTACCCAACAACATCTAATGGCCATGAATTCATACTTGTTGCTATTTCCTATTTCACCAAATGGGTAGAAGCTGCCTTATACAAGGTTCTGAATTCAAAGAAAGTTGCTCAATTCATTCAAAACAATATCATCTGCAGATATGGGGTACCACATGAAATTATCTTTGACAATAGGTTGCGTTTCAAGGGAGAAACAAAGAAGCTGCTACGACAGTTCAACATTCAATACCACAAGTCTTCATCTTACCGTCCTCAGACTAATGGAGCAGTTGAGGTTGCTAATAAAAATATAGGGCGAATCTTGAAGAAGAGCATGAAAAATTATGAGTATTGGCACATACAATTACCCTATGCATTCTGGGGGTATAGAACATCAATTCGATATTCCAATGGAGCAATTCCTTATTCATTGGTGTATGGGATGGAAGCAGTTCTTCCCATTTAAAAAGGTGTCACTAAGGACAGTATTGGAAAGTGAAATCCGTGAAGTAGATTGGTTACAAAGTAGGTTTGACCAGTTATGCATACTGGATGAAAAGAGACTCAAAGCCATGTATCATATTCAAGGTTACCAAAGGAGGCTTAGGAAAGTAATTGACAAGAAAGTAAGAACTAGTGATTTGAAGTTGGGGGATTTAGTGTTGAAAAAGATCCGAGCTCCGGTTCAAGATGCAAATGGGAAGTTCAAGCAAAATTGGGTAGGTCCATACATTATCAAGTAGACATACTCCGAGGAAGCAGTAAAGTTAATGGATTTAGATGCAAACCCTTTCACTGAGCCAACCAACATGGATCAGTTGAAGAAATACCACGTCTGAGGTGTTGTAAATTATGTTATTTCCCTTCATAGGCTTGATAAAAAAAAAAGGGTAGGTGGAAACCCGAAAGGGTGATCTACACAAAAGGAGAGTAAAAAAACAAAGAGTGAGAGAGCCTGCTAGGTTGAAAACTTGAAAGGGCAGCCTAGGCAAAAATTAAGGCAAATAAAAAATGAACTACGTGATGACTGGATCCTTCTACAAAGTGGGTACGTAGGCAACCATGCATTGGTTCAGTCACAACATTCCCAAACCCACCATTGGCCCATTAAGCAAAAATTGTTTTCCAAAATTCAACCATTTCATTAAACCATGTCATTATACAAAATCCAAAAAACCAAACCCTAAAACCCAAACCCTAAACCAAACCACAAAAAAACCAAACGCTAAAAACCTGAACCTTAAACAGAACCCTTAACCTCAAAGTCCTAGATAATTCCTAAACATAAGAGTTTTACATCAACTTTTAAATAAACATGGTTGATCATTGATTTCTTCTGTGATAGGTACTTCGTCATCCTTGTCCCCTTTTTTTAAATTCATAGTTGTTATCATCATGTCTTTCCCGATTGTCTCTGAGAAACTGCTTTCTCATAGCAACCATGTTAGCTTCTTTGTCAACAATCTTGTCCACCAACCAATTAGAGTATTCTGTAGTCATCTTGTGAAAGTGAACCATGACAAGATACTGATCCACTCAGTCAGCCATCTCTAAGCCCAATAGCATGTTCCTTATAGAAGTAGGATTGGTGTCCATAGGAGTGAAAGGTCTTCTTCTTTTTCCACCTCAAGAGTCTATCTGCTTTATAGAAAGTGGCCCTCCACAATCCAACTATGAAGATATGATTTGATCCTAAAGACCGCAGTAGAGGGGGTGGACACTTCCACTAATAACAATTCCATCGAATTGAGGCACTGGATTTCTTGCTTAAGAATTTCTCCCAGTCGCTCTCAGTTTGGAACTTAGTTTTGATGACAGTCCTACTAAGAAAACTACTAGAACCATAATTACCAGCTGTAGGCCTAGCAATCATATCCAGTATTCCATCAGCCATATCTGCAAAGTTAAAGGACTCACAAGAAAGTTTTGAGACTCTCCACCATGAAATAAAGCATCTAGTCCTAGAAAAGTTTATGCCAAGATCAGAGAAATAGGATTATCACTATCCATAATTTTACTCACAACACTTATGGCTCAAGCATTTGCAAAACCGTGCCTTCTAGTGTAAAGCAAAAATTCTCCCATGAAACGTAGGGCCAAGCCAAAAATTTTCTGCACATTGTTGGTCATTCCATAAATGCGTTTGTTAATCAGCCTTGAAACAATTGCATGAAGATTTACCATATGTCCTTCAACCATACTATTGGTAGTGGAAGTAGGATGACCAAGAGCTTCAGACAAAGATTCTCTATGCCTGGGATCATGGGAAACTGCTATGGATTTCTTGCTTGGATCATTACCCAGAATAGCGGAAAATTCTACAATTATGGGACAGAGTTCAGCAGTTTTAAATCAGAACACGTGATCTTCAGGATCCCAGAATTTCACAGTAGCATGAAGGAAGTCCCACTTGATTTTGATGTTTCTCAAAGCCTTAATTTCCTTTAGTTTATAGGCTGTAAAATTGGTCTTGGTACTGAAATCAAAGCTATGAACCCATCTGTTGATATCATGAATTGTTGAATGAGAAAAATTTTGGTTGCTAGCCATAAATGACTTTTGCTTGTGATTATTGTGTTTTGCTAACCTTGATGCAAAGATTTATCGCAGGGAAAGACCACTAATGTAAGCTACATCAGTTCTTAATCAGGTTTAAATAGATTTCAAAGAGTTTGTAGCTAAGTAGGAAAGTGTTTCATGGTCACACACGATGAAAATATTTTTCAAAAAACACGAAAAGACAAAATATGCGTTGGAAAAGTGTGAAAATTCGGCCCACCACGATCTAAGGCCAATGGTGTGACCAAGTGCCATTCGGCACTCTAAAAGTGCTGAACGACAATCTTCAAGGGCCAAATGGCACTCAGCTCTGCCAACGTTCATTTATGCAATTTTACATTTTCAGGCACTCTTGATCCATTTTTGACCCAGTTAAACACTCGAAAAGATTTTTTTGGTTAAACTGGGGCATTCAAATATGCCTAACTCATTTGTTTTCAAAAAAATCACCACCTGCATTATTATTTTCAAAAATTGATCAAATCAAGATTTTTCAAGTTCATGAATACATTTGTCAAACTAGGGGCATTCGACCATTTCTCCTTCATTTTCAAAAAAGGGACCACCTTCATCATTTTTTTTTTCCAAAAAAAAAAAAAAATCAAGATTCTAAGATTTCCAAAAAATCATGCATTCATTTTTAAACTAGGGGCATTCAACTCCGCCTCATTCAAATAAGTGCAGATTCCATTAGAGCCAATCAAGATAAGTTTAAATTGGTACTACAAGACCTCATCAGGTGAATTCTAAACTTGTCTCATTTAAAGTTTCTACATGATCAAGGGTAATTCCAAGGATAAAGAGCTAAACATGGAAATTAATACAAGATTATTTAAGGAACACTTTCTTTTGTTTTGCAGGAAAAATTAAAAATATAAATCAAACATCATTGGGACTTTGGGTCTGCCTGCGTAAAGACCTCCTCGACCAACCTCTAGAGGAACCACCTTCAGCACTTCCCTCTTGACTTGCATAGAATTGAGGATCATACTGACGGTTCTCAAGTTCAAGGTTTCTAATCCTTTCCTCCAAAGTTCTTCTAGTGGAATCAGCTGCTACCATTTGACCCACCTAAAAAGTCAGCAAAGTCAAGTGTTAGGTCCATTATCAAGAAAAAGTCCAAGCAAAAAACACTCAAAAAGCATTATTACATACCCAGCTCACCTCATTGATCACATATTGGGAAGACTGAGTATGAGCCAACAGTTGCAAGCCTCCGACCATTTGCACACTTTCGTCCACAAGATCAACATCAACCTGAAGCACAAATATACCAGATCCTGAGCCATTCAATAAGCCAAGGAGAAATAAGGACAAAGAATTGAACAAGCAAGAACATACCGGATCGGGCCAAGGGACGTTCAGTGTGTGCTCTGGCCTATCCAAAGGCATGGAAGTATATGTTCCATCAGGATTCACCACTTCATGTTTCCATGCCTTCATATTGCCATGTCAGAAAATGGGGATAAGTCTCCATGAAAGAACTAGAAGTGCCACCAGCCTGATGAGGAGAAGGAATATCTTTTTCCTTTCCTTCAGAAGATGAAGCTTGAAAGTCCAACATGCAAATATTGTCACCAAGCAGAAATATGGTAAAGGAACATACAAGATGAAAGTTTGACTTTAGAAGGGAAGGGAAATACAGATGCCACAAAAAAGCCGCCAAACAACCTTGCAATTGAGTTTGAATAAATTCAGAATAAGTCCCTGGTACTCCTAAAACAACATGGCCAACACGAGCCTGAGCAATCTCTTCATTAGTCAGAAGGTTAGCCAATCGGATGGAGGGACAAAGAGGAACCAAAATCATTGTAGAAGGATACACATGTTGAACTTGAGGCAATATCAGATCACCGAGTTACCAATATCTCCCATGCCTATATTCAAACAATACTTGACAGCTATTTAGCTCTAAAGCTTACTTACACTCATCATACTCTTTACATCTAGCCCAAGGATTTAAAGACATCTGAAAAATCACAAAAGAACCCAGAATATTAAAAAAAAAAAAAAAGAGAAAAGAAAAAATAAAAAAAGAGACCAAACCATAACCAATCACCAAAAACCACCATCAAATACCAAAAACCGCACAAAAAAGGGAGGAAGGACCCACATCATCAACAATCAAATTGTCAATCACCAAATGCCAAATCTCCAAAGAACGCCTGGAGGGCGTTGACAAACGGTATTTGGGCAACCAACGGAGAAATCTAGGATAAGTATTGTTAACCTCCTCTCGAATTTCAAGACCAACTCCAAAGTACTCATACATCTAAACCTGAAAAAAAAATTCACAAAACTATTACAATCTAGCCAAAATAGCTTTCCAAAACCCACACAAAGCCAAAAATTCTAAACCTCACCTGCCGTACAAATGGAGCACCACCTAAGCTTGAGAGACTACACTTGGAAAGTTGAGTCATGAAGTGCAAAAGGGTAGCATAAACCATACCACCCCAGTCATATTCTTGATTTGTTCAATATTTCTCAAGCTCCACAAATAGCGCAGGTTCACAATACTGCCTAAATCTGGGCACAAGAAAGTCCTAATGAAGAGAAGCATGAACATGATGGTACCCATTGCAATAGTATCACATTTTGCAATGTTCTCATACAACCACATCAAAGGGACATTTTCACTCCTCATTTTGGAAGGCACTACACCTAAAAGTCTCTTAATTTCCTTTGGAGTAAGGAAATCATTGACCTCAATTCTTTCACCACCTAATCTCAAACTGGTGATGACGAAAAAGTTGTAAGGTGTCAACATCACCTCACCAATGCCTAGAAAATGGAAGGTACACATGGTGTCCCAAAAGCGCTTTAACAAGGCGAGTAATTGGAGGTCCTTGTATTCATGAGTCTCCTAATACAATAAAATTTCAGAGAAAGTATCAAAGCTCACATCATTGATGATATTCCTAATGTCTGGAGACAATACTTCCCATATGCCCTTTAACATTTGGAGACTACTTCGACTGTTGAGGTTCTGCAACACAAAAATTTAGCTAATATTCCATGCCAAAAAATCTCATGCCAACAAAAAAATTCATGTCAATGAAAAATCCAATTCTAGGCCAAAATTTCCATACCAACAAAAATTTCCCATGACAAAAAAAAAAAAAACACACATCCAAAGATCAATGTCTCACCAAAAAAGATCAATGTCCCATCAAAATTTTGCCATGACCAACAACACAAAAAAAATTCCTTGTCCAAAATCACAACTACAAAAAAAAAAAAAAAAAAAAAAATTTCATATGTCCATACACAACTATAAAATTTTCCTATAATCGTACACAGCCAAAATTTTCCTACATGTCCAAAGTAACCATAAAAAATTCCTACATGTGCATGCACAACCAAAAAAATCCCTACATGACCAAAATTATAACCACAAAATTTTTTCCATGACCTAACATCACATACCCAACAAAAATTTTTCCATAGCCTAAATTTCATGCTCATAAATTTCTTCCAAAACCACAAATTTTTCACAATGTCAATGCCCACAAAATCCAAGCTGAAGTTCATTCAACAACATCACAAATTACCAACATTGCCAAAATTCATGACTTACCAACATTGTCCAAGTTACACCACGACTAAAAACTACAACACTTCAAAAATGCTCTAAAGCCAAGATTACAACATGATCAATCATACAATGCCATAAATTCCAACAAGATCACACAACAAAATGACAATGTCTCACCATCAAACTTTCAATGAAGCATGGAAACTGTTAGGATATGTGCCCTTAAATCCTATTGTATGATACTATGTATGATATTATGTATGACATTATGTGAGAAATGATGTATGACTTAATATTGTATTTAATAAAGTTACTTTATTCTTATCTAAAATAATGGTAACATGAATATTCGGACATTATCAAATAGTCCATGAGATGCATAGTATGTGATTTATGTGATTTAGTCACAGAAGATATAGATCACAAGTTCTTTGTAAACTCAGAATTTTGGTTCGTAGTCGGTGATGAAATTGGGCATTTCATCTGCGAAGACTATAACATATTAACTACGATGATTTGTCTTGATCATGGAAGTGGTGACTTCTAGTTGATATGTTGATATGTTTTAAGAGTTAAGACATATTGAACTGGACTGCTGTGAGATTTATTATTCTCCTAACGACTGTCAATTGAATAATAAATCTCACGACTTGTATTCACATGAACTTTTAATCCTGAGAGAATAATGGACCTGATCATGAAATGTAGGTTGCTTTGATATATTAGGAGTGAGATCTAAAGTAACGGTCAAAACCTCAGTATGTTGGGCAGCCACATTTAGTGTTGATGGAACATATATTCTCAAGATGGAATTCATAGTCTCTTAACGGAGATATAAAATATTCCCTTGAGATAAGTTTAATGGGTACAGTTATTCAGAGAGTTAGGCCTAACCACTTTAGTAAGACTAAAGTATATATTTATGAAATTGGATTTCACAAATATATGGTGAATAACTCAAAATGATTAAACCGGGTACTTAAGGATTAAGATGTAGTAATTTACAAAGTGGCAGTCTATATATTCATGACTTTGTATTACTACGAATATTTTATGAAGGGGTTGCATGTATAATAAAGTCTTGGGATATAATTTATTAATGAGGCCTAGAGTGCAATTATATTTATATAGTGGTATTAAATATAATTAATGGTAACTTTGGACTTGTCAAGAGTTGACAGAAATGCCCAAGGCCCATTGGAGCTAGTGTCTTATTTGTTCCCTTTTGGTCCCACTCCAAGCCACACACTAAAGCCCAATTGGGAAGGCCCAAAAGGCTAGCCCAATTAGATAATCAGTTATGTGGAGAGAAACATACAGAATTTTATATCGAATAAAATGGTTTGTATGTTTAAGATAATAAGATAATAAATAGGAAGAGAGACACTCTTTCATATTCTCTCTAGAAAACATAGAACTGATTGAGAGACCACACATCTTGGGCATCAAGTGGAATTGGAGTGAAGATTGAAAGTCTTCCCGAGTACTTCTTCATTCGGTTTTGAATTTCACCCCATCAAGGTATACTCTCTTGTTCTTATATTCTGAAACCTACATAGTGCATGTTATCAATTGCGAATGAAGTAGATCCGTTTATTTTCCGCTGCGTATGTTTTGTATGCGATGCAAACATGATGATTTCCTAACAGAAACAACATTTTTCCAAACAAAGAAACTAAAGAAAACTCACCTTGAAGTCCATGTGGGAATGTGGAGTATATGTCTTGAGGTCTTGAAGGAGCCCCCTCCTTATCATTCCATTCAAATGATGAATGATATTTCTGTTGGAAATAATTTGTTTGTATCGCATACAAAACATACGCAGCGGAAAATTAAAGGATCTACTTCATTCGCAATTGATAACATGCACTATGTAAGTTTTAGAATATAAGAACAAGAGAGTGTACCTTGGTGCAGTGAATTTCAAAACCGAAGATAATAAGTACTCAAGAACACTTTTAATCTTCACTCCAATTCCACTTGATGCCCAAGATGTGTGGTCTCTTAATCAATTATGTATGAATGTTCTAGAGAGAATATGAAGGAGGCTCTAACACCAACATATAAACCATTTCATATTCATAAAATTCTGTATGTTTTTCTCCACATAACTGATTATCTAATTGGGCTAGCCTTTTGGGCCTTCCCAATTGGGCTTTAGTGTGTGGCTTGGAGTGGGACCAAAAGGGAATAAACAAGACTCTAGCTCCAATGGGCCTTGGGCTTTTTTGTCAACTCTTGATAAGTCCAAAGTTACCATTAATTATATTTAATACCACTATATAAATATAATTGCACTCTAGGCCTTATCAATAAATTATTTCTCAAGACTTTATTGTACATGCAACTCTTTCATAAAATATTCGTAGTAATACAAGTCATGAATGTAGACTGCCACTTTGTGAATTACTACATCTTAATTCTTGAGTACCTGGTTTAATCCTTGTTAAGTCATTTATCATATATTTATGAAATCCAATTCCATAAATATATACTTTAGTAAGTCCTTGCTAAAGTGGTTAGGCCTAACTCTCTGAATAATTGAACCCATTAAACTTATCTTAAGGGAATATTTTATATCTCCGTTAAGAGATTTTGAATTTCATCTTAAGAATATATCTTCCATCAACACTAAATGTGGCTGCCCAACATACTGAGGTTTTGACCATTAATTTAAATCTCACTCCTGATATATGAAAGCAACCTACACTTCATGATCAGGTCCATTATTCTCTCAAGATTAAGAGTTCATGCAAATAGAAGTCGGGAGATTTATTATTCAATTGACAGTCGTTAGGAGAATAATAAATCTCATAGGGGTCCAGTTCAATATGTTTTAACTCTTAAAACATATCAGCATATCAACTAGAAGTCACCACTTCCATGATCAAGACAAATCATCTTAGTTGACATGTTATAGTCTTCGCAGATGAAATGCCTAATTTCATCACCGATTATGAACTAAAATTTTGAGTTTACAAAGAACTTGTGATTTATATCTTCTGTGACTTTTCACATAAATCACATACCATGCATATAATGGACTATATGATAATGTCTGAATATTCATGTTGCCATCATTTTGGATAAGAATAAAGAAACTTTATTAATCACAATATTAAGTCATATATCATTTAATACATAATGTCTTACATAATATCATACATGGCATATTACAATAGGATTTAAGGGCACTAATCCTAACAATTTCTTTCCATGAGAAGTAAGAAAAGAGGGTCCATTGGAAAAAGATGACATTTTGGTGCAAAGAAAAGATGGGTTTCACAAAAATAGGTGTATAGCAAAAGTGGTCAAGAACACAAGGATCTAAAAAAATATTGAGGGAGATGAGTGAAGGAAGGTTGAGAAGCTTAGAAAAGTTTTTTTTTGTTGGAGAACAAATAGTGAGGTGAAGAAGAAAAATCAAGGTAAAGATGGAGTGAAAAGTGTTAATGGGGGGCCAAAATTCAGCCCCCTCACTTAAACTCAGCTGAGTTGCTGAGTCAACTCCCAAAAAATAAAAAATAAAATTCTTTTTCTTTTTCTTTTTCTTCTTTTCTTTTCTTTTTTTTTTCTTTAAAAAAATCATGAAAAGAGAAGGTTCATATTGATTTCCAAACAAAAAAGAGAGAAAAGAAAATTCTTGGAGTGGATTAAGGATAAAAGATTCATTTTCAAATTCCAAATTTTCAAATCCCAAATTTTCAATTCAAAATTTTCATTTTTGAGTTTAAAATTCCACATTCTAAATTTCAAATTCAATCTCAAAATTTAATGTTCAAAATTTCAAGATGCAAAATTTCAAAATTTGAAGTTGCAAATTCTCAACTTTAATGTTCAAAATTTCAAGTTGCAAATTCTCAAATCTCAAGTTTCAAAAATTTCAAGTTGCAAATTTTCAAAATCTCAAGTTTCAAAATTTCAAGAAGCAAAGTTTCAAAGTCTCAAGTTTCAAGCTTCAAAATCTCAAATTCCAAGTTTTGAGTTTCAAAGAGAAAAAATCTTTTTCAAGGAACCACAAAAATCCATCAAGGTTTTCTTGCTAATGGAACTTTTTTTTTTTCAAATCAAGAAAGAACAAAGGAAAATCACAACGTAGCAACAAAGCCCTCATCATTTAAAGTCTAATCCCAAATTTTGACTTTTTGTAGGCGACACTTGAATCAAAGTTGAAAAGCCCATTAATCGACATTCCAGCAGTCAGATAGAAGTTGAAATGCCCTTTGATCGACATTCCAGCAACTCATATTGAGGTTGAAAGGCCCCTTGATCGACATAGCTCCGATTTCGAGGTTGAAAAGCCCCTTGGTTCCCTTTCATCAAGATTGGGGTTGAAAAGCCCCTTGGTTGCCACAGCTCCGGTTCTATGGTTGAAAAGCCGATTGGTTCCCTTTCGTCAAGATCGAGGTTGAAAAGCCCCTTGGTCGTCACAGCTCAGATTGAGGTCGAAAAGCCCCTTGGTTCCTTTTCGTCAAGATCGAGGTTGAAAAGGCCCTTGGTCTCCATAACTCAAATCAAGGTTAAAAATCCCCTTGGTCACCGCAGCTTAGATCGAGGTTGAAAAGCCCCTTAGTTGCCATAGCTCTGGTTCTGAGGTTGAAAAGCCCCTTGGCTCCCTTTCGTCAAGATTGGGGTTGAAAAGCCCCTTGATCGCCAAAGCTCAGAGAGACGTTGAAAAGCTCCTTGGTCACCACAACTCCGATTCTGAGGTTGAAAAGCCCGTTGGTTCCCTTTCGTCAAGATCCAAGGTTGAAAAGCCCGTTGGTTCCCTTTCGTCAAGATCCAAGGTTGAAAAGCCCTTTGGTTACTTTCCATTTAAATCCTAGGTAGAAAAGCCCTTTGGTTACCATCCACAATCAAATTGAGATAGAAAAGCTTCTTGGTCACCTCAATCATCAAGAATCATTTCAAAATTCATTAGTTATCAAGTAGGTCAAGTTTTTAAAATTTCACTTTTTTCAAAAAGGTAAGGCACTAGTTCTATGATCCAAGATTTTAGGTTCAAGGGCTAGGTAATCTTTGAAAATTCAACCTCAATTAAATTGTGGCCACTAAAATTAGTGTCTTTGTTTTACATTGAAATTCGCTTTCCAAGCTCTTTCAATGAGGGGCATTTTGTAGACACTCGATTTTGCACCTATAATTTAAACAAGGAAGATGACTAGAATGACTATTCATGTACCCAAAATTCATGATTGCATTACATGCATAAATTTGTTCATTGCATATCATAAAAATGATCTCGAGGTTCTAACGGTCGCGACGGTATGCCCTATTTCCAAATCAGACCGTCGGATTGTAGGATATTACAGGATCAAGTTTGCACGGTCAGCATGCATTGTGTCTAGGTAGAGTCAACCATGCATGATTAATTTAAATTAATTCTGATTGGTTAAACAATTAGAATTAATTAAATAATTTTGTGATTGGTTGTTAGTTAATGTCAAAAATAGGATTGCTTGCATGAGAATAAAGGGGATAATTGGATAACAATAAAATTGTGGATAATCAAGACTTTATCAAGATTTTTTAGAATATTTATCTACAAGATAATTTTTGTTGAAAAGACCTAAATTATCTAGAAAAGAGTTTAATTTTTAGAATACGGATTAAAAATGCGTCTAAGTGCAAGTCCTAGCTCAAAAAACCTAAAAAAAGGAGTCTAAAACGCACCCAAACTCAAAAGCAAGGTTGGCACCCAAAAGTGCAGAATAAAAGTGCCATTCAAAACTTTTGGAGTGTGGAACGGCACTTTCAAAGTGCTGAATGGCACATAATTGGGCTTCGGCCTAAGGGCATTGGGGTTACGTGAAAACACATTGTTTTCTATTTTTTAGCGATAAGGACGCATCCCAATTCATATTCTGATCGTCTAAGCTATTTTTTTTAGCCTTCCAACCTCTATAAATAGAGACTGGATCAAAAAATTCAGGACGAATTTATCACGCTCTCAAATTTCCCCTCTTTCTGAATTACTTTTTTTGGCATTTTCTCTCTTACGTTAAAGAAGTTCTGGAGGCTTTAGTCTTAAGAATTTTTTTTTTGTAAGTAAGGATTTTTAGGTTTCAAAGATAATTGCATAAATTTCTTTGAACCCAAAAATATTCTCTCAAGAAAAGAGTACGCCTATGCAAGAGGTAGTTTTTCTTAACTTCTTCTTCTTCTAACTCTTTCAATTTGATAATGCATGAATGAATGTTTGTTTAGTTTTAATATTTAAATGTTCATATCATGTGTTGTCGATATTTTCTTTATTGGAATATGTTTTTAACGTTTTTATTGTCAAGATCTATTTTTTTGTTTCAAAAATCTACTTGTTATCATATTTAAAAAAATAAAAATAAAATAAAAACTGATTTGCATCTTCATTAGATGCAGATTTGAATTTTTCCTAATCAAAAAACAGATTTGCATCTTCATTAGATGCAGATCTGAATTTTTCTTAATCAAAAAATAGATTTGCATCTTCATTAGATGCAGATCTGAGTTTTTCTCAAGCAAAAACTGATTTGCATGTTCATTAGATGTAGATTTGAATTTTTTAACAAAAACTGGTTTGTATCTTCCTTAGATACAAATTTGATTTTTTTTTTAAATCCATAAAACTTATCTATATCTTCTTTAGATATTTGAAATTTTGTCAACAAAGCAGATTTTGAAATAGAAAAGTCATGAGTAGTTTTGTTTGTTTTGTTTGATGTGTGTAGCGTAGGTTTATTTTATGAATATAGGCATCTTCTAAAAAAAATCTTTTTCTTATTTTATTTCACATAAAAAACAGATTTGATTTTTTTCTAATTCTCTACAAATCTAAAATTTTTTTTTATAAAATAAATCTGATTTTTTTTTTTTTCATATAAACCAAAAAAAAAAAACAATTTTTATTTTGTTCCAAAATAGATCTAATATTTTTGAAGCAAAAGACCTTTTTTTTAACAAAACAAATCTGATTTTTTTCTTTGCCAAAGCTATTTTTTTTATATACCAAAATAGATTTAATTTTTCTAATCCAAAATCAATTTTTTATCATAGCACAAATTTGAATTTTTTAACAAAGAAGAGGATGCATTCATAAATAGACTTATGTGATTTAGTTTTTTTCATGTAGGATAATGTGTCTCAACTTCTGTATGGCCGATACGAGAACAAAGCATGATTTTTCTATGGCTGTGTATCTAGTCTCATAATCATGGAACCTTTTGCTCAAATAGTATACGGCTCTCTCATTCTTATCATCGTCTTCTTGTGCAAGCATATTTCCAACCGTATCCTCTATTATAAAAAGATAGAGGAGTAGTGGTTTTTCGTGCATCAGGGGGACCAAGATAGGAAAATGGAGGAGATATTCCTTAATGAGCTCAAAAGCTTTCTGACATTTATCATTCCTCTCATGGGGTTCATTCTTTCTTAGAAGCTTGAAGATGGGCTCACAGGTGGAAGTGAGCTTGGCAATGAATCGGTCAATGTATTGTAATCGACCCAAAAATCCCCTTATCACCTTCTCGTTTTTGGTGGAGGCATTTCTAATATGGCTTTGATCTTTGATGGGTCAACTTTTATCCCTCTATCACTTACCAAAAAGCCTAACAACTTCCCCGTGGTTACTCCAAAGGTGCACTTATACGGGTTCAATCTCAGCCTATGCTCCTTGATCCTTTCGACAAACTTCCTCAAGTTAATGATGTGACTCTCTCTCTTTCCTTGGATTTCACAATAATATCATCAACATACACTTCAACATCATGGTGCACCATATTATGTAATAAGGCTGTGGCCATTCTTTGGAAAGTCGACCTGCATTCTTGAGCCCGAATGACATTAACAATAAATTCCCCATTCTATGGTGAAAGTAATCTTAGTCATATCCCTAGGAGCCATTTTAATTTGGTTATATCCCGAGTAACCATCCATGAAAGGTATCAAGGCAATACTAGCAGTGTTATCCACTAACACATCTATGTGAGGAAAAGGAAGTCATTTTTAAGAAAATCCATAAAATCCACACACGTTCTTACCTTCCCATCTTTCTTGGGTACGAGCATAACATTGGCTATCCACTCGGCTTGGTGTACGAGTTTGATGAACCCTACCTTCAATTGCTTTGTGACCTCTTCTTTGATATTTAGAAGCCATTCGATTCTTATACGCCTCAACTTTTGCTTAATGGGCACCATGTGTTATGAGTGTCAATGTGATGTTAAGCTATCTCGGGATCAATACTGGGTATATCTTCATAGGACCATGCAAACACCTCTTGAAATTCAGTGAGTAACTCTTTGAGATCTTTTTTTTCTTTTTCGTTTAAGGTTAGGCCAATTTGAATTAAACGTGGAGTCTCATCATTTCCTAAATTAAGAGTTTCAAAAGTTGATTCCTTAGGTTCAATTTTCCATTCCAATTTTTTATTAATTTCATTTTCAAATTCTTTTGAATAATTTATGTGCGGAATTTCAAAGTTATAGTAATCTTCAAAGTGGCAGCTATATTCATGACTTTGTATTACTACGAATATTTTAATGAAGGGGTTGCATGTATAATAAAGTCTTGAGATATAATTTATTAATAAGGCCTAGAGTGCAATTATATTCATATAGTGATATTGAATATCGATGGGATAGCAAAAATTACCATTTCTGGTTCGTCCATAGGGGTCGTCCATGAGGCAAAGGCCAAATATTCAGATAGGTCGTCTATGGACTAAGGAGTCGTCCATAGGCAAAACGCACGGACGACCACATGACATTTACGAAATTTTTAAGTATGGATCTACTCACATGTCTTGAGAATTCGAACCACAGAATTCTGGAGCGGGAACCAAACCCATATTCATCGCCACAAATTCCTCACAAATGCTCAACTTCCATCAGCAGTTGTAACTTCTATAGCCGTTGAGGAAGTTACTAAATCAATAACCGCTCCAAGGTTCTCTATATAAAGACTGGCCTGTATCAAATCAAAGTAAGTTTTTTTTTTTTTTTTTTTTTTTTTTTTTTTTTTTTTTCTGACATTACTCCCCAAAAGTTGGAACTTGATTTTCAAGAGAGAAACTAACTTAGTCATCGGAGGGGACTTGGACAGTCCACCCTGGTCGCTTTTTGATAATGTGTTCATCCTTGTAGGCCTTCGCAACAACCATTAGCCCATCGAAGCCGGAGCATTCAGCCTACTGATTCTGTGCAGCATCAAATAAAACTAATGGTAACTTTGGACTTGTCAAGAGTTGACAAAAAAACCCAAAGCCCATTGGAGCTAGAGTCTTATTTGTTTCCTTTGGTCCCACTTCAAGCCACATACTAGAGCTCAATTGGAATGGCCCAAAGGGTTAGCCCAATTAGATAATCAGTTATATGTAAGGAAAGAAACATGCAGAATTTCAATAAGACTTTTCATAAGGTTTTGATTAAGATCACATAAGAACATGAAATGGTTTGTATGTGAGTGTTGGACATTCTCTTATTCTCTTCTTGGAAACTGATTGAGAGACCACACTTCTTGGGCATTAAGTGGAATTGAAGTGAAGATTAAAAGTGTTCCCAAGTAATTCTGATCTTTGAATTTTTTGAATTTTATCGCACCAAGGTACGTTTTCTTATTCTTAAATTCTGAAATTTACACAATACATGTTATCAATTGCGAATAAAGTAGATCTATTAATTTTTTGCTGCGCGTAGTTTGTATGCGATACAAACATGTATTTTTTCAACAATTGGTATCAGAGCGGTTTTCAATTTTGAATCTATATAACATGTTTTGTGAGTTTTGGAATTAGAGATAATAGTTTCATATTGTTAGATGATTATGCATTTAATTTTCTGCATGGTTGTTGAAACTATGATTTGATGAAAACTGATATTGATGTTATGATGTTGTTTAAATTTGAATTTAAGTATGTTAAATTGATCTTTAAGGCTATAGCATCAATGGAATTTAGTTTTGAAATCAAATTCCGCCTATCATGTTCATATTGTGGTTGTTTGTGTTTGACTTATCATTACTAGTCTTAGCTAAGTTGCCATTTTCGGCTGATGTTTTAAGAGACTATACTCTAGAGTCTAAGATCAGGGTTGAGAGGGCCCTTATGGATTTGAGGGAGTGCCTGAGGAAGGCCGTTAGGGATAGAGACTATTGTAGGGAGCTTCCGATACCCTTATGGAGGATATTGAGGAGATAAACATTGCACATGAGAGTGAGCTTGCTACTCTTAGGATGGAGCTTGATCGGAGAGGGTCGGCCCATCCCGGTATAAAGGCATTGTGTGTTTAATTGAGATCCCTGGTTGCGGGTTAGGAGGATGATCTTGCAGATCTTACTCAGAGTTTTGCCTCTTTGGATCATACTTAGGTTGAGGAGAAGGCTGCACTGGAGGCCGGCAGGGCCAAGACTAGTAACAGGGCTGATGGCTTAGCATTAGAGCTAGTATAGGTGAAGGCCTATATTCATTCCACTTTGAGCATGGAGTATGGGCGAGAGGGTGATGAGCCTAGTGAGCCTCAGTTAGCCTTTCGTCGCCTTCAGACTGAGTTGGCTGAGAGGGAGGAGGCTTTGAGATTTGCTACTGCAGAGGTGGGCATTTTGTAGGTTTTGCTGGGGACCGAGGGACAAGGGCCTACTTCTGATTCCGTGATGGAGAGGGAGCTTATTTGTCTTCGACATTCACATGACAGACTCAGGGGGGTTGCCAAGGACCTACGCTTTGATGCAGCCGGGTTACTTTGTACTTATACTCATGATGACCCAATTCTCCGTATTGGTTTGGGGAGATTATGCCAGGACGTGTCTGGTCGCGTGGGCCATGTTTAACTTGCTGGTGTTCTTTTCCGCTTATTTTGTTTCTGCACATGAGATATGTAGTTAGTATCCTACCATGTATGGAAAAGTCCGTCGTAAATTGCTAGGCAATTGTGTAAGGCCTTCCTCTTTTTGATCGAGTTCTTAAAGCATAGTCTAGTTTGTTAGGCATGCTTAGAAACTGAGAGATGGTTGAGAGAGATGCTTATGATGATATTTAGGATATATTTATGAGATGAGATTTCATGTTTTGGCATCAGAATGCACGAAAGAAACTGAATGGCATAATACGGGCATGTTAATGAATACGAAGGCAAATGCTTTGAAAATGCAAGATTATACAAATAAGTGATAGATGTAAATCCTTGCATATCAATATCTTATTTTTCCAAGGAAACATTCTGTTCTAGACAGATCTTTTCCTTTTCCCATTGAGGTACATTTCCTATTGGTATGAGCCAGAACATCTTGAGAAGACCATCGGGTCGTGACAGTATTGTAGACAAAGTGCGATCTCGGAAGTGTCTTCATATCTTGTATTGGACGCTGTGTCCATCTAATCTTCTGATCTTGATCATATATCTAAGGGGATTCAAATGACTGATTTTTCTTTTAAGTGTGACCGAACCAAGATGGCTGTGTACCTACCTCCACTAGAAAGGATCATGTCATCACGTAGTTCAACTGAATTTTAATTGCCTTAATTTTTGCTTAGACCGCCCTTTCGGGTTTTCAATCTAGTAGGCTTTCTCACACTCCTTCTTTTGCTCTCCTTTTGCGTAGACCTCCCTTTTGGGTTTTCAATCTACCTTTTATATTTTCTCACACTCTCTTTCTTTTGGTTGTCCTTTTGCGTAGACTGCCCTTTCGGGTTTTCGATCTACCTTTTTTCATTTTTTTTTGTTCTTTTTTTTGTTGACATAAAAATATAGAAATGAGGTGCACTGAGAGGCTCCTTCATGCAAAGCACCATATAACGGTGTCAGAATTGGTGGACATATTGAAGTCATGCCCGTCCATGTTGGCTAGAATCAAGGCTCCTCTGGAAAAGGCCTTCTTTACCATATATGGGCCCTCGTAAGTTGGGGCAAACTTTCCTCTGTGGTTAGGCATGGCCTGGTTGTGCTTCTGCAAGACTAGATTGCCTTTTTTGAAGACCTTGGGTCTAACTTTCTTGTTGAATGCTCGCTCAATGCGGTGTTGGTACAACTGTCCGTGGCACATTGCGGTCATGCGCTTTTCATCTATCATGTTCAGTTGCTCATATCGGGAATGAGCCTATTCAGCTTCTGACATCTTTGCTTGAGATAAAATCCTGAGAGATGGGTTTTCTACCTTTGCGGGGAGGATGGCCTTCATGCCATATACTAATGAATAAGGGGTCGCACCTGCGAAAGTACGTACAAAGTGTGATATGTGCACAAAGCAAACGGCAAGCACTCGTGCCAATCCTTGTATGTGTCTGTCATCTTCACGAAGAGTTTCTTTATGTTCTTGTTAGCGGCTTCCACTGCACCATTTATCTGAAGGCGATAGGGAACCGAATTTCTGTGCTCGATCTTGAACTGTTGGTAAAGTTGCTGGATCATTTTCCCATTTAGGTTCGCCCCATTATCTGTAATGAGCTCTCCCAGCACGCCATAGCGGCAAATAATGTTATGTTTCAGGAACCGAGCTACCATTGCTTGAGTGACACTTTTATACAAAGCGGCTTCCACCCATTTGTAAAATAATCAATGGCCACTAAGATGTACTCATGACCATTTGAAGCTTTTGGAATCACGGGTTCGATGACATCCATACTCCAAAGTGCAAAGGCTAAAGGAGCGTTCTTCCTGTCTTGATAGGCCTGGCAACAGTGGCATGTCCTCACATGTTTAATGCAATCACTTTCCATGGTGAGCCAGTAGTAACTGGCTCTCATAATCTTATGAGCCAACAAGGGTCTACTAGCATGAGCTCTGAGTAAGCCTTTATGCATCTCTTTCATCAGATGATTAGCCTTAGAGGCATCTACACATTGAAGCAGGGTAGAATCGTGGTTCCTTTTGTACAAGACGTCTCCACTCAAGAAAAATTGGCTGGCCATGTGCTGGATAAACTTTTTTTCACTGTTCGTTGCACTAGACGGGTATTCACTATTCTTGATATAAGCCTTGATATCATGGTACCATGGCTTTCCATCGGCTTTAACTTCGATACTCATGCATTCTTCGATGTTCATGCAATAGGTTGGAATGCCACAAACTTCTATATGCAATTGCTGCATATCATCTCTTTCTGATAACTTGACCATGCTAGCCAAGGTAGCCAAGGTGTCTGTAAACTGGTTGTGTGCTTGGGACAAATAGGAAAATGTGATGTCTCGAAATTTCAAAATCAAGCGATTGACACATTTCTGATACAGAATCAACTTGGTGTCTCGGGCTTGCCATTTTCATTCGATTTAGGAGATGATCAACAGGGAATCTCCAAAGACGCTCAAGTCATAGGCGCCGAATTCTAGGGCCACTTGCAGGCTGACTATGCATGCTTCATATTTTGTGATGTTGTTGGTGCAATCAAAATTCAGCTTGACTGAAATACAGATTTGTTGGCCCTTGGGGGAAACTAAGATTGCTCTAACTCCATTTTTGGTAGAATTGGTGACTCCATCAAAATAAAGCTTGCAACACCACGGTTCCACATTGTCTGGTTTTGGGTCTAGTGCCATGACATCCTCATCAAGGAAGAGGGATTCTGAAAGTTCTGGATCATTCAACGGCTGGTCCGCTAGGTGATCGGCTATGGCCTGGCCCTTGATGGCCTTTCTTGTCACAAACACAATGTTGAACTCGAAGAGAAACATTTGCCAACGGGAGATCTTCCCTGTAAGAGCTGGCTTATCAAAGATGTACTTAATGAGATCCATATTGGAAATGAGCCGCGTGTTGTAGTAAAGCATGTACTGCCGCAATTTGTGCAAGACCCATACTAAGGCACAACACGTCTTCTCAATGGCAATGTAGTTGATCTCACATCTGGTGAACTTTTTGCTTAAGTAGTAAATCGCCTTTTCTTTCTGGTTGGGCTCAGCCAATTGGCCCAACATGCAACGCATAGAGGTTTCTTGTACCACTAGGTAAAGGATCAACGGACATCTCGGTGTTGAGGGAACTAGAACAGGAGGGTTCAACAAATACTACTTGATCTTGTCAAAGGCCACTTGGCACTTATTTGTCCATTCTATCTTTGTGTCCTTCAAGAGCTTGAACAGTGGATCATATGTGGCAGTCAACTGCACTATGAAACGAGCTATGTAATTGACTTTGCCTAAGAAGCTGCGAATCTGTTTCTTGGTTTGTGGTGTTGGCATGTCCCAAATAACTTGGACTTTTGCTGGGTCCACTTCAATTCCTCTTTGGATGACTATAAAGTTGAGCAATTTCCCTAAACTAACTCTGAAGAAGCACTTGTTAGGGTTTAGTCTCAATTTGTACTTGATAAGGCACTTGAATAGCTTTCTCAAATATATTAAATGATCCTTGGAAGTGCAGGATTTGGCAATCATATTGTCTACGTAGACTTCGATCTCTTTGTGCATCATATCATGGAACAAGGTTACCATGGCTCGCTAATAAGTAACACCAGCATTTTTTAAGTTGAATGGCATGACATCATATGTATAGGTTCCCCAATGAGTGGTGAATGCTGTCTTGGCTTTGTCTTCTTCGGCCATTTTGATCAGATTATAACCTGAGAATATATCCATAAAGGAGAAGAACATGTTGGTAGTGGTATTATCGATCAGTGTATCGATATGTGGCAATGGGAAATTTTCCTTAGGGCTGGCCCGGTTCGAATCTCTGTAATTAACGCACATGCGTACTTTTTCGTCTTTCTTAGGCACGGGAACAATGTTGGCGACCCAATTTGTGTAGGCTATCGCGGTAAGGAAACCAACTTTCAACTTTTTTATACTTCTTCTTTGATCTTCAAAATGATCTTAGATTTCATCCTTCGAAGGGCTTGCCACACTGGATGGCATTCTGGCTTAACTGGAATTCTGTGCACAACAATCTCAGTATCTAACCCTGGCATATCTTGGTAAGGCTAAGTGTAGATCTCTCTGAACTCTTTGAGTAGCGCTATAAGCTCATGTTTCAAGTCTTTAGGAAAGTTTACCCTAATCTTGACAGGTTTTTCATTCTCGCCTTCATCAACAAGGTCAACCGCTTTTGACTCTTCTATGTTGGGCTTGGACCCTTCGCTTTCTCTATTTAAAGCTTCCAAAATATCATGAGGCAAACTTGAAATTTCCTCTAATCCTTTAACATCATGATCCAACTCTATTGTTTCATTCACGTCATCAATACCCTTGTTATGGCAATAGGGCGATGTACCCGCTTGGGAATCCGAATAGATCCTATAGAATGGAACATATACAGAGAAACATAAGATAATTTGCACACACATATTCATAGGAAAGCATATAAAGAGATAAATGCAAGAATTTCTTGAAAAATACGCTGGATAATTTCATTAATGGGTTCTAGATAGGGTGAGAACAAAGTTCATGCCTGATAATGATAACAGGGAAATGTTTGTTTGTTTTTTTTTAAAGGAAATAAATTGGGGAAATGCAAACAAGGAATGCAGAAAATAAGAAATGACATGCAAAACAAGCTAGATATGCTATTCCAACTCTTTCGGGCAATTGGAGGACCCAACCACGCGATGATGAAACACTCCTTACTCAGCCGGTGCAACCATAAAGCAAGGCTCGATGGTCTAGTGGCCTACTGTCTCACCTAGCACACCGGGCCTAATAGTAAAAGTTAGATCATCCCCTGGGGATATGATAGAATTCACTGATAATTCTTCAGCGCAAAAGCAGATGAGACAAGCTACATCTAATTCTTCCTCGCATGATTCCTGTGCCATTTCTGATCTGATGACCTCGGCCAGAGCTAAAAAAGTGACCCTGATGTAGGGAATAGACATCTTTTGGCCAATGCACTTCCTTTTCTTTCCTTTGGAAGCCTGGAAAAGTTCTTCATCAGAGGGGTTGTACCCTAGACTGAAACCTTCTTTATTGTCTAGGACTTCAATCAGAAAAGCACTCCCATGTCTTACAGCACCGAGGCCTTGGCCTAACTGATAGCCAAATTTGAGCATCTCCTTGGCAACCATTAAAGTAGGGAAGGGCCATGCTGACTAGAGTTTTGAAGCTCTAGAGATCATGGAGACTAGCTTGAAACTGTGGAAAGTTGCCTCCGGAAAGGCATTAGCACCAATGTAGGGATAGAAGTCTCCTTGAAGATAGTCAAGGGTTCTTCAGCCATAATAGGGATCACCTGATCTTTGAAGGGGAACTTAAGCCTTTAGCGAAGGGTAGAAGCAACTGCGCCCGCAGCGTGTAGCCAGGGCCTCCCGAGGAATAAATTATATGTGGAATCCACCTTGATGACTTGGAATATGACCATGAAAGACTTGGGGCCAACCCCAATCATTAACTTGATCTCGCCTTGCACCTCCTGGAGAGTGCCATCAAAGGCTCTAATGATTAAGGTGGTAGGGTGGATAAGAGAGGTATCCACATTCAAACACTTTGTAGTAGACATCGAAAAAACATTCAGGGCCGGTCCATTGTCAATTAGTACTCCAGAGACGATTATATCTTCACACTTTACCATAATGTGCATGGGAAAAGTATGCTCTCTACCTTCTGGTGGTAGCTTATCATCTATAAAGGAAATCTCGTTCGTGGCCAACACCATTGAGACCATACCCTCAAAGAAAGATTTTGTGACACCTGTAGGAACACATCTCTTTCAAGACTTTCAAAAGAGCCTTATGGTGGACGTTGGAGGATAGCAATAGTGCTAAGATAGAAATCTGAGCTGGCGACTTGTTTAGCTACTGAATCACACTGTATTCTGAGTTTCTGATAATTTTCAAGAATTCCTAGGCTTTTTCGGTTGTGATCCTATTCTTGACAGGTTCGGCTGTACCCTTGCCAATCTCTTTCCTTCTCTTTTCTAGCTCTTTGGGAGTATAGTAGCGACCACTCCTAGTAAGCCCAGATAGACCTAAAGAGATATTGATGCCGATATTGATGGAGAATCCCAAGTGAATATGATACTCCAGTCACTACTGGAATCATTCAAGGAATTCAGACTTCACTATAACATGAACAAAAAGATTTATTCATTGTCTGAATTAATGAATGAGTTGGTAGCGGCGGAAGGCATCCTTGGTACTTCTAGCGTTGATGCTAATATGGCTGAAGCTTTTACTTCTCAACCTAAATCGAAAGACAAGGGTAAGAAGAAGAAGAAGAAGAAGAAGAAGAAGAAGAAGAAGAAGAAGAAGAAGAAGAAGAAGAAGAAGAAGGACTTCACCAAGCAAGATGGTAAACAAATTACCTTAGAGGTTGTCGACAAAGGAAAGAAGATCAAATGAAAGTGTTTCCATTGTGGCGAGAAAGGATATTGGAAGAGGAATTGTCCAAAATTCATGGCTGCCAATAATAAGGGTATGAAAAGTTTATTCCTCCTTGAAATATGTTTAATAGAAAATCCCACGGATTCTTGGTGTGTGGATTCAAGTTATATTAATCATATCTGCAATTCTTTGCAGGGGTTCCAGGAGACTAGAAGCTTAATGAAGGGCAATTGTTTCTTAATTTGGCTGATGGGAGCAGGATTTAGGTTGTAGCTGTTGGAGTTTTTAATTTATGTTTTGAATCTAGAGTTCTAATATTGGAAGACTGTCTGTATGTACCTAATGTTCGTAGGAATTTGATTTCTGAAACTTATCTAGGAAAACATGGATATTGTGTTATCCTTAAAGACCATGTTGTAATAAAGAAGAGTAAAGTGTTTATCTGTTCTGGCAATATTGTGGATGGTCTTTATATTTTAACTCCTGATAAGCATGAATTATATAATTCTGAATTAGATAATGACTCTTATGTGAAATCATTAAAGAGAAAGTTTCCTTCTACTAGTGATGCATATCTTTGGCATTTGCGTTTAGGTCATATTAATTCAAACAAGATTCAAAGACTTATCAAAGATGGACTCTTAGAGCCATTGGACTTTGATGATTTTTCAGTTTGTGAATCTTGTTTGGAAGGAAATATGACCAAAAGACCTTTTAATGCAAAAGGTAGAAGAGCCCAAGAGTTGCTAGAACAAGTATATTTAGATGTCTGTGGTCCTATATCAATCCAAGCAAGAGGTGGCTATTAGTATTTCATTACTTTCACTGATGATTACTCTAGATTTGCTTATGTGTACCTAATGAAACGGAAGTTCTAAGCCTTTGAAAAGTTCAAAGAGTTTAGGGCTGAAGTTGAGAATCAATTAGGTAAATGCATAAAGGCCATTTGATCTGATCGTGGTGGTGAATACCTTCTTAGGAATTTCAAGGATTACTTGACTGAAAACGAGATTGTAGCCCAATTGACTGCATCTAGGCCTCCACAACAAAATGGTGTAGCAGAAAGAATGAATATGACTCTTTTACTTATGCTTAGGTGCATGTTGAGTTATTTGACTCCACCAATTTCCTTTTGGGGATATGCCTTAAATACTGCAATGTATCTTTTGAATTTAGTACCTTCGAAGTCTGTTCCTAAAACACCTATAGAGTTGTGGAATGGGCGTAAGCCTAGTATGAGACATCTCCATATTTGGGGTTGTCCAGTATATATGTTGAAAGGAAAGTCTAACAAGTTACAGTCTAAAACAAAAGTGGTTTTCTTTACAGGGTATCCAAAAGGAACTATTAGAGGTTTATTCTATAGTCATAAAAATAACAAAGTGTTTGTTAGTACAAATGTCAAATTCTTGGAAAATGATTATATGAATGATTATACTCTTAGAAGTAGAGTTGTGTTGGCTGAAATGAATAAACCTGTAATTGAATAATCAATGGATGTAATTAGGGAAGATGTGGCTGTATTAGATACACCACAAGACACTATTCATGATATGTCTAGTACACAGGTGCCTCTATCTAGTGGGAGGATTGTTAGGCCACCTATAAGGTTTATAGGTTTGGGAGAAACTTATGAAACTATCTCAGAAGAGGCTGAATCGGATCCCTACACTTATGAAGTGGCAATGAATGATATAGATGCACACCATTAGGTCAAAGCTATGAAATCTGAATTAGATTCTATGTATTCCAATCAGGTTTAGGATCTTTTAAAGGCTCTTAATGGCATTAAACCTGTTGGTTGCAAATGGGTTTACAAGAGGAAGAGAGGGATAGATGGAAAGGTTGAAACCTTTAAAGAAAGGCTAGTGGCAAAAGGGTATACACAAAAGGAAGGTATTGATTATAAATAAACCTTTTCACCAGTAGCAATGCTTAAATCTATCAGAATTCTTTTATTATTGCTGCTCATTATGATTATGAGATTTGACAAATGGATGTCAAGACTGCATTTCTCAGTGGCAATCTTGAAGAGGAAATCTATATGATGCAACTGGAAGGTTTCATAGCAAAGAACCAAGAGCATATGGTATGCAAGTTGAAAATGTCCATTTATGGACTTAAGCAAGCATCTAGGTCATGGAACATCAGATTTGATTAAGCAATCAAGTCATTTGGTTGTCAAGCCAATTTGATATAAAGGACTTGCGTGAGGCTAACTTTATTCTAGGGATCAAGATTTGGTGAGATCGCAAGAATAAGATGTTAGGCTTATCACAAGCTAGATATATAGATAAGGGTCTAAAACGGTTTAGCATGCAAAACTTGAAGAAAGGATTACTTTTTTTCAGACATGAAGTTCCTCTATTTGATGACCAAAGGCCTAAGACTCAAGAGGAAGAAGATATGATGAGACAAGTTCCTTATGCTTCAGCAGTAGGAAGTCTCATGTATGCCATGCTTTGTACTAGACCAGATATCTGCTATTCAATTGGCATGGTTAGCCAATATCAATCAAATCCAGGACCAAAACATTGGCAAGCTGTAAAGCATATTCTCAAGTATCTACGGAGAACGAGAAATTATATGCCTGTTTACCGGTGTGAGGATTTGATTCCCATTGGCTATACAAATTCAGATTTTCAATCAGATCTAGATTTCAGAAAGTCCACTTCAGGTTGTGTGTTCACCTTGGGAGGTGGAGCATAAGTTACAGGAGTGTTAAACAGTCTTGTATTGCAGACTCCAGCATGGAAGCTAAATATGTCGCTGTTTGTGAGGCGGCATAGGAAGCTGTTTGGCACAAGAAATTCCTTTTTGATGTTGGTGTTGTGAGAATAGAGCAAGTTACCATCACATTGTTTTGCGATAATGGTGGAGCGGTTGCATAATCCAAAGATCCAAGGAATTACAAGAAAGGAAAGCACATTAAGAGAAAGTACCACATCATTTGAGACATTGTTGCTCGTGGAGATGTGGTGGTAGCAAAGATTGAAAGTTCAAATAATCTAGCAGATCCCTTTATCAAAGCCTTGCCTTAAAGGACTTTCGAGTCACATTTGGAGGGAATGGGAGTTAAATTAGTGCACAATAGTCTTTAGGGCAAGTGGAAGATTGTTAGAATTATTGCCCTTAAATCCTATTGTATGATGCTATGTATGTTATTATATATGACATTATGTATGGCTTAATGTTGTGATTAATAAAGTTGTTTTATTATTATCTAAGATAATGGTAACATGAATATTCAGACATTATCATATAGCCCATGAGATGCATAGTATGTGATTTATGTGAAAAGTCATAGAAGATATAAATCACAAGTTCTTTGTAAACTCAGAATTTTAGTTCGTAGTCGGTGATGAAATTGGGCGTTTCATCTGTGAAGATTTTAACATATCAACTAAGATGATTTATCTTGATCGTGGAAGTGGATACTTCTAGTTGATGTGTTGATATGTTGATATGTTTTAAGAGTTAAAACATATTGAACTGGACCGCTGTGAGATTTATTATTCTCCTAACGACTGTCAAATGAATAATAAATCTCACTACTTCTATTTACATGAACTCTTAATCCTGTGAGAATAATGGATCTGATTATGAAGTGTAGGTTACTTTGATATATTAGGAGTGAGATCTAAAGTAACGGTCAAAATTTCAGTATGTTGGGTAGAGGCAGCTACATTTAGTGTTGATGGAACATATATTCTCAAGATGGAATCATAGTCTATTAATGGAGATACAAAATATTCCATTGAGATAAGTTTAATGGGTTTGTTATTCAGAATGTTAGGCCTAACTACTTTAGTAATTAGTTACTAAAATATATATTTATGAAATTAGATTTCATAAATATATGATGAATAATTTTAAAGGATTAAACTGGGTACTCAAGGATTAAGATGTAGTAATTTACAAAGTGACAGTCTACATTAATGACTTTGTATTACTACGAATATTTTATGAAGGGGTTGCATGTACAATAAAGTCTTGAGATATAATTTATTAATAAGGCCTAGAATGAAATTATATTTATAGAATGGTATTAAATATAATTAATGGTAACTTTGGACTTGTCAAGAGTTGACAGAAAAGCCCAAAACCCATTGAAGCTAGTGTCTTACAATGCTGGGTTCTTCGGCTTCAACAGTGGGCCTTTTACAACACAGGTAAATGCGATTATGAGGAAAAACTTGGCTCTTGACGATGTGGACTTCTTGGGGAAGCTCTTGGCAACTTGGACCCCCTGGTAATTTGAACAGCATGATCTTTTGGACCTTTGGATCTCTTGAGGGAGCCTTTAGACTCTTGCCATCTAGGACCTTTTGGCAACTTGCACCCCTTGGCAATTTTGACAGCATGGATCTCTTGGACCTTTAGATCTCTTTGAGGACTTAGGTGTCCTAGAAATCTTTTTTATATCTTCCTTGGGAGAATTCTTGAACTTATGATATCTTGGGATTCTTGACAGTTTTTCGACAACATTTCCTCCTGGGGAGTTTTGGTTACTTGCCACAGATTTTATCTTTGCACAATTTCGTGACGGAACCAATTAGTGTATGCATGAGCGCCCTTATAGGGTTGTAAACCCTTAGGGATGAGGTATGATCTAGCATGTACAAGCAACAGGGTTGCTTTCCTTAGGGGTTTAATCATGGATGTTATGCAAGCAAGAAAGAAAGAACCTGGAGTAGAGAACAATTTCTTTGGCGCAAGCAAAAAGGGCGCACCTGTTACAAAAAACTTTCCCCTGACCTCTAGTCCTATAAGGGTATCATTTCCTAGGCTTAGATGTTCACTATTTGGGCTTTACCTAGTCCTTATGGGCTCTGGGATTAATCTAGTCCTTACGGGTTTGACATAACTAGGCCAACTATATGCAAAGGCTTAATACGTAGGTTGTTTCTATCCTAGGGGGACTTAATCGCCATACTCCTTCCTTCATGGAAGTTGTGGGTAGAAAGGATCAAAAAGGCCTTTTCAGCTACTCATATCTACTCAAGGACCCAGAAGTGTCAACAAAGTTAGCCCCAGATCTAATTATGGGTAACCTTGTTGATGTTTGTGTCTGGGCATCTGCAGATGGGGTGATGAAATCCCCAAAGAGATGTGACTATGCCAGTAGTGCGGAGCCTGGGTTCGGCTTAAAGAGGGTGTATATGTCATGTAATCCTTAATGAAGGGGAAAGACATTTTCCAAACACAGCAAATAAAGGTGTAGCGAAAATTAAATTTTTCTGCACTATGTTTACATGTGAAGGAAAGCTGTAAAGCATATGAGGAAAGCGGTAAAGCCCCATGAAAATACCTCACAACCTCCCTTTCAGAAAGGATTTTTTGGAAAATTTTTTTTTTGCTTTTTTGAAAATAGTCTACTAGGATATAGTAAAAGCCTTTTTCAAAAGGAAAACCCCGGAGGCCAATGCCAATTTCTGTGTTTTTGAATGCTAATTTCCAAATATTATGGTTTTGTCAAAAACTCTAAAGGCTAAACTCATATCAATCCCAAGGGGAGTCGTCAGTCTGTCGACGCCCGAGCTTCGAACGGCTAGAAAATTGCCGTTGGGCCTTCATTCGGCCACTTGCAGTGGCGACGCTGTTGCACAAGCGGGGCTCGTTGGAGGCCTCTCTCGATAATTGTGTGGTTCACGCGGAGCTTTGGGTGCTCTCCCTTTCTATCTCTCTCTTGGTGGAGGAAGGTATTTGTCGACCTTTGGAGGTGTGGTAGGAATCTTGGCAAAATTTTAGGTGATTACCAAAGGTAAGTGAAGTTGCCACCAGTCATTAGGTTTTTCTAAGGTGTGATTGGTCACCTGTTTCTAGTTTATTTTATTACCAATCCTAGGCTAAAAAAATGGCATTTTTCCTAATCTAATGTGGGTGGCAAAAAATCTTGATTCTTGAGTCCGAAAGTTTGGTTACATGTGAGGAAGGTGTTAGGCACCCACAACACTTGTTCAAGGACAGTCCTTTGTTTTGATAAAACCTTCATTTTCAGAGATTGGCAGTAAAAAAAAACATGAATTTGGCATTGGCTTTCGGGGCTATTCATGCATGGGGGGGCTTTGAGGTTTGGCTTTTGAATGAGTGTGGTCCCAATCTATGCATTCCTAAGGCATTTAGGCAAAGTACTAGATTTCCATGATGAAAATCCGATGACATGTCACCTTACTTTCGCGGTGGAAATTAGGCATCACTTTGCCTTAAGTGACATGGACTGTGACAGTCACACCGGAAGAGGTGAGCAGGTATATATATACATACTGTTGGGAAAATACATGTGTTCGTATCACATACAAAACATACGCAGCGAAAAATTAACGGATCTACTTCATTCGCAATTGATAAAATGCACTATGAAAATTTTGGAATTTAAGAACAAGAAAGCGTACCTTGGTGCGGTGAGATTCAAAACCAAAAATCAGAAGTTCTTGGGAAGAATTTTAATCTTCACTCCAATTCCACTTAATGTCCAAGATGTGTGGTCTCTCAATTAGTTTCCAAGGAGAGAAAAAGGGAGTGTCCAACATTCACATACAAACCATTTCATTCATTGTTTAATCTTGATGAAAAGCACTTATGAAAAGACTCACTTAAAGAACCACTGAAATTCTGTATGTTTCTCTCCTTATATATAACTAATTATCTAATTGGGCTAGCCTTTTGGGCCATTCCAATTGGGCTCTAGTGTGTAGCTTGGAGTGGGATCAAAAGGGAACAAATAAGACACTAGCTCCAATGGGCCTTGGACTTTTTTGTCAACTCTTGACAAGTCCAAAGTTACCAGTAATTATATTCAATACCACTATATGAATATAATTGCACTCTAGACCTTATTAATAAATTATATCCCAAGACTTTGTTATACATGCAACCCTTTCATTAAAATATTCATAGTAATACAAAGTCATGAATATAGACTGTCACTTTGAAGATTACTACATCTTAATTCTTGAGTACCCAGTTTAATCCTTAATGTTATTCATCATATATTTATGAAATCCAATTCCATAAATATATACTTTAGTAACTCCTTACTAAAGTGGTTGGGCCCAACTCTCTGAATAACCAAACCCATTAAACTTATCTCAAGGGAATATTTTATATCTCCGTTAAGAGATTGTGAATTCCATCTTGAGAATATATGTTCCATCAACACTAAATGTGACTGCCCAACATATTGAAGTTTTGACCGTAACTTATAGATCTCACTCCTGATATATCAAAGCAACCTACATCTTACGATCAGATCCATTATTTTCTCAGGATTTAGAGTTGATGTAAATAGAAGTCGTGAGATTTATTATTCATTTGACAGTTGTTAGGAGAATAATAAATCTCACAGCGGTCCAGTTCAATATGTCTTAACTCTTAAAACATATCAACATACTAACTAGAAATCTCCATTTCCATGATCAAGACAAATCATCTTAGTTGATGTGTTATAGTCTTTGTAGATGAAATGCCCAATTTCATCACCGACTACGAACTAAAATTCTGAGTTTACAAAGAACTTGCGATTTATATCTTCTGTGACTAAATCACATACTATGCGTCTCATGGACTAAAATAATGTCCCATTAGTTCATTTATAGATAGTCTCATATAATTAAACAATTTAATTATTTATGACATGCTAATAAATTAGATTTTAAGGCATAAACCACAGCACATACATCATGCATAATGCAAGCACACAAAGCAGGGAAGTAAATGCCTACATCCCTAGAGCATGGCCCAAAATATAAGTGCAGGAAAGTAAACAGGGTTCGCCATATTCTAGAGATGAGGACGAATGGTGCACGGCATGATATACCTAATACAACTCATGTAAAAGAGAAATGAGGGAGGAGGGAAGGGGGTTTAAAAGAGTACATAACCAAATGGGAGGTGCTAGACCCCTAAACCTGCTGAACATAACCGCTTGGCTTATATCCACATGCTCACATCCTCGCTCTATATATGTACATGCAAAGGTAAAGACAAGAAACCAGCAGACAAGCAATGGAAGGAAAAGATGTAAAGAGCATATAAAAGAGGTATAAAGCAGATAAGCATGATAGATATGGCAAGCAAAGAAACAAGAAAGTAATTAAACAAGCGAGAAGGAAAACAAGCAAGAAAGCAAACAAAAGGTGGTGTCTGCGAGGGACAAATGTAGGCTTAGATCAAATGTCCATAACTTCATTGTGTTGAAGCATAGGCAACACACTAGGAAGCATAGACGACACACTAGCAAGCAAGACTCATGCATGAACATGTAAGCAAGCGTGTAAAGATGGATAGAAAGCTAACGGGTGACACAAACAAGCATGGTAGCATAGCATCTCGGGAAGTGGAAAAGGGAAGGGTGCACTCAGAGCAACCCGGCATTCGGAGATGCCTCCTAAATGGTTACATCCGAATAAGGCCTCATGGGTGTCAGATGTAACCACACAAGGTCAAGCCTGCAGAGGGTGCCAAACATGGCAAAGCCTAGAACTAGAGAGGCTAACACAAGAATAATGCATAGAAGCAAGCAAGCATAGACATGCAAATAGGATAATCCAAACCCTTTGATGTGGGCCTTGGCGTGAAGCATGCAAGCACATAGATGATGGAATATAGCATATAGAGAACATCGATCTAAGCATGTAAACACACTAATCTACACATATAAGCATGAAAATGCGCATGTAGGCATATGGATATACATCTAAGCATGTAGATATAAACATAAAGGCATGGGAGAACGTAAACCCAAGCATACAAGCATGTGAAGGCATAGATATAGGAATAGGAGCATAGAACATGCATACAAACATGTAGATCTAAGCAAGGGATAGTCGGAGACATAATGTCTAGCATGTGAACATATAGACCCAAACATCAACACATAGAAGAGAAAGTATCTAACATAGAAAACATGGCATAAAGCATAAAGCATATAAGAAAAGGGTAGCTAACATGTAAACAAACATGGAAGCACATGGAAATAAACCAAGAATATGCTAGAAGCAAGGTAAAGCAAGAAACATACTAAATAAAGCGATAAATCATGTTATTAAGGCAAGAGAAAGCATGATAAATGCTAGGGAAAGATTTAGAGAGCTAAGAGTGTGGATAGTAGCTAAAAAGCTACATCCACACCCCTAAACCCCAAATGGATAGTGTAGAACCAAGGAGAAGAAGATTGGGCATAAGAACAATATCTTGTATTTTTGGCAAAGAAGGAAGAATTGAGAGACTTGGATATGTTTTGTGTGTGTTTTTATGTGTTAAAATGTGTTTGGGAGAGATAAAATATGTGCAAAAAACATCAACGTAGAGAGAAAAACCCGGCAAAGTTCCTCCTTTCTTGGTCTAGAGGTGCCTGAGGCCTTTTATAGCCCTGGCATGCTTTACGAGGTGGCGGCCGCCACTTGTGAAGCTCCTTAAATGGGGTTGATCTTGACACTCCTAGAAAGATCTTGACTTCTAATTTCTAAAAAGGTATGGAACTTGAAATCCATTGGTCGGATCAAAAGTTATGGGTCCCGGAAGTTAGCGATGCATCGATCGGTGTGTTAACCCGGTTTCCATGATATCTCAGCTGTTCTAACTCCGATTTTGACCCATGAATAGTCGTTGGATTGAGAATTTGATAATATTCACAATGAAGTTGGGGGTCTAAACAGCTTTTGTGTTATCACACACTTTCGAGCTTTCAACATCAATCAACCAACCAATAAACACACATAACATGCAATGCAATTTTAACATGGACGGGTTTAAGGGTAGGTTTTAAGTTATTACATTGTAGGGTGGGTTTGTTGTTTCAATGTTTCCCATAGCTAGGACGTTACACCTCCCAACTTGTAATGTAATGAACTTTACGTTGGTCTAAACAGCATGCTCTATCCTTTATAGTCAACAAGAAATGATCTAGTGGTGTTAGGCTATGAGTTGGTGAGTTCACCACTGGGTACCCGAATCTAATGAAGACCGGTGATCCATGGTTACTACCATCATATTTTGAGATGCGTGCATACGTATTTATTGTTTTGATGGCACACACTATGACAGTTAGGATAGCTTTTACAATCAACATGGCAACACAAACAAAAAAAGAATCATACAAACATCTCAAGACATATATAAACAAATAAATAACAATATTATGCAAAAGATAAGGATATATAGTTGGTCACTTAAAGTCTAACATGAAGCTTAACCCTCAATATCCCTAGTGAAACCGCCATTGTGAGAGACCGTAAAATTGGGTGCTCTCAAAAAGAGATTTAGGTGCTTTAAGGCATCTTTCTTTTTGGGTAAGTGGTATGGAGTCGCCACTTATTTTTTATACAAAAAAAAGAAAAAAATATAAATACAAATTACATGTTCAAAATATTTCATTGTCATTGATTGAATAAAGAAAAGTACAACTTTGGTAAATTAACCTTATAACACTTTGGGTCCTAGTTACAATTTATGACAAAGAATACAAAGCTTTGGTCCTAGTTACAATCTACCAAAATTAAAAGACAAAACACTAATCTACCTATCCAAAAATCCTAAGCTCGGGAGCTAGGTTGCAGAATGGAAAGGTGTTAGGCACCAATTTTGCCCAAACAGAGTCTGGTCTTCTACATTATAACGACTAATATACCCTTTTTGCATGATATTGATGTTGGGGTTATGTCCTAAAATCCAATTTATTGGCATGTCATAAATAATTAAATTGTTTAATTATATTAGACTATCTATAAATGAACTAATGGGACATTATCTTAGTCCATGAGATGCATAGTATGTGATTTATGTGAAAAGTCACAGAAAGATATAAATCACAAGTTCTTTGTAAACTCAGAATTTTAGTTCGTAGTTGGTGATGAAATTAGGCATTTCATTTGCGAAGACTATAACATATCAACTAAGATGATTTGTCTTGATCATGGAAGTGGATACTTCTAGTTGATATGTTGATACGTTTTAAGAGTTAAGATATATTGAACTGAACTGCTGTGAGATTCATTATTCTCCTAACGACTGTCAAATGAATAATAAATCTCACAACTTTTATTTATATCAACTCTAAATCTTGAGAGAATAATGGACCTGATCATGAAATGTAAGTTGCTTTGATATATCAGGAGTGAGATCAAAATTTACAATCAAAACCTCAGTATGTTAGGTAGCCACATTTAGTGTTGGTGGAACATATATTCTCAAGATGGAATTCATAATCTCTTAACGGAGATATAAAATATTCCCCTGAGATAAGTTTAATGGGTTTGGTTATTTAGAGTGTTGGGCCCAACCACTTTAGTAAGGAGTTACAAAAGTATATATTAAAAAGAAATTAGATTTCATAAATATATGATGAATAACTTAAAGGATTAAATCGGGTACTCAAGGATTAAGATATAGTAATCTTCAAAGTGGCAGTCTACATTCATGATTTTGTATTACTACAAATATTTTATGAAGGAGTTGCATGTATAATAAAGTCTTGGGATATAATTTATTAATAAGGCCTAGATTGCAATTATATTTATATAGTGATATTAAATATAATTAATGGTAACTTTGGATTTGTCAAGAGTTGACAGCTAGTGTCTTATTGGTCCCTTTGGTCCCACTCCGAGCCACACACTAAAGCCCAATTGGAATGGTCCAATAGGCTAACCCAATTAAATAATCAGTTAAATATAAAGGGAGAAACATACATAATTTTTATATATGTAAAGAAAGAAAGAGAGTCATCATTGTGAAATGGTGTGTATGTGTGAGTGAAGCTACTTAATTATTCTCCCTTAGAAAACTGATTGAGAGACCGCACTTCTTGGGCATAAAATGGAATTGGAGTGAAGATTAAAAGTGTTCCCAAGTACTTTTAATCTTTTGTTTTGAATTTCACCGCACCAAGGTACGTTATCTTGTTCTTAAATTTTGAAATTTACATAGTGCATGCTATCAATTATGAATGAAATAGATCCATGTTTGTTGCTTCTGCTATGTGTTTTTTATGAGATACAAAACCAGATTTTCCAACAATTGAATGATATGTTGAACACACATGACAAACACTTGACAAAAATTATTTTAAATAAATTTGCCTTATGAATGATGTTCTCTTTTAAAAAGAATATTCAGATTTGTTTTGAAAATTAAAAAAAAAAAAAAGACTAGGATTGTAAAAAAAAAATAAATCAGATCTGTTTTTGTGAAGGGTTAAAAAAAAAGAAAGATTTTATCAAGAAAAATAAGATCTGTTTGTGTAAAATTTTGAAAATAAGATTGGATTTGTAAACATTAGATCTGTTTTTTAAAAAGAAAAAAAAAGAGAGATTTTGTTAAAAAGAATCAAATCTGTTCTTGTAAAATAAAAAATGATTGATTTTAGGTTTGTAAAAGAAAAATCAGATTTGTTGTTAGAAACAAATAAAAAAAAGGATTTTGAAAGAGGATCCACATTCATGAGACAAATTTATTATGCATGCATCACATATTAAAAAAACTTCAACCTAAATTCTTAATTCTTTCTTTGAAATTTCAAAATCTGCAATTTTCTGACAAAGAAAAATTTAGAAAAAAATTTCAGATCTGTATTTAATGAAAATACAGATCAGTTTTGAGTTTAGTGAAAAAATTAGATTTGAAATTGCAGATCAGTTTTGAGTTTTGAAAAAAAAAAAAAATCAAATCTGAAAATACAGATCAGTTGAGTTTTTATAAAAAAGCTTTGACAGTCATTAGCAGATTTTGAAATTTAAGAAAAAGAATTACAGAGGAACAATTTGTAACTAGGTCCTAAAACCATGTAATACTCAATTTATTAAGTTTGTATTTTTATTCAATCAATGATAAAGGAACAATTCAGTCATGTAAATTTGTATTTAATTTTTTCTTATTTGTTTGTATAAAGAATAAGTAGTGACTTCACACCACTTACCTAAACAGAGAGGTGTCTTGAAAAAGCACCCAAAAATCTCTTTTTTGTAAACCGTTGATTTTTTCGGTCTTTCACAGTGGCGACTTCGCTAGGGATGTCGAGGGCTAAGCTTCGTGTTAGACTTAAGTGACCAAATATGTACCCTTGCTTTGCATGTTCTTGCATGATATTGTTGTTTGTTTGTTTATGCATGTATTGAGATGTTTGTATGATATTTTTGTTTGTGTTACTATGTTTGTTTGTTAAGAGCTTTCCCTAACTGTCATAGTGTGTGCCATCAAAACAACAAATATGTATGCACCCCTTTCAACAACAATGTGGTGGTAGTAACCATGGATCATCGGTCTTCATTAGATTCAGGTACCCAGTGGCGAACTCACCAACTCATAGCCTAAAGTCATTGGATCATTTCTTGTTGAATGTAAAGGACAGACCATGCCGTTTGGACTAACACAATGTTCATTACATTATAAGTTGGGAGGTATAACGTCCTAGCTATGGGAAACAATGAAACAAGAAACCCACCCTACAACGTAATGACTTAGAACCTACCCTTAGGCTGGTCTATGTTAAAATTGCATTGCATGTTGTGTGTGTTTGTTTGGTTGATTGATTGATGTGGGTGGGGACCTAACTTTGATTAACCCGACCAAGCCTGTTATTAAGGGAGGATTTGGTCAAGATCCAAAGGAAGGTTGCAAAGAGAACCTAAGGTTGACACTTAAGCCCGTAGCTGCAGTTCCAAGCTTATCACTCCCGTTACGGAATTGAAGCCCATAAGCATAGAAGATACTTCACTGCTGCAACATCACAATCCCATATTTAACCTACAAGACACTTCAAACCCCGATCAAATCATTGAACATCCACAAATGGGGGGAGACACTTCAAACCCCAATCAAATTACCACGCACCTATAAATAGGGGGAGACACTTCGAACCCCTATCAAACAACCCAATACCTACAAATAGGGGGAGACATTTTGAACCCTGATCAAATGGCTCAAAATACGCAAATGAGGGGAGACATTTCAAAACCCAAGACATAGACCTGAACAACCCAACAAAAATTGCCCACATCACAAAGGAAGGGAGACACTTCAAACCCCCACATTTGGAGACTGACAAACCCACAGATTTATGGATTGATGATGAAGGCATGGATTGTATGGATGAAGACCCCCTAGTATTGATGCTGAGGGAAGAAGGGACTTACTGGGAGCCACTTGCCATCGTTGAAGCCATTACTAAGTTGAAGAACTGGGCATGGGAGGGAGCCGCCCACCTTATGGAGGACTCCGTGAAGAAGATCAAGACTGTTATGTAAAACACTCTTGCTAAGAAGATCAAGACCGTGGAGCCAGTTACCCCTGCCAAGAACATTGTTTTTGTCCCTATTGAGTCCATTTCTGCTAGTATTTCTATTCTTGTTAAGTCTGTTTGTGATAGTATTCCTATAGAGTCGGTTGCTATTGAGTCTGTTAAGAACTCTTTTCCTTATAATATGATTTCTTATTCTGCTTATTTATTGGCTTTGAATGTTTTTATTTCTGAAATTGGTAAAGAAACTTTTAATAATAAGGAATTTTTTTATTTCTAAAATTGGTAAAGAAACTTTTAATAATAAGGAATTAAAATAAGGACACCTAGAACCCATAAAAGAAGAAACCCAACCCATTAACCTGGGAGCTGATGATGAACCTAAAATGATACAAGTGGGCAATACTCTAACCACTTCTAAAAAAGATGCATTAGTGGCACGCTAACGGAATTCAAGGAGGTATTTGCATGGTCATACAAAGACATGCCTAGGATTGATACAGATATAGTATAGCATTGCATTCCAACAGATCCAACCATGAAGTCGGTCAAGCAAAAGTTGAGAAAAATGAAGCCAAAATGGACTCTCAAGATCAAAGAAAAGGTTAAGAAACAGTATAATGTAGGATTCCTGAGGGTGGTCAACTATCCAGAGTGGTTAACTAATGTGGTTCTGGTACCAAAGAAGGATGGAAAGGTCAGAATGTGTGTAGACATCTATATCTTGGTTGGCAATGTAGCAGGACATGCCTTGTTATCATTTATGGATGGATTTTCAGGATATAATCCAATTTAGATGGCTCAAGAAGATATGGAGAAGACCTCCTTTATTACTCTATAGGGGACATATTGCTACAAGGTCATGTCATTTGGCCTTAAAAACGCTGGTGCTACTTACCAAAGTGTAGTCACCATTTTGTTGCATGACTTGATCCACAAAGAAGTAGAGGTATATGTTGACGACATGATAGTGAAGTCCAAAGACTGTGTAGGACATATGCCAATTTACGGAAGTTCTTTGAAAGGATCCGGTTCTACAAGTTGTAGTTGAATCCAAAGAAGTGCACTTTTGGTGTAACATCCGAAAAGCTATTGGGGTTTATGGTAAGCCAAAGAGGAATTGAAGTTGATCCAGAAAAAATCAAGGCAATTATAGAGATGAAACCTCCAAGAACTGAAAAGGAGATCCGAGGATTTCTAGGGAGGATACAGTACATCAGCAGGTTCATAGCTCAGCTCACTATGACATGTGAACCAATCTTCCGACTACTCAAGAAGGAAGTTCCTACAGTGTGGAATGAACAATGCCAAGAAGCCTTTGAAAAGATCAAGAATTATCTAATGAAACCACCAATACCCGTCCCATCGGTACCTAAAAAGCCATTGTTGTTGTACTTACCACTACAAATACAACAATGGGGGCTTTACCTGCTCAATACCTAGAGGAGACTAGAAAAGAGAATGCAATATACTACATCAGCAAGAAGATGTTGCCTTATGAAGAAAAGTATTCACCACTTGAGAAGACATGCGATCACTTGTATGGGCAACCTGCAAACTTAGACATTATATGCTTGCCTTCAAAGTCTTGTTGATTGCAAGAATGGATCCTTTGAAGTATTTGATGAAAAAACCTGTGCAAGATGGGAAGACAGCTAAATGGGTTTTGCTCCTTCCAGAATTTGATATTAAATATGTGACTCAGAAATCTGTGAAGGGGAGAGCGATTGTTGATCACTTAGCCCATTGTTCGCCAGAAGAAGCTGAAGAAATCCAAGGAGACTTTCCGAATGAAGATATCATGGGGATTGAGGTAGAATCATGGCAGATGTACTTTGATAGAGTAGCAAATCAAAATGGGAGTGGTATTGGAGTCCTCTTAATTTCTCCAAAAGGAACACAATCTCGTTTTCTGGTAGACTAAACTTTCCTGCCACCTACAATGCCACTGAATTTGAAGCTTGTATTATGGGGTTATGAGCATCCCTAGGCCTTGGAGTAAAAGAGTTAGAAGTATATGGTGATTCAGTCTTGATAATTTCTCAAATTCGGAATAGATGGAAGATTAAGGAAGAGAGTTTGATGCCTTATCATGAATGTCCTCAGAGGTGGGCCTCAAAATTCAACAAGATCTAGTACCAATATGTGCCAAGGATGTAGAATCAGATTGTGGATGCTTTAGCAACACTGGCATCCATGATGGATGGGCCTATGGAAGATGAAACAAGACCGACAGTGGTGGACCAAAAAGAGGAACCAGCTTGTTGCATTTCAATAGAAGAAGATGAGGGAAAGAATGGGGAAGGTAAATGGTATTTAGACATTTTACAATACCTTAAGGATGGGACATACCCACCATCTGTAGACAAGAATGACCAACTAACCATCAGAAGGTTGTCTACTAATTACATTATTTATGGTGAAAGGCTTTATAGAAGATCATATGATGGAATTTATTTCCTTTGTGTGACCACTAAGGAAGCACAATAGATAATTGAATAGGTTCATGAGTCAAGCTATGGGCCATATATGAATGCACATATGCTATCACGAAAGATAATGAGGCAAGGTTATTACTAGACTACTATGGAAGCCAATTGTGCAGCTCATGTCTAGAAGTGCCATCAATGCCAAGTCCATGGAGATCTGAAGTACATGCCACCTATACCAGTACATACTATGACATCACCCTGGCTGTTCTCTACTTAGGGGATAAACATCAATGGGAAGATTTACCCAACAACATCTAATGGCCATGAATTCATACTTGTTGCTATTTCCTATTTCACCAAATGGGTAGAAGCTGCCTTATACAAGGTTCTGAATTCAAAGAAAGTTGCTCAATTCATTCAAAACAATATCATCTGCAGATATGGGGTACCACATGAAATTATCTTTGACAATAGGTTGCGTTTCAAGGGAGAAACAAAGAAGCTGCTACGACAGTTCAACATTCAATACCACAAGTCTTCATCTTACCGTCCTCAGACTAATGGAGCAGTTGAGGTTGCTAATAAAAATATAGGGCGAATCTTGAAGAAGAGCATGAAAAATTATGAGTATTGGCACATACAATTACCCTATGCATTCTGGGGGTATAGAACATCAATTCGATATTCCAATGGAGCAATTCCTTATTCATTGGTGTATGGGATGGAAGCAGTTCTTCCCATTTAAAAAGGTGTCACTAAGGACAGTATTGGAAAGTGAAATCCGTGAAGTAGATTGGTTACAAAGTAGGTTTGACCAGTTATGCATACTGGATGAAAAGAGACTCAAAGCCATGTATCATATTCAAGGTTACCAAAGGAGGCTTAGGAAAGTAATTGACAAGAAAGTAAGAACTAGTGATTTGAAGTTGGGGGATTTAGTGTTGAAAAAGATCCGAGCTCCGGTTCAAGATGCAAATGGGAAGTTCAAGCAAAATTGGGTAGGTCCATACATTATCAAGTAGACATACTCCGAGGAAGCAGTAAAGTTAATGGATTTAGATGCAAACCCTTTCACTGAGCCAACCAACATGGATCAGTTGAAGAAATACCACGTCTGAGGTGTTGTAAATTATGTTATTTCCCTTCATAGGCTTGATAAAAAAAAAAGGGTAGGTGGAAACCCGAAAGGGTGATCTACACAAAAGGAGAGTAAAAAAACAAAGAGTGAGAGAGCCTGCTAGGTTGAAAACTTGAAAGGGCAGCCTAGGCAAAAATTAAGGCAAATAAAAAATGAACTACGTGATGACTGGATCCTTCTACAAAGTGGGTACGTAGGCAACCATGCATTGGTTCAGTCACAACATTCCCAAACCCACCATTGGCCCATTAAGCAAAAATTGTTTTCCAAAATTCAACCATTTCATTAAACCATGTCATTATACAAAATCCAAAAAACCAAACCCTAAAACCCAAACCCTAAACCAAACCACAAAAAAACCAAACGCTAAAAACCTGAACCTTAAACAGAACCCTTAACCTCAAAGTCCTAGATAATTCCTAAACATAAGAGTTTTACATCAACTTTTAAATAAACATGGTTGATCATTGATTTCTTCTGTGATAGGTACTTCGTCATCCTTGTCCCCTTTTTTTAAATTCATAGTTGTTATCATCATGTCTTTCCCGATTGTCTCTGAGAAACTGCTTTCTCATAGCAACCATGTTAGCTTCTTTGTCAACAATCTTGTCCACCAACCAATTAGAGTATTCTGTAGTCATCTTGTGAAAGTGAACCATGACAAGATACTGATCCACTCAGTCAGCCATCTCTAAGCCCAATAGCATGTTCCTTATAGAAGTAGGATTGGTGTCCATAGGAGTGAAAGGTCTTCTTCTTTTTCCACCTCAAGAGTCTATCTGCTTTATAGAAAGTGGCCCTCCACAATCCAACTATGAAGATATGATTTGATCCTAAAGACCGCAGTAGAGGGGGTGGACACTTCCACTAATAACAATTCCATCGAATTGAGGCACTGGATTTCTTGCTTAAGAATTTCTCCCAGTCGCTCTCAGTTTGGAACTTAGTTTTGATGACAGTCCTACTAAGAAAACTACTAGAACCATAATTACCAGCTGTAGGCCTAGCAATCATATCCAGTATTCCATCAGCCATATCTGCAAAGTTAAAGGACTCACAAGAAAGTTTTGAGACTCTCCACCATGAAATAAAGCATCTAGTCCTAGAAAAGTTTATGCCAAGATCAGAGAAATAGGATTATCACTATCCATAATTTTACTCACAACACTTATGGCTCAAGCATTTGCAAAACCGTGCCTTCTAGTGTAAAGCAAAAATTCTCCCATGAAACGTAGGGCCAAGCCAAAAATTTTCTGCACATTGTTGGTCATTCCATAAATGCGTTTGTTAATCAGCCTTGAAACAATTGCATGAAGATTTACCATATGTCCTTCAACCATACTATTGGTAGTGGAAGTAGGATGACCAAGAGCTTCAGACAAAGATTCTCTATGCCTGGGATCATGGGAAACTGCTATGGATTTCTTGCTTGGATCATTACCCAGAATAGCGGAAAATTCTACAATTATGGGACAGAGTTCAGCAGTTTTAAATCAGAACACGTGATCTTCAGGATCCCAGAATTTCACAGTAGCATGAAGGAAGTCCCACTTGATTTTGATGTTTCTCAAAGCCTTAATTTCCTTTAGTTTATAGGCTGTAAAATTGGTCTTGGTACTGAAATCAAAGCTATGAACCCATCTGTTGATATCATGAATTGTTGAATGAGAAAAATTTTGGTTGCTAGCCATAAATGACTTTTGCTTGTGATTATTGTGTTTTGCTAACCTTGATGCAAAGATTTATCGCAGGGAAAGACCACTAATGTAAGCTACATCAGTTCTTAATCAGGTTTAAATAGATTTCAAAGAGTTTGTAGCTAAGTAGGAAAGTGTTTCATGGTCACACACGATGAAAATATTTTTCAAAAAACACGAAAAGACAAAATATGCGTTGGAAAAGTGTGAAAATTCGGCCCACCACGATCTAAGGCCAATGGTGTGACCAAGTGCCATTCGGCACTCTAAAAGTGCTGAACGACAATCTTCAAGGGCCAAATGGCACTCAGCTCTGCCAACGTTCATTTATGCAATTTTACATTTTCAGGCACTCTTGATCCATTTTTGACCCAGTTAAACACTCGAAAAGATTTTTTTGGTTAAACTGGGGCATTCAAATATGCCTAACTCATTTGTTTTCAAAAAAATCACCACCTGCATTATTATTTTCAAAAATTGATCAAATCAAGATTTTTCAAGTTCATGAATACATTTGTCAAACTAGGGGCATTCGACCATTTCTCCTTCATTTTCAAAAAAGGGACCACCTTCATCATTTTTTTTTTCCAAAAAAAAAAAAAAATCAAGATTCTAAGATTTCCAAAAAATCATGCATTCATTTTTAAACTAGGGGCATTCAACTCCGCCTCATTCAAATAAGTGCAGATTCCATTAGAGCCAATCAAGATAAGTTTAAATTGGTACTACAAGACCTCATCAGGTGAATTCTAAACTTGTCTCATTTAAAGTTTCTACATGATCAAGGGTAATTCCAAGGATAAAGAGCTAAACATGGAAATTAATACAAGATTATTTAAGGAACACTTTCTTTTGTTTTGCAGGAAAAATTAAAAATATAAATCAAACATCATTGGGACTTTGGGTCTGCCTGTGTAAAGACCTCCTCGACCAACCTCTAGAGGAACCACCTTCAGCACTTCCCTCTTGACTTGCATAGAATTGAGGATCATACTGACGGTTCTCAAGTTCAAGGTTTCTAATCCTTTCCTCCAAAGTTCTTCTAGTGGAATCAGCTGCTACCATTTGACCCACCTAAAAAGTCAGCAAAGTCAAGTGTTAGGTCCATTATCAAGAAAAAGTCCAAGCAAAAAACACTCAAAAAGCATTATTACATACCCAGCTCACCTCATTGATCACATATTGGGAAGACTGAGTATGAGCCAACAGTTGCAAGCCTCCGACCATTTGCACACTTTCGTCCACAAGATCAACATCAACCTGAAGCACAAATATACCAGATCCTGAGCCATTCAATAAGCCAAGGAGAAATAAGGACAAAGAATTGAACAAGCAAGAACATACCGGATCGGGCCAAGGGACGTTCAGTGTGTGCTCTGGCCTATCCAAAGGCATGGAAGTATATGTTCCATCAGGATTCACCACTTCATGTTTCCATGCCTTCATATTGCCATGTCAGAAAATGGGGATAAGTCTCCATGAAAGAACTAGAAGTGCCACCAGCCTGATGAGGAGAAGGAATATCTTTTTCCTTTCCTTCAGAAGATGAAGCTTGAAAGTCCAACATGCAAATATTGTCACCAAGCAGAAATATGGTAAAGGAACATACAAGATGAAAGTTTGACTTTAGAAGGGAAGGGAAATACAGATGCCACAAAAAAGCCGCCAAACAACCTTGCAATTGAGTTTGAATAAATTCAGAATAAGTCCCTGGTACTCCTAAAACAACATGGCCAACACGAGCCTGAGCAATCTCTTCATTAGTCAGAAGGTTAGCCAATCGGATGGAGGGACAAAGAGGAACCAAAATCATTGTAGAAGGATACACATGTTGAACTTGAGGCAATATCAGATCACCGAGTTACCAATATCTCCCATGCCTATATTCAAACAATACTTGACAGCTATTTAGCTCTAAAGCTTACTTACACTCATCATACTCTTTACATCTAGCCCAAGGATTTAAAGACATCTGAAAAATCACAAAAGAACCCAGAATATTAAAAAAAAAAAAAAAGAGAAAAGAAAAAATAAAAAAAGAGACCAAACCATAACCAATCACCAAAAACCACCATCAAATACCAAAAACCGCACAAAAAAGGGAGGAAGGACCCACATCATCAACAATCAAATTGTCAATCACCAAATGCCAAATCTCCAAAGAACGCCTGGAGGGCGTTGACAAACGGTATTTGGGCAACCAACGGAGAAATCTAGGATAAGTATTGTTAACCTCCTCTCGAATTTCAAGACCAACTCCAAAGTACTCATACATCTAAACCTGAAAAAAAAATTCACAAAACTATTACAATCTAGCCAAAATAGCTTTCCAAAACCCACACAAAGCCAAAAATTCTAAACCTCACTTGCCGTACAAATGGAGCACCACCTAAGCTTGAGAGACTACACTTGGAAAGTTGAGTCATGAAGTGCAAAAGGGTAGCATAAACCATACCACCCCAGTCATATTCTTGATTTGTTCAATATTTCTCAAGCTCCACAAATAGCGCAGGTTCACAATACTGCCTAAATCTGGGCACAAGAAAGTCCTAATGAAGAGAAGCATGAACATGATGGTACCCATTGCAATAGTATCACATTTTGCAATGTTCTCATACAACCACATCAAAGGGACATTTTCACTCCTCATTTTGGAAGGCACTACACCTAAAAGTCTCTTAATTTCCTTTGGAGTAAGGAAATCATTGACCTCAATTCTTTCACCACCTAATCTCAAACTGGTGATGACGAAAAAGTTGTAAGGTGTCAACATCACCTCACCAATGCCTAGAAAATGGAAGGTACACATGGTGTCCCAAAAGCGCTTTAACAAGGCGAGTAATTGGAGGTCCTTGTATTCATGAGTCTCCTAATACAATAAAATTTCAGAGAAAGTATCAAAGCTCACATCATTGATGATATTCCTAATGTCTGGAGACAATACTTCCCATATGCCCTTTAACATTTGGAGACTACTTCGACTGTTGAGGTTCTGCAACACAAAAATTTAGCTAATATTCCATGCCAAAAAATCTCATGCCAACAAAAAAATTCATGTCAATGAAAAATCCAATTCTAGGCCAAAATTTCCATACCAACAAAAATTTCCCATGACAAAAAAAAAAAAAAACACACATCCAAAGATCAATGTCTCACCAAAAAAGATCAATGTCCCATCAAAATTTTGCCATGACCAACAACACAAAAAAAATTCCTTGTCCAAAATCACAACTACAAAAAAAAAAAAAAAAAAAAAAAATTTCATATGTCCATACACAACTATAAAATTTTCCTATAATCGTACACAGCCAAAATTTTCCTACATGTCCAAAGTAACCATAAAAAATTCCTACATGTGCATGCACAACCAAAAAAATCCCTACATGACCAAAATTATAACCACAAAATTTTTTCCATGACCTAACATCACATACCCAACAAAAATTTTTCCATAGCCTAAATTTCATGCTCATAAATTTCTTCCATAACCACAAATTTTTCACAATGTCAATGCCCACAAAATCCAAGCTGAAGTTCATTCAACAACATCACAAATTACCAACATTGCCAAAATTCATGACTTACCAACATTGTCCAAGTTACACCACGACTAAAAACTACAACACTTCAAAAATGCTCTAAAGCCAAGATTACAACATGATCAATCATACAATGCCATAAATTCCAACAAGATCACACAACAAAATGACAATGTCTCACCATCAAACTTTCAATGAAGCATGGAAACTGTTAGGATATGTGCCCTTAAATCCTATTGTATGATACTATGTATGATATTATGTATGACATTATGTGAGAAATGATGTATGACTTAATATTGTATTTAATAAAGTTACTTTATTCTTATCTAAAATAATGGTAACATGAATATTCGGACATTATCAAATAGTCCATGAGATGCATAGTATGTGATTTATGTGATTTAGTCACAGAAGATATAGATCACAAGTTCTTTGTAAACTCAGAATTTTGGTTCGTAGTCGGTGATGAAATTGGGCATTTCATCTGCGAAGACTATAACATATTAACTACGATGATTTGTCTTGATCATGGAAGTGGTGACTTCTAGTTGATATGTTGATATGTTTTAAGAGTTAAGACATATTGAACTGGACTGCTGTGAGATTTATTATTCTCCTAACGACTGTCAATTGAATAATAAATCTCACGACTTGTATTCACATGAACTTTTAATCCTGAGAGAATAATGGACCTGATCATGAAATGTAGGTTGCTTTGATATATTAGGAGTGAGATCTAAAGTAACGGTCAAAACCTCAGTATGTTGGGCAGCCACATTTAGTGTTGATGGAACATATATTCTCAAGATGGAATTCATAGTCTCTTAACGGAGATATAAAATATTCCCTTGAGATAAGTTTAATGGGTACAGTTATTCAGAGAGTTAGGCCTAACCACTTTAGTAAGACTAAAGTATATATTTATGAAATTGGATTTCACAAATATATGGTGAATAACTCAAAATGATTAAACCGGGTACTTAAGGATTAAGATGTAGTAATTTACAAAGTGGCAGTCTATATATTCATGACTTTGTATTACTACGAATATTTTATGAAGGGGTTGCATGTATAATAAAGTCTTGGGATATAATTTATTAATGAGGCCTAGAGTGCAATTATATTTATATAGTGGTATTAAATATAATTAATGGTAACTTTGGACTTGTCAAGAGTTGACAGAAAAGCCCAAGGCCCATTGGAGCTAGTGTCTTATTTGTTCCCTTTTGGTCCCACTCCAAGCCACACACTAAAGCCCAATTGGGAAGGCCCAAAAGGCTAGCCCAATTAGATAATCAGTTATGTGGAGAGAAACATACAGAATTTTATATCGAATAAAATGGTTTGTATGTTTAAGATAATAAGATAATAAATAGGAAGAGAGACACTCTTTCATATTCTCTCTAGAAAACATAGAACTGATTGAGAGACCACACATCTTGGGCATCAAGTGGAATTGGAGTGAAGATTGAAAGTCTTCCCGAGTACTTCTTCATTCGGTTTTGAATTTCACCCCATCAAGGTATACTCTCTTGTTCTTATATTCTGAAACCTACATAGTGCATGTTATCAATTGCGAATGAAGTAGATCCGTTTATTTTCCGCTGCGTATGTTTTGTATGCGATGCAAACATGATGATTTCCTAACAGAAACAACATTTTTCCAAACAAAGAAACTAAAGAAAACTCACCTTGAAGTCCATGTGGGAATGTGGAGTATATGTCTTGAGGTCTTGAAGGAGCCCCCTCCTTATCATTCCATTCAAATGATGAATGATATTTCTGTTGGAAATAATTTGTTTGTATCGCATACAAAACATACGCAGCGGAAAATTAAAGGATCTACTTCATTCGCAATTGATAACATGCACTATGTAAGTTTTAGAATATAAGAACAAGAGAGTGTACCTTGGTGCAGTGAATTTCAAAACCGAAGATAATAAGTACTCAAGAACACTTTTAATCTTCACTCCAATTCCACTTGATGCCCAAGATGTGTGGTCTCTTAATCAATTATGTATGAATGTTCTAGAGAGAATATGAAGGAGGCTCTAACACCAACATATAAACCATTTCATATTCATAAAATTCTGTATGTTTTTCTCCACATAACTGATTATCTAATTGGGCTAGCCTTTTGGGCCTTCCCAATTGGGCTTTAGTGTGTGGCTTGGAGTGGGACCAAAAGGGAATAAACAAGACTCTAGCTCCAATGGGCCTTGGGCTTTTTTGTCAACTCTTGATAAGTCCAAAGTTACCATTAATTATATTTAATACCACTATATAAATATAATTGCACTCTAGGCCTTATCAATAAATTATTTCTCAAGACTTTATTGTACATGCAACTCTTTCATAAAATATTCGTAGTAATACAAAGTCATGAATGTAGACTGCCACTTTGTGAATTACTACATCTTAATTCTTGAGTACCTGGTTTAATCCTTGTTAAGTCATTTATCATATATTTATGAAATCCAATTCCATAAATATATACTTTAGTAAGTCCTTGCTAAAGTGGTTAGGCCTAACTCTCTGAATAATTGAACCCATTAAACTTATCTTAAGGGAATATTTTATATCTCCGTTAAGAGATTTTGAATTTCATCTTAAGAATATATCTTCCATCAACACTAAATGTGGCTGCCCAACATACTGAGGTTTTGACCATTAATTTAAATCTCACTCCTGATATATGAAAGCAACCTACACTTCATGATCAGGTCCATTATTCTCTCAAGATTAAGAGTTCATGCAAATAGAAGTCGGGAGATTTATTATTCAATTGACAGTCGTTAGGAGAATAATAAATCTCATAGGGGTCCAGTTCAATATGTTTTAACTCTTAAAACATATCAGCATATCAACTAGAAGTCACCACTTCCATGATCAAGACAAATCATCTTAGTTGACATGTTATAGTCTTCGCAGATGAAATGCCTAATTTCATCACCGATTATGAACTAAAATTTTGAGTTTACAAAGAACTTGTGATTTATATCTTCTGTGACTTTTCACATAAATCACATACCATGCATATAATGGACTATATGATAATGTCTGAATATTCATGTTGCCATCATTTTGGATAAGAATAAAGAAACTTTATTAATCACAATATTAAGTCATATATCATTTAATACATAATGTCTTACATAATATCATACATGGCATATTACAATAGGATTTAAGGGCACTAATCCTAACAATTTCTTTCCATGAGAAGTAAGAAAAGAGGGTCCATTGGAAAAAGATGACATTTTGGTGCAAAGAAAAGATGGGTTTCACAAAAATAGGTGTATAGCAAAAGTGGTCAAGAACACAAGGATCTAAAAAAATATTGAGGGAGATGAGTGAAGGAAGGTTGAGAAGCTTAGAAAAGTTTTTTTTTGTTGGAGAACAAATAGTGAGGTGAAGAAGAAAAATCAAGGTAAAGATGGAGTGAAAAGTGTTAATGGGGGGCCAAAATTCAGCCCCCTCACTTAAACTCAGCTGAGTTGCTGAGTCAACTCCCAAAAAATAAAAAATAAAATTCTTTTTCTTTTTCTTTTTCTTCTTTTCTTTTCTTTTTTTTTTCTTTAAAAAAATCATGAAAAGAGAAGGTTCATATTGATTTCCAAACAAAAAAGAGAGAAAAGAAAATTCTTGGAGTGGATTAAGGATAAAAGATTCATTTTCAAATTCCAAATTTTCAAATCCCAAATTTTCAATTCAAAATTTTCATTTTTGAGTTTAAAATTCCACATTCTAAATTTCAAATTCAATCTCAAAATTTAATGTTCAAAATTTCAAGATGCAAAATTTCAAAATTTGAAGTTGCAAATTCTCAACTTTAATGTTCAAAATTTCAAGTTGCAAATTCTCAAATCTCAAGTTTCAAAAATTTCAAGTTGCAAATTTTCAAAATCTCAAGTTTCAAAATTTCAAGAAGCAAAGTTTCAAAGTCTCAAGTTTCAAGCTTCAAAATCTCAAATTCCAAGTTTTGAGTTTCAAAGAGAAAAAATCTTTTTCAAGGAACCACAAAAATCCATCAAGGTTTTCTTGCTAATGGAACTTTTTTTTTTTCAAATCAAGAAAGAACAAAGGAAAATCACAACGTAGCAACAAAGCCCTCATCATTTAAAGTCTAATCCCAAATTTTGACTTTTTGTAGGCGACACTTGAATCAAAGTTGAAAAGCCCATTAATCGACATTCCAGCAGTCAGATAGAAGTTGAAATGCCCTTTGATCGACATTCCAGCAACTCATATTGAGGTTGAAAGGCCCCTTGATCGACATAGCTCCGATTTCGAGGTTGAAAAGCCCCTTGGTTCCCTTTCATCAAGATTGGGGTTGAAAAGCCCCTTGGTTGCCACAGCTCTGGTTCTATGGTTGAAAAGCCGATTGGTTCCCTTTCGTCAAGATCGAGGTTGAAAAGCCCCTTGGTCGTCACAGCTCAGATTGAGGTCGAAAAGCCCCTTGGTTCCTTTTCGTCAAGATCGAGGTTGAAAAGGCCCTTGGTCTCCATAACTCAAATCAAGGTTAAAAATCCCCTTGGTCACCGCAGCTTAGATCGAGGTTGAAAAGCCCCTTAGTTGCCATAGCTCTGGTTCTGAGGTTGAAAAGCCCCTTGGCTCCCTTTCGTCAAGATTGGGGTTGAAAAGCCCCTTGATCGCCAAAGCTCAGAGAGACGTTGAAAAGCTCCTTGGTCACCACAACTCCGATTCTGAGGTTGAAAAGCCCGTTGGTTCCCTTTCGTCAAGATCCAAGGTTGAAAAGCCCGTTGGTTCCCTTTCGTCAAGATCCAAGGTTGAAAAGCCCTTTGGTTACTTTCCATTTAAATCCTAGGTAGAAAAGCCCTTTGGTTACCATCCACAATCAAATTGAGATAGAAAAGCTTCTTGGTCACCTCAATCATCAAGAATCATTTCAAAATTCATTAGTTATCAAGTAGGTCAAGTTTTTAAAATTTCACTTTTTTCAAAAAGGTAAGGCACTAGTTCTATGATCCAAGATTTTAGGTTCAAGGGCTAGGTAATCTTTGAAAATTCAACCTCAATTAAATTGTGGCCACTAAAATTAGTGTCTTTGTTTTACATTGAAATTCGCTTTCCAAGCTCTTTCAATGAGGGGCATTTTGTAGACACTCGATTTTGCACCTATAATTTAAACAAGGAAGATGACTAGAATGACTATTCATGTACCCAAAATTCATGATTGCATTACATGCATAAATTTGTTCATTGCATATCATAAAAATGATCTCGAGGTTCTAACGGTCGCGACGGTATGCCCTATTTCCAAATCAGACCGTCGGATTGTAGGATATTACAGGATCAAGTTTGCACGGTCAGCATGCATTGTGTCTAGGTAGAGTCAACCATGCATGATTAATTTAAATTAATTCTGATTGGTTAAACAATTAGAATTAATTAAATAATTTTGTGATTGGTTGTTAGTTAATGTCAAAAATAGGATTGCTTGCATGAGAATAAAGGGGATAATTGGATAACAATAAAATTGTGGATAATCAAGACTTTATCAAGATTTTTTAGAATATTTATCTACAAGATAATTTTTGTTGAAAAGACCTAAATTATCTAGAAAAGAGTTTAATTTTTAGAATACGGATTAAAAATGCGTCTAAGTGCAAGTCCTAGCTCAAAAAACCTAAAAAAAGGAGTCTAAAACGCACCCAAACTCAAAAGCAAGGTTGGCACCCAAAAGTGCAGAATAAAAGTGCCATTCAAAACTTTTGGAGTGTGGAACGGCACTTTCAAAGTGCTGAATGGCACATAATTGGGCTTCGGCCTAAGGGCATTGGGGTTACGTGAAAACACATTGTTTTCTATTTTTTAGCGATAAGGACGCATCCCAATTCATATTCTGATCGTCTAAGCTATTTTTTTTAGCCTTCCAACCTCTATAAATAGAGACTGGATCAAAAAATTCAGGACGAATTTATCACGCTCTCAAATTTCCCCTCTTTCTGAATTACTTTTTTTGGCATTTTCTCTCTTACGTTAAAGAAGTTCTGGAGGCTTTAGTCTTAAGAATTTTTTTTTTGTAAGTAAGGATTTTTAGGTTTCAAAGATAATTGCATAAATTTCTTTGAACCCAAAAATATTCTCTCAAGAAAAGAGTACGCCTATGCAAGAGGTAGTTTTTCTTAACTTCTTCTTCTTCTAACTCTTTCAATTTGATAATGCATGAATGAATGTTTGTTTAGTTTTAATATTTAAATGTTCATATCATGTGTTGTCGATATTTTCTTTATTGGAATATGTTTTTAACGTTTTTATTGTCAAGATCTATTTTTTTGTTTCAAAAATCTACTTGTTATCATATTTAAAAAAATAAAAATAAAATAAAAACTGATTTGCATCTTCATTAGATGCAGATTTGAATTTTTCCTAATCAAAAAACAGATTTGCATCTTCATTAGATGCAGATCTGAATTTTTCTTAATCAAAAAATAGATTTGCATCTTCATTAGATGCAGATCTGAGTTTTTCTCAAGCAAAAACTGATTTGCATGTTCATTAGATGTAGATTTGAATTTTTTAACAAAAACTGGTTTGTATCTTCCTTAGATACAAATTTGATTTTTTTTTTAAATCCATAAAACTTATCTATATCTTCTTTAGATATTTGAAATTTTGTCAACAAAGCAGATTTTGAAATAGAAAAGTCATGAGTAGTTTTGTTTGTTTTGTTTGATGTGTGTAGCGTAGGTTTATTTTATGAATATAGGCATCTTCTAAAAAAAATCTTTTTCTTATTTTATTTCACATAAAAAACAGATTTGATTTTTTTCTAATTCTCTACAAATCTAAAATTTTTTTTTATAAAATAAATCTGATTTTTTTTTTTTCATATAAACCAAAAAAAAAAAAACAATTTTTATTTTGTTCCAAAATAGATCTAATATTTTTGAAGCAAAAGACCTTTTTTTTAACAAAACAAATCTGATTTTTTTCTTTGCCAAAGCTATTTTTTTTATATACCAAAATAGATTTAATTTTTCTAATCCAAAATCAATTTTTTATCATAGCACAAATTTGAATTTTTTAACAAAGAAGAGGATGCATTCATAAATAGACTTATGTGATTTAGTTTTTTTCATGTAGGATAATGTGTCTCAACTTCTGTATGGCCGATACGAGAACAAAGCATGATTTTTCTATGGCTGTGTATCTAGTCTCATAATCATGGAACCTTTTGCTCAAATAGTATACGGCTCTCTCATTCTTATCATCGTCTTCTTGTGCAAGCATATTTCCAACCGTATCCTCTATTATAAAAAGATAGAGGAGTAGTGGTTTTCCGTGCATCAGGGGGACCAAGATAGGAAAATGGAGGAGATATTCCTTAATGAGCTCAAAAGCTTTCTGACATTTATCATTCCTCTCATGGGGTTCATTCTTTCTTAGAAGCTTGAAGATGGGCTCACAGGTGGAAGTGAGCTTGGCAATGAATCGGTCAATGTATTGTAATCGACCCAAAAATCCCCTTATCACCTTCTCGTTTTTGGTGGAGGCATTTCTAATATGGCTTTGATCTTTGATGGGTCAACTTTTATCCCTCTATCACTTACCAAAAAGCCTAACAACTTCCCCGTGGTTACTCCAAAGGTGCACTTATACGGGTTCAATCTCAGCCTATGCTCCTTGATCCTTTCGACAAACTTCCTCAAGTTAATGATGTGACTCTCTCTCTTTCCTTGGATTTCACAATAATATCATCAACATACACTTCAACATCATGGTGCACCATATTATGTAATAAGGCTGTGGCCATTCTTTGGAAAGTCGACCTGCATTCTTGAGCCCGAATGACATTAACAATAAATTCCCCATTCTATGGTGAAAGTAATCTTAGTCATATCCCTAGGAGCCATTTTAATTTGGTTATATCCCGAGTAACCATCCATGAAAGGTATCAAGGCAATACTAGCAGTGTTATCCACTAACACATCTATGTGAGGAAAAGGAAGTCATTTTTAAGAAAATCCATAAAATCCACACACGTTCTTACCTTCCCATCTTTCTTGGGTACGAGCATAACATTGGCTATCCACTCGGCTTGGTGTACGAGTTTGATGAACCCTACCTTCAATTGCTTTGTGACCTCTTCTTTGATATTTAGAAGCCATTCGATTCTTATACGCCTCAACTTTTGCTTAATGGGCACCATGTGTTATGAGTGTCAATGTGATGTTAAGCTATCTCGGGATCAATACTGGGTATATCTTCATAGGACCATGCAAACACCTCTTGAAATTCAGTGAGTAACTCTTTGAGATCTTTTTTTTCTTTTTCGTTTAAGGTTAGGCCAATTTGAATTAAACGTGGAGTCTCATCATTTCCTAAATTAAGAGTTTCAAAAGTTGATTCCTTAGGTTCAATTTTCCATTCCAATTTTTTATTAATTTCATTTTCAAATTCTTTTGAATAATTTATGTGCGGAATTTCAAAGTTATAGTAATCTTCAAAGTGGCAGCTATATTCATGACTTTGTATTACTACGAATATTTTAATGAAGGGGTTGCATGTATAATAAAGTCTTGAGATATAATTTATTAATAAGGCCTAGAGTGCAATTATATTCATATAGTGATATTGAATATCGATGGGATAGCAAAAATTACCATTTCTGGTTCGTCCATAGGGGTCGTCCATGAGGCAAAGGCCAAATATTCAGATAGGTCGTCTATGGACTAAGGAGTCGTCCATAGGCAAAACGCACGGACGACCACATGACATTTACGAAATTTTTAAGTATGGATCTACTCACATGTCTTGAGAATTCGAACCACAGAATTCTGGAGCGGGAACCAAACCCATATTCATCGCCACAAATTCCTCACAAATGCTCAACTTCCATCAGCAGTTGTAACTTCTATAGCCGTTGAGGAAGTTACTAAATCAATAACCGCTCCAAGGTTCTCTATATAAAGACTGGCCTGTATCAAATCAAAGTAAGTTTTTTTTTTTTTTTTTTTTTTTTTTTTTTTTTTTTTCTGACATTACTCCCCAAAAGTTGGAACTTGATTTTCAAGAGAGAAACTAACTTAGTCATCGGAGGGGACTTGGACAGTCCACCCTGGTCGCTTTTTGATAATGTGTTCATCCTTGTAGGCCTTCGCAACAACCATTAGCCCATCGAAGCCGGAGCATTCAGCCTACTGATTCTGTGCAGCATCAAATAAAACTAATGGTAACTTTGGACTTGTCAAGAGTTGACAAAAAAACCCAAAGCCCATTGGAGCTAGAGTCTTATTTGTTTCCTTTGGTCCCACTTCAAGCCACATACTAGAGCTCAATTGGAATGGCCCAAAGGGTTAGCCCAATTAGATAATCAGTTATATGTAAGGAAAGAAACATGCAGAATTTCAATAAGACTTTTCATAAGGTTTTGATTAAGATCACATAAGAACATGAAATGGTTTGTATGTGAGTGTTGGACATTCTCTTATTCTCTTCTTGGAAACTGATTGAGAGACCACACTTCTTGGGCATTAAGTGGAATTGAAGTGAAGATTAAAAGTGTTCCCAAGTAATTCTGATCTTTGAATTTTTTGAATTTTATCGCACCAAGGTACGTTTTCTTATTCTTAAATTCTGAAATTTACACAATACATGTTATCAATTGCGAATAAAGTAGATCTATTAATTTTTTGCTGCGCGTAGTTTGTATGCGATACAAACATGTATTTTTTCAACAATTGGTATCAGAGCGGTTTTCAATTTTGAATCTATATAACATGTTTTGTGAGTTTTGGAATTAGAGATAATAGTTTCATATTGTTAGATGATTATGCATTTAATTTTCTGCATGGTTGTTGAAACTATGATTTGATGAAAACTGATATTGATGTTATGATGTTGTTTAAATTTGAATTTAAGTATGTTAAATTGATCTTTAAGGCTATAGCATCAATGGAATTTAGTTTTGAAATCAAATTCCGCCTATCATGTTCATATTGTGGTTGTTTGTGTTTGACTTATCATTACTAGTCTTAGCTAAGTTGCCATTTTCGGCTGATGTTTTAAGAGACTATACTCTAGAGTCTAAGATCAGGGTTGAGAGGGCCCTTATGGATTTGAGGGAGTGCCTGAGGAAGGCCGTTAGGGATAGAGACTATTGTAGGGAGCTTCCGATACCCTTATGGAGGATATTGAGGAGATAAACATTGCACATGAGAGTGAGCTTGCTACTCTTAGGATGGAGCTTGATCGGAGAGGGTCGGCCCATCCCGGTATAAAGGCATTGTGTGTTTAATTGAGATCCCTGGTTGCGGGTTAGGAGGATGATCTTGCAGATCTTACTCAGAGTTTTGCCTCTTTGGATCATACTTAGGTTGAGGAGAAGGCTGCACTGGAGGCCGGCAGGGCCAAGACTAGTAACAGGGCTGATGGCTTAGCATTAGAGCTAGTATAGGTGAAGGCCTATATTCATTCCACTTTGAGCATGGAGTATGGGCGAGAGGGTGATGAGCCTAGTGAGCCTCAGTTAGCCTTTCGTCGCCTTCAGACTGAGTTGGCTGAGAGGGAGGAGGCTTTGAGATTTGCTACTGCAGAGGTGGGCATTTTGTAGGTTTTGCTGGGGACCGAGGGACAAGGGCCTACTTCTGATTCCGTGATGGAGAGGGAGCTTATTTGTCTTCGACATTCACATGACAGACTCAGGGGGGTTGCCAAGGACCTACGCTTTGATGCAGCCGGGTTACTTTGTACTTATACTCATGATGACCCAATTCTCCGTATTGGTTTGGGGAGATTATGCCAGGACGTGTCTGGTCGCGTGGGCCATGTTTAACTTGCTGGTGTTCTTTTCCGCTTATTTTGTTTCTGCACATGAGATATGTAGTTAGTATCCTACCATGTATGGAAAAGTCCGTCGTAAATTGCTAGGCAATTGTGTAAGGCCTTCCTCTTTTTGATCGAGTTCTTAAAGCATAGTCTAGTTTGTTAGGCATGCTTAGAAACTGAGAGATGGTTGAGAGAGATGCTTATGATGATATTTAGGATATATTTATGAGATGAGATTTCATGTTTTGGCATCAGAATGCACGAAAGAAACTGAATGGCATAATACGGGCATGTTAATGAATACGAAGGCAAATGCTTTGAAAATGCAAGATTATACAAATAAGTGATAGATGTAAATCCTTGCATATCAATATCTTATTTTTCCAAGGAAACATTCTGTTCTAGACAGATCTTTTCCTTTTCCCATTGAGGTACATTTCCTATTGGTATGAGCCAGAACATCTTGAGAAGACCATCGGGTCGTGACAGTATTGTAGACAAAGTGCGATCTCGGAAGTGTCTTCATATCTTGTATTGGACGCTGTGTCCATCTAATCTTCTGATCTTGATCATATATCTAAGGGGATTCAAATGACTGATTTTTCTTTTAAGTGTGACCGAACCAAGATGGCTGTGTACCTACCTCCACTAGAAAGGATCATGTCATCACGTAGTTCAACTGAATTTTAATTGCCTTAATTTTTGCTTAGACCGCCCTTTCGGGTTTTCAATCTAGTAGGCTTTCTCACACTCCTTCTTTTGCTCTCCTTTTGCGTAGACCTCCCTTTTGGGTTTTCAATCTACCTTTTATATTTTCTCACACTCTCTTTCTTTTGGTTGTCCTTTTGCGTAGACTGCCCTTTCGGGTTTTCGATCTACCTTTTTTCATTTTTTTTTGTTCTTTTTTTTGTTGACATAAAAATATAGAAATGAGGTGCACTGAGAGGCTCCTTCATGCAAAGCACCATATAACGGTGTCAGAATTGGTGGACATATTGAAGTCATGCCCGTCCATGTTGGCTAGAATCAAGGCTCCTCTGGAAAAGGCCTTCTTTACCATATATGGGCCCTCGTAAGTTGGGGCAAACTTTCCTCTGTGGTTAGGCATGGCCTGGTTGTGCTTCTGCAAGACTAGATTGCCTTTTTTGAAGACCTTGGGTCTAACTTTCTTGTTGAATGCTCGCTCAATGCGGTGTTGGTACAACTGTCCGTGGCACATTGCGGTCATGCGCTTTTCATCTATCATGTTCAGTTGCTCATATCGGGAATGAGCCTATTCAGCTTCTGACATCTTTGCTTGAGATAAAATCCTGAGAGATGGGTTTTCTACCTTTGCGGGGAGGATGGCCTTCATGCCATATACTAATGAATAAGGGGTCGCACCTGCGAAAGTACGTACAAAGTGTGATATGTGCACAAAGCAAACGGCAAGCACTCGTGCCAATCCTTGTATGTGTCTGTCATCTTCACGAAGAGTTTCTTTATGTTCTTGTTAGCGGCTTCCACTGCACCATTTATCTGAAGGCGATAGGGAACCGAATTTCTGTGCTCGATCTTGAACTGTTGGTAAAGTTGCTGGATCATTTTCCCATTTAGGTTCGCCCCATTATCTGTAATGAGCTCTCCCAGCACGCCATAGCGGCAAATAATGTTATGTTTCAGGAACCGAGCTACCATTGCTTGAGTGACACTTTTATACAAAGCGGCTTCCACCCATTTGTAAAATAATCAATGGCCACTAAGATGTACTCATGACCATTTGAAGCTTTTGGAATCACGGGTTCGATGACATCCATACTCCAAAGTGCAAAGGCTAAAGGAGCGTTCTTCCTGTCTTGATAGGCCTGGCAACAGTGGCATGTCCTCACATGTTTAATGCAATCACTTTCCATGGTGAGCCAGTAGTAACTGGCTCTCATAATCTTATGAGCCAACAAGGGTCTACTAGCATGAGCTCTGAGTAAGCCTTTATGCATCTCTTTCATCAGATGATTAGCCTTAGAGGCATCTACACATTGAAGCAGGGTAGAATCGTGGTTCCTTTTGTACAAGACGTCTCCACTCAAGAAAAATTGGCTGGCCATGTGCTGGATAAACTTTTTTTCACTGTTCGTTGCACTAGACGGGTATTCACTATTCTTGATATAAGCCTTGATATCATGGTACCATGGCTTTCCATCGGCTTTAACTTCGATACTCATGCATTCTTCGATGTTCATGCAATAGGTTGGAATGCCACAAACTTCTATATGCAATTGCTGCATATCATCTCTTTCTGATAACTTGACCATGCTAGCCAAGGTAGCCAAGGTGTCTGTAAACTGGTTGTGTGCTTGGGACAAATAGGAAAATGTGATGTCTCGAAATTTCAAAATCAAGCGATTGACACATTTCTGATACAGAATCAACTTGGTGTCTCGGGCTTGCCATTTTCATTCGATTTAGGAGATGATCAACAGGGAATCTCCAAAGACGCTCAAGTCATAGGCGCCGAATTCTAGGGCCACTTGCAGGCTGACTATGCATGCTTCATATTTTGTGATGTTGTTGGTGCAATCAAAATTCAGCTTGACTGAAATACAGATTTGTTGGCCCTTGGGGGAAACTAAGATTGCTCTAACTCCATTTTTGGTAGAATTGGTGACTCCATCAAAATAAAGCTTGCAACACCACGGTTCCACATTGTCTGGTTTTGGGTCTAGTGCCATGACATCCTCATCAAGGAAGAGGGATTCTGAAAGTTCTGGATCATTCAACGGCTGGTCCGCTAGGTGATCGGCTATGGCCTGGCCCTTGATGGCCTTTCTTGTCACAAACACAATGTTGAACTCGAAGAGAAACATTTGCCAACGGGAGATCTTCCCTGTAAGAGCTGGCTTATCAAAGATGTACTTAATGAGATCCATATTGGAAATGAGCCGCGTGTTGTAGTAAAGCATGTACTGCCGCAATTTGTGCAAGACCCATACTAAGGCACAACACGTCTTCTCAATGGCAATGTAGTTGATCTCACATCTGGTGAACTTTTTGCTTAAGTAGTAAATCGCCTTTTCTTTCTGGTTGGGCTCAGCCAATTGGCCCAACATGCAACGCATAGAGGTTTCTTGTACCGCTAGGTAAAGGATCAACGGACATCTCGGTGTTGAGGGAACTAGAACAGGAGGGTTCAACAAATACTACTTGATCTTGTCAAAGGCCACTTGGCACTTATTTGTCCATTCTATCTTTGTGTCCTTCAAGAGCTTGAACAGTGGATCATATGTGGCAGTCAACTGCACTATGAAACGAGCTATGTAATTGACTTTGCCTAAGAAGCTGCGAATCTGTTTCTTGGTTTGTGGTGTTGGCATGTCCCAAATAACTTGGACTTTTGCTGGGTCCACTTCAATTCCTCTTTGGATGACTATAAAGTTGAGCAATTTCCCTAAACTAACTCTGAAGAAGCACTTGTTAGGGTTTAGTCTCAATTTGTACTTGATAAGGCACTTGAATAGCTTTCTCAAATATATTAAATGATCCTTGGAAGTGCAGGATTTGGCAATCATATTGTCTACGTAGACTTCGATCTCTTTGTGCATCATATCATGGAACAAGGTTACCATGGCTCGCTAATAAGTAACACCAGCATTTTTTAAGTTGAATGGCATGACATCATATGTATAGGTTCCCCAATGAGTGGTGAATGCTGTCTTGGCTTTGTCTTCTTCGGCCATTTTGATCAGATTATAACCTGAGAATATATCCATAAAGGAGAAGAACATGTTGGTAGTGGTATTATCGATCAGTGTATCGATATGTGGCAATGGGAAATTTTCCTTAGGGCTGGCCCGGTTCGAATCTCTGTAATTAACGCACATGCGTACTTTTTCGTCTTTCTTAGGCACGGGAACAATGTTGGCGACCCAATTTGTGTAGGCTATCGCGGTAAGGAAACCAACTTTCAACTTTTTTATACTTCTTCTTTGATCTTCAAAATGATCTTAGATTTCATCCTTCGAAGGGCTTGCCACACTGGATGGCATTCTGGCTTAACTGGAATTCTGTGCACAACAATCTCAGTATCTAACCCTGGCATATCTTGGTAAGGCTAAGTGTAGATCTCTCTGAACTCTTTGAGTAGCGCTATAAGCTCATGTTTCAAGTCTTTAGGAAAGTTTACCCTAATCTTGACAGGTTTTTCATTCTCGCCTTCATCAACAAGGTCAACCGCTTTTGACTCTTCTATGTTGGGCTTGGACCCTTCGCTTTCTCTATTTAAAGCTTCCAAAATATCATGAGGCAAACTTGAAATTTCCTCTAATCCTTTAACATCATGATCCAACTCTATTGTTTCATTCACGTCATCAATACCCTTGTTATGGCAATAGGGCGATGTACCCGCTTGGGAATCCGAATAGATCCTATAGAATGGAACATATACAGAGAAACATAAGATAATTTGCACACACATATTCATAGGAAAGCATATAAAGAGATAAATGCAAGAATTTCTTGAAAAATACGCTGGATAATTTCATTAATGGGTTCTAGATAGGGTGAGAACAAAGTTCATGCCTGATAATGATAACAGGGAAATGTTTGTTTGTTTTTTTTTAAAGGAAATAAATTGGGGAAATGCAAACAAGGAATGCAGAAAATAAGAAATGACATGCAAAACAAGCTAGATATGCTATTCCAACTCTTTCGGGCAATTGGAGGACCCAACCACGCGATGATGAAACACTCCTTACTCAGCCGGTGCAACCATAAAGCAAGGCTCGATGGTCTAGTGGCCTACTGTCTCACCTAGCACACCGGGCCTAATAGTAAAAGTTAGATCATCCCCTGGGGATATGATAGAATTCACTGATAATTCTTCAGCGCAAAAGCAGATGAGACAAGCTACATCTAATTCTTCCTCGCATGATTCCTGTGCCATTTCTGATCTGATGACCTCGGCCAGAGCTAAAAAAGTGACCCTGATGTAGGGAATAGACATCTTTTGGCCAATGCACTTCCTTTTCTTTCCTTTGGAAGCCTGGAAAAGTTCTTCATCAGAGGGGTTGTACCCTAGACTGAAACCTTCTTTATTGTCTAGGACTTCAATCAGAAAAGCACTCCCATGTCTTACAGCACCGAGGCCTTGGCCTAACTGATAGCCAAATTTGAGCATCTCCTTGGCAACCATTAAAGTAGGGAAGGGCCATGCTGACTAGAGTTTTGAAGCTCTAGAGATCATGGAGACTAGCTTGAAACTGTGGAAAGTTGCCTCCGGAAAGGCATTAGCACCAATGTAGGGATAGAAGTCTCCTTGAAGATAGTCAAGGGTTCTTCAGCCATAATAGGGATCACCTGATCTTTGAAGGGGAACTTAAGCCTTTAGCGAAGGGTAGAAGCAACTGCGCCCGCAGCGTGTAGCCAGGGCCTCCCGAGGAATAAATTATATGTGGAATCCACCTTGATGACTTGGAATATGACCATGAAAGACTTGGGGCCAACCCCAATCATTAACTTGATCTCGCCTTGCACCTCCTGGAGAGTGCCATCAAAGGCTCTAATGATTAAGGTGGTAGGGTGGATAAGAGAGGTATCCACATTCAAACACTTTGTAGTAGACATCGAAAAAACATTCAGGGCCGGTCCATTGTCAATTAGTACTCCAGAGACGATTATATCTTCACACTTTACCATAATGTGCATGGGAAAAGTATGCTCTCTACCTTCTGGTGGTAGCTTATCATCTATAAAGGAAATCTCGTTCGTGGCCAACACCATTGAGACCATACCCTCAAAGAAAGATTTTGTGACACCTGTAGGAACACATCTCTTTCAAGACTTTCAAAAGAGCCTTATGGTGGACGTTGGAGGATAGCAATAGTGCTAAGATAGAAATCTGAGCTGGCGACTTGTTTAGCTACTGAATCACACTGTATTCTGAGTTTCTGATAATTTTCAAGAATTCCTAGGCTTTTTCGGTTGTGATCCTATTCTTGACAGGTTCGGCTGTACCCTTGCCAATCTCTTTCCTTCTCTTTTCTAGCTCTTTGGGAGTATAGTAGCGACCACTCCTAGTAAGCCCAGATAGACCTAAAGAGATATTGATGCCGATATTGATGGAGAATCCCAAGTGAATATGATACTCCAGTCACTACTGGAATCATTCAAGGAATTCAGACTTCACTATAACATGAACAAAAAGATTTATTCATTGTCTGAATTAATGAATGAGTTGGTAGCGGCGGAAGGCATCCTTGGTACTTCTAGCGTTGATGCTAATATGGCTGAAGCTTTTACTTCTCAACCTAAATCGAAAGACAAGGGTAAGAAGAAGAAGAAGAAGAAGAAGAAGAAGAAGAAGAAGAAGAAGAAGAAGAAGAAGAAGAAGAAGAAGGACTTCACCAAGCAAGATGGTAAACAAATTACCTTAGAGGTTGTCGACAAAGGAAAGAAGATCAAATGAAAGTGTTTCCATTGTGGCGAGAAAGGATATTGGAAGAGGAATTGTCCAAAATTCATGGCTGCCAATAATAAGGGTATGAAAAGTTTATTCCTCCTTGAAATATGTTTAATAGAAAATCCCACGGATTCTTGGTGTGTGGATTCAAGTTATATTAATCATATCTGCAATTCTTTGCAGGGGTTCCAGGAGACTAGAAGCTTAATGAAGGGCAATTGTTTCTTAATTTGGCTGATGGGAGCAGGATTTAGGTTGTAGCTGTTGGAGTTTTTAATTTATGTTTTGAATCTAGAGTTCTAATATTGGAAGACTGTCTGTATGTACCTAATGTTCGTAGGAATTTGATTTCTGAAACTTATCTAGGAAAACATGGATATTGTGTTATCCTTAAAGACCATGTTGTAATAAAGAAGAGTAAAGTGTTTATCTGTTCTGGCAATATTGTGGATGGTCTTTATATTTTAACTCCTGATAAGCATGAATTATATAATTCTGAATTAGATAATGACTCTTATGTGAAATCATTAAAGAGAAAGTTTCCTTCTACTAGTGATGCATATCTTTGGCATTTGCGTTTAGGTCATATTAATTCAAACAAGATTCAAAGACTTATCAAAGATGGACTCTTAGAGCCATTGGACTTTGATGATTTTTCAGTTTGTGAATCTTGTTTGGAAGGAAATATGACCAAAAGACCTTTTAATGCAAAAGGTAGAAGAGCCCAAGAGTTGCTAGAACAAGTATATTTAGATGTCTGTGGTCCTATATCAATCCAAGCAAGAGGTGGCTATTAGTATTTCATTACTTTCACTGATGATTACTCTAGATTTGCTTATGTGTACCTAATGAAACGGAAGTTCTAAGCCTTTGAAAAGTTCAAAGAGTTTAGGGCTGAAGTTGAGAATCAATTAGGTAAATGCATAAAGGCCATTTGATCTGATCGTGGTGGTGAATACCTTCTTAGGAATTTCAAGGATTACTTGACTGAAAACGAGATTGTAGCCCAATTGACTGCATCTAGGCCTCCACAACAAAATGGTGTAGCAGAAAGAATGAATATGACTCTTTTACTTATGCTTAGGTGCATGTTGAGTTATTTGACTCCACCAATTTCCTTTTGGGGATATGCCTTAAATACTGCAATGTATCTTTTGAATTTAGTACCTTCGAAGTCTGTTCCTAAAACACCTATAGAGTTGTGGAATGGGCGTAAGCCTAGTATGAGACATCTCCATATTTGGGGTTGTCCAGTATATATGTTGAAAGGAAAGTCTAACAAGTTACAGTCTAAAACAAAAGTGGTTTTCTTTACAGGGTATCCAAAAGGAACTATTAGAGGTTTATTCTATAGTCATAAAAATAACAAAGTGTTTGTTAGTACAAATGTCAAATTCTTGGAAAATGATTATATGAATGATTATACTCTTAGAAGTAGAGTTGTGTTGGCTGAAATGAATAAACCTGTAATTGAATAATCAATGGATGTAATTAGGGAAGATGTGGCTGTATTAGATACACCACAAGACACTATTCATGATATGTCTAGTACACAGGTGCCTCTATCTAGTGGGAGGATTGTTAGGCCACCTATAAGGTTTATAGGTTTGGGAGAAACTTATGAAACTATCTCAGAAGAGGCTGAATCGGATCCCTACACTTATGAAGTGGCAATGAATGATATAGATGCACACCATTAGGTCAAAGCTATGAAATCTGAATTAGATTCTATGTATTCCAATCAGGTTTAGGATCTTTTAAAGGCTCTTAATGGCATTAAACCTGTTGGTTGCAAATGGGTTTACAAGAGGAAGAGAGGGATAGATGGAAAGGTTGAAACCTTTAAAGAAAGGCTAGTGGCAAAAGGGTATACACAAAAGGAAGGTATTGATTATAAATAAACCTTTTCACCAGTAGCAATGCTTAAATCTATCAGAATTCTTTTATTATTGCTGCTCATTATGATTATGAGATTTGACAAATGGATGTCAAGACTGCATTTCTCAGTGGCAATCTTGAAGAGGAAATCTATATGATGCAACTGGAAGGTTTCATAGCAAAGAACCAAGAGCATATGGTATGCAAGTTGAAAATGTCCATTTATGGACTTAAGCAAGCATCTAGGTCATGGAACATCAGATTTGATTAAGCAATCAAGTCATTTGGTTGTCAAGCCAATTTGATATAAAGGACTTGCGTGAGGCTAACTTTATTCTAGGGATCAAGATTTGGTGAGATCGCAAGAATAAGATGTTAGGCTTATCACAAGCTAGATATATAGATAAGGGTCTAAAACGGTTTAGCATGCAAAACTTGAAGAAAGGATTACTTTTTTTCAGACATGAAGTTCCTCTATTTGATGACCAAAGGCCTAAGACTCAAGAGGAAGAAGATATGATGAGACAAGTTCCTTATGCTTCAGCAGTAGGAAGTCTCATGTATGCCATGCTTTGTACTAGACCAGATATCTGCTATTCAATTGGCATGGTTAGCCAATATCAATCAAATCCAGGACCAAAACATTGGCAAGCTGTAAAGCATATTCTCAAGTATCTACGGAGAACGAGAAATTATATGCCTGTTTACCGGTGTGAGGATTTGATTCCCATTGGCTATACAAATTCAGATTTTCAATCAGATCTAGATTTCAGAAAGTCCACTTCAGGTTGTGTGTTCACCTTGGGAGGTGGAGCATAAGTTACAGGAGTGTTAAACAGTCTTGTATTGCAGACTCCAGCATGGAAGCTAAATATGTCGCTGTTTGTGAGGCGGCATAGGAAGCTGTTTGGCACAAGAAATTCCTTTTTGATGTTGGTGTTGTGAGAATAGAGCAAGTTACCATCACATTGTTTTGCGATAATGGTGGAGCGGTTGCATAATCCAAAGATCCAAGGAATTACAAGAAAGGAAAGCACATTAAGAGAAAGTACCACATCATTTGAGACATTGTTGCTCGTGGAGATGTGGTGGTAGCAAAGATTGAAAGTTCAAATAATCTAGCAGATCCCTTTATCAAAGCCTTGCCTTAAAGGACTTTCGAGTCACATTTGGAGGGAATGGGAGTTAAATTAGTGCACAATAGTCTTTAGGGCAAGTGGAAGATTGTTAGAATTATTGCCCTTAAATCCTATTGTATGATGCTATGTATGTTATTATATATGACATTATGTATGGCTTAATGTTGTGATTAATAAAGTTGTTTTATTATTATCTAAGATAATGGTAACATGAATATTCAGACATTATCATATAGCCCATGAGATGCATAGTATGTGATTTATGTGAAAAGTCATAGAAGATATAAATCACAAGTTCTTTGTAAACTCAGAATTTTAGTTCGTAGTCGGTGATGAAATTGGGCGTTTCATCTGTGAAGATTTTAACATATCAACTAAGATGATTTATCTTGATCGTGGAAGTGGATACTTCTAGTTGATGTGTTGATATGTTGATATGTTTTAAGAGTTAAAACATATTGAACTGGACCGCTGTGAGATTTATTATTCTCCTAACGACTGTCAAATGAATAATAAATCTCACTACTTCTATTTACATGAACTCTTAATCCTGTGAGAATAATGGATCTGATTATGAAGTGTAGGTTACTTTGATATATTAGGAGTGAGATCTAAAGTAACGGTCAAAATTTCAGTATGTTGGGTAGAGGCAGCTACATTTAGTGTTGATGGAACATATATTCTCAAGATGGAATCATAGTCTATTAATGGAGATACAAAATATTCCATTGAGATAAGTTTAATGGGTTTGTTATTCAGAATGTTAGGCCTAACTACTTTAGTAATTAGTTACTAAAATATATATTTATGAAATTAGATTTCATAAATATATGATGAATAATTTTAAAGGATTAAACTGGGTACTCAAGGATTAAGATGTAGTAATTTACAAAGTGACAGTCTACATTAATGACTTTGTATTACTACGAATATTTTATGAAGGGGTTGCATGTACAATAAAGTCTTGAGATATAATTTATTAATAAGGCCTAGAATGAAATTATATTTATAGAATGGTATTAAATATAATTAATGGTAACTTTGGACTTGTCAAGAGTTGACAGAAAAGCCCAAAACCCATTGAAGCTAGTGTCTTACAATGCTGGGTTCTTCGGCTTCAACAGTGGGCCTTTTACAACACAGGTAAATGCGATTATGAGGAAAAACTTGGCTCTTGACGATGTGGACTTCTTGGGGAAGCTCTTGGCAACTTGGACCCCCTGGTAATTTGAACAGCATGATCTTTTGGACCTTTGGATCTCTTGAGGGAGCCTTTAGACTCTTGCCATCTAGGACCTTTTGGCAACTTGCACCCCTTGGCAATTTTGACAGCATGGATCTCTTGGACCTTTAGATCTCTTTGAGGACTTAGGTGTCCTAGAAATCTTTTTTATATCTTCCTTGGGAGAATTCTTGAACTTATGATATCTTGGGATTCTTGACAGTTTTTCGACAACATTTCCTCCTGGGGAGTTTTGGTTACTTGCCACAGATTTTATCTTTGCACAATTTCGTGACGGAACCAATTAGTGTATGCATGAGCGCCCTTATAGGGTTGTAAACCCTTAGGGATGAGGTATGATCTAGCATGTACAAGCAACAGGGTTGCTTTCCTTAGGGGTTTAATCATGGATGTTATGCAAGCAAGAAAGAAAGAACCTGGAGTAGAGAACAATTTCTTTGGCGCAAGCAAAAAGGGCGCACCTGTTACAAAAAACTTTCCCCTGACCTCTAGTCCTATAAGGGTATCATTTCCTAGGCTTAGATGTTCACTATTTGGGCTTTACCTAGTCCTTATGGGCTCTGGGATTAATCTAGTCCTTACGGGTTTGACATAACTAGGCCAACTATATGCAAAGGCTTAATACGTAGGTTGTTTCTATCCTAGGGGGACTTAATCGCCATACTCCTTCCTTCATGGAAGTTGTGGGTAGAAAGGATCAAAAAGGCCTTTTCAGCTACTCATATCTACTCAAGGACCCAGAAGTGTCAACAAAGTTAGCCCCAGATCTAATTATGGGTAACCTTGTTGATGTTTGTGTCTGGGCATCTGCAGATGGGGTGATGAAATCCCCAAAGAGATGTGACTATGCCAGTAGTGCGGAGCCTGGGTTCGGCTTAAAGAGGGTGTATATGTCATGTAATCCTTAATGAAGGGGAAAGACATTTTCCAAACACAGCAAATAAAGGTGTAGCGAAAATTAAATTTTTCTGCACTATGTTTACATGTGAAGGAAAGCTGTAAAGCATATGAGGAAAGCGGTAAAGCCCCATGAAAATACCTCACAACCTCCCTTTCAGAAAGGATTTTTTGGAAAATTTTTTTTTTGCTTTTTTGAAAATAGTCTACTAGGATATAGTAAAAGCCTTTTTCAAAAGGAAAACCCCGGAGGCCAATGCCAATTTCTGTGTTTTTGAATGCTAATTTCCAAATATTATGGTTTTGTCAAAAACTCTAAAGGCTAAACTCATATCAATCCCAAGGGGAGTCGTCAGTCTGTCGACGCCCGAGCTTCGAACGGCTAGAAAATTGCCGTTGGGCCTTCATTCGGCCACTTGCAGTGGCGACGCTGTTGCACAAGCGGGGCTCGTTGGAGGCCTCTCTCGATAATTGTGTGGTTCACGCGGAGCTTTGGGTGCTCTCCCTTTCTATCTCTCTCTTGGTGGAGGAAGGTATTTGTCGACCTTTGGAGGTGTGGTAGGAATCTTGGCAAAATTTTAGGTGATTACCAAAGGTAAGTGAAGTTGCCACCAGTCATTAGGTTTTTCTAAGGTGTGATTGGTCACCTGTTTCTAGTTTATTTTATTACCAATCCTAGGCTAAAAAAATGGCATTTTTCCTAATCTAATGTGGGTGGCAAAAAATCTTGATTCTTGAGTCCGAAAGTTTGGTTACATGTGAGGAAGGTGTTAGGCACCCACAACACTTGTTCAAGGACAGTCCTTTGTTTTGATAAAACCTTCATTTTCAGAGATTGGCAGTAAAAAAAAACATGAATTTGGCATTGGCTTTCGGGGCTATTCATGCATGGGGGGGCTTTGAGGTTTGGCTTTTGAATGAGTGTGGTCCCAATCTATGCATTCCTAAGGCATTTAGGCAAAGTACTAGATTTCCATGATGAAAATCCGATGACATGTCACCTTACTTTCGCGGTGGAAATTAGGCATCACTTTGCCTTAAGTGACATGGACTGTGACAGTCACACCGGAAGAGGTGAGCAGGTATATATATACATACTGTTGGGAAAATACATGTGTTCGTATCACATACAAAACATACGCAGCGAAAAATTAACGGATCTACTTCATTCGCAATTGATAAAATGCACTATGAAAATTTTGGAATTTAAGAACAAGAAAGCGTACCTTGGTGCGGTGAGATTCAAAACCAAAAATCAGAAGTTCTTGGGAAGAATTTTAATCTTCACTCCAATTCCACTTAATGTCCAAGATGTGTGGTCTCTCAATTAGTTTCCAAGGAGAGAAAAAGGGAGTGTCCAACATTCACATACAAACCATTTCATTCATTGTTTAATCTTGATGAAAAGCACTTATGAAAAGACTCACTTAAAGAACCACTGAAATTCTGTATGTTTCTCTCCTTATATATAACTAATTATCTAATTGGGCTAGCCTTTTGGGCCATTCCAATTGGGCTCTAGTGTGTAGCTTGGAGTGGGATCAAAAGGGAACAAATAAGACACTAGCTCCAATGGGCCTTGGACTTTTTTGTCAACTCTTGACAAGTCCAAAGTTACCAGTAATTATATTCAATACCACTATATGAATATAATTGCACTCTAGACCTTATTAATAAATTATATCCCAAGACTTTGTTATACATGCAACCCTTTCATTAAAATATTCATAGTAATACAAAGTCATGAATATAGACTGTCACTTTGAAGATTACTACATCTTAATTCTTGAGTACCCAGTTTAATCCTTAATGTTATTCATCATATATTTATGAAATCCAATTCCATAAATATATACTTTAGTAACTCCTTACTAAAGTGGTTGGGCCCAACTCTCTGAATAACCAAACCCATTAAACTTATCTCAAGGGAATATTTTATATCTCCGTTAAGAGATTGTGAATTCCATCTTGAGAATATATGTTCCATCAACACTAAATGTGACTGCCCAACATATTGAAGTTTTGACCGTAACTTATAGATCTCACTCCTGATATATCAAAGCAACCTACATCTTACGATCAGATCCATTATTTTCTCAGGATTTAGAGTTGATGTAAATAGAAGTCGTGAGATTTATTATTCATTTGACAGTTGTTAGGAGAATAATAAATCTCACAGCGGTCCAGTTCAATATGTCTTAACTCTTAAAACATATCAACATACTAACTAGAAATCTCCATTTCCATGATCAAGACAAATCATCTTAGTTGATGTGTTATAGTCTTTGTAGATGAAATGCCCAATTTCATCACCGACTACGAACTAAAATTCTGAGTTTACAAAGAACTTGCGATTTATATCTTCTGTGACTAAATCACATACTATGCGTCTCATGGACTAAAATAATGTCCCATTAGTTCATTTATAGATAGTCTCATATAATTAAACAATTTAATTATTTATGACATGCTAATAAATTAGATTTTAAGGCATAAACCACAGCACATACATCATGCATAATGCAAGCACACAAAGCAGGGAAGTAAATGCCTACATCCCTAGAGCATGGCCCAAAATATAAGTGCAGGAAAGTAAACAGGGTTCGCCATATTCTAGAGATGAGGACGAATGGTGCACGGCATGATATACCTAATACAACTCATGTAAAAGAGAAATGAGGGAGGAGGGAAGGGGGTTTAAAAGAGTACATAACCAAATGGGAGGTGCTAGACCCCTAAACCTGCTGAACATAACCGCTTGGCTTATATCCACATGCTCACATCCTCGCTCTATATATGTACATGCAAAGGTAAAGACAAGAAACCAGCAGACAAGCAATGGAAGGAAAAGATGTAAAGAGCATATAAAAGAGGTATAAAGCAGATAAGCATGATAGATATGGCAAGCAAAGAAACAAGAAAGTAATTAAACAAGCGAGAAGGAAAACAAGCAAGAAAGCAAACAAAAGGTGGTGTCTGCGAGGGACAAATGTAGGCTTAGATCAAATGTCCATAACTTCATTGTGTTGAAGCATAGGCAACACACTAGGAAGCATAGACGACACACTAGCAAGCAAGACTCATGCATGAACATGTAAGCAAGCGTGTAAAGATGGATAGAAAGCTAACGGGTGACACAAACAAGCATGGTAGCATAGCATCTCGGGAAGTGGAAAAGGGAAGGGTGCACTCAGAGCAACCCGGCATTCGGAGATGCCTCCTAAATGGTTACATCCGAATAAGGCCTCATGGGTGTCAGATGTAACCACACAAGGTCAAGCCTGCAGAGGGTGCCAAACATGGCAAAGCCTAGAACTAGAGAGGCTAACACAAGAATAATGCATAGAAGCAAGCAAGCATAGACATGCAAATAGGATAATCCAAACCCTTTGATGTGGGCCTTGGCGTGAAGCATGCAAGCACATAGATGATGGAATATAGCATATAGAGAACATCGATCTAAGCATGTAAACACACTAATCTACACATATAAGCATGAAAATGCGCATGTAGGCATATGGATATACATCTAAGCATGTAGATATAAACATAAAGGCATGGGAGAACGTAAACCCAAGCATACAAGCATGTGAAGGCATAGATATAGGAATAGGAGCATAGAACATGCATACAAACATGTAGATCTAAGCAAGGGATAGTCGGAGACATAATGTCTAGCATGTGAACATATAGACCCAAACATCAACACATAGAAGAGAAAGTATCTAACATAGAAAACATGGCATAAAGCATAAAGCATATAAGAAAAGGGTAGCTAACATGTAAACAAACATGGAAGCACATGGAAATAAACCAAGAATATGCTAGAAGCAAGGTAAAGCAAGAAACATACTAAATAAAGCGATAAATCATGTTATTAAGGCAAGAGAAAGCATGATAAATGCTAGGGAAAGATTTAGAGAGCTAAGAGTGTGGATAGTAGCTAAAAAGCTACATCCACACCCCTAAACCCCAAATGGATAGTGTAGAACCAAGGAGAAGAAGATTGGGCATAAGAACAATATCTTGTATTTTTGGCAAAGAAGGAAGAATTGAGAGACTTGGATATGTTTTGTGTGTGTTTTTATGTGTTAAAATGTGTTTGGGAGAGATAAAATATGTGCAAAAAACATCAACGTAGAGAGAAAAACCCGGCAAAGTTCCTCCTTTCTTGGTCTAGAGGTGCCTGAGGCCTTTTATAGCCCTGGCATGCTTTACGAGGTGGCGGCCGCCACTTGTGAAGCTCCTTAAATGGGGTTGATCTTGACACTCCTAGAAAGATCTTGACTTCTAATTTCTAAAAAGGTATGGAACTTGAAATCCATTGGTCGGATCAAAAGTTATGGGTCCCGGAAGTTAGCGATGCATCGATCGGTGTGTTAACCCGGTTTCCATGATATCTCAGCTGTTCTAACTCCGATTTTGACCCATGAATAGTCGTTGGATTGAGAATTTGATAATATTCACAATGAAGTTGGGGGTCTAAACAGCTTTTGTGTTATCACACACTTTCGAGCTTTCAACATCAATCAACCAACCAATAAACACACATAACATGCAATGCAATTTTAACATGGACGGGTTTAAGGGTAGGTTTTAAGTTATTACATTGTAGGGTGGGTTTGTTGTTTCAATGTTTCCCATAGCTAGGACGTTACACCTCCCAACTTGTAATGTAATGAACTTTACGTTGGTCTAAACAGCATGCTCTATCCTTTATAGTCAACAAGAAATGATCTAGTGGTGTTAGGCTATGAGTTGGTGAGTTCACCACTGGGTACCCGAATCTAATGAAGACCGGTGATCCATGGTTACTACCATCATATTTTGAGATGCGTGCATACGTATTTATTGTTTTGATGGCACACACTATGACAGTTAGGATAGCTTTTACAATCAACATGGCAACACAAACAAAAAAAGAATCATACAAACATCTCAAGACATATATAAACAAATAAATAACAATATTATGCAAAAGATAAGGATATATAGTTGGTCACTTAAAGTCTAACATGAAGCTTAACCCTCAATATCCCTAGTGAAACCGCCATTGTGAGAGACCGTAAAATTGGGTGCTCTCAAAAAGAGATTTAGGTGCTTTAAGGCATCTTTCTTTTTGGGTAAGTGGTATGGAGTCGCCACTTATTTTTTATACAAAAAAAAGAAAAAAATATAAATACAAATTACATGTTCAAAATATTTCATTGTCATTGATTGAATAAAGAAAAGTACAACTTTGGTAAATTAACCTTATAACACTTTGGGTCCTAGTTACAATTTATGACAAAGAATACAAAGCTTTGGTCCTAGTTACAATCTACCAAAATTAAAAGACAAAACACTAATCTACCTATCCAAAAATCCTAAGCTCGGGAGCTAGGTTGCAGAATGGAAAGGTGTTAGGCACCAATTTTGCCCAAACAGAGTCTGGTCTTCTACATTATAACGACTAATATACCCTTTTTGCATGATATTGATGTTGGGGTTATGTCCTAAAATCCAATTTATTGGCATGTCATAAATAATTAAATTGTTTAATTATATTAGACTATCTATAAATGAACTAATGGGACATTATCTTAGTCCATGAGATGCATAGTATGTGATTTATGTGAAAAGTCACAGAAAGATATAAATCACAAGTTCTTTGTAAACTCAGAATTTTAGTTCGTAGTTGGTGATGAAATTAGGCATTTCATTTGCGAAGACTATAACATATCAACTAAGATGATTTGTCTTGATCATGGAAGTGGATACTTCTAGTTGATATGTTGATACGTTTTAAGAGTTAAGATATATTGAACTGAACTGCTGTGAGATTCATTATTCTCCTAACGACTGTCAAATGAATAATAAATCTCACAACTTTTATTTATATCAACTCTAAATCTTGAGAGAATAATGGACCTGATCATGAAATGTAAGTTGCTTTGATATATCAGGAGTGAGATCAAAATTTACAATCAAAACCTCAGTATGTTAGGTAGCCACATTTAGTGTTGGTGGAACATATATTCTCAAGATGGAATTCATAATCTCTTAACGGAGATATAAAATATTCCCCTGAGATAAGTTTAATGGGTTTGGTTATTTAGAGTGTTGGGCCCAACCACTTTAGTAAGGAGTTACAAAAGTATATATTAAAAAGAAATTAGATTTCATAAATATATGATGAATAACTTAAAGGATTAAATCGGGTACTCAAGGATTAAGATATAGTAATCTTCAAAGTGGCAGTCTACATTCATGATTTTGTATTACTACAAATATTTTATGAAGGAGTTGCATGTATAATAAAGTCTTGGGGTATAATTTATTAATAAGGCCTAGATTGCAATTATATTTATATAGTGATATTAAATATAATTAATGGTAACTTTGGATTTGTCAAGAGTTGACAGCTAGTGTCTTATTGGTCCCTTTGGTCCCACTCCGAGCCACACACTAAAGCCCAATTGGAATGGTCCAATAGGCTAACCCAATTAAATAATCAGTTAAATATAAAGGGAGAAACATACATAATTTTTATATATGTAAAGAAAGAAAGAGAGTCATCATTGTGAAATGGTGTGTATGTGTGAGTGAAGCTACTTAATTATTCTCCCTTAGAAAACTGATTGAGAGACCGCACTTCTTGGGCATAAAATGGAATTGGAGTGAAGATTAAAAGTGTTCCCAAGTACTTTTAATCTTTTGTTTTGAATTTCACCGCACCAAGGTACGTTATCTTGTTCTTAAATTTTGAAATTTACATAGTGCATGCTATCAATTATGAATGAAATAGATCCATGTTTGTTGCTTCTGCTATGTGTTTTTTATGAGATACAAAACCAGATTTTCCAACAATTGAATGATATGTTGAACACACATGACAAACACTTGACAAAAATTATTTTAAATAAATTTGCCTTATGAATGATGTTCTCTTTTAAAAAGAATATTCAGATTTGTTTTGAAAATTAAAAAAAAAAAAAAGACTAGGATTGTAAAAAAAAAATAAATCAGATCTGTTTTTGTGAAGGGTTAAAAAAAAAGAAAGATTTTATCAAGAAAAATAAGATCTGTTTGTGTAAAATTTTGAAAATAAGATTGGATTTGTAAACATTAGATCTGTTTTTTAAAAAGAAAAAAAAAGAGAGATTTTGTTAAAAAGAATCAAATCTGTTCTTGTAAAATAAAAAATGATTGATTTTAGGTTTGTAAAAGAAAAATCAGATTTGTTGTTAGAAACAAATAAAAAAAAGGATTTTGAAAGAGGATCCACATTCATGAGACAAATTTATTATGCATGCATCACATATTAAAAAAACTTCAACCTAAATTCTTAATTCTTTCTTTGAAATTTCAAAATCTGCAATTTTCTGACAAAGAAAAATTTAGAAAAAAATTTCAGATCTGTATTTAATGAAAATACAGATCAGTTTTGAGTTTAGTGAAAAAATTAGATTTGAAATTGCAGATCAGTTTTGAGTTTTGAAAAAAAAAAAAAATCAAATCTGAAAATACAGATCAGTTGAGTTTTTATAAAAAAGCTTTGACAGTCATTAGCAGATTTTGAAATTTAAGAAAAAGAATTACAGAGGAACAATTTGTAACTAGGTCCTAAAACCATGTAATACTCAATTTATTAAGTTTGTATTTTTATTCAATCAATGATAAAGGAACAATTCAGTCATGTAAATTTGTATTTAATTTTTTCTTATTTGTTTGTATAAAGAATAAGTAGTGACTTCACACCACTTACCTAAACAGAGAGGTGTCTTGAAAAAGCACCCAAAAATCTCTTTTTTGTAAACCGTTGATTTTTTCGGTCTTTCACAGTGGCGACTTCGCTAGGGATGTCGAGGGCTAAGCTTCGTGTTAGACTTAAGTGACCAAATATGTACCCTTGCTTTGCATGTTCTTGCATGATATTGTTGTTTGTTTGTTTATGCATGTATTGAGATGTTTGTATGATATTTTTGTTTGTGTTACTATGTTTGTTTGTTAAGAGCTTTCCCTAACTGTCATAGTGTGTGCCATCAAAACAACAAATATGTATGCACCCCTTTCAACAACAATGTGGTGGTAGTAACCATGGATCATCGGTCTTCATTAGATTCAGGTACCCAGTGGCGAACTCACCAACTCATAGCCTAAAGTCATTGGATCATTTCTTGTTGAATGTAAAGGACAGACCATGCCGTTTGGACTAACACAATGTTCATTACATTATAAGTTGGGAGGTATAACGTCCTAGCTATGGGAAACAATGAAACAAGAAACCCACCCTACAACGTAATGACTTAGAACCTACCCTTAGGCTGGTCTATGTTAAAATTGCATTGCATGTTGTGTGTGTTTGTTTGGTTGATTGATTGATGTGGGTGGGGACCTAACTTTGATTAACCCGACCAAGCCTGTTATTAAGGGAGGATTTGGTCAAGATCCAAAGGAAGGTTGCAAAGAGAACCTAAGGTTGACACTTAAGCCCGTAGCTGCAGTTCCAAGCTTATCACTCCCGTTACGGAATTGAAGCCCATAAGCATAGAAGATACTTCACTGCTGCAACATCACAATCCCATATTTAACCTACAAGACACTTCAAACCCCGATCAAATCATTGAACATCCACAAATGGGGGGAGACACTTCAAACCCCAATCAAATTACCACGCACCTATAAATAGGGGGAGACACTTCGAACCCCTATCAAACAACCCAATACCTACAAATAGGGGGAGACATTTTGAACCCTGATCAAATGGCTCAAAATACGCAAATGAGGGGAGACATTTCAAAACCCAAGACATAGACCTGAACAACCCAACAAAAATTGCCCACATCACAAAGGAAGGGAGACACTTCAAACCCCCACATTTGGAGACTGACAAACCCACAGATTTATGGATTGATGATGAAGGCATGGATTGTATGGATGAAGACCCCCTAGTATTGATGCTGAGGGAAGAAGGGACTTACTGGGAGCCACTTGCCATCGTTGAAGCCATTACTAAGTTGAAGAACTGGGCATGGGAGGGAGCCGCCCACCTTATGGAGGACTCCGTGAAGAAGATCAAGACTGTTATGTAAAACACTCTTGCTAAGAAGATCAAGACCGTGGAGCCAGTTACCCCTGCCAAGAACATTGTTTTTGTCCCTATTGAGTCCATTTCTGCTAGTATTTCTATTCTTGTTAAGTCTGTTTGTGATAGTATTCCTATAGAGTCGGTTGCTATTGAGTCTGTTAAGAACTCTTTTCCTTATAATATGATTTCTTATTCTGCTTATTTATTGGCTTTGAATGTTTTTATTTCTGAAATTGGTAAAGAAACTTTTAATAATAAGGAATTTTTTTATTTCTAAAATTGGTAAAGAAACTTTTAATAATAAGGAATTAAAATAAGGACACCTAGAACCCATAAAAGAAGAAACCCAACCCATTAACCTGGGAGCTGATGATGAACCTAAAATGATACAAGTGGGCAATACTCTAACCACTTCTAAAAAAGATGCATTAGTGGCACGCTAACGGAATTCAAGGAGGTATTTGCATGGTCATACAAAGACATGCCTAGGATTGATACAGATATAGTATAGCATTGCATTCCAACAGATCCAACCATGAAGTCGGTCAAGCAAAAGTTGAGAAAAATGAAGCCAAAATGGACTCTCAAGATCAAAGAAAAGGTTAAGAAACAGTATAATGTAGGATTCCTGAGGGTGGTCAACTATCCAGAGTGGTTAACTAATGTGGTTCTGGTACCAAAGAAGGATGGAAAGGTCAGAATGTGTGTAGACATCTATATCTTGGTTGGCAATGTAGCAGGACATGCCTTGTTATCATTTATGGATGGATTTTCAGGATATAATCCAATTTAGATGGCTCAAGAAGATATGGAGAAGACCTCCTTTATTACTCTATAGGGGACATATTGCTACAAGGTCATGTCATTTGGCCTTAAAAACGCTGGTGCTACTTACCAAAGTGTAGTCACCATTTTGTTGCATGACTTGATCCACAAAGAAGTAGAGGTATATGTTGACGACATGATAGTGAAGTCCAAAGACTGTGTAGGACATATGCCAATTTACGGAAGTTCTTTGAAAGGATCCGGTTCTACAAGTTGTAGTTGAATCCAAAGAAGTGCACTTTTGGTGTAACATCCGAAAAGCTATTGGGGTTTATGGTAAGCCAAAGAGGAATTGAAGTTGATCCAGAAAAAATCAAGGCAATTATAGAGATGAAACCTCCAAGAACTGAAAAGGAGATCCGAGGATTTCTAGGGAGGATACAGTACATCAGCAGGTTCATAGCTCAGCTCACTATGACATGTGAACCAATCTTCCGACTACTCAAGAAGGAAGTTCCTACAGTGTGGAATGAACAATGCCAAGAAGCCTTTGAAAAGATCAAGAATTATCTAATGAAACCACCAATACCCGTCCCATCGGTACCTAAAAAGCCATTGTTGTTGTACTTACCACTACAAATACAACAATGGGGGCTTTACCTGCTCAATACCTAGAGGAGACTAGAAAAGAGAATGCAATATACTACATCAGCAAGAAGATGTTGCCTTATGAAGAAAAGTATTCACCACTTGAGAAGACATGCGATCACTTGTATGGGCAACCTGCAAACTTAGACATTATATGCTTGCCTTCAAAGTCTTGTTGATTGCAAGAATGGATCCTTTGAAGTATTTGATGAAAAAACCTGTGCAAGATGGGAAGACAGCTAAATGGGTTTTGCTCCTTCCAGAATTTGATATTAAATATGTGACTCAGAAATCTGTGAAGGGGAGAGCGATTGTTGATCACTTAGCCCATTGTTCGCCAGAAGAAGCTGAAGAAATCCAAGGAGACTTTCCGAATGAAGATATCATGGGGATTGAGGTAGAATCATGGCAGATGTACTTTGATAGAGTAGCAAATCAAAATGGGAGTGGTATTGGAGTCCTCTTAATTTCTCCAAAAGGAACACAATCTCGTTTTCTGGTAGACTAAACTTTCCTGCCACCTACAATGCCACTGAATTTGAAGCTTGTATTATGGGGTTATGAGCATCCCTAGGCCTTGGAGTAAAAGAGTTAGAAGTATATGGTGATTCAGTCTTGATAATTTCTCAAATTCGGAATAGATGGAAGATTAAGGAAGAGAGTTTGATGCCTTATCATGAATGTCCTCAGAGGTGGGCCTCAAAATTCAACAAGATCTAGTACCAATATGTGCCAAGGATGTAGAATCAGATTGTGGATGCTTTAGCAACACTGGCATCCATGATGGATGGGCCTATGGAAGATGAAACAAGACCGACAGTGGTGGACCAAAAAGAGGAACCAGCTTGTTGCATTTCAATAGAAGAAGATGAGGGAAAGAATGGGGAAGGTAAATGGTATTTAGACATTTTACAATACCTTAAGGATGGGACATACCCACCATCTGTAGACAAGAATGACCAACTAACCATCAGAAGGTTGTCTACTAATTACATTATTTATGGTGAAAGGCTTTATAGAAGATCATATGATGGAATTTATTTCCTTTGTGTGACCACTAAGGAAGCACAATAGATAATTGAATAGGTTCATGAGTCAAGCTATGGGCCATATATGAATGCACATATGCTATCACGAAAGATAATGAGGCAAGGTTATTACTAGACTACTATGGAAGCCAATTGTGCAGCTCATGTCTAGAAGTGCCATCAATGCCAAGTCCATGGAGATCTGAAGTACATGCCACCTATACCAGTACATACTATGACATCACCCTGGCTGTTCTCTACTTAGGGGATAAACATCAATGGGAAGATTTACCCAACAACATCTAATGGCCATGAATTCATACTTGTTGCTATTTCCTATTTCACCAAATGGGTAGAAGCTGCCTTATACAAGGTTCTGAATTCAAAGAAAGTTGCTCAATTCATTCAAAACAATATCATCTGCAGATATGGGGTACCACATGAAATTATCTTTGACAATAGGTTGCGTTTCAAGGGAGAAACAAAGAAGCTGCTACGACAGTTCAACATTCAATACCACAAGTCTTCATCTTACCGTCCTCAGACTAATGGAGCAGTTGAGGTTGCTAATAAAAATATAGGGCGAATCTTGAAGAAGAGCATGAAAAATTATGAGTATTGGCACATACAATTACCCTATGCATTCTGGGGGTATAGAACATCAATTCGATATTCCAATGGAGCAATTCCTTATTCATTGGTGTATGGGATGGAAGCAGTTCTTCCCATTTAAAAAGGTGTCACTAAGGACAGTATTGGAAAGTGAAATCCGTGAAGTAGATTGGTTACAAAGTAGGTTTGACCAGTTATGCATACTGGATGAAAAGAGACTCAAAGCCATGTATCATATTCAAGGTTACCAAAGGAGGCTTAGGAAAGTAATTGACAAGAAAGTAAGAACTAGTGATTTGAAGTTGGGGGATTTAGTGTTGAAAAAGATCCGAGCTCCGGTTCAAGATGCAAATGGGAAGTTCAAGCAAAATTGGGTAGGTCCATACATTATCAAGTAGACATACTCCGAGGAAGCAGTAAAGTTAATGGATTTAGATGCAAACCCTTTCACTGAGCCAACCAACATGGATCAGTTGAAGAAATACCACGTCTGAGGTGTTGTAAATTATGTTATTTCCCTTCATAGGCTTGATAAAAAAAAAAGGGTAGGTGGAAACCCGAAAGGGTGATCTACACAAAAGGAGAGTAAAAAAACAAAGAGTGAGAGAGCCTGCTAGGTTGAAAACTTGAAAGGGCAGCCTAGGCAAAAATTAAGGCAAATAAAAAATGAACTACGTGATGACTGGATCCTTCTACAAAGTGGGTACGTAGGCAACCATGCATTGGTTCAGTCACAACATTCCCAAACCCACCATTGGCCCATTAAGCAAAAATTGTTTTCCAAAATTCAACCATTTCATTAAACCATGTCATTATACAAAATCCAAAAAACCAAACCCTAAAACCCAAACCCTAAACCAAACCACAAAAAAACCAAACGCTAAAAACCTGAACCTTAAACAGAACCCTTAACCTCAAAGTCCTAGATAATTCCTAAACATAAGAGTTTTACATCAACTTTTAAATAAACATGGTTGATCATTGATTTCTTCTGTGATAGGTACTTCGTCATCCTTGTCCCCTTTTTTTAAATTCATAGTTGTTATCATCATGTCTTTCCCGATTGTCTCTGAGAAACTGCTTTCTCATAGCAACCATGTTAGCTTCTTTGTCAACAATCTTGTCCACCAACCAATTAGAGTATTCTGTAGTCATCTTGTGAAAGTGAACCATGACAAGATACTGATCCACTCAGTCAGCCATCTCTAAGCCCAATAGCATGTTCCTTATAGAAGTAGGATTGGTGTCCATAGGAGTGAAAGGTCTTCTTCTTTTTCCACCTCAAGAGTCTATCTGCTTTATAGAAAGTGGCCCTCCACAATCCAACTATGAAGATATGATTTGATCCTAAAGACCGCAGTAGAGGGGGTGGACACTTCCACTAATAACAATTCCATCGAATTGAGGCACTGGATTTCTTGCTTAAGAATTTCTCCCAGTCGCTCTCAGTTTGGAACTTAGTTTTGATGACAGTCCTACTAAGAAAACTACTAGAACCATAATTACCAGCTGTAGGCCTAGCAATCATATCCAGTATTCCATCAGCCATATCTGCAAAGTTAAAGGACTCACAAGAAAGTTTTGAGACTCTCCACCATGAAATAAAGCATCTAGTCCTAGAAAAGTTTATGCCAAGATCAGAGAAATAGGATTATCACTATCCATAATTTTACTCACAACACTTATGGCTCAAGCATTTGCAAAACCGTGCCTTCTAGTGTAAAGCAAAAATTCTCCCATGAAACGTAGGGCCAAGCCAAAAATTTTCTGCACATTGTTGGTCATTCCATAAATGCGTTTGTTAATCAGCCTTGAAACAATTGCATGAAGATTTACCATATGTCCTTCAACCATACTATTGGTAGTGGAAGTAGGATGACCAAGAGCTTCAGACAAAGATTCTCTATGCCTGGGATCATGGGAAACTGCTATGGATTTCTTGCTTGGATCATTACCCAGAATAGCGGAAAATTCTACAATTATGGGACAGAGTTCAGCAGTTTTAAATCAGAACACGTGATCTTCAGGATCCCAGAATTTCACAGTAGCATGAAGGAAGTCCCACTTGATTTTGATGTTTCTCAAAGCCTTAATTTCCTTTAGTTTATAGGCTGTAAAATTGGTCTTGGTACTGAAATCAAAGCTATGAACCCATCTGTTGATATCATGAATTGTTGAATGAGAAAAATTTTGGTTGCTAGCCATAAATGACTTTTGCTTGTGATTATTGTGTTTTGCTAACCTTGATGCAAAGATTTATCGCAGGGAAAGACCACTAATGTAAGCTACATCAGTTCTTAATCAGGTTTAAATAGATTTCAAAGAGTTTGTAGCTAAGTAGGAAAGTGTTTCATGGTCACACACGATGAAAATATTTTTCAAAAAACACGAAAAGACAAAATATGCGTTGGAAAAGTGTGAAAATTCGGCCCACCACGATCTAAGGCCAATGGTGTGACCAAGTGCCATTCGGCACTCTAAAAGTGCTGAACGACAATCTTCAAGGGCCAAATGGCACTCAGCTCTGCCAACGTTCATTTATGCAATTTTACATTTTCAGGCACTCTTGATCCATTTTTGACCCAGTTAAACACTCGAAAAGATTTTTTTGGTTAAACTGGGGCATTCAAATATGCCTAACTCATTTGTTTTCAAAAAAATCACCACCTGCATTATTATTTTCAAAAATTGATCAAATCAAGATTTTTCAAGTTCATGAATACATTTGTCAAACTAGGGGCATTCGACCATTTCTCCTTCATTTTCAAAAAAGGGACCACCTTCATCATTTTTTTTTTCCAAAAAAAAAAAAAAATCAAGATTCTAAGATTTCCAAAAAATCATGCATTCATTTTTAAACTAGGGGCATTCAACTCCGCCTCATTCAAATAAGTGCAGATTCCATTAGAGCCAATCAAGATAAGTTTAAATTGGTACTACAAGACCTCATCAGGTGAATTCTAAACTTGTCTCATTTAAAGTTTCTACATGATCAAGGGTAATTCCAAGGATAAAGAGCTAAACATGGAAATTAATACAAGATTATTTAAGGAACACTTTCTTTTGTTTTGCAGGAAAAATTAAAAATATAAATCAAACATCATTGGGACTTTGGGTCTGCCTGTGTAAAGACCTCCTCGACCAACCTCTAGAGGAACCACCTTCAGCACTTCCCTCTTGACTTGCATAGAATTGAGGATCATACTGACGGTTCTCAAGTTCAAGGTTTCTAATCCTTTCCTCCAAAGTTCTTCTAGTGGAATCAGCTGCTACCATTTGACCCACCTAAAAAGTCAGCAAAGTCAAGTGTTAGGTCCATTATCAAGAAAAAGTCCAAGCAAAAAACACTCAAAAAGCATTATTACATACCCAGCTCACCTCATTGATCACATATTGGGAAGACTGAGTATGAGCCAACAGTTGCAAGCCTCCGACCATTTGCACACTTTCGTCCACAAGATCAACATCAACCTGAAGCACAAATATACCAGATCCTGAGCCATTCAATAAGCCAAGGAGAAATAAGGACAAAGAATTGAACAAGCAAGAACATACCGGATCGGGCCAAGGGACGTTCAGTGTGTGCTCTGGCCTATCCAAAGGCATGGAAGTATATGTTCCATCAGGATTCACCACTTCATGTTTCCATGCCTTCATATTGCCATGTCAGAAAATGGGGATAAGTCTCCATGAAAGAACTAGAAGTGCCACCAGCCTGATGAGGAGAAGGAATATCTTTTTCCTTTCCTTCAGAAGATGAAGCTTGAAAGTCCAACATGCAAATATTGTCACCAAGCAGAAATATGGTAAAGGAACATACAAGATGAAAGTTTGACTTTAGAAGGGAAGGGAAATACAGATGCCACAAAAAAGCCGCCAAACAACCTTGCAATTGAGTTTGAATAAATTCAGAATAAGTCCCTGGTACTCCTAAAACAACATGGCCAACACGAGCCTGAGCAATCTCTTCATTAGTCAGAAGGTTAGCCAATCGGATGGAGGGACAAAGAGGAACCAAAATCATTGTAGAAGGATACACATGTTGAACTTGAGGCAATATCAGATCACCGAGTTACCAATATCTCCCATGCCTATATTCAAACAATACTTGACAGCTATTTAGCTCTAAAGCTTACTTACACTCATCATACTCTTTACATCTAGCCCAAGGATTTAAAGACATCTGAAAAATCACAAAAGAACCCAGAATATTAAAAAAAAAAAAAAAGAGAAAAGAAAAAATAAAAAAAGAGACCAAACCATAACCAATCACCAAAAACCACCATCAAATACCAAAAACCGCACAAAAAAGGGAGGAAGGACCCACATCATCAACAATCAAATTGTCAATCACCAAATGCCAAATCTCCAAAGAACGCCTGGAGGGCGTTGACAAACGGTATTTGGGCAACCAACGGAGAAATCTAGGATAAGTATTGTTAACCTCCTCTCGAATTTCAAGACCAACTCCAAAGTACTCATACATCTAAACCTGAAAAAAAAATTCACAAAACTATTACAATCTAGCCAAAATAGCTTTCCAAAACCCACACAAAGCCAAAAATTCTAAACCTCACTTGCCGTACAAATGGAGCACCACCTAAGCTTGAGAGACTACACTTGGAAAGTTGAGTCATGAAGTGCAAAAGGGTAGCATAAACCATACCACCCCAGTCATATTCTTGATTTGTTCAATATTTCTCAAGCTCCACAAATAGCGCAGGTTCACAATACTGCCTAAATCTGGGCACAAGAAAGTCCTAATGAAGAGAAGCATGAACATGATGGTACCCATTGCAATAGTATCACATTTTGCAATGTTCTCATACAACCACATCAAAGGGACATTTTCACTCCTCATTTTGGAAGGCACTACACCTAAAAGTCTCTTAATTTCCTTTGGAGTAAGGAAATCATTGACCTCAATTCTTTCACCACCTAATCTCAAACTGGTGATGACGAAAAAGTTGTAAGGTGTCAACATCACCTCACCAATGCCTAGAAAATGGAAGGTACACATGGTGTCCCAAAAGCGCTTTAACAAGGCGAGTAATTGGAGGTCCTTGTATTCATGAGTCTCCTAATACAATAAAATTTCAGAGAAAGTATCAAAGCTCACATCATTGATGATATTCCTAATGTCTGGAGACAATACTTCCCATATGCCCTTTAACATTTGGAGACTACTTCGACTGTTGAGGTTCTGCAACACAAAAATTTAGCTAATATTCCATGCCAAAAAATCTCATGCCAACAAAAAAATTCATGTCAATGAAAAATCCAATTCTAGGCCAAAATTTCCATACCAACAAAAATTTCCCATGACAAAAAAAAAAAAAAACACACATCCAAAGATCAATGTCTCACCAAAAAAGATCAATGTCCCATCAAAATTTTGCCATGACCAACAACACAAAAAAAATTCCTTGTCCAAAATCACAACTACAAAAAAAAAAAAAAAAAAAAAAAATTTCATATGTCCATACACAACTATAAAATTTTCCTATAATCGTACACAGCCAAAATTTTCCTACATGTCCAAAGTAACCATAAAAAATTCCTACATGTGCATGCACAACCAAAAAAATCCCTACATGACCAAAATTATAACCACAAAATTTTTTCCATGACCTAACATCACATACCCAACAAAAATTTTTCCATAGCCTAAATTTCATGCTCATAAATTTCTTCCATAACCACAAATTTTTCACAATGTCAATGCCCACAAAATCCAAGCTGAAGTTCATTCAACAACATCACAAATTACCAACATTGCCAAAATTCATGACTTACCAACATTGTCCAAGTTACACCACGACTAAAAACTACAACACTTCAAAAATGCTCTAAAGCCAAGATTACAACATGATCAATCATACAATGCCATAAATTCCAACAAGATCACACAACAAAATGACAATGTCTCACCATCAAACTTTCAATGAAGCATGGAAACTGTTAGGATATGTGCCCTTAAATCCTATTGTATGATACTATGTATGATATTATGTATGACATTATGTGAGAAATGATGTATGACTTAATATTGTATTTAATAAAGTTACTTTATTCTTATCTAAAATAATGGTAACATGAATATTCGGACATTATCAAATAGTCCATGAGATGCATAGTATGTGATTTATGTGATTTAGTCACAGAAGATATAGATCACAAGTTCTTTGTAAACTCAGAATTTTGGTTCGTAGTCGGTGATGAAATTGGGCATTTCATCTGCGAAGACTATAACATATTAACTACGATGATTTGTCTTGATCATGGAAGTGGTGACTTCTAGTTGATATGTTGATATGTTTTAAGAGTTAAGACATATTGAACTGGACTGCTGTGAGATTTATTATTCTCCTAACGACTGTCAATTGAATAATAAATCTCACGACTTGTATTCACATGAACTTTTAATCCTGAGAGAATAATGGACCTGATCATGAAATGTAGGTTGCTTTGATATATTAGGAGTGAGATCTAAAGTAACGGTCAAAACCTCAGTATGTTGGGCAGCCACATTTAGTGTTGATGGAACATATATTCTCAAGATGGAATTCATAGTCTCTTAACGGAGATATAAAATATTCCCTTGAGATAAGTTTAATGGGTACAGTTATTCAGAGAGTTAGGCCTAACCACTTTAGTAAGACTAAAGTATATATTTATGAAATTGGATTTCACAAATATATGGTGAATAACTCAAAATGATTAAACCGGGTACTTAAGGATTAAGATGTAGTAATTTACAAAGTGGCAGTCTATATATTCATGACTTTGTATTACTACGAATATTTTATGAAGGGGTTGCATGTATAATAAAGTCTTGGGATATAATTTATTAATGAGGCCTAGAGTGCAATTATATTTATATAGTGGTATTAAATATAATTAATGGTAACTTTGGACTTGTCAAGAGTTGACAGAAAAGCCCAAGGCCCATTGGAGCTAGTGTCTTATTTGTTCCCTTTTGGTCCCACTCCAAGCCACACACTAAAGCCCAATTGGGAAGGCCCAAAAGGCTAGCCCAATTAGATAATCAGTTATGTGGAGAGAAACATACAGAATTTTATATCGAATAAAATGGTTTGTATGTTTAAGATAATAAGATAATAAATAGGAAGAGAGACACTCTTTCATATTCTCTCTAGAAAACATAGAACTGATTGAGAGACCACACATCTTGGGCATCAAGTGGAATTGGAGTGAAGATTGAAAGTCTTCCCGAGTACTTCTTCATTCGGTTTTGAATTTCACCCCATCAAGGTATACTCTCTTGTTCTTATATTCTGAAACCTACATAGTGCATGTTATCAATTGCGAATGAAGTAGATCCGTTTATTTTCCGCTGCGTATGTTTTGTATGCGATGCAAACATGATGATTTCCTAACAGAAACAACATTTTTCCAAACAAAGAAACTAAAGAAAACTCACCTTGAAGTCCATGTGGGAATGTGGAGTATATGTCTTGAGGTCTTGAAGGAGCCCCCTCCTTATCATTCCATTCAAATGATGAATGATATTTCTGTTGGAAATAATTTGTTTGTATCGCATACAAAACATACGCAGCGGAAAATTAAAGGATCTACTTCATTCGCAATTGATAACATGCACTATGTAAGTTTTAGAATATAAGAACAAGAGAGTGTACCTTGGTGCAGTGAATTTCAAAACCGAAGATAATAAGTACTCAAGAACACTTTTAATCTTCACTCCAATTCCACTTGATGCCCAAGATGTGTGGTCTCTTAATCAATTATGTATGAATGTTCTAGAGAGAATATGAAGGAGGCTCTAACACCAACATATAAACCATTTCATATTCATAAAATTCTGTATGTTTTTCTCCACATAACTGATTATCTAATTGGGCTAGCCTTTTGGGCCTTCCCAATTGGGCTTTAGTGTGTGGCTTGGAGTGGGACCAAAAGGGAATAAACAAGACTCTAGCTCCAATGGGCCTTGGGCTTTTTTGTCAACTCTTGATAAGTCCAAAGTTACCATTAATTATATTTAATACCACTATATAAATATAATTGCACTCTAGGCCTTATCAATAAATTATTTCTCAAGACTTTATTGTACATGCAACTCTTTCATAAAATATTCGTAGTAATACAAAGTCATGAATGTAGACTGCCACTTTGTGAATTACTACATCTTAATTCTTGAGTACCTGGTTTAATCCTTGTTAAGTCATTTATCATATATTTATGAAATCCAATTCCATAAATATATACTTTAGTAAGTCCTTGCTAAAGTGGTTAGGCCTAACTCTCTGAATAATTGAACCCATTAAACTTATCTTAAGGGAATATTTTATATCTCCGTTAAGAGATTTTGAATTTCATCTTAAGAATATATCTTCCATCAACACTAAATGTGGCTGCCCAACATACTGAGGTTTTGACCATTAATTTAAATCTCACTCCTGATATATGAAAGCAACCTACACTTCATGATCAGGTCCATTATTCTCTCAAGATTAAGAGTTCATGCAAATAGAAGTCGGGAGATTTATTATTCAATTGACAGTCGTTAGGAGAATAATAAATCTCATAGGGGTCCAGTTCAATATGTTTTAACTCTTAAAACATATCAGCATATCAACTAGAAGTCACCACTTCCATGATCAAGACAAATCATCTTAGTTGACATGTTATAGTCTTCGCAGATGAAATGCCTAATTTCATCACCGATTATGAACTAAAATTTTGAGTTTACAAAGAACTTGTGATTTATATCTTCTGTGACTTTTCACATAAATCACATACCATGCATATAATGGACTATATGATAATGTCTGAATATTCATGTTGCCATCATTTTGGATAAGAATAAAGAAACTTTATTAATCACAATATTAAGTCATATATCATTTAATACATAATGTCTTACATAATATCATACATGGCATATTACAATAGGATTTAAGGGCACTAATCCTAACAATTTCTTTCCATGAGAAGTAAGAAAAGAGGGTCCATTGGAAAAAGATGACATTTTGGTGCAAAGAAAAGATGGGTTTCACAAAAATAGGTGTATAGCAAAAGTGGTCAAGAACACAAGGATCTAAAAAAATATTGAGGGAGATGAGTGAAGGAAGGTTGAGAAGCTTAGAAAAGTTTTTTTTTGTTGGAGAACAAATAGTGAGGTGAAGAAGAAAAATCAAGGTAAAGATGGAGTGAAAAGTGTTAATGGGGGGCCAAAATTCAGCCCCCTCACTTAAACTCAGCTGAGTTGCTGAGTCAACTCCCAAAAAATAAAAAATAAAATTCTTTTTCTTTTTCTTTTTCTTCTTTTCTTTTCTTTTTTTTTTCTTTAAAAAAATCATGAAAAGAGAAGGTTCATATTGATTTCCAAACAAAAAAGAGAGAAAAGAAAATTCTTGGAGTGGATTAAGGATAAAAGATTCATTTTCAAATTCCAAATTTTCAAATCCCAAATTTTCAATTCAAAATTTTCATTTTTGAGTTTAAAATTCCACATTCTAAATTTCAAATTCAATCTCAAAATTTAATGTTCAAAATTTCAAGATGCAAAATTTCAAAATTTGAAGTTGCAAATTCTCAACTTTAATGTTCAAAATTTCAAGTTGCAAATTCTCAAATCTCAAGTTTCAAAAATTTCAAGTTGCAAATTTTCAAAATCTCAAGTTTCAAAATTTCAAGAAGCAAAGTTTCAAAGTCTCAAGTTTCAAGCTTCAAAATCTCAAATTCCAAGTTTTGAGTTTCAAAGAGAAAAAATCTTTTTCAAGGAACCACAAAAATCCATCAAGGTTTTCTTGCTAATGGAACTTTTTTTTTTTCAAATCAAGAAAGAACAAAGGAAAATCACAACGTAGCAACAAAGCCCTCATCATTTAAAGTCTAATCCCAAATTTTGACTTTTTGTAGGCGACACTTGAATCAAAGTTGAAAAGCCCATTAATCGACATTCCAGCAGTCAGATAGAAGTTGAAATGCCCTTTGATCGACATTCCAGCAACTCATATTGAGGTTGAAAGGCCCCTTGATCGACATAGCTCCGATTTCGAGGTTGAAAAGCCCCTTGGTTCCCTTTCATCAAGATTGGGGTTGAAAAGCCCCTTGGTTGCCACAGCTCCGGTTCTATGGTTGAAAAGCCGATTGGTTCCCTTTCGTCAAGATCGAGGTTGAAAAGCCCCTTGGTCGTCACAGCTCAGATTGAGGTCGAAAAGCCCCTTGGTTCCTTTTCGTCAAGATCGAGGTTGAAAAGGCCCTTGGTCTCCATAACTCAAATCAAGGTTAAAAATCCCCTTGGTCACCGCAGCTTAGATCGAGGTTGAAAAGCCCCTTAGTTGCCATAGCTCTGGTTCTGAGGTTGAAAAGCCCCTTGGCTCCCTTTCGTCAAGATTGGGGTTGAAAAGCCCCTTGATCGCCAAAGCTCAGAGAGACGTTGAAAAGCTCCTTGGTCACCACAACTCCGATTCTGAGGTTGAAAAGCCCGTTGGTTCCCTTTCGTCAAGATCCAAGGTTGAAAAGCCCGTTGGTTCCCTTTCGTCAAGATCCAAGGTTGAAAAGCCCTTTGGTTACTTTCCATTTAAATCCTAGGTAGAAAAGCCCTTTGGTTACCATCCACAATCAAATTGAGATAGAAAAGCTTCTTGGTCACCTCAATCATCAAGAATCATTTCAAAATTCATTAGTTATCAAGTAGGTCAAGTTTTTAAAATTTCACTTTTTTCAAAAAGGTAAGGCACTAGTTCTATGATCCAAGATTTTAGGTTCAAGGGCTAGGTAATCTTTGAAAATTCAACCTCAATTAAATTGTGGCCACTAAAATTAGTGTCTTTGTTTTACATTGAAATTCGCTTTCCAAGCTCTTTCAATGAGGGGCATTTTGTAGACACTCGATTTTGCACCTATAATTTAAACAAGGAAGATGACTAGAATGACTATTCATGTACCCAAAATTCATGATTGCATTACATGCATAAATTTGTTCATTGCATATCATAAAAATGATCTCGAGGTTCTAACGGTCGCGACGGTATGCCCTATTTCCAAATCAGACCGTCGGATTGTAGGATATTACAGGATCAAGTTTGCACGGTCAGCATGCATTGTGTCTAGGTAGAGTCAACCATGCATGATTAATTTAAATTAATTCTGATTGGTTAAACAATTAGAATTAATTAAATAATTTTGTGATTGGTTGTTAGTTAATGTCAAAAATAGGATTGCTTGCATGAGAATAAAGGGGATAATTGGATAACAATAAAATTGTGGATAATCAAGACTTTATCAAGATTTTTTAGAATATTTATCTACAAGATAATTTTTGTTGAAAAGACCTAAATTATCTAGAAAAGAGTTTAATTTTTAGAATACGGATTAAAAATGCGTCTAAGTGCAAGTCCTAGCTCAAAAAACCTAAAAAAAGGAGTCTAAAACGCACCCAAACTCAAAAGCAAGGTTGGCACCCAAAAGTGCAGAATAAAAGTGCCATTCAAAACTTTTGGAGTGTGGAACGGCACTTTCAAAGTGCTGAATGGCACATAATTGGGCTTCGGCCTAAGGGCATTGGGGTTACGTGAAAACACATTGTTTTCTATTTTTTAGCGATAAGGACGCATCCCAATTCATATTCTGATCGTCTAAGCTATTTTTTTTAGCCTTCCAACCTCTATAAATAGAGACTGGATCAAAAAATTCAGGACGAATTTATCACGCTCTCAAATTTCCCCTCTTTCTGAATTACTTTTTTTGGCATTTTCTCTCTTACGTTAAAGAAGTTCTGGAGGCTTTAGTCTTAAGAATTTTTTTTTTGTAAGTAAGGATTTTTAGGTTTCAAAGATAATTGCATAAATTTCTTTGAACCCAAAAATATTCTCTCAAGAAAAGAGTACGCCTATGCAAGAGGTAGTTTTTCTTAACTTCTTCTTCTTCTAACTCTTTCAATTTGATAATGCATGAATGAATGTTTGTTTAGTTTTAATATTTAAATGTTCATATCATGTGTTGTCGATATTTTCTTTATTGGAATATGTTTTTAACGTTTTTATTGTCAAGATCTATTTTTTTGTTTCAAAAATCTACTTGTTATCATATTTAAAAAAATAAAAATAAAATAAAAACTGATTTGCATCTTCATTAGATGCAGATTTGAATTTTTCCTAATCAAAAAACAGATTTGCATCTTCATTAGATGCAGATCTGAATTTTTCTTAATCAAAAAATAGATTTGCATCTTCATTAGATGCAGATCTGAGTTTTTCTCAAGCAAAAACTGATTTGCATGTTCATTAGATGTAGATTTGAATTTTTTAACAAAAACTGGTTTGTATCTTCCTTAGATACAAATTTGATTTTTTTTTTAAATCCATAAAACTTATCTATATCTTCTTTAGATATTTGAAATTTTGTCAACAAAGCAGATTTTGAAATAGAAAAGTCATGAGTAGTTTTGTTTGTTTTGTTTGATGTGTGTAGCGTAGGTTTATTTTATGAATATAGGCATCTTCTAAAAAAAATCTTTTTCTTATTTTATTTCACATAAAAAACAGATTTGATTTTTTTCTAATTCTCTACAAATCTAAAATTTTTTTTTATAAAATAAATCTGATTTTTTTTTTTTCATATAAACCAAAAAAAAAAAAACAATTTTTATTTTGTTCCAAAATAGATCTAATATTTTTGAAGCAAAAGACCTTTTTTTTAACAAAACAAATCTGATTTTTTTCTTTGCCAAAGCTATTTTTTTTATATACCAAAATAGATTTAATTTTTCTAATCCAAAATCAATTTTTTATCATAGCACAAATTTGAATTTTTTAACAAAGAAGAGGATGCATTCATAAATAGACTTATGTGATTTAGTTTTTTTCATGTAGGATAATGTGTCTCAACTTCTGTATGGCCGATACGAGAACAAAGCATGATTTTTCTATGGCTGTGTATCTAGTCTCATAATCATGGAACCTTTTGCTCAAATAGTATACGGCTCTCTCATTCTTATCATCGTCTTCTTGTGCAAGCATATTTCCAACCGTATCCTCTATTATAAAAAGATAGAGGAGTAGTGGTTTTCCGTGCATCAGGGGGACCAAGATAGGAAAATGGAGGAGATATTCCTTAATGAGCTCAAAAGCTTTCTGACATTTATCATTCCTCTCATGGGGTTCATTCTTTCTTAGAAGCTTGAAGATGGGCTCACAGGTGGAAGTGAGCTTGGCAATGAATCGGTCAATGTATTGTAATCGACCCAAAAATCCCCTTATCACCTTCTCGTTTTTGGTGGAGGCATTTCTAATATGGCTTTGATCTTTGATGGGTCAACTTTTATCCCTCTATCACTTACCAAAAAGCCTAACAACTTCCCCGTGGTTACTCCAAAGGTGCACTTATACGGGTTCAATCTCAGCCTATGCTCCTTGATCCTTTCGACAAACTTCCTCAAGTTAATGATGTGACTCTCTCTCTTTCCTTGGATTTCACAATAATATCATCAACATACACTTCAACATCATGGTGCACCATATTATGTAATAAGGCTGTGGCCATTCTTTGGAAAGTCGACCTGCATTCTTGAGCCCGAATGACATTAACAATAAATTCCCCATTCTATGGTGAAAGTAATCTTAGTCATATCCCTAGGAGCCATTTTAATTTGGTTATATCCCGAGTAACCATCCATGAAAGGTATCAAGGCAATACTAGCAGTGTTATCCACTAACACATCTATGTGAGGAAAAGGAAGTCATTTTTAAGAAAATCCATAAAATCCACACACGTTCTTACCTTCCCATCTTTCTTGGGTACGAGCATAACATTGGCTATCCACTCGGCTTGGTGTACGAGTTTGATGAACCCTACCTTCAATTGCTTTGTGACCTCTTCTTTGATATTTAGAAGCCATTCGATTCTTATACGCCTCAACTTTTGCTTAATGGGCACCATGTGTTATGAGTGTCAATGTGATGTTAAGCTATCTCGGGATCAATACTGGGTATATCTTCATAGGACCATGCAAACACCTCTTGAAATTCAGTGAGTAACTCTTTGAGATCTTTTTTTTCTTTTTCGTTTAAGGTTAGGCCAATTTGAATTAAACGTGGAGTCTCATCATTTCCTAAATTAAGAGTTTCAAAAGTTGATTCCTTAGGTTCAATTTTCCATTCCAATTTTTTATTAATTTCATTTTCAAATTCTTTTGAATAATTTATGTGCGGAATTTCAAAGTTATAGTAATCTTCAAAGTGGCAGCTATATTCATGACTTTGTATTACTACGAATATTTTAATGAAGGGGTTGCATGTATAATAAAGTCTTGAGATATAATTTATTAATAAGGCCTAGAGTGCAATTATATTCATATAGTGATATTGAATATCGATGGGATAGCAAAAATTACCATTTCTGGTTCGTCCATAGGGGTCGTCCATGAGCCAAAGGCCAAATATTCAGATAGGTCGTCTATGGACTAAGGAGTCGTCCATAGGCAAAACGCACGGACGACCACATGACATTTACGAAATTTTTAAGTATGGATCTACTCACATGTCTTGAGAATTCGAACCACAGAATTCTGGAGCGGGAACCAAACCCATATTCATCGCCACAAATTCCTCACAAATGCTCAACTTCCGTCAGCAGTTGTAACTTCTATAGCCGTTGAGGAAGTTACTAAATCAATAACCGCTCCAAGGTTCTCTATATAAAGACTGGCCTGTATCAAATCAAAGTAAGTTTTTTTTTTTTTTTTTTTTTTTTTTTTTTTTTTTTTTTTTTCTGACATTACTCCCCAAAAGTTGGAACTTGATTTTCAAGAGAGAAACTAACTTAGTCATCGGAGGGGACTTGGACAGTCCACCCTGGTCGCTTTTTGATAATGTGTTCATCCTTGTAGGCCTTCGCAACAACCATTAGCCCATCGAAGCCGGAGCATTCAGCCTACTGATTCTGTGCAGCATCAAATAAAACTAATGGTAACTTTGGACTTGTCAAGAGTTGACAAAAAAACCCAAAGCCCATTGGAGCTAGAGTCTTATTTGTTTCCTTTGGTCCCACTTCAAGCCACATACTAGAGCTCAATTGGAATGGCCCAAAGGGTTAGCCCAATTAGATAATCAGTTATATGTAAGGAAAGAAACATGCAGAATTTCAATAAGACTTTTCATAAGGTTTTGATTAAGATCACATAAGAACATGAAATGGTTTGTATGTGAGTGTTGGACATTCTCTTATTCTCTTCTTGGAAACTGATTGAGAGACCACACTTCTTGGGCATTAAGTGGAATTGAAGTGAAGATTAAAAGTGTTCCCAAGTAATTCTGATCTTTGAATTTTTTGAATTTTATCGCACCAAGGTACGTTTTCTTATTCTTAAATTCTGAAATTTACACAATACATGTTATCAATTGCGAATAAAGTAGATCTATTAATTTTTTGCTGCGCGTAGTTTGTATGCGATACAAACATGTATTTTTTCAACAATTGGTATCAGAGCGGTTTTCAATTTTGAATCTATATAACATGTTTTGTGAGTTTTGGAATTAGAGATAATAGTTTCATATTGTTAGATGATTATGCATTTAATTTTCTGCATGGTTGTTGAAACTATGATTTGATGAAAACTGATATTGATGTTATGATGTTGTTTAAATTTGAATTTAAGTATGTTAAATTGATCTTTAAGGCTATAGCATCAATGGAATTTAGTTTTGAAATCAAATTCCGCCTATCATGTTCATATTGTGGTTGTTTGTGTTTGACTTATCATTACTAGTCTTAGCTAAGTTGCCATTTTCGGCTGATGTTTTAAGAGACTATACTCTAGAGTCTAAGATCAGGGTTGAGAGGGCCCTTATGGATTTGAGGGAGTGCCTGAGGAAGGCCGTTAGGGATAGAGACTATTGTAGGGAGCTTCCGATACCCTTATGGAGGATATTGAGGAGATAAACATTGCACATGAGAGTGAGCTTGCTACTCTTAGGATGGAGCTTGATCGGAGAGGGTCGGCCCATCCCGGTATAAAGGCATTGTGTGTTTAATTGAGATCCCTGGTTGCGGGTTAGGAGGATGATCTTGCAGATCTTACTCAGAGTTTTGCCTCTTTGGATCATACTTAGGTTGAGGAGAAGGCTGCACTGGAGGCCGGCAGGGCCAAGACTAGTAACAGGGCTGATGGCTTAGCATTAGAGCTAGTATAGGTGAAGGCCTATATTCATTCCACTTTGAGCATGGAGTATGGGCGAGAGGGTGATGAGCCTAGTGAGCCTCAGTTAGCCTTTCGTCGCCTTCAGACTGAGTTGGCTGAGAGGGAGGAGGCTTTGAGATTTGCTACTGCAGAGGTGGGCATTTTGTAGGTTTTGCTGGGGACCGAGGGACAAGGGCCTACTTCTGATTCCGTGATGGAGAGGGAGCTTATTTGTCTTCGACATTCACATGACAGACTCAGGGGGGTTGCCAAGGACCTACGCTTTGATGCAGCCGGGTTACTTTGTACTTATACTCATGATGACCCAATTCTCCGTATTGGTTTGGGGAGATTATGCCAGGACGTGTCTGGTCGCGTGGGCCATGTTTAACTTGCTGGTGTTCTTTTCCGCTTATTTTGTTTCTGCACATGAGATATGTAGTTAGTATCCTACCATGTATGGAAAAGTCCGTCGTAAATTGCTAGGCAATTGTGTAAGGCCTTCCTCTTTTTGATCGAGTTCTTAAAGCATAGTCTAGTTTGTTAGGCATGCTTAGAAACTGAGAGATGGTTGAGAGAGATGCTTATGATGATATTTAGGATATATTTATGAGATGAGATTTCATGTTTTGGCATCAGAATGCACGAAAGAAACTGAATGGCATAATACGGGCATGTTAATGAATACGAAGGCAAATGCTTTGAAAATGCAAGATTATACAAATAAGTGATAGATGTAAATCCTTGCATATCAATATCTTATTTTTCCAAGGAAACATTCTGTTCTAGACAGATCTTTTCCTTTTCCCATTGAGGTACATTTCCTATTGGTATGAGCCAGAACATCTTGAGAAGACCATCGGGTCGTGACAGTATTGTAGACAAAGTGCGATCTCGGAAGTGTCTTCATATCTTGTATTGGACGCTGTGTCCATCTAATCTTCTGATCTTGATCATATATCTAAGGGGATTCAAATGACTGATTTTTCTTTTAAGTGTGACCGAACCAAGATGGCTGTGTACCTACCTCCACTAGAAAGGATCATGTCATCACGTAGTTCAACTGAATTTTAATTGCCTTAATTTTTGCTTAGACCGCCCTTTCGGGTTTTCAATCTAGTAGGCTTTCTCACACTCCTTCTTTTGCTCTCCTTTTGCGTAGACCTCCCTTTTGGGTTTTCAATCTACCTTTTATATTTTCTCACACTCTCTTTCTTTTGGTTGTCCTTTTGCGTAGACTGCCCTTTCGGGTTTTCGATCTACCTTTTTTCATTTTTTTTTGTTCTTTTTTTTGTTGACATAAAAATATAGAAATGAGGTGCACTGAGAGGCTCCTTCATGCAAAGCACCATATAACGGTGTCAGAATTGGTGGACATATTGAAGTCATGCCCGTCCATGTTGGCTAGAATCAAGGCTCCTCTGGAAAAGGCCTTCTTTACCATATATGGGCCCTCGTAAGTTGGGGCAAACTTTCCTCTGTGGTTAGGCATGGCCTGGTTGTGCTTCTGCAAGACTAGATTGCCTTTTTTGAAGACCTTGGGTCTAACTTTCTTGTTGAATGCTCGCTCAATGCGGTGTTGGTACAACTGTCCGTGGCACATTGCGGTCATGCGCTTTTCATCTATCATGTTCAGTTGCTCATATCGGGAATGAGCCTATTCAGCTTCTGACATCTTTGCTTGAGATAAAATCCTGAGAGATGGGTTTTCTACCTTTGCGGGGAGGATGGCCTTCATGCCATATACTAATGAATAAGGGGTCGCACCTGCGAAAGTACGTACAAAGTGTGATATGTGCACAAAGCAAACGGCAAGCACTCGTGCCAATCCTTGTATGTGTCTGTCATCTTCACGAAGAGTTTCTTTATGTTCTTGTTAGCGGCTTCCACTGCACCATTTATCTGAAGGCGATAGGGAACCGAATTTCTGTGCTCGATCTTGAACTGTTGGTAAAGTTGCTGGATCATTTTCCCATTTAGGTTCGCCCCATTATCTGTAATGAGCTCTCCCAGCACGCCATAGCGGCAAATAATGTTATGTTTCAGGAACCGAGCTACCATTGCTTGAGTGACACTTTTATACAAAGCGGCTTCCACCCATTTGTAAAATAATCAATGGCCACTAAGATGTACTCATGACCATTTGAAGCTTTTGGAATCACGGGTTCGATGACATCCATACTCCAAAGTGCAAAGGCTAAAGGAGCGTTCTTCCTGTCTTGATAGGCCTGGCAACAGTGGCATGTCCTCACATGTTTAATGCAATCACTTTCCATGGTGAGCCAGTAGTAACTGGCTCTCATAATCTTATGAGCCAACAAGGGTCTACTAGCATGAGCTCTGAGTAAGCCTTTATGCATCTCTTTCATCAGATGATTAGCCTTAGAGGCATCTACACATTGAAGCAGGGTAGAATCGTGGTTCCTTTTGTACAAGACGTCTCCACTCAAGAAAAATTGGCTGGCCATGTGCTGGATAAACTTTTTTTCACTGTTCGTTGCACTAGACGGGTATTCACTATTCTTGATATAAGCCTTGATATCATGGTACCATGGCTTTCCATCGGCTTTAACTTCGATACTCATGCATTCTTCGATGTTCATGCAATAGGTTGGAATGCCACAAACTTCTATATGCAATTGCTGCATATCATCTCTTTCTGATAACTTGACCATGCTAGCCAAGGTAGCCAAGGTGTCTGTAAACTGGTTGTGTGCTTGGGACAAATAGGAAAATGTGATGTCTCGAAATTTCAAAATCAAGCGATTGACACATTTCTGATACAGAATCAACTTGGTGTCTCGGGCTTGCCATTTTCATTCGATTTAGGAGATGATCAACAGGGAATCTCCAAAGACGCTCAAGTCATAGGCGCCGAATTCTAGGGCCACTTGCAGGCTGACTATGCATGCTTCATATTTTGTGATGTTGTTGGTGCAATCAAAATTCAGCTTGACTGAAATACAGATTTGTTGGCCCTTGGGGGAAACTAAGATTGCTCTAACTCCATTTTTGGTAGAATTGGTGACTCCATCAAAATAAAGCTTGCAACACCACGGTTCCACATTGTCTGGTTTTGGGTCTAGTGCCATGACATCCTCATCAAGGAAGAGGGATTCTGAAAGTTCTGGATCATTCAACGGCTGGTCCGCTAGGTGATCGGCTATGGCCTGGCCCTTGATGGCCTTTCTTGTCACAAACACAATGTTGAACTCGAAGAGAAACATTTGCCAACGGGAGATCTTCCCTGTAAGAGCTGGCTTATCAAAGATGTACTTAATGAGATCCATATTGGAAATGAGCCGCGTGTTGTAGTAAAGCATGTACTGCCGCAATTTGTGCAAGACCCATACTAAGGCACAACACGTCTTCTCAATGGCAATGTAGTTGATCTCACATCTGGTGAACTTTTTGCTTAAGTAGTAAATCGCCTTTTCTTTCTGGTTGGGCTCAGCCAATTGGCCCAACATGCAACGCATAGAGGTTTCTTGTACCGCTAGGTAAAGGATCAACGGACATCTCGGTGTTGAGGGAACTAGAACAGGAGGGTTCAACAAATACTACTTGATCTTGTCAAAGGCCACTTGGCACTTATTTGTCCATTCTATCTTTGTGTCCTTCAAGAGCTTGAACAGTGGATCATATGTGGCAGTCAACTGCACTATGAAACGAGCTATGTAATTGACTTTGCCTAAGAAGCTGCGAATCTGTTTCTTGGTTTGTGGTGTTGGCATGTCCCAAATAACTTGGACTTTTGCTGGGTCCACTTCAATTCCTCTTTGGATGACTATAAAGTTGAGCAATTTCCCTAAACTAACTCTGAAGAAGCACTTGTTAGGGTTTAGTCTCAATTTGTACTTGATAAGGCACTTGAATAGCTTTCTCAAATATATTAAATGATCCTTGGAAGTGCAGGATTTGGCAATCATATTGTCTACGTAGACTTCGATCTCTTTGTGCATCATATCATGGAACAAGGTTACCATGGCTCGCTAATAAGTAACACCAGCATTTTTTAAGTTGAATGGCATGACATCATATGTATAGGTTCCCCAATGAGTGGTGAATGCTGTCTTGGCTTTGTCTTCTTCGGCCATTTTGATCAGATTATAACCTGAGAATATATCCATAAAGGAGAAGAACATGTTGGTAGTGGTATTATCGATCAGTGTATCGATATGTGGCAATGGGAAATTTTCCTTAGGGCTGGCCCGGTTCGAATCTCTGTAATTAACGCACATGCGTACTTTTTCGTCTTTCTTAGGCACGGGAACAATGTTGGCGACCCAATTTGTGTAGGCTATCGCGGTAAGGAAACCAACTTTCAACTTTTTTATACTTCTTCTTTGATCTTCAAAATGATCTTAGATTTCATCCTTCGAAGGGCTTGCCACACTGGATGGCATTCTGGCTTAACTGGAATTCTGTGCACAACAATCTCAGTATCTAACCCTGGCATATCTTGGTAAGGCTAAGTGTAGATCTCTCTGAACTCTTTGAGTAGCGCTATAAGCTCATGTTTCAAGTCTTTAGGAAAGTTTACCCTAATCTTGACAGGTTTTTCATTCTCGCCTTCATCAACAAGGTCAACCGCTTTTGACTCTTCTATGTTGGGCTTGGACCCTTCGCTTTCTCTATTTAAAGCTTCCAAAATATCATGAGGCAAACTTGAAATTTCCTCTAATCCTTTAACATCATGATCCAACTCTATTGTTTCATTCACGTCATCAATACCCTTGTTATGGCAATAGGGCGATGTACCCGCTTGGGAATCCGAATAGATCCTATAGAATGGAACATATACAGAGAAACATAAGATAATTTGCACACACATATTCATAGGAAAGCATATAAAGAGATAAATGCAAGAATTTCTTGAAAAATACGCTGGATAATTTCATTAATGGGTTCTAGATAGGGTGAGAACAAAGTTCATGCCTGATAATGATAACAGGGAAATGTTTTTTTGTTTTTTTTTAAAGGAAATAAATTGGGGAAATGCAAACAAGGAATGCAGAAAATAAGAAATGACATGCAAAACAAGCTAGATATGCTATTCCAACTCTTTCGGGCAATTGGAGGACCCAACCACGCGATGATGAAACACTCCTTACTCAGCCGGTGCAACCATAAAGCAAGGCTCGATGGTCTAGTGGCCTACTGTCTCACCTAGCACACCGGGCCTAATAGTAAAAGTTAGATCATCCCCTGGGGATATGATAGAATTCACTGATAATTCTTCAGCGCAAAAGCAGATGAGACAAGCTACATCTAATTCTTCCTCGCATGATTCCTGTGCCATTTCTGATCTGATGACCTCGGCCAGAGCTAAAAAAGTGACCCTGATGTAGGGAATAGACATCTTTTGGCCAATGCACTTCCTTTTCTTTCCTTTGGAAGCCTGGAAAAGTTCTTCATCAGAGGGGTTGTACCCTAGACTGAAACCTTCTTTATTGTCTAGGACTTCAATCAGAAAAGCACTCCCATGTCTTACAGCACCGAGGCCTTGGCCTAACTGATAGCCAAATTTGAGCATCTCCTTGGCAACCATTAAAGTAGGGAAGGGCCATGCTGACTAGAGTTTTGAAGCTCTAGAGATCATGGAGACTAGCTTGAAACTGTGGAAAGTTGCCTCCGGAAAGGCATTAGAACCAATGTAGGGATAGAAGTCTCCTTGAAGATAGTCAAGGGTTCTTCAGCCATAATAGGGATCACCTGATCTTTGAAGGGGAACTTAAGCCTTTAGCGAAGGGTAGAAGCAACTGCGCCCGCAGCGTGTAGCCAGGGCCTCCCGAGGAATAAATTATATGTGGAATCCACCTTGATGACTTGGAATATGACCATGAAAGACTTGGGGCCAACCCCAATCATTAACTTGATCTCGCCTTGCACCTCCTGGAGAGTGCCATCAAAGGCTCTAATGATTAAGGTGGTAGGGTGGATAAGAGAGGTATCCACATTCAAACACTTTGTAGTAGACATCGAAAAAACATTCAGGGCCGGTCCATTGTCAATTAGTACTCCAGAGACGATTATATCTTCACACTTTACCATAATGTGCATGGGAAAAGTATGCTCTCTACCTTCTGGTGGTAGCTTATCATCTATAAAGGAAATCTCGTTCGTGGCCAACACCATTGAGACCATACCCTCAAAGAAAGATTTTGTGACACCTGTAGGAACACATCTCTTTCAAGACTTTCAAAAGAGCCTTATGGTGGACGTTGGAGGATAGCAATAGTGCTAAGATAGAAATCTGAGCTGGCGACTTGTTTAGCTACTGAATCACACTGTATTCTGAGTTTCTGATAATTTTCAAGAATTCCTAGGCTTTTTCGGTTGTGATCCTATTCTTGACAGGTTCGGCTGTACCCTTGCCAATCTCTTTCCTTCTCTTTTCTAGCTCTTTGGGAGTATAGTAGCGACCACTCCTAGTAAGCCCAGATAGACCTAAAGAGATATTGATGCCGATATTGATGGAGAATCCCAAGTGAATATGATACTCCAGTCACTACTGGAATCATTCAAGGAATTCAGACTTCACTATAACATGAACAAAAAGATTTATTCATTGTCTGAATTAATGAATGAGTTGGTAGCGGCGGAAGGCATCCTTGGTACTTCTAGCGTTGATGCTAATATGGCTGAAGCTTTTACTTCTCAACCTAAATCGAAAGACAAGGGTAAGAAGAAGAAGAAGAAGAAGAAGAAGAAGAAGAAGAAGAAGAAGAAGAAGAAGGACTTCACCAAGCAAGATGGTAAACAAATTACCTTAGAGGTTGTCGACAAAGGAAAGAAGATCAAATGAAAGTGTTTCCATTGTGGCGAGAAAGGACATTGGAAGAGGAATTGTCCAAAATTCATGGCTGCCAATAATAAGGGTATGAAAAGTTTATTCCTCCTTGAAATATGTTTAATAGAAAATCCCACGGATTCTTGGTGTGTGGATTCAAGTTATATTAATCATATCTGCAATTCTTTGCAGGGGTTCCAGGAGACTAGAAGCTTAATGAAGGGCAATTGTTTCTTAATTTGGCTGATGGGAGCAGGATTTAGGTTGTAGCTGTTGGAGTTTTTAATTTATGTTTTGAATCTAGAGTTCTAATATTGGAAGACTGTCTGTATGTACCTAATGTTCGTAGGAATTTGATTTCTGAAACTTATCTAGGAAAACATGGATATTGTGTTATCCTTAAAGACCATGTTGTAATAAAGAAGAGTAAAGTGTTTATCTGTTCTGGCAATATTGTGGATGGTCTTTATATTTTAACTCCTGATAAGCATGAATTATATAATTCTGAATTAGATAATGACTCTTATGTGAAATCATTAAAGAGAAAGTTTCCTTCTACTAGTGATGCATATCTTTGGCATTTGCGTTTAGGTCATATTAATTCAAACAAGATTCAAAGACTTATCAAAGATGGACTCTTAGAGCCATTGGACTTTGATGATTTTTCAGTTTGTGAATCTTGTTTGGAAGGAAATATGACCAAAAGACCTTTTAATGCAAAAGGTAGAAGAGCCCAAGAGTTGCTAGAACAAGTATATTTAGATGTCTGTGGTCCTATATCAATCCAAGCAAGAGGTGGCTATTAGTATTTCATTACTTTCACTGATGATTACTCTAGATTTGCTTATGTGTACCTAATGAAACGGAAGTTCTAAGCCTTTGAAAAGTTCAAAGAGTTTAGGGCTGAAGTTGAGAATCAATTAGGTAAATGCATAAAGGCCATTTGATCTGATCGTGGTGGTGAATACCTTCTTAGGAATTTCAAGGATTACTTGACTGAAAACGAGATTGTAGCCCAATTGACTGCATCTAGGCCTCCACAACAAAATGGTGTAGCAGAAAGAATGAATATGACTCTTTTACTTATGCTTAGGTGCATGTTGAGTTATTTGACTCCACCAATTTCCTTTTGGGGATATGCCTTAAATACTGCAATGTATCTTTTGAATTTAGTACCTTCGAAGTCTGTTCCTAAAACACCTATAGAGTTGTGGAATGGGCGTAAGCCTAGTATGAGACATCTCCATATTTGGGGTTGTCCAGTATATATGTTGAAAGGAAAGTCTAACAAGTTACAGTCTAAAACAAAAGTGGTTTTCTTTACAGGGTATCCAAAAGGAACTATTAGAGGTTTATTCTATAGTCATAAAAATAACAAAGTGTTTGTTAGTACAAATGTCAAATTCTTGGAAAATGATTATATGAATGATTATACTCTTAGAAGTAGAGTTGTGTTGGCTGAAATGAATAAACCTGTAATTGAATAATCAATGGATGTAATTAGGGAAGATGTGGCTGTATTAGATACACCACAAGACACTATTCATGATATGTCTAGTACACAGGTGCCTCTATCTAGTGGGAGGATTGTTAGGCCACCTATAAGGTTTATAGGTTTGGGAGAAACTTATGAAACTATCTCAGAAGAGGCTGAATCGGATCCCTACACTTATGAAGTGGCAATGAATGATATAGATGCACACCATTAGGTCAAAGCTATGAAATCTGAATTAGATTCTATGTATTCCAATCAGGTTTAGGATCTTTTAAAGGCTCTTAATGGCATTAAACCTGTTGGTTGCAAATGGGTTTACAAGAGGAAGAGAGGGATAGATGGAAAGGTTGAAACCTTTAAAGAAAGGCTAGTGGCAAAAGGGTATACACAAAAGGAAGGTATTGATTATAAATAAACCTTTTCACCAGTAGTAATGCTTAAATCTATCAGAATTCTTTTATTATTGCTGCTCATTATGATTATGAGATTTGACAAATGGATGTCAAGACTGCATTTCTCAGTGGCAATCTTGAAGAGGAAATCTATATGATGCAACTGGAAGGTTTCATAGCAAAGAACCAAGAGCATATGGTATGCAAGTTGAAAATGTCCATTTATGGACTTAAGCAAGCATCTAGGTCATGGAACATCAGATTTGATTAAGCAATCAAGTCATTTGGTTGTCAAGCCAATTTGATATAAAGGACTTGCGTGAGGCTAACTTTATTCTAGGGATCAAGATTTGGTGAGATCGCAAGAATAAGATGTTAGGCTTATCACAAGCTAGATATATAGATAAGGTTCTAAAACGGTTTAGCATGCAAAACTTGAAGAAAGGATTACTTTTTTTCAGACATGAAGTTCCTCTATTTGATGACCAAAGGCCTAAGACTCAAGAGGAAGAAGATATGATGAGACAAGTTCCTTATGCTTCAGCAGTAGGAAGTCTCATGTATGCCATGCTTTGTACTAGACCAGATATCTGCTATTCAATTGGCATGGTTAGCCAATATCAATCAAATCCAGGACCAAAACATTGGCAAGCTGTAAAGCATATTCTCAAGTATCTACGGAGAACGAGAAATTATATGCCTGTTTACCGGTGTGAGGATTTGATTCCCATTGGCTATACAAATTCAGATTTTCAATCAGATCTAGATTTCAGAAAGTCCACTTCAGGTTGTGTGTTCACCTTGGGAGGTGGAGCATAAGTTACAGGAGTGTTAAACAGTCTTGTATTGCAGACTCCAGCATGGAAGCTAAATATGTCGCTGTTTGTGAGGCGGCATAGGAAGCTGTTTGGCACAAGAAATTCCTTTTTGATGTTGGTGTTGTGAGAATAGAGCAAGTTACCATCACATTGTTTTGCGATAATGGTGGAGCGGTTGCATAATCCAAAGATCCAAGGAATTACAAGAAAGGAAAGCACATTAAGAGAAAGTACCACATCATTTGAGACATTGTTGCTCGTGGAGATGTGGTGGTAGCAAAGATTGAAAGTTCAAATAATCTAGCAGATCCCTTTATCAAAGCCTTGCCTTAAAGGACTTTCGAGTCACATTTGGAGGGAATGGGAGTTAAATTAGTGCACAATAGTCTTTAGGGCAAGTGGAAGATTGTTAGAATTATTGCCCTTAAATCCTATTGTATGATGCTATGTATGTTATTATATATGACATTATGTATGGCTTAATGTTGTGATTAATAAAGTTGTTTTATTATTATCTAAGATAATGGTAACATGAATATTCAGACATTATCATATAGCCCATGAGATGCATAGTATGTGATTTATGTGAAAAGTCATAGAAGATATAAATCACAAGTTCTTTGTAAACTCAGAATTTTAGTTCGTAGTCGGTGATGAAATTGGGCGTTTCATCTGTGAAGATTTTAACATATCAACTAAGATGATTTATCTTGATCGTGGAAGTGGATACTTCTAGTTGATGTGTTGATATGTTGATATGTTTTAAGAGTTAAAACATATTGAACTGGACCGCTGTGAGATTTATTATTCTCCTAACGACTGTCAAATGAATAATAAATCTCACTACTTCTATTTACATGAACTCTTAATCCTGTGAGAATAATGGATCTGATTATGAAGTGTAGGTTACTTTGATATATTAGGAGTGAGATCTAAAGTAACGGTCAAAATTTCAGTATGTTGGGTAGAGGCAGCTACATTTAGTGTTGATGGAACATATATTCTCAAGATGGAATCATAGTCTATTAATGGAGATACAAAATATTCCATTGAGATAAGTTTAATGGGTTTGTTATTCAGAATGTTAGGCCTAACTACTTTAGTAATTAGTTACTAAAATATATATTTATGAAATTAGATTTCATAAATATATGATGAATAATTTTAAAGGATTAAACTGGGTACTCAAGGATTAAGATGTAGTAATTTACAAAGTGACAGTCTACATTAATGACTTTGTATTACTACGAATATTTTATGAAGGGGTTGCATGTACAATAAAGTCTTGAGATATAATTTATTAATAAGGCCTAGAATGAAATTATATTTATAGAATGGTATTAAATATAATTAATGGTAACTTTGGACTTGTCAAGAGTTGACAGAAAAGCCCAAAACCCATTGAAGCTAGTGTCTTACAATGCTGGGTTCTTCGGCTTCAACAGTGGGCCTTTTACAACACAGGTAAATGCGATTATGAGGAAAAACTTGGCTCTTGACGATGTGGACTTCTTGGGGAAGCTCTTGGCAACTTGGACCCCCTGGTAATTTGAACAGCATGATCTTTTGGACCTTTGGATCTCTTGAGGGAGCCTTTAGACTCTTGCCATCTAGGACCTTTTGGCAACTTGCACCCCTTGGCAATTTTGACAGCATGGATCTCTTGGACCTTTAGATCTCTTTGAGGACTTAGGTGTCCTAGAAATCTTTTTTATATCTTCCTTGGGAGAATTCTTGAACTTATGATATCTTGGGATTCTTGACAGTTTTTCGACAACATTTCCTCCTGGGGAGTTTTGGTTACTTGCCACAGATTTTATCTTTGCACAATTTCGTGACGGAACCAATTAGTGTATGCATGAGCGCCCTTATAGGGTTGTAAACCCTTAGGGATGAGGTATGATCTAGCATGTACAAGCAACAGGGTTGCTTTCCTTAGGGGTTTAATCATGGATGTTATGCAAGCAAGAAAGAAAGAACCTGGAGTAGAGAACAATTTCTTTGGCGCAAGCAAAAAGGGCGCACCTGTTACAAAAAACTTTCCCCTGACCTCTAGTCCTATAAGGGTATCATTTCCTAGGCTTAGATGTTCACTATTTGGGCTTTACCTAGTCCTTATGGGCTCTGGGATTAATCTAGTCCTTACGGGTTTGACATAACTAGGCCAACTATATGCAAAGGCTTAATACGTAGGTTGTTTCTATCCTAGGGGGACTTAATCGCCATACTCCTTCCTTCATGGAAGTTGTGGGTAGAAAGGATCAAAAAGGCCTTTTCAGCTACTCATATCTACTCAAGGACCCAGAAGTGTCAACAAAGTTAGCCCCAGATCTAATTATGGGTAACCTTGTTGATGTTTGTGTCTGGGCATCTGCAGATGGGGTGATGAAATCCCCAAAGAGATGTGACTATGCCAGTAGTGCGGAGCCTGGGTTCGGCTTAAAGAGGGTGTATATGTCATGTAATCCTTAATGAAGGGGAAAGACATTTTCCAAACACAGCAAATAAAGGTGTAGCGAAAATTAAATTTTTCTGCACTATGTTTACATGTGAAGGAAAGCTGTAAAGCATATGAGGAAAGCGGTAAAGCCCCATGAAAATACCTCACAACCTCCCTTTCAGAAAGGATTTTTTGGAAAATTTTTTTTTTGCTTTTTTGAAAATAGTCTACTAGGATATAGTAAAAGCCTTTTTCAAAAGGAAAACCCCGGAGGCCAATGCCAATTTCTGTGTTTTTGAATGCTAATTTCCAAATATTATGGTTTTGTCAAAAACTCTAAAGGCTAAACTCATATCAATCCCAAGGGGAGTCGTCAGTCTGTCGACGCCCGAGCTTCGAACGGCTAGAAAATTGCCGTTGGGCCTTCATTCGGCCACTTGCAGTGGCGACGCTGTTGCACAAGCGGGGCTCGTTGGAGGCCTCTCTCGATAATTGTGTGGTTCACGCGGAGCTTTGGGTGCTCTCCCTTTCTATCTCTCTCTTGGTGGAGGAAGGTATTTGTCGACCTTTGGAGGTGTGGTAGGAATCTTGGCAAAATTTTAGGTGATTACCAAAGGTAAGTGAAGTTGCCACCAGTCATTAGGTTTTTCTAAGGTGTGATTGGTCACCTGTTTCTAGTTTATTTTATTACCAATCCTAGGCTAAAAAAATGGCATTTTTCCTAATCTAATGTGGGTGGCAAAAAATCTTGATTCTTGAGTCCGAAAGTTTGGTTACATGTGAGGAAGGTGTTAGGCACCCACAACACTTGTTCAAGGACAGTCCTTTGTTTTGATAAAACCTTCATTTTCAGAGATTGGCAGTAAAAAAAAACATGAATTTGGCATTGGCTTTCGGGGCTATTCATGCATGGGGGGGCTTTGAGGTTTGGCTTTTGAATGAGTGTGGTCCCAATCTATGCATTCCTAAGGCATTTAGGCAAAGTACTAGATTTCCATGATGAAAATCCGATGACATGTCACCTTACTTTCGCGGTGGAAATTAGGCATCACTTTGCCTTAAGTGACATGGACTGTGACAGTCACACCGGAAGAGGTGAGCAGGTATATATATACATACTGTTGGGAAAATACATGTGTTCGTATCACATACAAAACATACGCAGCGAAAAATTAACGGATCTACTTCATTCGCAATTGATAAAATGCACTATGAAAATTTTGGAATTTAAGAACAAGAAAGCGTACCTTGGTGCGGTGAGATTCAAAACCAAAAATCAGAAGTTCTTGGGAAGAATTTTAATCTTCACTCCAATTCCACTTAATGTCCAAGATGTGTGGTCTCTCAATTAGTTTCCAAGGAGAGAAAAAGGGAGTGTCCAACATTCACATACAAACCATTTCATTCATTGTTTAATCTTGATGAAAAGCACTTATGAAAAGACTCACTTAAAGAACCACTGAAATTCTGTATGTTTCTCTCCTTATATATAACTAATTATCTAATTGGGCTAGCCTTTTGGGCCATTCCAATTGGGCTCTAGTGTGTAGCTTGGAGTGGGATCAAAAGGGAACAAATAAGACACTAGCTCCAATGGGCCTTGGACTTTTTTGTCAACTCTTGACAAGTCCAAAGTTACCAGTAATTATATTCAATACCACTATATGAATATAATTGCACTCTAGACCTTATTAATAAATTATATCCCAAGACTTTGTTATACATGCAACCCTTTCATTAAAATATTCATAGTAATACAAAGTCATGAATATAGACTGTCACTTTGAAGATTACTACATCTTAATTCTTGAGTACCCAGTTTAATCCTTAATGTTATTCATCATATATTTATGAAATCCAATTCCATAAATATATACTTTAGTAACTCCTTACTAAAGTGGTTGGGCCCAACTCTCTGAATAACCAAACCCATTAAACTTATCTCAAGGGAATATTTTATATCTCCGTTAAGAGATTGTGAATTCCATCTTGAGAATATATGTTCCATCAACACTAAATGTGACTGCCCAACATATTGAAGTTTTGACCGTAACTTATAGATCTCACTCCTGATATATCAAAGCAACCTACATCTTACGATCAGATCCATTATTTTCTCAGGATTTAGAGTTGATGTAAATAGAAGTCGTGAGATTTATTATTCATTTGACAGTTGTTAGGAGAATAATAAATCTCACAGCGGTCCAGTTCAATATGTCTTAACTCTTAAAACATATCAACATACTAACTAGAAATCTCCATTTCCATGATCAAGACAAATCATCTTAGTTGATGTGTTATAGTCTTTGTAGATGAAATGCCCAATTTCATCACCGACTACGAACTAAAATTCTGAGTTTACAAAGAACTTGCGATTTATATCTTCTGTGACTAAATCACATACTATGCATCTCATGGACTAAAATAATGTCCCATTAGTTCATTTATAGATAGTCTCATATAATTAAACAATTTAATTATTTATGACATGCTAATAAATTAGATTTTAAGGCATAAACCACAGCACATACATCATGCATAATGCAAGCACACAAAGCAGGGAAGTAAATGCCTACATCCCTAGAGCATGGCCCAAAATATAAGTGCAGGAAAGTAAACAGGGTTCGCCATATTCTAGAGATGAGGACGAATGGTGCACGGCATGATATACCTAATACAACTCATGTAAAAGAGAAATGAGGGAGGAGGGAAGGGGGTTTAAAAGAGTACATAACCAAATGGGAGGTGCTAGACCCCTAAACCTGCTGAACATAACCGCTTGGCTTATATCCACATGCTCACATCCTCGCTCTATATATGTACATGCAAAGGTAAAGACAAGAAACCAGCAGACAAGCAATGGAAGGAAAAGATGTAAAGAGCATATAAAAGAGGTATAAAGCAGATAAGCATGATAGATATGGCAAGCAAAGAAACAAGAAAGTAATTAAACAAGCGAGAAGGAAAACAAGCAAGAAAGCAAACAAAAGGTGGTGTCTGCGAGGGACAAATGTAGGCTTAGATCAAATGTCCATAACTTCATTGTGTTGAAGCATAGGCAACACACTAGGAAGCATAGACGACACACTAGCAAGCAAGACTCATGCATGAACATGTAAGCAAGCGTGTAAAGATGGATAGAAAGCTAACGGGTGACACAAACAAGCATGGTAGCATAGCATCTCGGGAAGTGGAAAAGGGAAGGGTGCACTCAGAGCAACCCGGCATTCGGAGATGCCTCCTAAATGGTTACATCCGAATAAGGCCTCATGGGTGTCAGATGTAACCACACAAGGTCAAGCCTGCAGAGGGTGCCAAACATGGCAAAGCCTAGAACTAGAGAGGCTAACACAAGAATAATGCATAGAAGCAAGCAAGCATAGACATGCAAATAGGATAATCCAAACCCTTTGATGTGGGCCTTGGCGTGAAGCATGCAAGCACATAGATGATGGAATATAGCATATAGAGAACATCGATCTAAGCATGTAAACACACTAATCTACACATATAAGCATGAAAATGCACATGTAGGCATATGGATATACATCTAAGCATGTAGATATAAACATAAAGGCATGGGAGAACGCAAACCCAAGCATACAAGCATGTGAAGGCATAGATATAGGAATAGGAGCATAGAACATGCATACAAACATGTAGATCTAAGCAAGGGATAGTCGGAGACATAATGTCTAGCATGTGAACATATAGACCCAAACATCAACACATAGAAGAGAAAGTATCTAACATAGAAAACATGGCATAAAGCATAAAGCATATAAGAAAAGGGTAGCTAACATGTAAACAAACATGGAAGCACATGGAAATAAACCAAGAATATGCTAGAAGCAAGGTAAAGCAAGAAACATACTAAATAAAGCGATAAATCATGTTATTAAGGCAAGAGAAAGCATGATAAAAGCTAGGGAAAGATTTAGAGAGCTAAGAGTGTGGATAGTAGCTAAAAAGCTACATCCACACCCCTAAACCCCAAATGGAAAGTGTAGAACCAAGGAGAAGAAGATTGGGCATAAGAACAATATCTTGTATTTTTGGCAAAGAAGGAAGAATTGAGAGACTTGGATATGTTTTGTGTGTGTTTTTATGTGTTAAAATGTGTTTGGGAGAGATAAAATATGTGCAAAAAACATCAACGTAGAGAGAAAAACCCGGCAAAGTTCCTCCTTTCTTGGTCTAGAGGTGCCTGAGGCCTTTTATAGCCCTGGCATGCTTTACGAGGTGGCGGCCGCCACTTGTGAAGCTCCTTAAATGGGGTTGATCTTGACACTCCTAGAAAGATCTTGACTTCTAATTTCTAAAAAGGTATGGAACTTGAAATCCATTGGTCGGATCAAAAGTTATGGGTCCCGGAAGTTAGCGATGCATCGATCGGTGTGTTAACTCGGTTTCCATGATATCTCAGCTGTTCTAACTCCGATTTTGACCCATGAATAGTCGTTGGATTGAGAATTTGATAATATTCACAATGAAGTTGGTTTCAATCCATTCTGATGGCTAGATTAAAATTAGGGTTTTTGGGGCCCACCAAGAGTCAACTCCGGGTCAAACTTGGTCAAAGTTGCCAAAAATCTCCCAGAAGCTCGTCTTTGATGTAAAACTATGAAAAGTGATATTTTGAGGGGATTTTGACCTTGTTTAACTTTCGGCCAACCTAGGGTTGACCAAGGGTGTTTTGGTCATTTTGGCTGAAAAAGGCACTTTGGGTGCTCTGGTGTCCGAATGGGTTGCGCCATGTCATTCTGGATGTTCTCGTGGCCCCTTGGAGAGAAAATAATATTTTTAGATTTTTTGGGGTTTGGCACACAAATCGAGGGCGGACAAAATACGGTATCAACAAGTGTCTCCCCCCATTTGTGGATGTTGGGTAATTTGTGGTTTTTGTTACATCTTCACTCTATAAATCATACTCTATAGTGGATTTCATACTCATCTACTCTTTCCATGTCTTCATAAAACACTCAAGTAGGTCATAAATCAACTTAGACAGGTCGTCTTCACTTCCCTCTTTAGTTATCAAGTAATTAATCCACGGTCCTCTCTCAAATTGTGGTGGGGTAAGGGATTATTAGTGATGCTAGGCCTTATAGGCGGTGCAATCACCTTAGTGTCTATCAGATCTTGAGTTGAATGATGAAGGCCAAAACACTTGTTAGTAGCATGGCCAGGGCTTTGGTGGTAGGCACATCTCTTAGCCACATCAAATCATACAGGTAATGGGTTTGGGATTGGTCTTGGGTCTAAGTGTTTTAACAACCCCTTTGCTTTTAGTTTTTAAACACTTGACTCATAGGCATATATAACTCATGAAATTCCCTTCTAGGACTTGGAGGTGGCCCTTGTGATATTGGCACGGGGGCAATAGGAGCAATAAGTTGATGAGGATCATTTTTGTATATATTAGAAACTTCTGCAGTTTTAGAACTTGATCTTAATTTCTTTTTAAACCTTGATATATGTGCTCACATCTTTCATATTTTGTGCAAAACTACTATAAGAACTGAATCAAGGAATTGTATTCCTTTTTGCCGTCTCATTTCAAGAATACTGAAACTCAAAGGCATTCATCCGTAAGAAGATGAATCTCCCTACCCAAGGCCTAGTCCAATCAACATTCATACACTCAATGCCAGCATTGGTCATAGTCGGAAAGGAATCAAAACAGAAATTCTAGATACTTATAGTGGTTCACACTCTAGCTCATCCTCCTATAACGAGAAGCTAGACAACATTATGGCATGCGTCCATGACATAAACACTAAAGTGTCCAGACTCGCCTCCCTTCAACATTATCACAACATTCCATGTGATACAAAGTTCACTTTTCTTCAAACTCAGTTGGATGAAATTCAACGAAAGCTAGAAGAAAATGAGACCTAGCTATTCCATGACAAAAAAGGGGAGAATGATATCGATAGGGGGAGGAAGAGCTGCATCAAAGGGAGAGTACGTGGCGTTTGGTTATTTTGTACGTTTGCTTTTGTAGCCGTTATCTAGTACCATTGCTTTGTGGCTTAAGTACTTGTTGCTAAATGTTATGCATTTTCTTTAAATACATCACTCTTGTGCCCTTTGTTGGATTTTATATCTTTAGTGCATTTACCTTGTGTTGGTGCATTGGTTAAGTGTTGGGCATGCAAATGATACTTTGCATTGAGCTTATTAACTTGCATGTCCAGGTGTTCATTCCATTTGTGAATAAGCATTGTGATCACTGTTTATAGTGATTGTTTGTTTTTGGTCAAGCCATGCTTTATTACTTTAATCCTTTTTGCTTGATCGCATTGTGCTTGATTCATTTGCATTACAAGTTTTTCTGCATATAATGATCATATTATGTGGTTTTTTTTTCAGGAGATACTTGTGCCTATGTTTCAAGAGCTTCACAGATTCTAGAGTTAGGTGTGAGTGAGTTTTGTTCAACTGTTCCCAACTCACGCGTTAAGTCTAGAGTTTGTTGTAGGGTTTTGTCATGGAATAGCCAAATGAGGAGATTGTAAGGTTGAAATTTATCAATCATTTTGTTGGCTTTATTCCGTGCCAATTTGCTTGTATTTCATCACTTAGAAATCCTGTATTGAGGTGGGCATCATGTAAGGTTAGTGTGTGAGAGAGTGTGAAGAAATGCTCAAGATTGTGCAGTGAAGTAGGGACTCGCGACTGGCAAGCCGCTAGAAAATGCAAACAAGTGAAGCGTGCGGAGAAGCTGAACCGTCTGCCAGCTGTTGCACTATACAACAAAATATCCAGCCTAGCCGTTCAGTTAACTCGCGGCTTAAACTCGCGACTCAGTCAAGTTGTGAGGTCAAGTTGCCAGCTAGTTCTGTTTTGAAAAAACTGACTCTTACATTCCTTTCTCACCCCAGTATAAATACGCCTTATACCCATGAAATGTAGAGAGCTTCCAAGAGAGAATTTTGAGAGAGAAACCCTAGAGAAAACAAGATTGACTCATCCACAATCTTTACATAGTGCCTCTTTAAATTCTTCTACTCTCACCCTCTTCATTGTTAGATCCTTGAGAGGTTCATTACCCAAAACCTTTTCTCACCATACCCATATTTGTGAGAAGGCTTTTTGGTGCTTTGGGAAGCATTTAGGAAGGGACCAATTGATATTGGTTGATGTTATGGGCTATAGTAGAATCTGGTGAGCAAAAGAAGAAATAGGTTCGGCGTAACCTCGTTGGAGTAGGAGCTTGGAAGGCTTAGGTACATTGGGTAGATTAGGCTTGGAGGGTCTATTGCTGTCCTTGTATCCCAACTACATTCTTTAGTGGATTATTGACCGCTTGGAGGGCGGCGGTGAGGTTTTACACCGAGGGTTTCGGTTTTCTCTTCGATAACACATTGTTGTGTTGTCCTTGTGTTTGCATCTCTCTTCCCTTAATCTTTGCCATCTAATTTCTGATGTGAATGTGATTTTATTTGGTTTAGATTGTTTATCAATTCTGTTATGTGCTTATGTTCATTTTTCGCACATAATTTGTTTGATATTAAGCTTGAATTGGTAATTTATAATTTGGAGGTCTAAACGTTCATAGTGTTTTATACGCTATTTGAACTTTCATTTGGTATCAGAGCGGGTGCACTTGTTGTGGTTTAATCACCTTAGTGTGATCCTTGACCCCATATTGAGATAGACCGGTCTCAATCTTTAAATGCACCACCATATTTTGATGGTAGCAACTATGCTTTTTGAAAAGTCAGGATGAGGGCATTTTTATGTTCTATTGATGAAAGTGTGTGGGATGCTGTTGATATTGGATGGGTTAGGCCGGAGGCCGAAAAATCCACTTGGGATAAATCATTTTAGCCTCTTCTCCTTCCCTCTTCCATTGTCAAACATTGAGATGAGATTTGTACCCAAACACAACCCACACCTTTTCAGAGAGTAGAGCGTGTTTTGGAGCTTGGGAAGCTTTGGGGATTTGCCATTTTTTTGGTGGATGCAATTGAGTTGAAATACGTGATTCGGAGAGCTAAAGAAGACAAGGCTTTGTTAAGTCAGTTGTTAGCAGGAGCTTGGAGGGCTCGAGTACATGGGATAGACTAGGATTGGAGAGTCTTTTGTTATTCGTGTACTCCAACTTATTCTCTAGTGGATTGATTTACTGCTTGGAGGGCGGCGGAGAGGTTTTTCGCCAAGATCTTCAGTTTCCTCTTCGATAACACATCGTGGTGTTATCTTATGTTTGCATTCTTCTTTCCTTTTCTTGTAGCTTTCATTTTACTGTTGTGTTTTGATGAATATGGCTTAGAGTAGTTTTATTGTTTGTTTGCTTGTATTTACTTTATTCTGCACTTAGTTTAAGTTAGAGGAAAATCATCCGAGCCGTAAGTTTTAATTTGGGGGTCTAAACAGCTTTTGTGTTATCACACACTTTCGAGCTTTCAACATCAATCAACCAACCAATAAACACACATAACATGCAATGCAATTTTAACATGGACGGGTTTAAGGGTAGGTTTTAAGTTATTACATTGTAGGGTGGGTTTGTTGTTTCAATGTTTCCCATAGCTAGGACGTTACACCTCCCAACTTGTAATGTAATGAACTTTACGTTGGTCTAAACAGCATGCTCTATCCTTTATAGTCAACAAGAAATGATCTAGTGGTGTTAGGCTATGAGTTGGTGAGTTCACCACTGGGTACCCGAATCTAATGAAGACCGGTGATCCATGGTTACTACCATCATATTTTGAGATGCGTGCATACGTATTTATTGTTTTGATGGCACACACTATGACAGTTAGGATAGCTTTTACAATCAACATGGCAACACAAACAAAAAAAGAATCATACAAACATCTCAAGACATATATAAACAAATAAATAACAATATTATGCAAAAGATAAGGATATATAGTTGGTCACTTAAAGTCTAACATGAAGCTTAATCCTCAATATCCCTAGTGAAACCGCCATTGTGAGAGACCGTAAAATTGGGTGCTCTCAAAAAGAGATTTAGGTGCTTTAAGGCATCTTTCTTTTTGGGTAAGTGGTATGGAGTCGCCACTTATTTTTTATACAAAAAAAAGAAAAAAATATAAATACAAATTACATGTTCAAAATATTTCATTGTCATTGATTGAATAAAGAAAAGTACAACTTTGGTAAATTAACCTTATAACACTTTGGGTCCTAGTTACAATTTATGACAAAGAATACAAAGCTTTGGTCCTAGTTACAATCTACCAAAATTAAAAGACAAAACACTAATCTACCTATCCAAAAATCCTAAGCTCGGGAGCTAGGTTGCAGAATGGAAAGGTGTTAGGCACCAATTTTGCCCAAACAGAGTCTGGTCTTCTACATTATAACGACTAATATACCCTTTTTGCATGATATTGATGTTGGGGTTATGTCCTAAAATCCAATTTATTGGCATGTCATAAATAATTAAATTGTTTAATTATATTAGACTATCTATAAATGAACTAATGGGACATTATCTTAGTCCATGAGATGCATAGTATGTGATTTATGTGAAAAGTCACAGAAAGATATAAATCACAAGTTCTTTGTAAACTCAGAATTTTAGTTCGTAGTTGGTGATGAAATTAGGCATTTCATTTGCGAAGACTATAACATATCAACTAAGATGATTTGTCTTGATCATGGAAGTGGATACTTCTAGTTGATATGTTGATACGTTTTAAGAGTTAAGATATATTGAACTGAGCTGCTGTAAGATTCATTATTCTCCTAACGACTGTCAAATGAATAATAAATCTCACAACTTTTATTTATATCAACTCTAAATCTTGAGAGAATAATGGACTTGATCATGAAATGTAAGTTGCTTTGATATATCAGGAGTGAGATCAAAATTTACAATCAAAACCTTTGTATGTTAGGTAGCCACATTTAGTGTTGGTGGAACATATATTCTCAAGATGGAATCATAATCTCTTAACGGAGATATAAAATATTCCCCTGAGATAAGTTTAATGGGTTTGGTTATTTAGAGTGTTGGGCCCAACCACTTTAGTAAGGAGTTACAAAAGTATATATTAAAAAGAAATTAGATTTCATAAATATATGATGAATAACTTAAAGGATTAAATCGGGTACTCAAGGATTAAGATATAGTAATCTTCAAAGTGGCAGTCTACATTCATGATTTTGTATTACTACAAATATTTTATGAAGGAGTTGCATGTATAATAAAGTCTTGGGATATAATTTATTAATAAGGCCTAGATTGCAATTATATTTATATAGTGATATTAAATATAATTAATGGTAACTTTGGATTTGTCAAGAGTTGACAGCTAGTGTCTTATTGGTCCCTTTGGTCCCACTCCGAGCCACACACTAAAGCCCAATTGGAATGGTCCAATAGGCTAACCCAATTAAATAATCAGTTAAATATAAAGGGAGAAACATACATAATTTTTATATATGTAAAGAAAGAAAGAGAGTCATCATTGTGAAATGGTGTGTATGTGTGAGTGAAGCTACTTAATTATTCTCCCTTAGAAAACTGATTGAGAGACCACACTTCTTGGGCATAAAATGGAATTGGAGTGAAGATTAAAAGTGTTCCCAAGTACTTTTAATCTTTTGTTTTGAATTTCACCGCACCAAGGTACGTTATCTTGTTCTTACATAGTGCATGCTATCAATTATGAATGAAATAGATCCATGTTTGTTGCTTCTGCTATGTGTTTTTTATGAGATACAAAACCAGATTTTCCAACAATTGAATGATATGTTGAACACACATGACAAACACTTGACAAAAATTATTTTAAATAAATTTGCCTTATGAATGATGTTCTCTTTTAAAAAGAATATTCAGATTTGTTTTGAAAATTAAAAAAAAAAAAAGACTAGGTTTGTAAAAAAAAAAAAATCAGATCTGTTTTTGTGAAGGGTTAAAAAAAAAGAAAGATTTTATCAAGAAAAATAAGATCTGTTTGTGTAAAATTTTGAAAATAAGATTGGATTTGTAAACATTAGATCTGTTTTTTAAAAAGAAAAAAAAAGAGAGATTTTGTTAAAAAGAATCAAATCTGTTCTTGTAAAAGAAAAAATGATTGATTTTAGGTTTGTAAAAGAAAAATCAGATTTGTTGTTAGAAACAAATAAAAAAAAGGATTTTGAAAGAGGATCCACATTCATGAGACAAATTTATTATGCATGCATCACATATTAAAAAAACTTCAACCTAAATTCTTAATTCTTTCTTTGAAATTTCAAAATCTGCAATTTTCTGACAAAGAAAAATTTAGAAAAAAATTTCAGATCTGTATTTAATGAAAATACAGATCAGTTTTGAGTTTAGTGAAAAAATTAGATTTGAAATTGCAGATCAGTTTTGAGTTTTGAAAAAAAAAAAAATCAAATCTGAAAATACAGATCAGTTGAGTTTTTATAAAAAAGCTTTGACAGTCATTAGCAGATTTTGAAATTTAAGAAAAAGAATTACAGAGGAACAATTTGTAACTAGGTCCTAAAACCATGTAATACTCAATTTATTAAGTTTGTATTTTTATTCAATCAATGATAAAGGAACAATTCAGTCATGTAAATTTGTATTTAATTTTTTCTTATTTGTTTGTATAAAGAATAAGTAGTGACTTCACACCACTTACCTAAACAGAGAGGTGTCTTGAAAAAGCACCCAAAAATCTCTTTTTTGTAAACCGTTGATTTTTTCGGTCTTTCACAGTGGCGACTTCGCTAGGGATGTCGAGGGCTAAGCTTTGTGTTAGAATTAAGTGACCAAATATGTACCCTTGCTTTGCATGTTCTTGCATGATATTGTTGTTTGTTTGTTTATGCATGTATTGAGATGTTTGTATGATATTTTTGTTTGTGTTACTATGTTTGTTTGTTAAGAGCTTTCCCTAACCGTCATAGTGTGTGCCATCAAAACAACAAATATGTATGCACCCCTTTCAACAACAATGTGGTGGTAGTAACCATGGATCATCGGTCTTCATTAGATTCGGGTACCCAGTGGCGAACTCACCAACTCATAGCCTAAAGTCATTGGATCATTTCTTGTTGAATGTAAAGGACAGACCATGCCGTTTAGACTAACACAATGTTCATTACATTACAAGTTGGGAGGTATAACGTCCTAGCTATGGGAAACAATGAAACAAGAAACCCACCCTACAACGTAATGACTTAGAACCTACCCTTAGGCTGGTCTATGTTAAAATTGCATTGCATGTTGTGTGTGTTTGTTTGGTTGATTGATTGATGTGGGTGGGGACCTAACTTTGATTAACCCGACCAAGCCTGTTATTAAGGGAGAATTTGGTCAAGATCCAAAGGAAGGTTGCAAAGAGAACCTAAGGTTGACACTTAAGCCCGTAGCTGCAGTTCCAAGCTTATCACTCCCGTTACGGAATTGAAGCCCATAAGCATAGAAGATACTTCACTGCTGCAACATCACAATCCCATATTTAACCTACAAGACACTTCAAACCCCGATCAAATCATTGAACATCCACAAATGGGGGGAGACACTTCAAACCCCAATCAAATTACCACGCACCTATAAATAGGGGGAGACACTTCGAACCCCTATCAAACAACCCAATACCTACAAATAGGGGGAGACATTTTGAACCCTGATCAAATGGCTCAAAATACGCAAATGAGGGGAGACATTTCAAAACCCAAGACATAGACCTGAACAACCCAACAAAAATTGCCCACATCACAAAGGAAGGGAGACACTTCAAACCCCCACATTTAGAGACTGACAAACCCACAGATTTATGGATTGATGATGAAGGCATGGATTGTATGGATGAAGACCCCCTAGTATTGATGCTGAGGGAAGAAGGGACTTACTGGGAGCCACTTGCCATCGTTGAAGCCATTACTAAGTTGAAGAACTGGGCATGGGAGGGAGCCGCCCACCTTATGGAGGACTCCGTGAAGAAGATCAAGACTGTTATGTCAAACACTCTTGCTAAGAAGATCAAGACCGTGGAGCCAGTTACCCCTGCCAAGAACATTGTTTTTGTCCCTATTGAGTCCATTTCTGCTAGTATTTCTATTCTTGTTAAGTCTATTTGTGATAGTATTCCTATAGAGTCGGTTGCTATTGAGTCTGTTAAGAACTCTTTTCCTTATAATATGATTTCTTATTCTGCTTATTTATTGGCTTTGAATGTTTTTATTTCTGAAATTGGTAAAGAAACTTTTAATAATAAGGAATTTTTTTATTTCTAAAATTGGTAAAGAAACTTTTAATAATAAGGAATTAAAATAAGGACACCTAGAACCCATAAAAGAAGAAACCCAACCCATTAACCTGAGAGCTGATGATGAACCTAAAATGATACAAGTGGGCAATACTCTAACCACTTCTAAAAAAGATGCATTAGTGGCACGCTAACGGAATTCAAGGAGGTATTTGCATGGTCATACAAAGACATGCCTAGGATTGATACAGATATAGTATAGCATTGCATTCCAACAGATCCAACCATGAAGTCGGTCAAGCAAAAGTTGAGAAAAATGAAGCCAAAATGGACTCTCAAGATTAAAGAAAAGGTTAAGAAACAGTATAATGTAGGATTCCTGAGGGTGGTCAACTATCCAGAGTGGTTAACTAATGTGGTTCTGGTACCAAAGAAGGATGGAAAGGTCAAAATGTGTGTAGACATCTATATCTTGGTTGGCAATGCAGCAGGACATGCCTTGTTATCATTTATGGATGGATTTTCAGGATATAATCCAATTTAGATGGCTCAAGAAGATATGGAGAAGACCTCCTTTATTACTCTATAGGGGACATATTGCTACAAGGTCATGTCATTTGGCCTTAAAAACGCTGGTGCTACTTACCAAAGTGTAGTCACCATTTTGTTGCATGACTTGATCCACAAAGAAGTAGAGGTATATGTTGACGACATGATAGTGAAGTCCAAAGACTGTGTAGGACATATGCCAACTTTACGGAAGTTCTTTGAAAGGATCCGGTTCTACAAGTTGTAGTTGAATCCAAAGAAGTGCACTTTTGGTGTAACATCCGAAAAGCTATTGGGGTTTATGGTAAGCCAAAGAGGAATTGAAGTCGATCCAGAAAAAATCAAGGCAATTATAGAGATGAAACCTCCAAGAACTGAAAAGGAGATCCGAGGATTTCTAGGGAGGATACAGTACATCAGCAGGTTCATAGCTCAGCTCACTATGACATGTGAACCAATCTTCCGACTACTCAAGAAGGAAGTTCCTACAGTGTGGAATGAACAATGCCAAGAAGCCTTTGAAAAGATCAAGAATTATCTAATGAAACCACCAATACCCGTCCCATCGGTACCTGAAAAGCCATTGTTGTTGTACTTACCACTACAAATACAACAATGGGGGCTTTACCTGCTCAATACCTAGAGGAGACTAGAAAAGAGAATGCAATATACTACATCAGCAAGAAGATGTTGCCTTATGAAGAAAAGTATTCACCACTTGAGAAGACATGCGATCACTTGTATGGGCAACCTGCAAACTTAGACATTATATGCTTGCCTTCAAAGTCTTGTTGATTGCAAGAATGGATCCTTTGAAGTATTTGATGAAAAAACCTGTGCAAGATGGGAAGACAGCTAAATGGGTTTTGCTCCTTCCAAAATTTGATATTAAATATGTGACTCAGAAATCTGTGAAGGGGAGAGCGATTGTTGATCACTTAGCCCATTGTTCGCCAGAAGAAGCTGAAGAAATCCAAGGAGACTTTCCGAATGAAGATATCATGGGGATTGAGGTAGAATCATGGCAGATGTACTTTGATAGAGTAGCAAATCAAAATGGGAGTGGTATTGGAGTCCTCTTAATTTCTCCAAAAGGAACACAATCTCGTTTTCTGGTAGACTAAACTTTCCTGCCACCTACAATGCCACTGAATTTGAAGCTTGTACTATGGGGTTATGAGCAGCCCTAGGCCTTGGAGTAAAAGAGTTAGAAGTATATGGTGATTCAGTCTTGATAATTTCTCAAATTCGGAATAGATGGAAGATTAAGGAAGAGAGTTTGATGCCTTATCATGAATGTCCTCAGAGGTTGTCTACTAATTACATTATTTATGGTGAAAGGCTTTATAGAAGATCATATGATGGAATTTATTTCCTTTGTGTGACCACTAAGGAAGCACAATAGATAATTGAATAGGTTCATGAGTCAAGCTATGGGCCATATATGAATGCACATATGCTATCACGAAAGATAATGAGGCAAGGTTATTACAAGACTACTATGGAAGCCGATTGTGCAGCTCATGTCTAGAAGTGCCATCAATGCCAAGTCCATGGAGATCTGAAGTACATGCCACCTATACCAGTACATACTATGACATCACCCTGACTGTTCTCTACTTAGGGGATAAACATCAATGGGAAGATTTACCCAACAACATCTAATGGCCATGAATTCATACTTGTTGCTATTTCCTATTTCACCAAATGGGTAGAAGCTGCCTTATACAAGGTTCTGAATTCAAAGAAAGTTGCTCAATTCATTCAAAACAATATCATCTGCAGATATGGGGTACCACATGAAATTATCTTTGACAATAGGTTGCGTTTCAAGGGAGAAACAAAGAAGCTGCTACGACAGTTCAACATTCAATACCACAAGTCTTCATCTTACCGTCCTCAGACTAATGGAGCAGTTGAGGTTGCTAATAAAAATATAGGGCGAATCTTGAAGAAGAGCATGAAAAATTATGAGTATTGGCACCTACAATTACCCTATGCATTCTGGGGGTATAGAACATCAATTCGATATTCCACAGGAGCAATTCCTTATTCATTGGTGTATGGGATGGAAGCAGTTCTTCCCATTTAAAAAGGTGTCACTAAGGACAGTATTGGAAAGTGAAATCCGTGAAGCAGATTGGTTACAAAGTAGGTTTGACCAGTTATGCATACTGGATGAAAAGAGACTCAAAGCCATGTATCATATTCAAGGTTACCAAAGGAGGCTTAGGAAAGTAATTGACAAGAAAGTAAGAACTAGTGATTTGAAGTTGGGGGATTTAGTGTTGAAAAAGATCCGAGCTTCGGTTCAAGATGCAAATGGGAAGTTCAAGCAAAATTGGGTAGGTCCATACATTATCAAGTAGACATACTCCGAGGAAGCAGTAAAGTTAATGGATTTAGATGCAAACCCTTTCACTGAGCCAACCAACATGGATCAGTTGAAGAAATACCACGTCTGAGGTGTTGTAAATTATGTTATTTCCCTTCATAGGCTTGATAAAAAAAAAAGGGTAGGTGGAAACCCGAAAGGGTGATCTACACAAAAGGAGAGTAAAAAAACAAAGAGTGAGAGAGCCTGCTAGGTTGAAAACTTGAAAGGGCAGCCTAGGCAAAAATTAAGGCAAATAAAAAATGAACTACGTGATGACTGGATCCTTCTACAAAGTGGGTACGTAGGCAACCATGCATTGGTTCAGTCACAACATTCCCAAACCCACCATTGGCCCATTAAGCAAAAATTGTTTTCCAAAATTCAACCATTTCATTAAACCATGTCATTATACAAAATAAAAAAAAAACCAAACCCTAAAACCCAAACCCTAAACCAAACCACAAAAAAACCAAACGCTAAAAACCTGAACCTTAAACAGAACCCTTAACCTCAAAGTCCTAGATAATTCCTAAACATAAGAGTTTTACATCAACTTTTAAATAAACATGGTTGATCATTGATTTCTTCTGTGATAGGTACTTCGTCATCCTTGTCCCCTTTTTTTAAATTCATAGTTGTTATCATCATGTCTTTCCCGATTGTCTCTGAGAAACTGCTTTCTCATAGCAACCATGTTAGCTTCTTTGTCAACAATCTTGTCCACCAACCAATTAGAGTATTCTGTAGTCATCTTGTGAAAGTGAACCTTGACAAGATACTGATCCACTCAGTCAGCCATCTCTAAGCCCAATAGCATGTTCCTTATAGAAGTAGGATTGGTGTCCATAGGAGTGAAAGGTCTTCTTCTTTTTCCACCTCAAGAGTCTATCTGCTTTATAGAAAGTGGCCCTCCGCAATCCAACTATGAAGATATGATTTGATCCTAAAGACCGTAGTAGAGGGGGTGGACACTTCCACTAATAACAATTCCATCGAATTGAGGCACTGGATTTCTTGCTTAAGAATTTCTCCCAGTCGCTCTCAGTTTGGAACTTAGTTTTGATGACAGTCCTACTAAGAAAACTACTAGAACCATAATTACCAGCTGTAGGCCTAGCAATCATATCCAGTATTCCATCAGCCATATCTGCAAAGTTAAAGGACTCACAAGAAAGTTTTGAGACTCTCCACCATGAAATAAAGCATCTAGTCCTAGAAAAGTTTATGCCAAGATCAGAGAAATAGGATTATCACTATCCATAATTTTACTCACAACACTTATGGCTCAAGCATTTGCAAAACCGTGCCTTCTAGAGTAAAGCAAAAATTCTCCCATGAAACGTAGGGCCAAGCCAAAAATTTTCTGCACATTGTTGGTCATTCCATAAATGCGTTTGTTAATCAGCCTTGAAACAATTGCATGAAGATTTACCATATGTCCTTCAACCATACTATTGGTAGTGGAAGTAGGATGACCAAGAGCTTCAGACAAAGATTCTCTATGCCTGGGATCATGGGAAACTGCTATGGATTTCTTGCTTGGATCATTACCCAGAATAGCGGAAAATTCTACAATTGTGGGACAGAGTTCAGCAGTTTTAAATCAGAACACGTGATCTTCAGGATCCCAGAATTTCACAGTAGCATGAAGGAAGTCCCACTTGATTTTGATGTTCCTCAAAGCCTTAATTTCCTTTAGTTTATAGGCTGTAAAATTGGTCTTGGTACTGAAATCAAAGCTACGAACCCATTTGTTGATATCATGAATTGTTGAATGAGAAAAATTTTGGTTGCTAGCCATAAATGACTTTTGCTTGTGATTATTGTGTTTTGCTAACCTTGATGCAGAGATTTATCATAGGGAAAGACCACTAATGTAAGCTACATCAGTTCTTAATCAGGTTTAAATAGATTTCAAAGAGTTTGTAGCTAAGTAGGAAAGTGTTTCATGGTCACACACGATGAAAATATTTTTCAAAAAACACGAAAAGACAAAATATGCGTTGGAAAAGTGTGAAAATTCGGCCCACCACGGTCTAAGGCCAATGGTGTGACCAAGTGCCATTCGGCACTCTAAAAGTGCTGAACGACAATCTTCAAGGGCCAAATGGCACTCAGCTCTGCCAACGTTCATTTATGCAATTTTACATTTTCAGGCACTCTCTTGATCCATTTTTGACCCAGTTAAACACTCGAAAAGATTTTTTTGGTTAAACTGGGGCATTCAAATATGCCTAACTCATTTGTTTTCAAAAAAATCACCACCTGCATTATTATTTTCAAAAATTGATCAAATCAAGATTTTTCAAGTTCATGAATACATTTGTCAAACTAGGGGCATTCGACCATTTCTCCTTCATTTTCAAAAAAGGGACCACCTTCATCATTTTTTTTTCCAAAAAAAAAAAAAAATCAAGATTCTAAGATTTCCAAAAAATCATGCATTCATTTTTAAACTAGGGGCATTCAACTCCGCCTCATTCAAGTAAGTGCAGATTCCATTAGAGCCAATCAAGATAAGTTTAAACTGGTACTACAAGACCTCATCAGGTGAATTCTAAACTTGTCTCATTTAAAGTTTCTACATGATCAAGGGTAATTCCAAGGATAAAGAGCTAAACATGGAAATTAATACAAGATTATTTAAGGAACACTTTCTTTTGTTTTGCAGGAAAAATTAAAAATATAAATCAAACATCATTGGGACTTTGGGTCTGCCTGCGTGAAGACCTCCTCGACCAACCTCTAGAGGAACCACCTTCAGCACTTCCCTCTTGACTTGCATAGAATTGAGGATCATACTGACGGTTCTCAAGTTCAAGGTTTCTAATCCTTTCCTCCAAAGTTCTTCTAGTGGAATCAGCTGCTACCATTTGACCCACCTAAAAAGTCAGCAAAGTCAAGTGTTAGGTCCATTATCAAGAAAAAGTCCAATCAAAAAACACTCAAAAAGCATTATTACATACCCAGCTCACCTCATTGATCACATATTAGGAAGACTGAGTATGAGCCAACAGTTGCAAGCCTCTGACCATTTGCACACTTTCGTCCACAAGATCAACATCAACCTGAAGCACAAATATACCAGATCCTGAGCCATTCAATAAGCCAAGGAGAAATAAGGACAAAGAATTGAACAAGCAAGAACATACCGGATCGGGCCAAGGGACGTTCAGTGTGTGCTCTGGCCTATCCAAAGGCATGGAAGTATATGTTCCATCAGGATTCACCACTTCATGTTTCCATGCCTTCATATTGCCATGTCAGAAAATGGGGATAAGTCTCCATGAAAGAACTAGAAGTGCCACCAGCCTGATGAGGAGAAGGAATATCTTTTTCCTTTCCTTCAGAAGATGAAGCTTGAAAGTCCAACATGCAAATATTGTCACCAAGCAGAAATATGGTAAAGGAACATACAAGATGAAAGTTTGACTTTAGAAGGGAAGGGAAATACAGATGCCACAAAAAAGCCGCCAAACAACCTTGCAATTGAGTTTGAATAAATTCAGAATAAGTCCCTGGTACTCCTAAAACAACATGGCCAACACGAGCCTGAGCAATCTCTTCATTAGTCAGAAGGTTAGCCAATCGGATGGAGGGACAAAGAGGAACCAAAATCATTGTAGAAGGATACACATGTTGAACTTGAGGCAATATCAGATCACCGAGTTACCAATATCTCCCATGCCTATATTCAAACAATACTTGACAGCTATTTAGCTCTAAAGCTTACTTACACTCATCATACTCCTCACATCTAGCCCAAGGATTTAAAGACATCTGAAAAATCACAAAAGAACCCAGAATATTAAAAAAAAAAAAAGAGAAAAGAAAAAATAAAAAAAGAGACCAAACCATAACCAATCACCAAAAACCACCATCAAATACCAAAAACCCCACAAAAAAGGGAGGAAGGACCCACATCATCAACAATCAAATTGTTAATCACCAAATGCCAAATCTCCAAAGAACGCCTGAAGGGCGTTGACAAACGGTATTTGGGCAACCAACGGAGAAATCTAGGATAAGTATTGTTAACCTCCTCTCGAATTTCAAGACCAACTCCAAAGTACTCATACATCTAAACCTGAAAAAAAAATTCACAAAACTATTACAATCTAGCCAAAATAGCTTTCCAAAACCCACACAAAGCCAAAAATTCTAAACCTCACCTGCCGTACAAATGGAGCACCACCTAAGCTTGAGAGACTACACTTGGAAAGTTGAGTCATGAAGTGCAAAAGGGTAGCATAAACCATACCACCCCAGTCATATTCTTGATTTGTTCAATATTTCTCAAGCTCCACAAATAGCGCAGGTTCACAATACTGCCTAAATCTGGGCACAAGAAAGTCCTAATGAAGAGAAGCATGAACATGATGGTACCCATTGCAATAGTATCACATTTTGCAATGTTCTCATACAACCACATCAAAGGGACATTTTTACTCCTCATTTTGGAAGGCACTACACCTAAAAGTCTCTTAATTTCCTTTGGAGTAAGGAAATCATTGACCTCAATTCTTTCACCACCTAATCTCAAACTGGTGATGACGAAAAAGTTGTAAGGTGTCAACATCACCTCACCAATGCCTAGAAAATGGAAGGTACACATGGTGTCCCAAAAGCGCTTTAACAAGGCGAGTAATTGGAGGTCCTTGTATTCATGAGTCTCCTGATACAATAAAATTTCAGAGAAAGTATCAAAGCTCACATCATTGATGATATTCCTGATGTCTGGAGACAATACTTCCCATATGCCCTTTAACATTTGGAGACTACTTCGACTGTTGAGGTTCTGCAACACAAAAATTTAGCTAATATTCCATGCCAAAAAATCTCATGCCAACAAAAAAATTCATGTCAATGAAAAATCCAATTCTAGGCCAAAATTTCCATACCAACAAAAATTTCCCATGACAAAAAAAAAAAACACACATCCAAAGATCAATGTCTCACCAAAAAAGATCAATGTCCCATCAAAATTTTGCCATGACCAACAACACAAAAAAAATTCCTTGTCCAAAATCACAACTACAAAAAAAAAAAAAAAAAAAAAAAAAATTTCATATGTCCATACACAACTATAAAATTTTCCTATAATCGTACACAGCCAAAATTTTCCTACATGTCCAAAGTAACCATAAAAAATTCCTACATGTGCATGCACAACCAAAAAAATCCCTACATGACCAAAATTATAACCACAAAATTTTTTCCATGACCTAACATCACATACCCAACAAAAATTTTTCCATAGCCTAAATTTCATGCTCATAAATTTCTTCCATAACCACAAATTTTTCACAATGTCAATGCCCACAAAATCCAAGCTGAAGTTCATTCAACAACATCACAAATTACCAACATTGCCAAAATTCATGACTTACCAACATTGTCCAAGTTACACCACGACTAAAAACTACAACACTTCAAAAATGCTCTAAAGCCAAGATTACAACATGATCAATCATACAATGCCATAAATTCCAACAAGATCACACAACAAAATGACAATGTCTCACCATCAAACTTTCAATGAAGCATGGAAACTGTTAAGATATGTGCCCTTAAATCCTATTGTATGATGCTATGTATGATATTATATATGACATTATGTGAGAAATGATGTATGACTTAATATTGTATTTAATAAAGTTACTTTATTCTTATCTAAAATAATGGTAACATGAATATTTGGACATTATCAAATAGTCCATGAGATGCATAGTATGTGATTTATGTGATTTAGTCACAGAAGATATAGATCACAAGTTCTTTGTAAACTCAGAATTTTGGTTCGTAGTCGGTGATGAAATTGGGCATTTCATCTGCGAAGACTATAACATATTAACTACGATGATTTGTCTTGATCATGGAAGTGGTGACTTCTAGTTGATATGTTGATATGTTTTAAGAGTTAAGACATATTGAACTGGACTGCTGTGAGATTTATTATTCTCCTAACGACTGTCAATTGAATAATAAATCTCACGACTTGTATTCACATGAACTTTTAATCCTGAGAGAATAATGGACTTGATCATGAAATGTAGGTTGCTTTGATATATCAGGAGTGAGATCTAAAGTAACGGTCAAAACCTCAGTATGTTGGGCAGCCACATTTAGTGTTGATGGAACATATATTCTCAAGATGGAATTCATAGTCTCTTAACGGAGATATAAAATATTCCCTTGAGATAAGTTTAATGGGTACAGTTATTCAGAGAGTTAGGCCTAACCACTTTAGTAAGACTAAAGTATATATTTATGAAATTGGATTTCATAAATATATGGTGAATAACTCAAAAGGATTAAACCGGGTACTCAAGGATTAAGATGTAGTAATTTACAAAGTGGCAGTCTATATATTCATGACTTTGTATTACTACGAATATTTTATGAAGGGGTTGCATGTATAATAAAGTCTTGGGATATAATTTATTAATGAGGCCTAGAGTGCAATTATATTTATATAGTGGTATTAAATATAATTAATGGTAACTTTGGACTTGTCAAGAGTTGACAGAAAAGCCCAAGGCCCATTGGAGCTAGTGTCTTATTTGTTCCCTTTTGGTCCCACTCCAAGCCACACACTAAAGCCCAATTGGGAAGGCCCAAAAGGCTAGCCCAATTAGATAATCAGTTATGTGGAGAGAAACATACAGAATTTTATATCGAATAAAATGGTTTGTATGTTTAAGATAATAAGATAATAAATAGGAAGAGAGACACTCTTTCATATTCTCTCTAGAAAACATAGAACTAATTGAGAGACCACACATCTTGGGCATCAAGTGGAATTGGAGTGAAGATTGAAAGTCTTCCCGAGTACTTCTTCATTCGGTTTTGAATTTCACCCCATCAAGGTATACTCTCTTGTTCTTATATTCTGAAACCTACATAGTGCATGTTATCAATTGCGAATGAAGTAGATCCGTTTATTTTCCGCTGCGTATGTTTTGTATGCGATGCAAACATGATGATTTCCTAACAGAAACAACATTTTTCCAAACAAAGAAACTAAAGAAAACTCACCTTGAAGTCCATGTGGGAATGTGGAGTATATGTCTTGAGGTCTTGAAGGAGCCCCCTCCTTATCATTCCATTCAAATGATGAATGATATTTCTGTTGGAAATAATTTGTTTGTATCGCATACAAAACATACGCAGCGGAAAATTAAAGGATCTACTTCATTCGCAATTGATAACATGCACTATGTAAGTTTTAGAATATAAGAACAAGAGAGTGTACCTTGGTGCAGTGAATTTCAAAAACGAAGATAATAAGTACTCAAGAACACTTTTAATCTTCACTCCAATTCCACTTGATGCCCAAGATGTGTGGTCTCTTAATCAATTATGTATGAATGTTCTAGAGAGAATATGAAGGAGGCTCTAACACCAACATATAAACCATTTCATATTCATAAAATTCTGTATGTTTTTCTCCACATAACTGATTATCTAATTGGGCTAGCCTTTTGGGCCTTCCCAATTGGGCTTTAGTGTGTGGCTTGGAGTGGGACCAAAAGGGAATAAACAAGACTCTAGCTCCAATGGGCCTTGGGCTTTTTTGTCAACTCTTGATAAGTCCAAAGTTACCATTAATTATATTTAATACCACTATATAAATATAATTGCACTCTAGGCCTTATCAATAAATTATTTCTCAAGACTTTATTGTACATGCAACCCTTTCATAAAATATTCGTAGTAATACAAAGTCATGAATGTAGACTGCCACTTTGTGAATTACTACATCTTAATTCTTGAGTACCTGGTTTAATCCTTGTTAAGTCATTTATCATATATTTATGAAATCCAATTCCATAAATATATACTTTAGTAAGTCCTTGCTAAAGTGGTTAGGCCTAACTCTCTGAATAATTGAACCCATTAAACTTATCTTAAGGGAATATTTTATATCTCCGTTAAGAGATTTTGAATTTCATCTTAAGAATATATCTTTCATCAACACTAAATGTGGCTGCCCAACATACTGAGGTTTTGACCATTAATTTAAATCTCACTCCTGATATATGAAAGCAACCTACACTTCATGATCAGGTCCATTATTCTCTCAAGATTAAGAGTTCATGCAAATAGAAGTCGTGAGATTTATTATTCAATTGACAGTCGTTAGGAGAATAATAAATCTCATAGGGGTCCAGTTCAATATGTCTTAACTCTTAAAACATATCAGCATATCAACTAGAAGTCACCACTTCCATGATCAAGACAAATCATCTTAGTTGACATGTTATAGTCTTCGCAAATGAAATGCCTAATTTCATCACCGATTATGAACTAAAATTTTGAGTTTACAAAGAACTTGTGATTTATATCTTCTGTGACTTTTCACATAAATCACATACTATGCATATCATGGACTATATGATAATGTCTGAATATTCATGTTGCCATCATTTTGGATAAGAATAAAGAAACTTTATTAATCACAATATTAAGTCATATATCATTTAATACATAATGTCTTACATAATATCATACATGGCATATTACAATAGGATTTAAGGGCACTAATCCTAATAATTTCTTTCCATGAGAAGTAAGAAAAGAGGGTCCATTGGAAAAAGATGACATTTTGGTGCAAAGAAAAGATGGGTTTCACAAAAATAGGTGTATAGCAAAAGTGGTCAAGAACACAAGGATCTAAAAAAATATTGAGGGAGATGAGTGAAGGAAGGTTGAGAAGCTTAGAAAAGTTTTTTTTTTGTTGGAGAACAAATAGTGAGGTGAAGAAGAAAAATCAAGGTAAAGATGGAGTGAATAGTGTTAATGGGGGGCCAAAATTCAGCCCCCTCACTTAAACTCAGCTGAGTTGCTGAGTCAACTCCCAAAAAATAAAAAATAAAATTCTTTTTCTTTTTCTTTTTCTTCTTTTCTTTTCTTTTTTTTTTTCTGTAAAAAAATCATGAAAAGAGAAGGTTCATATTGATTTCCAAACAAAAAAGAGAGAAAAGAAAATTCTTGGAGTGGATTAAGGATAAAAGATTCATTTTCAAATTCCAAATTTTCAAATCCCAAATTTTCAATTCAAAATTTTCATTTTTGAGTTTAAAATTCCACATTCTAAATTTCAAATTCAATCTCAAAATTTAATGTTCAAAATTTCAAGATGCAAAATTTCAAAATTTGAAGTTGCAAATTCTCAACTTTAATGTTCAAAATTTCAAGTTGCAAATTCTCAAATCTCAAGTTTCAAAAATTTCAAGTTGCAAATTTTCAAAATCTCAAGTTTCAAAATTTCAAGAAGCAAAGTTTCAAAGTCTCAAGTTTCAAGCTTCAAAATCTCAAATTCCAAGTTTTGAGTTTCAAAGAGAAAAAATCTTTTTCAAGGAACCACAAAAATCCATCAAGGTTTTCTTGCTAATGGAACTTTTTTTTTTTCAAATCAAGAAAGAACAAAGGAAAATCACAACGTAGCAACAAAGCCCTCATCATTTAAAGTCTAATCCCAAATTTTGACTTTTTGTAGGCGACACTTGAATCAAAGTTGAAAAGCCCATTGATCGACATTCCAGCAGTCAGATAGAAGTTGAAATGCCCTTTGATCGACATTCCAGCAACTCAAATCGAGATTGAAAGGCCCCTTGATCGACATAGCTCCGATTTCGAGGTTGAAAAGCCCCTTGGTTCCCTTTCATCAAGATTGGGGTTGAAAAGCCCCTTGGTTGCCACAGCTCCGGTTCTATGGTTGAAAAGCCGATTGGTTCCCTTTCGTCAAGATCGAGGTTGAAAAGCCCCTTGGTCGTCACAGCTCAGATTGAGGTCGAAAAGCCCCTTGGTTCCTTTTCGTCAAGATCGAGGTTGAAAAGGCCCTTGGTCTCCATAACTCAAATCAAGGTTAAAAATCCCCTTGGTCACCGCAGCTCAGATTGAGGTTGAAAAGCCCCTTAGTTGCCATAGCTCTGGTTCTGAGGTTGAAAAGCCCCTTGGCTCCCTTTCGTCAAGATTGGGGTTGAAAAGCCCCTTGATCGCCAAAGCTCAGAGAGACGTTGAAAAGCTCCTTGGTCACCACAACTCCGATTCTGAGGTTGAAAAGCCCGTTGGTTCCCTTTCGTCAAGATCCAAGGTTGAAAAGCCCTTTGGTTACTTTCCATTTAAATCCTAGGTAGAAAAGCCCTTTGGTTACCATCCACAATCAAATTGAGATAGAAAAGCTTCTTGGTCACCTCAATCATCAAGAATCATTTCAAAATTCATTAGTTATCAAGTAGGCCAAGTTTTTAAAATTTCACTTTTTTCAAAAAGGTAAGGCACTAGTTCTATGTTCCAAGATTTTAGGTTCAAGGGCTAGGTAATCTTTGAAAATTCAACCTCAATTAAATTGTGGCCACTAAAATTAGTGTCTTTGTTTTACATTGAAATTCGCTTTCCAAGCTCTTTCAATGAGGGGCATTTTGTAGACACTCGATTTTGCACCTATAATTTAAACAAGGAAGATGACTAGAATGACTATTCATGTACCCAAAATTCATGATTGCATTACATGCATAAATTTGTTCATTGCATATCATAAAAATGATCTCGAGGTTCTAACGGTCGCGACGGTATGCCCTATTTCCAAATCAGACCGTCGGATTGTAGGATATTACAAGATCAAGTTTGCACGGTCAGCATGCATTGTGTCTAGGTAGAGTCAACCATGCATGATTAATTTAAATTAATTCTGATTGGTTAAACAATTAGAATTAATTAAATAATTTTGTGATTGGTTGTTAGTTAATGTCAAAAATAGGATTGCTTGCATGAGAATAAAGGGGATAATTGGATAACAATAAAATTGTGGATAATCAAGACTTTATCAAGATTTTTTAGAGTATTTATCTACAAGATAATTTTTGTTGAAAAGACCTAAATTATCTAGAAAAGAGTTTAATTTTTAGAATACGGATTAAAAATGCGTCTAAGTGCAAGTCCTAGCTCAAAAAACCTAAAAAAAGGAGTCCAAAACGCACCCAAACTCAAAAGCAAGGTTGGCACCCAAAAGTGCTGAATAAAAGTGCCATTCAAAACTTTTGGAGTGTGGAACGGCACTTTCAAAGTGCTGAATGGCACATAATTGGGCTTCGGCCTAAGGGCATTGGGGTTACGTGAAAACACATTGTGTTCTATGTTTTAGCGATAAGGACGCATCCCAATTCATATTCTGATCGTCTAAGCTATTTTTTTTAGCCTTCCAACCTCTATAAATAGAGACTGGATCAAAAAATTCAGGACGAATTTTTCACGCTCTCAAATTTCCCCTCTTTCTGAATTACTTTTTTTGGCATTTTCTCTCTTACGTTAAAGAAGTTCTGGAGGCTTTAGTCTTAAGAATTTTTTTTTTGTAAGTAAGGATTTTTAGGTTTCAAAGATAATTGCATAAATTTCTTTGAACCCAAAAATATTCTCTCAAGAAAAGAGTACGCCTATGCAAGAGGTAGTTTTTCTTAACTTCTTCTTCTTCTTCTTCTTCTTCTTCTAACTCTTTCAATTTGATAATGCATGAATGAATGTTTGTTTAGTTTTAATATTTAAATGTTCATATCATGTGTTGTCGATATTTTCTTTATTGGAATATGTTTTTAACGTTTTTATTGTCAAGATCTATTTTTTTGTTTCAAAAATCTACTTGTTATCATATTTTAAAAAATAAAAATAAAATAAAAACTGATTTGCATCTTCATTAGATGCAGATCTGAATTTTTCCTAATCAAAAAACAGATTTGCATCTTCATTAGATGCAGATCTGAATTTTTCTTAATCAAAAAATAGATTTGCATCTTCATTAGATGCAGATCTGAGTTTTTCTCAAGCAAAAACTGATTTGCATGTTCATTAGATGTAGATTTGAATTTTTTAACAAAAACTGGTTTGTATCTTCCTTAGATACAAATTTGATTTTTTTTTTTTAAATCCATAAAACTTATCTATATCTTCTTTAGATATTTGAATTTTTGTCAACAAAGCAGATTTTGAAATAGAAAAGTCATGAGTAGTTTTGTTTGTTTTGTTTGATGTGTGTAGCGTAGGTTTATTTTATGAATATAGGCATCTTCTAAAAAAAATCTTTTTCTTATTTTATTTCACATAAAAAACAGATTTGATTTTTTTCTAATTCTCTACAAATCTAAAATTTTTTGTTATAAAATAAATCTGATTTTTTTTTTCATATAAACCAAAAAAAACAAATTTTATTTTGTTCCAAAATAGATCTAATATTTTTGAAGCAAAAGACCTTTTTTTTAACAAAACAAATCTGATTTTTTTCTTTGCCAAAGCTATTTTTTTTATATACCAAAATAGATTTAATTTTTCTAATCCAAAATCAATTTTTTATCATAGCACAGATTTGAATTTTTTAACAAAGAAGAGGATGCATTCATAAATAGACTTATGTGATTTAGTTTTTTTAATGTAGGATAATGTGTCTCAACTTCTATACGGCCGATACGAGAACAAAGCATGATTTTTCTATGGCTGTGTATCTAGTCTCATAATCATGGAACCTTTTGCTCAAATAGTATACGGCTCTCTCATTCTTATCATCGTCTTCTTGTGCAAGCATATTTCCAACCGTATCCTCTATTATAAAAAGATAGAGGAGTAGTGGTTTTCCGTGCATCAGTGGGACCAAGATAGGAAAATGGAGGAGATATTCCTTAATGAGCTCAAAAGCTTTCTGACATTTATCATTCCACTCATGGGGTTCATTCTTTCTTAGAAGCTTGAAGATGGGCTCACAGGTGGAAGTGAGCTTGGCAATGAATCGGTCAATGTATTGTAATCGACCCAAAAATCCCCTTATCACCTTCTCGTTTTTGGTGGAGGCATTTCTAATATGGCTTTGATCTTTGATGGGTCAACTTTTATCCCTCTATCACTTACCAAAAAGCCTAACAACTTCCCCGTGGTTACTCCAAAGGTGCACTTATACGGGTTCAATCTCAGCCTATGCTCCTTGATCCTTTCGACAAACTTCCTCAAGTTAATGATGTGACTCTCTCTCTTTCCTTGGATTTCACAATAATATCATCAACATACACTTCAACATCATGGTGCACCATATTATGTAATAAGGCTGTGGCCATTCTTTGGAAAGTCGACCTGCATTCTTGAGCCCGAATGACATTAACAATAAATTCCCCATTCTATGGTGAAAGTAATCTTAGTCATATCCCTAGGAGCCATTTTAATTTGGTTATATCCCGAGTAACCATCCATGAAAGGTATCAAGGCAATACTAGCAGTGTTATCCACTAACACATCTATGTGAGGAAAAGGAAGTCATTTTTAAGAAAATCCATAAAATCCACACACGTTCTTACCTTCCCATCTTTCTTGGGTACGAGCATAACATTGGCTATCCACTCGGCTTGGTGTACGAGTTTGATGAACCCTACCTTCAATTGCTTTGTAACCTCTTCTTTGATATTTAGAAGCCATTCGAATCTTATACGCCTCAACTTTTGCTTAATGGGCACCATGTGAGTATGAGTGTCAATGTGATGTTAAGCTATCTCGGGATCAATACTGGGTATATCTTCATAGGACCATGCAAACACCTCTTGAAATTCAGTGAGTAACTCTTTGAGATCTTTTTTTTCTTTTTCGTTTAAGGTTAGGCCAATTTGAATTAAACGTGGAGTCTCATCATTTCCTAAATTAAGAGTTTCAAAAGTTGATTCCTTAGGTTCAATTTTCCATTCCAATTTTTTATTAATTTCATTTTCAAATTCTTTTGAATAATTTATGTGCGGAATTTCAAAGTTATAGGACACATCAAAATAAGCCAAATCAGAATTCATATTATTAAAAATGTTAAAAAGTACATTGGGACTTGTATTATACACTTTCTTTCTCGCATATTCAGAAATCCCAACCCAAGTCTAATAAATAAGTTAACTCATGACAGGCAAGATGAAGGCAGAATAATCACTTGGCTCCTCTTTGGTGATGGCGAATACGTCTCCCTCCATCTTCAGCATAGTCTCCATTGCTTCAGCATCCATGTAATCCACCCAGTAGACTTCTTCCTGAACCTCCTTGATCACCACCGTAGGTTTCTCCTTGAAGGTGAGCTTCTCATTGAAAAATATCTCCCAACTCGGATACACCTTTCCATCCTTACCTACCCAAAGTTCAAGAAAGCCACAAAAAGGGAAGTCTCCACCTTCTTTCACAAATATTTCATTTAGGGTACCAAGGTTCTTCTTGATTCCATCGCAGCCTTAAAAGAATCCCAAACCTTCCTTGGTCCATTGAGTCTTGAAATTGGGGAATTTAGCCACCCCTTTTCCTTCTTTTCCAAAACCCATACCAGGCATGTACCCCATGTTCTTCATCATTACAATCGCCTTATGGCTACAATATGGGACCAAATTTGAAGTATACCTTTCATCCCTCAACCCATAATCAGCCATGTTCACAAATTCAAAGCCATTCATTTGAAGCCCACCTCATCCTTCCTCAAGTTAACAAACCGATGCTAGGATCTAACCATCACTGAGCACTACAGCAATTCCTTCCTTCCATGGGATCTTCATCTTTTGTTGTAGATAAGAGGGAATAGCCCCAATAGGATGAAGCGATGCCCTTCCTAAGAGAAGGTTGTAGTTAGGAGTGATGTCTATGACATAGGATTCCATAATTGTCTTTTTGGGCCAATCTTGCAAGGAGTTTTGAAAGTACCCATAACTTTCCTTGAGGTATTATCATATGCCCTAACGGTCAAAGGGGAGGGTATTATGGTCTGCATGTCTAGGCCAATGGTAAGGGCAGTCCTAAAAGGGCATACATTTAATATAGATACATTATTAATCAACACCATAGGAACCCTGACGCCTATGCACCTAATGGTGATTTGTAGAGGTTTAGTGTGAGTGGCTCATTCGGGGGGAGGTTCATCATCAAAAAAGGTGAAAAGAGGATAAGACGGGGCTAGAGCTCTTATGAGGGCTAGTACTTCCTGTGGTGCAGTTTCTATGGGTACCTCATTTCCATTCAATGCATCCAAGAGAGTACTACCATGCTTGTGAGAAGCCATAAGCAAGCCCCATACTAATACAAGAGCTTGAGTCATCTTCAATTAAGTCAAAACTTGATTTTCTTCCTCCCTCTCTTATTTCCCTTTAGGTTTCGTGGGCTCGGACCCTTCTCCTATGTCCCTACCAGGATGGTCCTTCTCTAAAAAGGATGGATTGTAGTGCTTTCCACTCCTAGTAATATTGGCCACATTACCCTCTTGACTCTTTACTTTAGCTTAGTCATTCCTTTGGGAAGTATGCCTACATAGCCATTGCATTCTTCAAAACCTCATATTTTTCATCCCATATTCCTTGGACTTCTACGGCATTAACTTCCATGGCCTCTATCAACTTTGAACAATCCCATTCAATCTCATCAATTTACACCTAGGTCTGGTATGGAGAAGGAGCTCTATGATAATCAGACAAAGGGTTCTTCCTAATGCTAGGCTTGGTGATGATATTGGGATTTGGGAGGGTTCCATTGTCTATGAGGTCTTGTATCTCATGTTTGAGGAGAAAACAATTGTTCGTTTTATGGCCAGATTTCTGATGAAAGTGACAATACTCATTGAGGTTCCAAGTTAGAGGTACAAGATTAGGCATAGGTGTGGGATCTAGAGGCTTGATGAATCCTTTGGAAGATAAATTCTCATATGCTTGGGCAAGGGTCATTCCTAGGTCAAAAAATTCTCGGCAGGCTTTCTTTGTGATGCTTGAGTAGGTTAAGGTTTGTTAAGGTATGATTGCACTTACATTTACGGGATCAAGAGCTTTAGAGGTAGTCACTCCTCCTCCATATGTCTTCGTGATTAGAGGTTTGCTCTCACCCTTCTCCAATTGTCCATTGTTGATGGCATCCTCTATCCTAGTTCCACAATCACATAACTCTCCAAAAGAACTAATAGGCGATGACAAGAGCCTACTATTATACACCGAAAGCAAATTCTTGATAATCATGTTGATTTGATCTTTCTCATTTGGCCTATTAACCACCCTAGATGCCTTTCCCTTCCACCTTTTCATGTATTTGGAGAATGTTTCCTCTACTCCTTACTTAGTGGTCTCCAAATCTCTCAAAGTTAAATCAATCATGGTATTGAAGATGAATTGATCCACAAACAACTCTACTAGCTCATTCATACCTTAGTCTTGCTAGGATTTAACTATAGTACCATCTTGATGCACTGTGAGTGAGAGAGGAAATGCAAGCAAACTTTGCTTCTCATCCAACCCCTTCATTTTAGCAATGCTTAGGTACCTCCTAACATATTGCTTTGGGTCTCCAATTCCATCAAATTTTTCAGCATTAGAAATCTTGAACTTTGGTGGTAGTGCAATGGGAGTCTTGGAGCTTATGCCCCTATGTTGTAAAGACAGTCATCCATGCCTTGAGCCTTGTGAAAGGCTAGTTGCATTTTCTCCATCTTCTCTCTCATGGCTATGGTTTCCGCTGTGAGTTTTTCAAATTGCTTGTTCCTTTCATAATCAACTTTGTCCTTTTCATCCCAATCTTCCCCTTCTTCCCCATTGAGAACCTCTACATGTGGGGGCTTCTTTAACTTAGCTTCTTTTAGCTTAGTGAGGCAACTTCCCATCTTTTTGAGAGCGTCACTTTGTTCTTCCATTACCTTGAATATCTTTTGTACAATTTCATCACTAATTGGAGTGGCCATTGTTGCTTGAAAAGATTCCCCAACTTTGAACACTTCTTCTTGATGTGTGTCTTTACTCTTGACCAAACGCCTTTCGTTCTTTTCTCAAATCCAAATTGGAGTGGGGACATGTTTTCTTGACTTTGGTGGTGCAATGGTACTTGAAAAGATGTCCCATTTTTATTAAGTCCATGTCCCAATTGAAAGGTTCCTTTTTTTTTAGGTGCCCTAAGAAAATCTTTAAGTCCATTTTAATGAAGGCCCAATTACAAAGTCACTCTCTTTCCTTTAATGTACCTTGCCCCTTGTTTCATTGGGCTTTGGTCCATTTACAACAATGCTCTCATCTTTACCTTCATGGGCTTTCATTAGAATGTACTTAGAGATTTTCAACCTTTTGCCTTAAACATGGGCTTACAATATATTCATCACCTTCGGGCTTTTCTCCTTTCATTTCATTATCATATTTTTTATGAAGTAGCCCCTTAGCTAGAATATATTGTAACCTTCCTCTCAAAGTCCATGAGGTTCTCATCATTTTTGGCCTAGGCATACAACAAAGAGACCCAAGATTAGGGAAGTTCATATTGACTTTGTGGGATTTTGGATGCAAAGTCCATAGCATACTTGTTATCTTAGGCTCAAAGTCCTCTTTTTCATAACGATGTTCTGATTTGAGCTTATGATAACAATTAGGCTATAGTCTTATGAACCTTTCAATTTAAGACAGACCCTTTAGATTTAGGGACAAGCCTCTTATATATGAGAACTTCTTTTCTTTTATCCCATTTGTCTTAAGGTATGCTATAACTTTAGGGTCATCCTTCCATTTTTTACATCTTTTATTTGTCCTTTATAATTAGGTGATCACAAGATATATGGTTGAACAAACAAGAGATATAAAAAGGTATCCTCTTTTGGTAAGATCTAGGATCTCTCTAAGAGTGGGTAGGCTCTTTGAGGCTAAAGGGATAAATTAGTAGGTCACTCACAACTAGGTGGGCCATGATTTGAACCGAGGGCCTAAATGGACCTTTGTGGATTGGTGACAAACCGTTAACGTACTCAAAGCCCATCATAGACAATGGCATACATTGTGAGTTGGTGGGATGAACTTCAAAAGACTTGGGCCCAAATAAAGCCTTCCATCTTCCCACTTATCACCAACCAAGGTAAAGGGATAAAAGAACCAAGTGATGTATGTGCAAAAAAATATTGAATAAGCCTTTATTATTGTTAAGACATAGAACACATAGGAATTAAACTCATAATCCCCAACAGAGTTGCCACTGTGCACACAAGGGGGGGGGGGAGTTGCCACCTAGTTTTTGTAATGGCCTAGGAACCATATATATAGCGTCCTCTTGAGGAAGGACCACTTGATCCTACTACCAGAGATATGGGTTTGGAGTTAAGATATGGTCTTTAAAAGGTGTTAGGCACCCAAAATTGCCCAACCCTAAGGTTGGCTTCCCATTATTGTGTCTTATGTCTTAACCCTATTAAAGGCATACTCAATACTTGCATCTAACTCACACACACATTAACATACATCTAAACACACAACATGGCGTCAAACATCCCTAACCATACATCTATCATGCTTATCAAACAAAGCTTAACATACATCTAATCATGCATCTCATCACATCATAGACCCTAACATTCATCTAGCATAGCATCCCCTAACATTCATCTAGCATACTTGTCGCATCATTTTAGCATGCCACTATCATCATATCATATCACATCCATCCAAGGCAAAAACATGTGAGCATTAAGATCAAAGGTAGAAACAAAGCCAACAAAACATGTCATCATCCAAGGCATCAAGATCACAATTATTTCATCAAATCCAACCATGCATGTACATTGTGAATGCATGACTTACCTTTACTTACCTTGTAACAACTCAGCACCTATGGGATTATGCATGAGCATGTGAAGGCATGTTCATAGCATTAAAAGAGTAAAACCCTAATTCTAACATGTAAACGACAAACCAATAATTAAACATGTGAAACAGAAGCTTTGAAAGCATAAAAATATGGAAAAGAGACTAAACAGAAGTATACATGTGAAAGCAAAAGCCAAAACAAATAAATAAAAATTAGGGTTTCTGGACAAGTTCATGCGCACGCGAGTTCCTACCCAGAAACCCTAGAAACACAACCGAACTTCAAAACAAGAATTCTAACAACCTAGCATGCTTTTAAAACATATAACTATATAAACCTAAGCTAGATAAACATATTAAAACATATAAAAATAAGAAAATAAAGCAAATAGAAAGATTAAAGCATAAAAAAAGAAGAAAAGGAAAAGAAAAGCTTAGACTAGATACCCCAAACGAAAGTTCTTCAAGCTTGATTTTTTACCGTTCCCCTTAATCAAATCTATTCACAATCAACAAAAAGAGTGATTAGTAATAATAAACTGACAGATCAAGGTCAGAAAAGGCCCTAATCAAAACAAAATTGACTTAAGGATGTTTTATGGAAAACTTTCTCTTTGATTCACTATTTCTACGTATGCAGGCCTTATGTATACGTACGCAGGCCTTATGTATGCGAATGCATACTCGTGCCTAGAAACCCTAATCCGAACCTTTTCTACTTTTGTTTTTCCATTCTAAATGTATAATACACTTCTGTCTTGCCCTGTTTTGACGCTTTACATGTCGTTGTCTCCATGTTTTATTATTTTTTGTCCTTCACATGCTAGATTAGGGTTTACTTTTGATTTTGATATTTTGCCATGAACATGCAAATGAATGATCATGCATTGATGCATAAGTGCTGTGATGCAGTGAGGTGAATGAGGTAAGATATGCATTCTTATGAACAGGCATTGATTTGAATATAATCATGTTTTGGATGATGAATGTGAATGATGTTTGTTTGTTTGCCTTTCCTTTAATAGTGAGATGCAATAACATGTTTGTATGATTTTTCCATGATATGTTTCTGCCTTTAGGAGTATGTGATATGATATGCTATGATAGATGTATGTTAGGGTTTAGGATGAAGTGCCATGTTTGTTTGCTTAGACGTATGCTAGTGTGTGTGTGAGTCTAGAATAACAATGCTGAATATGCCTTTAATAAGATTAAGTCATAAAACACAATGATTGGAAACTGACCCACGGGTCGGGTGGGGTTGGGTGCCTAACACCTTCCCATCCCCACATGCTCTGGTAGTAAGATTAGTCCTTCCACAAAGGGCACTATACATATGGTTCCTAGGCCTAATCTAGGTGGCGACTCCATCTTTTCGCCGACCCAGTCTACTTAGCTGAGGCGTACTCCCCCCGTTGTTCCCACAGTGGCAACTCTACTAGGGATAGGAGTTTGATTCCAATGTGTCTTATTTCTTAATCTTGATAAAGGCTTGTTTAATATTTTTTTGCACACACCTCATTTGGTTTTTTTTATCCCTTTCACCCTGGTTAATGATGAATGGGAAGATGAGTACACTCCATTCGGGCCAAAGTCTTTCGAAGTTCATCCCACCAACTCACAATTTATGCCATTGCTTATAATGGGCTTTGAGTACGTTAACAATTTGCCACCAATCCACAACAGTCCATTTAGGCCCAAGGTTGGAATCATGGCCCACCTAGATCCCATCAATAAGAGGGTACCTTTTTATATCTCTTGTTTGTTCAACCATATACCTTGTGTTCACCTAATTCTAAAGGATAAATAAAAGATGTAAAAATTTTGAGGATGGCCCAAAAGTTATAGCATACCCTAAGATGTTGGGATAAAAGAAAAGTGGTTCTCATATATAAGAGGCTTGTCCCAAAGTCCAAAGTTATATCTTAACTTGAAAGGTTCTTAAGACCATAGCCTAGTTGCTATCATAAGCCCAAACGAAAAGGCCTCTTGAAAATGAGAACCTTGGGCCTGGGGTAAAATTATGCTATGAACTTAGCATCCAACATCTTATAAAGCCATTATGAAATTCCCTAATCTTGGGCCTCCTTGTTTTATGCCATGGCCTAAAATGATGAGAATTTCATGGACTTTAAAAGGAAGGCTACAATATATTCTAACTACAGGGCTACTTAAAAAAAAAAAATGATGATAATGAATAGAAGAAGGAAGAGCCCAAAGGTGGTGAATACATTGTAAGCCCATATTTGAGATAAATGGTTGAAAATCTTTAAGCACGTTCTAATGAAAGCCTATGAGAGTAAGATGAGAGCTTTGTTGTAAATGGGCTAAAGCCCAATGAAACAAGTGGCGAGGTTCATGAGAGGAACGGGAGGGAGTTTGTAATTGAGCCTTCATTACAATAGACTTAAAGACTTTCTAAGAACATCTAAGTTAATAAAAAGAACCTTTTAATTGGGACATGGGCTTAATAAAATGAGACTTCTTTTCAGACACCATTGCACCACCAAGATCAAGAAAGCACATCCCCACTCCAATTCAGGTCCAAGAAAAGAACAGAAGGCATTTGGTCAAAATTGAGCACACATATCAAGAAAAGGTATTTCAGGAAGAGAAATTTCAAGAGGAAGTATCTCAAGAAGGAATGGCTACTCCAATTGATGACACGACCACACAAAGATATTCAAGGCAATAGAAGAATAAAGCGATGCTCTCAAGAAAATAGGGGGTCATCTCACTAATATAGAGGAGAGCAATCTCAAAAGGCCCATACATGTGGAGATACATGATGAGGATGAAGGAGAACATCGGGATGAAAGGGATAAGGCTGAATATGAGAGGAACAAACAATTTGAGAAACTCACCGTGGACATTATGGCCATGAAGGAAAAGATGGAAAAAATACAACTAGTATTTCACAAGGCTCAATGGACTGATGATTGTCTCTGTAACATGAGTGGCATAAGCTCTAAAACCCCTATTGCATTGCCTTTAAATTTCATAATTTATAATGCAGAAAAATTTGATGGGAGTGGAGATCCAAAGCAACATGTTAAGAGGTATCTAAGCATTACTGAAATGAAAGGGTTGGGTGAGAAGCAAACTTTGCATGCATTTCCTCTCTCCCTCACTGGGGGTGCATCAAGATAGTACTATAGCTTAGATCCAAATAAAAATAAGGAGTGAAATGAACTAGTGGAGTTGTTTGTTGATCAATTCATCTTCAATACTATGATTGATGTGACTCTAAGAGACTTGGAGATTACCAAACAAGGAGTAAGGGAGCCATTTTCTGAATACATGACTACGTGGAATGGAAAGGCATTTGGGATGGCTAATATGCCGAATGAGAATGACCAAATCAACATGATTATAAAAATTTTGCTTTCGGAATATAATAGCAGGCTTTTGTCATCACCTATTAGCACTTTTGGAGAGTTATGTGATTGTGGAACTAGGATTGAGGATGCCATCAATAATGGGTAATTGGAGAAAAATGAGAGCAAGCCTCCAATCAAGAAGACATATAGGGGAGGAGCCGCCACTTTTAAAGCACTCAATCCTATGAATGTAAGTGCCATCATACCTCAAGAACCCTTAATCTACCAAAGATTCACAAAGAAAGCCCGCCAAGAATTCTTCGACCTAGGAATGACCCTTGCCCAAGCATATGAAAACTTAACCTCCAAAGGATTCATTAAACCCTTAGACCCCACACCTATGCCTAATCATGTGCCTTCTACTTGGAACCTCAGTGAATATTACCACTTTCATCAGAAATCCAGCCATAAAACCGACAAATTTTTCCGCCTTAAGCATAAGATACAAAACCTAATAGACAATGAAACCCTTCCAAATCCAAACATGATCACCAATCCTAACATTAGGAAGAACCCATTGCCTGATTATCATCGAATTCCTCCTCCATATCAGAATTAGATGCAAGTGGAAGAGGTTGATAGAAACCACAGAGTTTAACATAGTGGAAGTCCAAGGAATATGGGATGAAGAAGATGAGGTGTTGAAAAGTGCGGTGGCTATATGGGGTATACTCCCTAAAGGAATGATCGTATTAAAGAAAAGAGAGTCCTAGAAGACAATGTGACAAATATCATTAGGAGTGGGAAACACTACAAGCCATCCTTTTTGGAGGACGATAAACCTGGTAGGAACATGGAAGAAGGGTCCGAGCCCGTTGAACCTAAAGAGAAGGAAGGAAAAGAAGAGGAAGATAGGGTTTTGACCCAATTGAAGAAGACTCAAGTTTATGTGTCCATGTGGGGCTTGTTGATGGCTTCTCACAAGCATCGTAGTGCTCTCTTAGATGCTTTGAATGGGAAAGAAGTGCCCATCGAAACTACTCCACAAGAAGTGCTATCTCCCATAGGAGTTGAGGCACCATCTCATCCTTTCCTCACCTATTCTAATGAAGAACTTCCACACGAAGGTGCCACTCACACTTGACCTTTGTAAATAACCATTGAGTGCATAGGTGCCAAGGTTCCAATGGTGCTTATTGATAATGGATCTGCATTAAATGTGTGCCTTTTTAGGACCACTCTCAAAATTGGCTTAGATGTCGAGACAATCATCCTATTTTGGCTATTTTCATATTTTGGAGCTGCTAATTTCAAACCAAATCAACTTTAATTTAGGCTTCTATTGTTTAGTTCATTTTTTTTAATATATTTTCCTATTTTCAGTCATGTCTTATAAATAGCATGCACTCATTGTAATGGAGGATTATTGAATAAAATTCAGAAAAAACATGAGGTTTTGCTTCTTCTCTTGGTTTTTTTAAGAATTGTGAACTTATCAGGGATTTTTCCTTGTGGCGTTCAAATTTTATACCTTCATTTCATGATTCAGTTATAATCATTGGGTTGGGGTCTGTTACTTATACCTTTGGTTCACGTTTCATTTATAAATGTTGGGTTAGAGTTTCTATCAAAATCTGAATTTTAGCTTTCTTGGGCAAGTATTCCAATACTATTTGTTAGGTCTCAAAGCGTGTCGATTGAGATTTGCATCATTTTGTGACGTGCACCAAGTCAAAATTGTGCACCAAGTTCAAAAAAAAAAAAAAAAAGTGAAAAAAAGGAGACGTCAGAAAAGAAAAGAAAAGAAAAGAAAATTGTTTGTAGTTTCAGTTCTGTCAAACCAAAATATTTTTTTCTTTTGTCCTCTTCCTTTGATTCATTGTTTCTGTAATATTTTCTTGCCATTGGTATTGGTTTAAATACTACAAGTTGAATTTCTTGATCAAGTTTATTAGTCTAATGAAGAACTGAAAAGGGGAAGCTATGAGTGGAAAAAGGCAAGAGAGTGTGAGTCTAATATCAGTAAAAAGCTAATTTAAGAGTGAAACACGAGTGTGTGTGAAGCATCAAACAGAGAAGGAGGGGAGGAGTTGTCCTTAATGTTGCAGTATATGCAACAATAATTTGAACACATGAACATGGTGATTATGAGATTTAGGATCGAATGGATAGGCAAGACGCTGTTATTGCTACTTTGCATGAGAAGCGTCCCCAAAGAGTCCCTAATGCTAAAAGGCAAGAAAGGTGTGCACGAGTGAATGATTCTGATGACGACTATGAGGATGAGTTCAAAGATGAAGGGAATCAAGCTTCATTGAAAAATGAGGGTAGGTTTGTGCCAAGGCGAGAAAGGCATGGTAGAGGTTTTCGAAGAGATTTGAGATGGCAAGATGGGACTGATAGAAATCTAGGAAACATCAAAATGAAGATACCATTGTTCCAAGGGAAAAACGATACTGAAGCATACTTGGAATGGGAGAAGAAGATGGAGTTGATTTTGAGTGACACAACTACTTTGAGGAGAAAAAGGTAAAACTCACATTATTGAGTATAGTAACTATGCTATCATATGGTGGTTTCAACTTGTAATGAACAGGAGAAACCTTGAGAGGCCTATTGAGACGTGGGAGGAAATGAAGGCTAGCTTGAGGAGGCAGTTTGTCCCTAGTCACTACTATAGGGACTTGTATCAGAAATTATAGAGTTTTACTTAAGGCTATAGGAGTGTGGATGACTACGACAAAGAGATCAAAATTTTCGTGATTCGGGCTAATGAAGAGGAGGATAGAGAAGCTACCATGGCAAGATTTTTGAATGGGCTGAATCGGGACATTGCCAACCTGGTAGAGTTGTAACACTATATGGAGTTGGAGGACATGGTGCTCATGGCAATAAAGGTGGAACGACAGCTTAAAAGGAAAGGAACTCGGTCATTTCAAAATCCAAGCTCCTCTACTTCATGAAGGTTAAATGGGAGGAAAGACGAAAGGGCTGTTTTTAAGTCCAAAACCGAACCTCCAAAAAAGAGAGAAGAAGTTCCCAGTGTCAACAAAGGTAAAAACGAATCTCAAACTTGTAATCGTGATATTAAGTGTTTTTGCTATTTGGGAGTAGGTCATATAGCTTCATAATGCCTAAATAAGAGAACTATGATTGCACGTGTTGATCGAGAGGTGGAAACTAAAATCGAGGGTGAAGATGACCAGATGCCACCACTTGAGGATGCTTGTGATGATGATATGAAGTATCTAGTGGAGGGTGAGTCACTTGTGGCTAGGCATGCTTTATGTGCCCAAGTCAAAGAGGATGACATGGAACAATAAAGGGAGAAAATTTTTCATACTAGATGCGACATCAACAACAAGGTATGTAGTATGATCATTGATGTGGGGCGGGGGAGGGGGGTTGTACTCTTTAGTTGAAATATTGAATTTACCTACCTTTAGACTGTATAAGTTGCAGTGGTTGAATGATTATGGGGAGGTTAAGGTAAATAAGCAGGTGCTAGTTTCTTTTTCAATTGGGAGGTACAAGGGTGAAGTACTTTGTGATGTTGTTCCAATGCATACGGGTCACATATTATTGGGCAGGCCATGGCAGTTTGACAAGAAGATTAATCATGACGGGTTCAAGAATAGGCATTCTTTTGTAAAAGACAATAAAACCATTACTCTTGTACCACTGACTCCAAGACAAGTGTATGAAGATAAAATGAAATTGAAAAGAAAGAATGAGTTGAAAAAAAATTGTGAGACCGAGAATTCAAAAAAAGATGATGAAAAAGAGAGTGAAAGGAAAAAAAAAAGAGTGAATAGAAAAAGGAGTAATGGTTTAGCTTCCCTTTATGTGCCTTCTTATTTGAATTAGGCACCCCTTGCTTCTTGAATGAACTTCCACTAGACTTCCCCTCAAAATAGTTCCACAAATGGCAAACTCATTGTCCCTAAGAAATTATACTAAAATAGTTCACCAACTAACATAGCTCCAAAAGAAGTCGTCAATCTAAGGCTCCATTGATCTACCATCAAAAGACATTCCATTGCTCAAATCTGAAAGGGTGGAAAAAGGGGGTGAGCTAGGAGCTCAATAAGAGACTACATAACATGAGGATGTCTTTCAAAACAAAACATTAGTATCATTGACAAAATATAGTCTTCACAAAACATATACAAATAGTTTTAACAGTAATATAATATATTCTATAAAACTGTTAAAATAAAACATTTCACTATAACGCTGTAATCTTTAAATAAAATAATAACCACTTTAATATGCCAATATGCACTAAATAGGTAGATGATAGTATGCGTTAAGGAAAATAAACAATTTTCCACTTACAAAGATCTGTAGCAATAAAACAGTAGTTCGATATGGATAATATTAGTCAAACAAAGACAAAAGCTGCTAAACACTCGGTGGGTGATTCCCATGGGAACAATAACACTAACCTCAAAGAGGCAACACTAGCTCCAAAGAGCAATAGTAACACTGCACCACACCACACTAACACTACATTGGCCGAAGACCAACACTTAACCCTGTGTTGGCAAAGGTTGCAGACTGTCTAGTCGACTAGTTGAAAACATTCTTGACATATACAGTTTCACAAAAATATACAATAAATAATAAAATTCAAGTTTGTATAAAGCATTAACAATGGTATAAGTTTTTGAAACTTCACTTTTGCAATTATATATATATATAAATATATTTTTACCACAATTATATATACATATATGTATATATACGTCTTGAGAGACGTCATGTGCTGAAGTCTACTTACCTCTAGTTGTTAAACCAAGCTTCACTTCAATTGCTCGAAACGATGTCAACTAGAACCTAAATAAGGATTAAATAACTCAATAAGGGCAGGTTTTGAATAACCACAAGGTCCTCTGATAAAACAATTCCTCAGCCACTATGAAGATTTGGCAAAATAAAATTTAACATGTCTTTCTAATATACCTCATATTCATTCTTAGTGTTTTATATAATTGCAATGTATTTCCTCAAACTAAAATCTGTCATACCTATATATGTAAGTACACATAGATCCTCTAAACACCACCCTAGGACATCTACAGGTGTTTAACCTATCAAGGAGGTGATGCACTCCACGTACATATATGAAGATCTGATTCAAAAAATCAAATAAAATAATGCATGACTATATATACTTCCATGATAACTCTATTCCTATGCAACTATTATTATAATTTCTAATAATTTGAACCAGCATAGAGACGAAAGTTTCCCCTTAATCAAAAGTGTCCAGCAAAAATAATAAGGCTTGCCTAGATTGATGTTTACCTCAAAATCAAAGTAACGTTTGCTGGCTGCTAAAGTGTCCAACGAAATCAAATAGGCATGCATAAATCAATGTTTACCTCAATACCAATATAAAGTTTGCTGGCTGCCCCCTTGAAGCGCACGGTCTTCAACCCTTTTCATTTGAGAAACCCTAAACTCTACTCTTACTCTTTATACGCTAATCACTGATTTTTATTTTTTTTATTTTTTTTTATTTTTTTTTGTTTCACTCTCTGCCTTTCATGTAGGAAACCCTAACTTTCAGCTTTACACATTAAAACTATTCCCTACATTGGCTGGAAATTAAACTCATAATAAGGTCGTTTGCATAGGCTAGGACTCTAAAGAATTCCAATAACATTTAAACTCCTAATCCAATTAGGTTTTAATCTCTTATCCTTTTCCTTAACTGATAAGGAGACTAAAAGTTAAATTTGAATAAACCACAAATAACTATTCACGTTACCCCTTATTATTATTATTATTATTATTATTATTATTATTATTATTATTATTATTATTATTATTATTATTGTAGAAAATCATAATATAAAATAATATCTCCTCCAAAATAAATTAACAAATTCATCAAATCCACTATAGAAGCAGTCAAATTAAATTTAAGTGAGACGGGTGTTACATTCTCCCCCTCTTATAAAATTTTCGTCCTCGAAAATTCAAAACATACCTCACTTTTGAAATAGCTGGGGATATTTGGATTGCATTTCGTCTTTACGCTCCCATGAAGCTTCTTCTATGGAATGATTCCTCCATAATACTTTGACCAAATGTATAGTCTTTTTACATAGCACTTGCTCTTTATGATCTAAAATTTGAATTGGGACCTCTTCATAGGATAAGTTCTCTTTGACTTGAAGTGGCTCATAACTCAAGATATGAGAAGGATCAGGGACATACCTTCTCAACATGGATACATGGAAAACGTTATGTAACCTTGACAAAGCCGATGGTAAAGCAAGCCGGTAAGCAACAGAACCAACTCTCTCCAAAATTTCAAAGGGCCCCACGTACCTAGGGCTTAACTTACCCTTCTTGCCAAACTCATAACTCCTTTCATAGGTGCCACTCGAATGAAAACCATGTCTCCTATTTCAAATTCCACTTCTCTTCTTCGTGGATCAGCATAACTTTTCTGTCTACTTTAAGTTGCACGCAACCTTTCCCGAATTACATCAATCTTTTCACTGGTCCTTTGAACAATCTCAGGACCCAAGATTCTCCTCTCTCCAACCTCATCCCAACAAACTGGGGATCTACACTTTCTCCCATACAAAGCCTCATAAGGTGCCATCTTAATATTGGAGTGATAGCTATTGTTATAAGCAAACTCCACCAAAGTCAAATAGTCATTCCAACTACCCTTGAAATCCAAGACACAAGCTCTCAACATGTCTTCTAAAGTTTGGATAGTTCTCTCGGACTGTCCATCTGTTTGAGGGTGGCAAGCAGTACTAAAGTTCAACTTAGTACCCAAGGCTTTTTGCAAACTATCCCAGAACCCTGAAGTGAATCTCGAATCTCTATCAGATACAATAGAAGCTGGCACTCCATGCAACCTCACAATCTCATTTATATAAAGTTCAGCCAGTTTGTTAAGAGAGTAGTTCATTCTAATTGGAATGAAGTGGGCAGATTTAGTCAACCTATCCACTACCACCCAAATAGCATCATGGTTCTTAGGTGATCTTGGTAACCCACACACAATGTCCATGGTGATATTCTCCCACTTCCTCTCAGGAATAGGTAAAGGTTGTAACAATCCTGATGGCCTCTGATGTTCCACTTTGACTTGCTGGCAAATCAAGCATTGTTCCACAAATTGAGCAATTTCTCTTTTCATGTTGATCCACCAAAAAACTTCTCGAAGGTCATGATACATCTTGGTACTACCTGGATGCATTGTATAAGGCGAACGATGGGCCTCCTCCAAAATCTCTCTTTTAATCAATGAATCATTAGGCACACAAAGCCTATTACCAAATATCAAAACACCATCATTAGAGATATTAAAATCAAATCTACTTCCACCACGTACTTGTTCCACGATCTTAAACAACTGAGGGTCACCACTTTGAGCAGCTTTGATCTTATCAATTAGAGTTGGTTGTACACTTAAACTTGCCAAGTAGGATTGGGAGTCTCCGGTCACTATGTCTACTCCAAGTTTCTGAAGATCAACATTAATATGCTTCTGAGTAGTTAACAATGCAGCTGAGAAGTTATATGACTTTCGACTAAGTGCATCAGCCACAACATTGTCTTTACCAGGATGGTAATTTATGGAACAATCATAGTCTTTAATTAATTCTAGCCATCTCCTTTGCCTCAAATTTAATTCTTTCTGAGTGTATATGTACTTCAAACTTTTATGGTCAGTGTATATTTCACATCTCTCACCATATAAATAATGCCTCCAAATCTTCAGTGCAAAAACCACTGCTGCCAATTCCAAATCATGAGTTGGATAATTCTGTTCATAATTCTTTAGTTGTTGAGAGGCATAAGCAACCACCTTCCCGTGTTGCATTAGAACACAACCAAGACCCTTACGAGATGCATCACTATATATCAAAAAACCACCAGAACTAGATGGAATAGTCAATACTGGTGCAGAGACCAACCGTTGCTTCAACTCCTGGAAACTTCTTCCACATTCTTCTGTCCAGTCAAACTTTGCATGTTTTTGAGTTAATCGAGTCAAAGGAGTTGCAATACTAGAAAATCGTTCGACAAATCTTCTATAATAACCTGCAAGGCCCTAAAAACTTCTTACCTCACTTACATTAGTAGGGAGAGCCCAATTAACTACAGCTTCGATCTTACTAGGGTCCACTGTAATTCCATCTCTAGAGATCACATGCCCTAAGAACACCACTTGATTCAACCAGAATTCACACTTCTTCAATTTAGCATACAACTTCTTGTCTCTTAAAATTTTCAAAACCATTCTCAAGTGTTCCTCATGCTCTTCTTGGCTTTTAGAGTAAACCAAGATGTCATCAATGAAAACAATAACAAACCAATCCAAGTACTCATGAAATACACTATTCATTAAATCCATAAAAATAGCTGGAGCATTAGTTAGACCAAAAGGCATCACTAAGAACTCATAATGATCATACCTAGTTCGAAAAGCTGTCTTTGGTATGTCATCCTCCTTAACTCTCAACTGATGATAACCAGATCTCAAATCAATTTTAGAGAAGACTTGAGCGCCTTGAAGCTGATCAAACAAATCATCAATTCGTGGCAAAGGGTATTTATTTCTGATGGTTACCTTGTTCAACTCCCTATAGTCGATGCACAACCGCATACTACCATCCTTCTTCTTAACAAACAACACTGGAGCACCCCAAGGGGAAGCACTAGGTCGAATAAAGCCTTTATCAAGCAAGTCTTGCAATTGCTCCTTCAATTCCTTGAGCTCTGCAGGGGCCATTCTATAGGGTGCTTTGGAAATTGGGCCAGTACCAGGTACTAGGTCAATAGTGAACTCAACCTCTCTGTCAGGGGGTAGTCTAGGTAAGTCCTCAGAGAACATGTCTGGGAACTCTTTCACCACTGGAATGTCTTTAACTTTTAATTCTATTTTACCACCCTTCAAAGCATAAACAAGGAACCCTTCACAACCCTTCCTTAGCAATCGTCTTGCCTGCATAGCTGAAACCAATAAAGGTGGTTTCACCACACGATCTCCCTCAAAGAAGAATTCTAGCTCCCCAGGAATTCTAAATATTACCTTCTTCCCAAAACACTCTATGGAAGCATAAAAAGTAGATAACCAATCCATCCCTAAAATCACATCAAACTCAAACATATCTAGCAACATAAGATTTGCTTCTAATTCCCTCCCAGAGACTAAAACATTACAAGACTTGTACACTTTATGGGTAATCATTTATTGTCCAGAAGGTGTAGCAACACACAATTCATAATTTAAACTCTCATGTTCCATGTTTAGCCTTTGTGCAAGTCTATGTGAGATGAAAGAATGGGTTGAACTAGAATCAAATAACACTTGTGCATGTTGACTGGAAACAAGAAGTGTACCTGAAACCACTGATGGGGATGCCTTGGCGTCCTGTTTAGTCAAAGCAAAAACTCGACCTTGAACCTTGGGTTTTTGTTGGGTCCCACTTGTATTGGTAGTTTGTTCAGCTCACAAATTTGGACAATCCTTGATGAAGTGTCCAGTCTTGCCACATTTAAAACACGCCCTTGACTCCAAATAACATGTTCCACTATGAGCTTTTCCACATCTTGGACAAGTTTTATGTGCCTTCTTATTTGAATTAGGCACCCCTTGCTTCTTGAATGAACTTTCACTAGACTTCCCCTTAAGAAAATTACTCTGGTTTAGCTTCCTCTCTTAATCAATGGCCCTTGAGAGACGATTGCAATTTCTCTCTGCTATGAGAGCTCGATCCACCACTTCTGCGTATGTTTCCAATTTGAACATGGAAACCGGTCCCTGAATTTCCTCCCTTAAACCTCTTTCAAAATGCCTAGCCTTCCTTGCTTCCGTGTCAACCATGTGTGGAGCAAAGCGGGATAATTCAGCAAATTTCCGCTCATACTCATACATTGATTGAGTACCTTGTGCTATGCGAATGAACTCAGCTTCCTTTTGCACCATCAAACTATCGGGAAAATACCTCTTACGGAAGAGCTCAACAAAATGCTGCCAAGTTATGACTTCTCTTCCATGTTTCCTCTCTGTGGACTCCCACCATTCCAATGCATCACCTTTCAGTACAAAAACAGCAAGGATAACTCGTTGCTCATCACTAACTTCCATTGCTCTAAAGAGCCTTTCTATCTCCTTAAGCCAGTTGTTAGCCTCAATTGGATCCTTTGTACCCTTGAAAGCAGGAGGGTCAAGCTTTCTAAACTTCTCCAAAGCACTAGTCGGATTGGTGGCTCCTACTTGATGTTGCACTATGTTGGTTAAGCCCCCAATGGCTTCAATAATAGCCTGAAGATTAGTGGTTCCCCCAACATTCGGTTGACAATTCCCTGGGTTCCTCCTTGGTTGAGCCATCTCTCTAAGCAATACAACAAGATATCATAACTAAAGATTTCAAATATTCCTGAGAGTCAAAACGAAACACATAGATAGTACAACAATCATTCCTACGCACTCTAGAATAAAAAATAAAAAATAAAATAAAATCGCTATGAAAGGTCAAATAATTCTAACACTAAAATTCCTTGTAATCACACTCTTGTTCCAAAATAGTCTTAAGATTAAACCTATAAGTCTACAGAATCATAAGCCTATGCTCTGATACCATAACTGTAACACCCCAAATCCATACCAAGGATTTAGATGCATAACCTGTCTTAGAAATAATCAACAATAATATAATGGAACAGAGCGTAATTAATTATCCACAAATAAACTTCTATCCAACATCAAACTTTCCTATAAAATCCATAAAAATACAAAATCCTTCACAATAAAATCTCCAAATACAATCTCAAAATAGTTCCACAAATGGCAAACTCATTGTCCCTAAGAAATTATACTAAAATAGTTCACCAACTAACATAGCTCCAAAAGAAGTCGTCAATCTAAGGCTCCATTGATCTACCATCAAAAGACATTCCATTGCTCAAATCTGAAAGGGTGGAAAAAGGGGGTGAGCTAGGAGCTCAATAAGAGACTACATAACATGAGGATGTCTTTCAAAACAAAACATTAGTATCATTGACAAAATATAGTCTTCACAAAACATATACAAATAGTTTTAATAGTAATATAATATATTCTATAAAACTGTTAAAATAAAACATTTCACTATAACTCTGTAATCTTTAAATAAAATAATAACCACTTTAATATGCCAATATGCACTAAATAGGTAGAAATAATTTATTAAGAAAATAAACAATTTTCCACTTACAAAGATCTATAGCAATAAAACAGTAGTTCGATATGGATAATATTAGTCAAACACAGACAAAAGCTGTTAAACACTCGGTGGGTGATTCCCATGGGAACAATAACACTAACCTCAAAGAGGCAACACTAGCTCCAAAGAGCAACAGTAACACTGCATCACACCACACTAACACTACATCGGCCGAAGACCAACACTTAACCCTGTGTTGGCAAAGGTTGCAGACTGTCTAGTCGACTAGTTGAAAACATTCTTGACATATACAGTTTCATAAAAATATACAATAAATAATAAAATTCAAGTTTGTATAAAGCATTAACAATGGTATAAGTTTTTGAGACTTCACTTTTGCAATTATATATATAAATATATTTTTACCACAATTATATATATATATATATATATATATGTATATATACGTCCTGAGAGACGTCATGTGCTGAAGTCTACTTACCTCTAGTTGTTAAACCAAGCTTCACTTCAATTGTTTGAAACGATGTCAACTTGAACCTAAATAAGGATTAAATAACTCAATAAGGGCAGGTTTTGAATAACCACAAGGTCCTCTGATAAAACAATTCCTCAGCCACTATGAAGATTTGGCAAAATAAAATTTAACATGTCTTTCTAATATACCTCATATTCATTCTTAGTATTTTATATAATTGCAATGTATTTCCTCAAACTAAAATCTGTCATACCTATATATGTAAGTACACATAGATCCTCTAAACACCACCCTAGGACATCTACAGGTGTTTAACCTATCAAGGAGGTGATGCACTCCACGTACATATATGAAGATCTGATTCAAAAAATCAAATAAAATAATGCATGACTATATATACTTCCATGATAACTCTATTCCTATGCAACTATTATTATAATTTCTAATAATTTGAACCAGCATAGAGACGAAAGTTTCCCCTTAATCAAAAGTGTCCAGCAAAAATAATAAGGCTTGCCTAGATTGATGTTTACCTCAAAATCAAAGTAACGTTTGCTGGCTGCTAAAGTGTCCAACGAAATCAAATAGGCATGCATAAATCAATGTTTACCTCAATACCAATATAAAGTTTGCTGGCTGCCCCCTTGAAGCGCACGGTCTTCAACCCTTTTCATTTGAGAAACCCTAAACTCTACTCTTACTCTTTATACGCTAATCACTGATTTTTATTTTTTTATTTTTATTTTTTTTTGTTTCACTCTCTGCCTTTCACGTAGGAAACCCTAACTTTCAGCTTTACACATTAAAACTGTTCCCTACATTGGCTGGAAATTAAACTCATAATAAGGTTGTTTACATAGGCTAGGACTCTAAAGAATTCCAATAACATTTAAACTCCTAATCCAATTAGGTTTTAATCTCTTATCCTTTTCCTTAACTGATAAGGAGACTAAAAGTTAAATTTGAATAAACCACAAATAACTATTCACGTTACCCCTTAATATTATTATTATTATTATTATTATTATTATTATTATTATTATTATTATCATTATTATTGTAGAAAATCATAATATAAAATAATATCTCCTCCAAAATAAATTAACAAATTCATCAAATCCACTATAGAAGCAGTTAAATTAAATTTAAGTGAGACGGGTGTTACAATAATGCATACAAGTTGGATCTTCTAGGCGAGTATAACATTAGTGCTACATCTAATGTTTCTGATCTTTCTCCTTTTAATGTATGTGACGATTCAAGGATGAATCCTTTTGAAGAGAGGAGGAATGATGAGAATCAAAAAGAATTAAAGGATCCACTGCATGTTCCAGTTAGGCCTATTACTAGAGTAAGATCCAAGAATCTCAAAGAAACACTTAATAGGCTGATTCAAGAGATTTGGGTTGATTCTAACACAGGACATTCCAAACTTGGCTCAAAGGAAGATGAAGGCGTAACAAATTTAATCCAAGCTATAGAGGGCTGATCTGGCTTAATAAGGTATGATTTATGGTGTGAATTAATGGCTGATTGACTTTCTAGCTCCATACTAATTAATAGCTTTATTTCCTATTTTGGAGTAGCTGATTTCAAACCAAATCAACTTTAATTTAGACTTCTACTATTTAATACATTTTTTATATTTTCCTATTTTCAGCCATGTCTTATAAATAGCATGCACTCATTGTGATTGAGGACTATTGAATAAAAATTAGAAAAATGTGAGGTTTTGCTTCTTCTCTTGGTTCTTCAAGAACTGTGAACTTATCAAGGATTCTTCCTTGTGGCATTCAAATTTTATACCTTCGGTTCGTGATTTATTTATAATTATTGGGTCGAGGTCTGTTACTTATACCTTTGGTTTGCGCTTCATTTATAAACGTTGGGTCATGGTTTCTATCAAAATCTGAATTTTAGCTTCCTTGGGCAAATATTCCAATAGAATTTGTTGGGTCTCAAAACGTGTTGATTAAGGTTCACATCACATTAGGGCTATCCCTTCCATTCTACACCAAAAGATGAAGATTCTATGAAAGGAGGAATTGCTGTAGTGCTTGGTGATGGTGAGATCCTAACTCCCATCTGTGGACTTGAAAAGGGAGGAAATGAGCTTCAAATGAATGGCTAGGAGTTTGTGAACATGGATGATTATGGATCAAAGGATGAGAAGTATACTATGGATTTACTCCTATATTGTAGTCATGAGGTGATTGCAATGATGAAGAAAATAAGGTATATGCCTAGTATGGGTCTTGGAAAAGAAGGAAGAGGGGTGGTTGAATTCCCTAACTTCAAAACTTAACTAACCAAAGAAGGTTTGGATTCTTTGAAGGCTGCGATGGAATCAAAAAGAAACTTGGTACCCTAAATGGGAACTTTATGAAGGATGGAGGAGACTTTCCACTCTGTGGCTTTCCCGAGCTTTAGGTGGATAAGGATGGAAAAGTGAATCCCAGCTGGGAGATATTCTTTGATGAGAAGCTCACTTTCAATGGAAAACGTATTGTAGTGATCAAGGAAATTCAATAGGAGATCGACTAGGTGGACTACATGGATATTGAAGCAATGGAAACTATGTTGAAAGAGGAAGGGGATGTGATTGCCATCACCATCGAAGAGCCAAGTGATCCTTCAACCTTCATCATGCCTTCTATGGAGTAACTTAGCAATTGGACTTGGGTCGAGTTTTCCAAAAGTATAGGAAACGAATTTTGTAATGCAAGTTCAGATGTACTTCCCAAAAATTTCAATAAGATGAATTTTGATTTGGCTTATTTAGTTATGTCTCATAATATTGAAATTCTGCACTTAAATGAATTTAATGAATTTTGAAAATGAAATTAATAAAAAAATTGGAAAAGAAAATTGAACTTGTGGAACCAACTTTTGAAACTCTTAATTTGGGCAATGATAAGAATCCACGCTTAGTTAAAATTGGCTCAACCCTAAATAAATATGAAAGAAAAGATCTTCAAGAACTTCTCACAGCATTTTAAGAGATGTTTGCATGGTCTTATGAAGATATGCCCGGCATTGATCCCGAGATAGCTTAACACCACATTGATACCCATGCTCACATGGTTTCCGTTGAGTAGAAGTTGAGGCATATGAGAACCGAGTGGATCCTTAAGATCAAAGAAGAGGTCATAAAGAAGTTGAAAGCAGGGTTCATCAGATCTGTGCACCAATCCGAATGGATAACCAATGTCGTGCCTGTACCCAAGAAGGATAGGAAAGTAAGGATCTGCGTGGATTTAGAGACTTAAACAAGGCTTGTTGTAAGGATGATTTCCCTCTTTCTTACATAGATGTCTTAGTGGATAACACTACTAGTAGTGCCTTGATGTCCTTCATGGATGGTTTCTTAGGATATAACCAAATCAAGATGGCTCCTAAGGACATGACCAAGACCACCTTCACTACAGAATGGGGTATTTATTATTATGCAGTAATGCCATTTAGGCTCAAAAATGTGGGTGCAACTTACCAAAGAATGGCTATGGCTTTATTACATGACATGATGCATAATGATGTAGAAGTATATGTTAATAACATGATAGTTAAATCCAAGGATAGAGGCGGGTACATCACCATGCTAAGGAAGTTTTTCAAAAGGATCAAGGAACATAGAATGAGGCTGAATCCAAAGAAATGTACCTTTAGAGTGACTGCAGGAAAATTGCTAGGCTTCTTGGTAAGTGATAGAGGGATAGACATTAACCCATCAAAGATTAAAGCCATCTTGGATATGTCTCCACCTAAGAGTGAGAAAGAGATAAGAGGATTCCTAGGCCGACTACAATACATCAGCCGATTCATAGCCAAGCTCACCTCTACTTGTGAGTCCATCTTCAAACTCTTAAGAAAGAATGAACCCTATGCGTGGAACGATGAATGTTAGAAAGCCTTTGAACTTATCAAGGAATACCTTCTACATCCACCCATCCTAGTTCCCCCGAGATATGGAAGGCCCTTACTACTTTAACTCTCGAATCATAGAAGATGTGGTTGGAAGTATGCTTGCACAAGAGGATGATGATAAGAATGAGAAAGCCATTTATTACTTAAGAAAGAGATTCCATGATTATAAGATTAGATACACACCCATAGAAAAGTTACGTTTTGCTCTCATGTGGGTTGTGCAAAAAAATAAGACACATCACCCTACCATTGTAGATATGGATAGTAGCCAGAATGGACTCGTTGAAGTATTTGTTTAAGAAGCCCACCTTAAATGGAAGGTTATCAAGGTGGTTGATCCTATTGGCAGAATTCGACTTGAAGTATGTGGCTAGGAAAACCATAAAGTGAAGCGCCGTGTCCGACTTTTGTGCCAAGAACCCCATAAAAGGAGAGAATGGTAAAAAGGATTTTCTAGATGAGGATATTTTAGACACTGAACTAGGGGCATGGAGGATGTATTTCAATGGAGCCGTGAACTAATATAAGAATGGGATAGAAGTACTTTTAATCACCCCCGATGGATATCATATACATTTGGCAGTCAAGTTGAACTTCGTGGCAACTAACAACATAGCAGATATGAGACTTGTATCGCCAGAATGGAAGCTCTTCGAAAGTTAGGGGTAAAAAAGGCAGAAGCCTCTGGAGATTTAACTTTGGTCATAGCCTAAGCACTGAAATTATGGAAGGTGACAGAAGAACAATTAAAGCCTTATTAGCAATATTTAAAGGATTTGAACAATACCTTTGACAAGATTGAATACACCATCATCCCTAGGGCTCAGAATCATTTTGTAGATGCCTTGGCAACTTTAGCCTCAATGGTTGAAACACCCGAGGGGGTACAGACACAACCCTTAGAGATTGAACAGAGTTGTGAACTAGTGCACAAAACCAAGTCTTCAGTATTAGCTATATAAGAAGAAAGGGTTCCTTGGTATTATGACATCATGAAATTCCTATAATTGGGAGTGTATCCTGACGGTCCCGATAAGAGAAAACGTCATTTAGCTAAGGTGATAGCAATGCAATACATCTTATGCGGAGGTCAGCTCTATAGGAGGTCTTATGATGGTATACATTTTCGTTGTCTAAAGAAAGAAGAATTTGAGAGAGTTATGGGAGAGGTTCATCAAGGGATTTGTGGTCTTCACATGAATGTAAAGATGTTGGCGAAGAAGATCCTAAGGATAGGATACTATTGGAACACAATGGAAACTGATTGTGTGGGCTTTGTGAAGTGTTGCCACAATTTCCAAACACATGCAAATTTAAACCATGTACCACCTAGTGAGCTATACAGCATGACCTCTCATGGCCTTTTTCAGCATGGGGCATAGACGTGATTGGAAGAATAGCCCCCAAGGCCTCAAATGGACACAAATACATCCTAGTGGCAATTGACTATTTCACCAAATAGGTAGAGGTAGCCTTATACTCAGTATTGAAAGCCACGCATGTGCCTCGATTCATAGAGAACAACATCATCTGTTGGTTTGGGGTACCACAAGAGATCATCTTAGACAATGGTTCCCACTTTAAGGGAGAGGTTCAAAGGATCATGGAGTTGTACAACATTAAGCATCACAAGTCTTCACCATACTGACCGTAGACTAATGGAGACGTAGAAGCAGCCAATAAGTATGTCAAGAATATCCTAGCCAAAATGGTAGTGACATACAAGGATTTGGCCAAAAAGCTTCCGTTTGTCTTATGGGGTTATAGAACTTCTATCCGTGCATCAATTAGGGCAACCCCCTACTCTTTGGTATATGGGAGTGAAGCATTACTTCCCATTGAGGTGGAGATACAATCTTTAAGGGTGCAAGTAGAAACCAAGGTCCTAGAAGAAGACTAGATGAGAGAAAGAAAAGAACAATTGGCTTTGATAGATGAAAAGAGAGCTAGAGCATAGTACCATGCATAAGGTTACCAAAAGAGGATTGTTAGAGATGAGACCTTCGATCTAAGAGGAAAGATGAAGCCTTCGATCTAAGAGGAAAGATGAAGCCAAGATGGTCTGGGCTTTTTGTTATCAAGAAGATCATGTCAGGAGGTGCTACGAGAATCACATATTTGGATGGATAAGAGATGCTTTGCCCAATCAACTTGGATAGGCTCTGAAAGTATCAAATTTGAAAAAAAAAAAAAAAGGGAGAGAGAGAGAGAGAAAAAAAAGAAAAAGAAAAAAGAAAGCTTGCTAGGTTGAAAATTCGAAAGGGTGGCCTAGGAAAAAGTTAAGGCAAAAAGAACTCTGCTAGGTTGAAAACCCGAAAGGGAAATCTAGGTAAAAGATAGAGGAAAAGACCACGGGCATGGCAAAAATTCCCACAACGACGTCATGGGCAAAAATTACATGGAAAGAAAAAATAAAGAAAATAAGCAAAGATATCAAAATGGTTAATTCTCTTATTGCTCAAATTAAAAGATAACAAATATTTTCCATAGGGGAATTGGAACATTCCAATCCTTTATTGAATTCAAAAATAAAAAGACATGAGAATCATAAAGTGCAGAAAAGTAGATTCTGGGGCTTTTGAAGGTAGTCAGACAGTCCTCTTTCTTTTGGTGGACTTCTTATAAGTTTCTCATCCCTATGAACCCACCTCATTTCTTCAAAAATTCAATGAACTTAGCATGATCCATCTCCTTATTTTTGAGCTTGCGATCAGAATAATGCTTTGGTAGATATTGACTAGGAGAGATGGTGGGAAGATGAAGCAATTGAAGCCTTTCATATAGCCATATCTGAGGGAAAGAAAAAGAGAGCAGGAGTGTTGAGTAGAAAAAGGAGAGATAAAAAGGAAAAAAGAGAGAGAAAAAAACAAATACAATATAAGGAGTTTCGATGGGTTGAAAACCAAAAGGCAATCCTTGTAAAAATTAGAGGAATCCTGCTAGGTTGAGAACCTAGGCAAAAGTTAGGGAATATACTTGAAGGAGGAGAGGACTCCCCGCAAAGAATGTTGCTTCCTCCTTATGGACTGCATCCAAGCTATTAAGGGTTTCAGCCAAGATATGAATGACTGGGCTTCCCCTCCCTAGATTGTTGACCACCGAAAGAATTCATGGGTCTATAAAAGGTGTCTCAAGAACTAAGAAATACCTTGCAAGAATACAAAGACAATAGGCATTGAGATAGTAGTAGCGCTCCACCCCAGCCAAAAGGACATTTCGTTGAGAAAAATACTTGAAGACCATCTAAACATTCAACATATTAGGTGTGTACCATCTTTTGGCCATAGATAGAGGAACCCCTAGGAGTTGATGAACCATGTAGGAAAGATCCTCTTTAAGAATGGGAGTGATAATAGAACCAAGGTCAGGCTCACCCATGATTGCACCAAATTCTTCAAAAGTGGGGCATAACTCCACGCCATTGAAGTGAAAACATGCCGAGTAGGAATCCAAAATTGGACAGCAACACGAAGAAGAGGCTCATTTGCTCTAATTTGATGGTAGAAAGGGACGAAAGAGAGATAGAGAGGAGTGAGAATGTCTTCAAAAGTGGGACCAAGCTTCTTAATCCATGTCGAAACCTCCAAAGGGGTGAATTCTACCATTAGGGGACCTTACTGAGTGTTTCTTGAGTTTAGAACACGTTTTATGAAGATTTGGAGGCCTCTTACGACTATTTTATACTAATGAGACGCAGCTAGGGTTTTTTTCCTGGAGGCATATGCATGCATGGTTAATGCTTGCGTACGCATACGCGTGTATGCACACGCAAGAAGCCATATAGATTTGTATTCCTTTTCCTATTTGGATTACAATTCCTTCACATGGTTTCTCCCATGGTTCCTATGACCTAAAAGATTATTCAAGGCACACTCAAACTCAGATTTTCAAGTATTAATGAAAAGAGAAAAGCACGACAATGTATAAAAATTCCCATGAGTTGTAAAATAAGTATATATCCTAAATAAAAGAAGAAATGTAAAAAAATGTTCTTAAATACAACTGAATGTCTCAAATAAGAAATAAAATGTGGAAGAACATGCTAAAAAAAGGAAAAAAAATGTTGTGCATCTGTCTGTCTACAAGATCACCAGTAACGTCTCTTCCTAAGTTGGTAATGGAAGTGGTCTCTCCATCATGATCATCACCCAGGTGGGCACACCCTTCAGGACCATAGATATGCCTGGAGTACTTGGTCATCTCCAACTAGAGATTCCCAACTAACCAAACGAGCTACTCATTCTCCTCCACAGTGGGCTAAAAATTATGAAGAACATAGTGTTAGAACAAGTATTGAGAGACGCAAGAAAAGAAAAGACAAGACAATGATGGAATAGAACTCACTGCTCGTGTACTCTCAGGAAAAGGGTAACCCATGACATTTGTGTTACGCCCCACAGGATGCTCTCGAGTAAAGCTGTTAGGGCCTTAAGCATAAACTGACTAGGGTAGATAAGAAGGGTCAACAAGACCATTAGCAGCAGGGCTAGCCTGACATAAACATCATACCTAAGTGTCATCGTGTGCAGAAGTGCAAGGAAAGAATGAGGGAAGTAAAAAAGGAAAGAAGACATACCTCTACAATAAGGGAAAGCATGAGACGAGTCTCGTTGAACTCATCATAATCCACCTCACCCATGAACCAATCGGCATAGGGAATGTTATTCCTCCATAGCTAGTACTTGGCATCAGTTAAGGAGAATAGGGCAAGCATGAACTATAGAGGATCCATCGAAACCAGCGGTACATCCTCACCCGACAACTAGCAGCATACCCTCTCCTCCAGGTAGAGGACTCTCAGACCAGCATCTTCTAGAGGCTAGGTGATCCCAGAAGTAATGAGGGCAATCGCTTCCAAAGCAAGATCCACAACAGGAGGTGAAATGGCCTAAGTACTACATATGACCTATGGCAACACATAGGTTTAGAAGAAGAATCCTAGGAAACATGCAAAAGAAATGATAAGAGAAGGTAGAATCTTTACTCACCTCATCAGAAGAAAGCCCATCGAAGTGAGCCCTAACAGTGGAAAAGCTCCTCAAGTCCACATCTACTCCACGAGTAATGAGTCCATATTTCACGGCCCAACACTGAAAAGAGAAAGCACAGTTTACAAGATGATAGTTAGCAAGATGACAGTTTGCAAGTAAACAGATGATAGTCTGCAAGATGACAGTTTGCAAGATAAACAAATGGCAGTTTGCTAGATAAAGACATTAATGCAGTTTGTAAGAACATGAGGTATAGTTTTGTTAACCCTAGACAACACATGGATGAACATAATTGCAAAAGGTATGAATATATGTTTTTAAGAAGTTTCAAGAGAAAAGGGAAGAAAGGACTAACCTTAAGGAGCTTCCAAGGCCCCACTAGCTGTCGCAAAGTCCCACGGCTGAGTGTGTCCAAGGAGGAGTAAAGGTAGGCAAGGCAAGCCTGACCCTAGTAGGTCCCCCAAGCATCCTCAAAATTGTGGAAGAGAGCCAACTACCGCAAGGACACTGTCTGCTCTCCATTGGCGAAGAGATATGCCCTCAATATGTACAATAGAAATGCCCTAGCCATCTGGGCACAATCCTCAAGCGTCACCTATGGAAGAGGTTTGTAATCCATCTTGATATCAAATTAGCAGATCGTATCTATCATGTACCTCCATCCCAGTAGATCTATGCCCTGTTGTATACCCGACTTGCCCTCCAAGATGGCACCATTACATGGAAGGCTGGTCATCCGATGGAAGTTATGGGGAGTCACTGTAATCTCCCTGTTAGTAATTTGGAAGGGGTGGGTAGTGTCCCACCACCACTCAGCCAAGGATTGCACCAGCAAGGCCCTTTGGCAATAGATGAAGAATAGGCTCAATGCCATCTGCACACACCAAGGCCCTTATGTCGTCAGTTAAGACCCTTACCACAAAGCAACGAGGTTAGTGCTTTTCTTGCCCAAGAACAAAAGCGAAACCTATAAAAAAAGATGAAAGGAGAACATGAGAATTGCAGTTGAATATGGAAATAGGTGAAAAAGAAGTCAAAATAATGAAATAAAGGTTTCTAAGTGACAACTGGTGTGTGCAGGGCCACGTATGTGTATGTAGGTACTCTAAATGCTCACGCATGTTGGATCATGCATCCATATGAACTAAAGAACACGAATGTGTACGCATGAATAGAGAATGCATATGCATGAATACAAGCTACGTACACAAGCCCGATACATGCGTATGCATAAACATAGACAGAGAGGTTCCTTCGATATTTTCGACCACTTTTTGATCAAAACTCATCCTAAGCATGTTCCTACCCTTCCTCAGGCATCAAGTTTTCATCTAATCCCATCCCACAGCAAACCCAAGCATTTACAAGTCTAGAAACATATTAAAACAGAAGATTAAAGCAAAGTTTAAAAATCAAGAAAGCTTGAAAAACTTACCAATCCGGCCCTTGCATCTTTCAAGAGATGATCTTGTGGCCCATAGGTTAGTGGAGGAGACTCGTTTAGCCTTGCAGCCCCATTCCAATGTGTGAGATTGAACACATCACTAGAAATCAAGTAAGAAGTTTTCATGGTTTTGGACTTGGCTGCCATTGGAGAGGATGAGAGAGTTTGGAAGAGAAAGAAAGTGTTAGATTGTGAGAGAGGTGAAGAGATGAGGGAGAAGTAGATGGTTTTTGTAGAGAAAAAAAAAAGATAATGGAAGTTAAGGAGTTAGAGAGGAACTGAAAGGGTGAAGAAGATGAAAAGGAATGAGAAGAAAAAGAAACGGTTGATAACCGTTAGAATAATATGAAAAGGCAGGAAGGTCTGGTGGCTAAACTACATGTAGTTTAGGACTCCCACTAAACTACGTGTAGTTTAGTAAAAAAAAAAAATCGAATATCCCTAGTGGACTCCCAGAAGGTAGAAAGCACAAAAGAAAATTCAAGATTGCACCTAAAAATGACAGAAATACCCTCAGTTAGGCAGAAGGCACAAAAACTCTCAAAGCATCCCCAGTGGATTGAAAGGATCAAGAACATCCTTCGGCGGATTGAAAATCATTATGGAAACTTCCCCGTGAGTTAAGACCATCAACCAAATCCCCAGGGAGTTATAAAATGCACAGTATCATGGAGAACTCCCTCACGAGTCCAAAGCACAAGGACAACTCCCTCGAAGGTTGCAAAGAATAGTCTTTTCCCTAGGTGAGCTGAGGAAACTCCCTCATGAGTAGAATCAACACAAGTCTCCCCTTTTCCCCAATAATTCATAAAGGGAAAGAAGAGAATTTTCCCAAATGGACTACACACTATCAATGACTTCCTCGTAGGTCAAAATTACCAAGAATGCTCTCCCATGGGCCACCAACACACTCATTAGCAAGATATTCTTGTTGGAAAATAACATGTTTGTATCGTATACAAAACATACGCAGCGAAAAATTAACAGATCTACTTCATTCACAATAGATAACATGTGCAATGTAAATTTCAGAATATAAGAACAAGATAGTGTACCTTGGTATGGTGAATTTCAAAACAAAGAAGTACTCGGGAACACTTTTAATCTTCACTCCAATTCCACTTGATGCCCAAGATGTGTGGTTTCTCAATCAGTTCTATGTGTTGTTTTAGAGAGAATATGAAGAAATTTCTCTCTTACATTTATGAACATACAAACCATTTCATTCTAATATAAAATTCTGTTTGTTTCTCTTCACATAATTGATTATCTAATTGGACTAGCCTTTTAGGCCTTCCCAATTGGACTTTAGTGTGTGGCTTGGAGTGGGACCAAAAGGGAATAAATAAGACACTAGCTCCAATGAGCCTTAAGCTTTTTTGTCAACTCTTGACAAGTCCAAAGTTACCATTAATTATATTTAATACCACTATATAAATATAATTGCACTCTAGACCTTATTAATAAATTATATCCCAAGACTTTATTATACATGCAACCCCTTCATAAAATATTCGTAGTAATACAAAGTCATGAATATAGACTGCCACTTTGTAAATTACTACATCTTAATCCTTGAGTACCCGGTTTAATCCTTTTAAGTTATTCATCATATATTTATGAAATCTAATTTCATAAATATATACTTTAGTCTTACTAAAGTGGTTAGGCCTAACTCTCTGAATAACTGAACCCATTAAACTTATCTCAAGGGAATATTTTGTATCTCCGTTAAGAGACTATGAATTCCATCTTGAGAATATATGTTCCATCAACACTAAATGTGGCTGCCAACATACTGAGATTTTGACCGTTACTTTAGATCTCACTCCTGATATATCAAAGCAACTTACATTTCATGATCAGTTCCATTATTCTCTTAGGATTAAGAGTTCATGTGAATAGAAGTCATGAGATTTATTATTCAATTGACAGTCGTTAGGAGAATAATAAATCTCACAGCGGTCTAGTTTAATATGTCTTAACTCTTAAAACATATCAACATATCAACTAGAAGTCTCCACTTCCATGATTAAGACAAATCATCTTAGTTAATATATTATAGTCTTCGCAAATGAAATGCCCAATTTTATCACCGACTACAAACCAAAATTCTGAGTTTACAAAGAACTTGTGATCTATATCTTCTGTGACTAAATCACATACCTGCTTCCTCATAAAGACTAAATCACTAAATTCTAATAGATTTTAGCATTGCTACTGGTGAAAAGGTTTCCTCATAATCAATACTTTCTTTTTTATTATACCCTTTCGCCACTAGCCTTGCTTTATAGATTTCAACCTTTCCATCTATCCCTCTCTTCCTTTTGTAAACCCATTTGCAACCAACAGGTTTAATGCCGTTAGGCTCCTTTACAAGATCTCAAACTTGATTGGAATACATGGAATCTAATTCAGATTTCATAGTGTGGACCCAATGATGTGCATCTATATCATTCATTGCTTCTTCATAAGTGTAAGGATCAGTTTCGGCCTCCTCTGAGGTAGCTTCATAAGTCTCTCCAAGACCTATGAATCTTATAGGTGGCCTAACATTCCTCCCACTACAACGAGGCACTTGTGTACTAGACATATCATGAATAGTATCTTGTGGTGTATCCAATACAGCCACATCATCCCTAGTTTCAATTATTGGTTGTTCAATTATAGGTTCATTCATTTCAGCCAAGACAACTCTACTTCTAGAAGTAAAATTATTCATATAGTCATTTTCCAAGAATTTAGCATTTGTACTAACAAAAAATTTGTTATCTTTACGACTATAGAATAAATAACCCCTAGTTTCTTTTGGTTAACCCACAAGCAAACACACTTCTGATTTTGGTTCTAACTTATCAGGCTTCCCTTTTAACACATGTGCTGGACAACCCCAAATGTGGAGATATTTCATACTAGGCTTACACCCACTCCACAATTCCATGGGTGTTTTGGGAACAGATTTTGATGGAACTAAATTCAAAAGATGTATTGTTGTATCTAAGGCATAACCCCAAAAAGAAATAGGTAAAGTTGAGTAACTCATCATGGACCTGATCATTTCTAAAAGAGTCCGATTCCTTCTTTTTGCTACACCATTTTGTTGGGGGAGTTCTAGGTGCAGTCAATTGGGATACAATCCCATTTTGAGTTAAGTAATCCTTGAAATCCCTAAGAAGGTATTCGCCACCATGATCAGATCAAATGGCCTTTATGTGTTTACCCAATTGATTCTCAACTTCAGCCCTAAACTCTTTGAACTTTTCAAAGGTTTCAGACTTCCGTCTCATTAGGTACACAAAACCATATCTTGAGTAATCATCGGTGAAAGTGATGAAGTACTCATAACCTCCTTTTACTTGGGTTGACATAGGACCACAAACATTCGTATGAACTAATTCAAGCAACTCTTGGGCTTTTCTACCTTTTGCATTAAAAGGTTGCTTGGTCATTTTGCCTTCCAAACAAGATTCACAAACTAGAAATTCGTCAAAGTCCAATGGCTCAAAGAGACCATCTTTGATAAGTCTTTGAATTCTGTTTGGATTAATATGACCCAAACACAAGTGCCAAAAATATGCATTATTAGTAGAAGGAAACTTTCTCTTTAATGATTTTACATGTAAGTTATTATCTAATTCAGAATTGAATAATTCATGCTTATTAGGAGTTAAAATATAAAGACTATCCACAATATTGCTCGAACAAATAAACATTTTATCCTTCTCTATTACAACATTGTTTTTAAGGATAACACAATATCCATTTTTACCCAAATAAGTTGCAGAAATTAAATTCCCACGAACATTAGGTACATACAGACAGTCATCTAAGATTAAAACTCTTGACTCAAAACATAAACTATAAACACCAACAGCTACAACTAGAATCCTGCTCCCATCAGCCAAAGTAAGAAATAATTCCCCTTCTTTAAGCCTTCTGGTCTCCTGGAACCCCTACAAAGAATTGCAGATATCATTAGTATAACCTGAATCCATACACCAGGAATCCGTGGGACTTTGTACCAAACATATTTCAAGGAGGAATTAGCTATTCATACCAACCTTGAACTTTGGACAATTCCTCTTCCAATGTCCTTTCTCACCACAATGGAAACATTTTCCTTTCAGCTTTTTTCCTTTGTCGGCAACTCCTAAGGCAATTTGTTTACCCTCTTACTTAGTGAAGTCCTTCTTCTTCTTCTTCTTCTTACCCTTGCATTTCGACTTAGGTTGAGAAGTAGAGGTTTCACCCACATTGGCTTCAACACTAGAAGTACCAAGGATGCCTTCCGCCGCTACCAACTCATTCATTAATTCAGACAAAGAATAAATCTTTTTGTTCACGTTGTAATGATTCTGGTAGTGACTGGAGTATTATATCCATTTGGGATTCTCCATCAATGTCGGCACCTAAAACCTCTAATGTATTCAGATTAGAGATCATTGTAAGACAATGCTCTCTCACTGAACTACCTTCAGCCATTTTGGTATTATAAATTTGCCTCATGGTTTCTTGCCTTACAGAACGGCCTTACTCACCAAACATCTCCTTCAGACTTAGCATAATGTCCGAAGCTAGTTCTACATCCTGCATTTGATGTTGTAGAACATTTGAGATGGACGCTAGGATGTAGCACTTGGCCATTTCATTAGATTTCTGCCAACGATCATATCACTGTTTTTCCTCAAGAGGAGCATCTAATGAAGGAAAGCTAGGACATGGTTGAGTAAACACATATTTGTGCTCTTCAGCTATGAGAACTTTGTCCAAGTTTCTTTTCTAGTCAACATAATTGGATCCAGTCAGTTTGTTTTGATTAAGAATGGTAACAAGTGGGCTAAAAGATGCCATGTTCAAATCTGAAATGATAAACATAAATATAATAAGTAAACTGGACATTATCAATTTAGCATATAAGTATATAATATGGAACCTTAATAAAACCATAATATAATATATGCAACGACAACTTAATCCCGTAATTAATATTCCTCGGAAGCGAGGTCATATCAATCACTATAATCAAGCGAGAATTATTCTCATTATTAATGCTATCATGGTAACTCTTACCAAACAAAAATAATTTGCCACTTTACCTTTAGCCTCTAAGTAATAATGACATAGCTCCGAAGGGAGGTTAACATTATACTTAGTCTAGTATATACAAATGCCTAGAATCAATGTGAGTCACCAAGTAACTCCACGGAAGCGTGGTCGTTCTTAATGTAAAAACACACTTCATCTATCATTAAGAAGTTTAACTTATAGTACCATGAATCAAACACCCTCCGAAGGGAGCAAGGCATATACGCCAAGGCGAGGTGCTTAATCACACTACTATAAACCGACAATAGAGGCCGTGAGATCCAACCCTTGAATCTTTCTCCCACTAGATGTTTTAAATTAAAGGTTTTTATCTTTTATACATACATAAACTAATTATACACAGCCTTGCACTTTATACTAAGCACTTTTCCTTACGAAAACACAAAATTTAGACAGATTCTTTTGAAGGAAAATAACATGTTTGTATCGCATACAAAACATACGTAGCAGAAAAATTAACGGATCTACTTCATTCGCAATAGATAACATGTGCAACATAAATTTCAGAATATAAGATTAAGAGAATGTACCTTGGTATGGTGAATTTCAAAACAAAGATTAGAAGTACTCGGGAACACTTTTAATCTTCACTCCAATTCCACTTGATGCCCAAGATGTGTGGTCTCTCAATCATTATTATGTGTTTGTTCTAGAGAGAATATGAAGGAGTATTTCTCTCTTGCATTCACATGAACATACAAACCATTTTATTCTTATATAAAATTCTGTATGTTTCTCTCCACATAACCGATTATCTAATTGGGCTAGCCTTTTGGGCCTTCCCAATTGGGCGTTAGTGTGTGGCTTGAAGTGGGACCAAAAGGGAACAAATAAGACACTAGCTCCAATGGGCCTTGGGCTTTTCTATCAACTCTTGACAAGTCTAAAGTTACCATTAATTATATTTAATACCACTATATAAATATAATTGCACTCTAGGCCTTATTAATAAATTATATCCCAAGACTTTATTATACATTCAACCACTTCATAAAATACTCGTAGTAATACAAAGTCATGAATATAGACTGCCACTTTGTAAATTACTATATCTTAATCCTTGAGTACCTGGTTTAATCCTTTTAAGTTATTCATCATATATTTATGAAATCTAATTTCATAAACATATACTTTAGTCTTACTAAAGTGGTTAGGCCTAACTTTCTGAATAACTGAACCCATTAAACTTATCTCAATGGAATATTTTATATCTCCATTAAGAGACTATGAATTCCATCTTGAGAATATATGTTCCATCAACACTAAATGTGGCTGTCCAACATACTGAGGTTTTGACCGTTACTATAGATCTCACTCCTGATATATCAAAGCAACCTACAAATCATCTTAGTTAATTCCATCTTGAGAATATATGTTCCATCAAAGCAACCTACTCCTGATATATGTTCCATCTTGAGAATATATGTTCCATCTTATTCTCTCAGGATTAAGAGTTCATGTGAATAGAAGTCATGAGATTTATTATTCAATTAACAGTCCTTAGGAGAATAATAAATCTCACAACGGTCCAGTTCAATATGTGTTAACTCTTAAAACATATCAACATATCAACTAGAAGTATCCACTTCCATGATCAAGACAAATCATCTTAGTTAATATGTTATAGTCTTCGCAGATGAAATGCCCAATTTCATCCCAGACTACGAACTATAATTCTGAGAACATAAACATGTACTACAAAGCACTACAAAGCTCAAACTAGTAAAGTGCTATAAAGTGCACTAGTAAAGTGCATTACAAAGCTCAAACTAGTAGTGCATCTTCTCACATAACATGCACTATAAAGCTCAAACTAGTAAAGTGCAATAAAATAAGCTCATCCAAGCTAAACAGAGAACATAAACATGTTATGTAAAGATAATATGGCCAACTTTGATTAAAAATCCATGATATGTAATACAAAACACAAAAATCTTTTTGGTTAAAAAACATTTATGACCAAAACTAAAAAGCACACTTTATGCTAAATGATAAAAAAAAAATGCAAATGCAATGCGTGACAGTGCTTAACTAAGCTATAGAGGGTACACAAACAAGAAATATTAATTTCTTAATTAACCCTTGAGTACATGTACAAACTAGTACATACTCAAACAAAATAAAAAATAGCTTAGCACTTAAAGAACACATGCTATTCAAGTTTCTCCACAATGTCAAGCATGTTCTAAATCAAGAGAGAGATATCATAGTTCATGTAATCCTCAAGAAAAATAAAACTAGACACAAAATAAAATATTTTTGTCTTTTTGAAAATTTTCAATGTTTTTGGATTTTTTTTTAAACAAAAAAAAAAAACTAAAAAACAAAACAACCAAAAACAGAAACAAAACATGTCCACAAATAATTGAAAGAATTAAATTAGGGACAAGTCAGCAACACTCACCTTAGAGAATCTTTTCTCACCCATATAGCACGAGTCTTCGGCTTTGTAGGTGAAAATCCATAAGACGTAGAGTGTATTTGAGAGATTACACCAATCTTCTGAGAAAGACTGAAATCTTGCAAATTCCTTTCACAAGCCAACAAGCTTAAATTTTTCAAAAGCATATGAAACAATTTATTTGGACTCATGGCGGGAGAAATATCATCACATGTCCTAGACTGAAATACAGAATTTTTAAATTTCAATTTATGACAATTAGGACGAATGTGACCAGAGACACCACAAAAGTGACAAACAGGAACAAATTTAGGAACATCAGTATTCCTAACAGCAAATCTAGTCTCAGATTTTAGTTTTTGCCTCAACAAAGAACAATTTGGTCTAATATGACCAACAACACCACAAAGGTGACAAGTAGGCACAAAAACAGATTTCTTATGTTCTCTAACAGTAGGTTTAGACTTAGGTTTAGAAACTTCAGCGTCATCATCAGAACTTTTACCTTTGTTTAACCTAGCAAAATAAGCCTTTTCTTTATTATTCCTCTTGAAAGGAGGGATATAAACTTTTTCAACTTTAGGCTTAAGAGAAACAGAAACACTTCTGTTATCAACAACAGGCTTGGTACTAGTCAAATTTTCAATTTTAGCTTTGGATTCAGCTAACTCTTGTTCCAAGCTTTTCATCTTCTCATCTTGAGAGGAAATTTGATTTCTCAAAATTCATTCTTTTTATTAGATTCATCTAATCTAACAATCAATTCCTCTTTTTCAAGATTAGCCAATTTTAATTCTTCCTTAAATTTCTTAGCAATTTTCATAGATTTCAGTAATTCCTTACGAAGAGTTTCATAGGCATTAATAAAATCAACAGAAATAACAGTGTCATTTTTATTCAAATCATCATAAACATGAGCAGAAAGACACTTCAAATTATCCATGATAACAGGGATCAAGGATCAACTCTTAGATCAAAAGATCTAACACAAAAGAGTTACCCGCTCTAATACCACTTGTAAGAATTTAGACCCCTATAAAACTAGATTGTTTAACCTAATTAATTAACCAAGTTAATACTTAAGGTTTATTATTCAGATCTAGGTTAAACACAAATAGTCATAAACAATAAAGCAGCGGAAAATAAAGAACACAAAGATATGATGACATAGGAAAACCAAACCAGTAAAAAACCTGGGGAGGATTTAACCTAGCTATCCTCAAGGTAAAATAGCAAATCCACTAGAAAGAATTGAAGTTTACACAATAGCGACTTAGACCACTAACATCCTATTGCTACCTGCCTGTAGGAAATTACTACCACGACCACGTGACAGCTCCGAGACCACAGACTCCTTCTTTCTTTAATCTTTGCAAAACACAAACACCCACGCTTGTGACTTTGAGATCCCACTCAAAGGTTTAGTAACATAAACTCTCCTATTTGTGACTCCAAGACCACCCTTGAAGGTTTAGATCATCAACACCTTTGATGACTAGAGAAGGCAGCAACTTTAACAATACTAGATCTTGAGATTCTTCAAGGAACAATACCGGTAGAAGTTATAAGAGAGGTTTTAGGAACAAAACCCTAAATATAAAAGATGCACACTCTTCTCTCTCTAAAAAGCCTTTAAAAAAAAAACGTGCTTAGGGTTTCCTTTATATAGTGGGAGAAGTAGATCTAAAACCCTAATCCTTAATGGGCTAAAACTGCTGTTTGGGATAACTTAAAATTCTGCAGATACGACTTTCGATCGATCGAGCCTGTTTCTCGATCGGTCGAACCAGGCAATTTTTGAATTCTTCTTTCTGCAGCTTACATGTTCTTGTGTGATCACGATTTGCCAATTGTTCTAAACTTTTAAAACCTAACATCATATATTTATGAAATCTAATTTCATAAATATATACTTTAGTCTTACTAAATTGGTTAGGCCTAACTCTTTGAATAACTGAACCCATTAAACTTATCTCAAGGGAATATTTTGTATCTCCGTGTAGAGACTATGAATTCCATCTTGAGAATATATATTTCATCAACACTAAATGTGGCTGCCCAACATATTGAGATTTTGACCGTTACTTTAGATCTCACTCCTGATATATCAAAGCAACCTACATTTCATGATCAGGTCCATTATTTTCTCAGGATTAAGAGTTCATGTGAATAGAAGAAATGAGATTTATTATTCAATTGACAGTCGTTAGGAGAATAATAAATCTCACAGCGGTCCAGTTCAATATGTCTTAACTCTTATAACTAATCAACATATCAACTAGAAGTCTCCACTTCCATGATCAAGACGGATCATCTTAGTTAATATGTTATAGTTTTCGCAGATGAAATGCCTAATTTCATCACCGACTAGGAACCAAAATTCTGAGTTTACAAAGAACTTGTGAACTATATCTTCTGTGACTAAATCATATAAATCACATACTATGCATCTTATAGACTATATGATAATGTCCGAATATTCATGTTACCATTATTTTAGATAATAACAAAACAACTATATTAATCATAATATTAAGTCATACATCATTTAATACATAATGTTATACATAATATCTTACAATAGGATTTAAGGGCACTTATCCCAACAATTCTCCCCAGTTGATCTTACACCAAGGACTTTCTCGTGAGTCACAATTACCAAGGCCACTTGTGCACATATCCCGAGGGAATTGAATATTCAGGCACAGATCTTATACACATCAAAGGAGAAGAATACGACCACTTGTGCACATATCCCAAGGAAATTGAATATGCAGGCACAGATCCTATACAAGTTAGAAGTGAAGAATACAACCACTTGTGCACATATCCCAAGGGAATTGAATATGTAGGCATAAATCCTATACAAGTTAAAAGAATACAACTGCTTGTGTACATATCCTAAGGGAACTGAATATAATGGCACAGATCCTATACAAGTCAAGAATACAAAACTTGTGCACATATCCCGAGGGAATTGAATATGTAGGCATAATGGAAAAGGTAGTGGTAAAGATAGAGACAAAAGTCATCCAGAGGCAAAAGCCTTACCAGAATAGAAGAAATAGAGATTGAGACATAACATAAGTATTACCCAGAGGTGCAAGCCACTCAAAGAAGTTTAAGGCAAGAGCCCCAGATGGACACCACATATATGTATCCTTTTAAGCTCATAAAAGCACCTTATTTGTTTGGTTGATGGTTGCGATCTTTGGTCACGTTTGTTTTTCTTTTTTATTGACTCTAGGATAGTGAGTCACTTGTCTTTTGCTTGCAATTGGCAAAACAGGTTCTGGGATAGTGAACCTGTCATTGCTCGTTTCCTAAGTAACAAAGGTGGGACATCAGACATACGAATCCCACACAACTTTATGGAGTTACCCCCCACCCTATGTATGCGTGTTGTTTGCTGTATGCGTGGGTTGGGCCCAAGCCGTACGTTGAAACAAAATGTTTTGTCCCTTATTCTTTTGATTTCATTAGTGAAGCTCATGACTCAAAAGAGGGGCATTTGTAGACATCGCATTTTGTACCCCTTATGACTAGGGCCCTTGTTCCCCAATGATGTTGGAATTCTAAAGCCCAAGGTTGGTTTAGAACCTGGTTAGATTGAAATTGACTTAAGGAAAGTGTTTTCAATAAAATATAACTCTTTTATGAACAAAATAAATCTATTTTTAGAAAATTAAGGCCAGGAAGCCTAAGGGCATACATACACATACACGCATATGCGCACATATGTTCCAAAGCTGCGTATGCATGTTTCATGCATGCGTACACATACAAGGCCATGCATACGCATGCTAGTGTTCCGAAAACTATGAAAGGCAAGGCTTTTTTTGCATTAAATCTGGGTTTTGGAATGAATCCTACATCATCTAGGAGTTGTTCCAAACCCCCATTTTTCAACTATAAAAATCCATGCATGGTACCTTTTCAAAAGACACACAGAAAATCCTAAGGAAAAACATAAGATTTTTTAGAAATAATGAATCAAAGGGGGGGTTTTTCACAAACCATCTTCAAATCAATATTTTTCAAATTGAGGCCTTTTCTAGCCTTGATCTTAGATTTTTAAGATTACTAATCACCTCCTTATTTGATTGTGAATAGATTTGACTCAGGAGAACAGTCAAAATCAAGCTAAGGAGTTTTGTGTTTTGAGGTATATGTTCTAAGTCCTTTTCCTTTCTTTTCTTGCTTTAGTGTTTCTGTTTCCTTTTTTTTTTTTTTTTGTTAAAGTTATAACATGTTTGTTTAGTTTATGCTTTATTTATTTTATAATTTTAAGCATGTTAGGTTGTTGGTTCTTTGTTTCTGCTTAGTTCTATTCATGTTTTCTGGGTTAGGACTAGGACGTGTATGCGTACGTATTCTTACTGCATGCACACACATACTCGAAGTATGTGTATGCATACAACTAGGTTGCATATGCAGGCCCTACGTATGCGCATGCATACTTGTGCCCAAAAACCCTAATCCGAACCTTTTCTGCTTTTGTTTTTCTATTCTATTTGTATAATACGCTTCTATCTTGCCCTATTTTCATGGTTTACATGTCTCTACCTCCATGTTTTGTTATTGTTTGTCCTTCACATTCTAGATTAGGGTTTACTTTTGATTTTGTTGTTTTGCCATGAACATGCATATGAATGATCATGCATTGATGCATAGGTGTTGTGATGCAGTGAGGTAAATGAGGTAAGACATGCATTCATATGAACATGCATTGATTTGAATATAATCTTATTTTGGATGATGAACATGGATGATTTTTTTTTTTTTTTGCCTTTCGCTTAATAATGAGATGCAATAACATATTTGTATGGTTATGCCATGATATGTTTTTACCTTTAGGAGTATGTGATGTATATGCTATGATAGATGTATATTAGGGTTTGTGACAAAGTGCCATGTTTGTTTGCTTAGATGTATGCTAGTGTATGTGTGAGTCTAGAATAACAATGTTGAATATACCTTTAACAAGATTAAGACGTAAGATACAATGAGTGGAAGCCGACCCACAGGTCGGGTAGGGTTGGGTGCCTAACACATTCCCATCCCTATACCTAAACTCCGGACACGCGGTCTGGTAGTAAGATCAGTCCTTCCACGAAGGGCACTATACATATGGTTCCTAGAGCTAATCTAGGTGATGACTCCATATTTTCTTCCCTCGTTACGCCCACAAATGGCAATAAGTTCCAACTTTGTGTCAGCAGATGAGTTCCAGCTTTGTGTCAACGGTGAGTTCCGGCTTTGTGTCAGTAGATTAGTTCTAGCTTTGTGTCAGCAGATTAGTTCCAACTTTGTGTCAGCAAATGAGTTCTGGCTTTGTTGGCAATGAATTCCGGCTTTGTGTCAGTGACTGTCATGTGGCCTTGGGTTGGATTTTCTAGTTTGGAACAATGTTATTATTGCTCATAGTTTCACAATGAGATATTTTGAAAAAGCTTTGTGCTATACTGTTTCAATCATTCTGGCCGTTTTATCCATGAAATTGATTTTGCAGAGAAACTCCCAAAGTGTGTAATGTGTTTTATGTGTTGTAAAAATGCTAATTCTCAAGAGACTTGCATTTCTCCCACCCCCATTAATTATGCTACTTATTAGGCTTTAGCTCTTTCCACTTTCCTATAGTTTTACAGATAAATTAGCTATACGTCAGGCATGGAGCTTAGTTTATTGGTGGTGATTGGAGAACTAAGCTAAAAGGGAGATTTTTGCTATAAATTGTTGGTGACTCTACTTACTAAATTATTCGAAGCCATAGCTAATTCTACTGGAGGTTGGGCTCTTAAGGTTTGTTAGCTTTAGGCATGATAGGCCTAGATTCTCTGTTCAAGTTACGTATCTTAGAGAGGATCGTGACTGTGTTTTTTTATTTTATTTTATTTGAAACTTTGGGTTTTCATGTATATTTGGAGACACATGATTTGTAGTTTGTATTTTTTGTAAGTGCATCATAGAGTTATGACTCTTATTGTGGAGAAATCAATTATTTATTTATTTTATCAAATGGAAAGAAGAAAAAAAAAATCCCCTACAATATCTCTTAAAGGTTCTATTTTTCATGCTTTGGACCTTTTTGGGTTTGGGGCATGACACATTGCTTGCATTTTTTCCCTTTTTAGCTTGCATTTTAGAAGTTACGCCTTTGCTCCAATCATGAACATGCAACAACAAAGAAAACATAAAGCCAGCAGACAAGCAAAAGAGATAACAAAGAAACAAAGGAAGCACACAAAGGGAAAACAAGGAATGAAAGCACATAAAGGGGTAAACAAGCATCTTATCAATCAAACAAGCAAGAAAGGGTGACCTACAAGGGCAAATGTAGGTTTGGGTTTGGTGTCCATAGTTCCATTATGTTGGAGTACGGATGACACATGTGCCATCAAGCAAAGATCCTAAAAGGGACTCGGGATTTCGTATACAAAGATGAGTGTGAACCAGCACAAAATCATAGATAGGAACTAAGCTTAATGACACGAACAAGCATACAAAGACACATGCATCAGCATATATGCAAGGATGAAAAAAATCAAAGGAAAGCCAAACAACATGGCACAAAGCAAGCATGTTATCACACAAAGGGGAAGGGTAAGCATGTTATAAGGCACATATAAAGGATAACGTGAGAAACCCTAACATGCAAGGCTAAACAAAGGAGAAAAAGGCAAGCGGCAAGCAAACAAACATCACAAAGATGTACTCCCATACATGGTTGCATCCAAGCAAGCCACAAAAGGGAAGTGGATACAATCAAACAAATAAGAAGACCCCAAAGGGAAACAAGACATGTGAAGCATGGCAAGGAGGCAAGAAACGAGATCTAAGCATACAAGCTCAAATCTAAGCATGAAACACCTAAACATGGCACCACAAGAACAGATTTAGGAAAAGGAACACACAAAAGCATGTAAAAAGACCAAACAGAGCATAAACATGCAAATAGGAATGACTCCAAACCCTTTATTGAAACTTGGGTGTATGGATATAGACCTAGATCACTAGATCTACATCTACATCCTACCCAAAAGCCAAGACACAAGAAAGAGGCATAAACAATATGTATAAAGTTATAAAAGCACTAGGCATAGCATCCAAACATATAGATCTAAATACATAAACATGGCAAGAAGCACAAAAACATGGCAAAGAGCACAAACAAGAGATTTAGACATATCCTAGACCAAGAAGGCTAGGCCAACAACATCAAAGCAATAAAACAAGTTGAGAAAGCAAGTAGATGTGTTAGGAAAGAAATAAACATGCTAGGAAATTATAAGAAAGCAATAAACAACTATAAAAATTAAATGGGTGTAGATAGTACCTAAAAAGCTACATCTACACCCCTAAACCTCAAATCCAAGGTACAAAGACCAAGGAGATGAAGATGAGAGCAAGAACAAACCTCTTGATGTGTAGAAACATGTAAGATCAAAGGTTTTAAGGTGTTTTTGGAAGAGAAAACTGCCTAGAAAAGATGCTCTAAGACCCCAAAATTCATCCCCATCAAAATCTGATCTATCTGAGGATGTTTTGGAAATTTTATAGGCCAAAAAGTGCTTAATGCACCTTCAAGGACTGCTGGGCTAACGGCATCATGACGTCAGTTGTTTTGTCCTATTTCCATCTTTTTAGTCCCAACTTTGATCGTTTATTTGAAGGCCTTTCTGAAATCCGATTGAGCAGATTCTAGTGGTATTAGAAAGATATGGATATCTAGAGTCCAGAACATTTAACAAAATGAAATTCCAACAGTCAGATTAAAAGTTATGGCCTCGAGAAGTGAGCTGACACGCTTGGTTGTTTCAATGATATCTCAACCATTTTAATTCCAATTTCAACCCATGAATATTCGTTGAAAGGGAATTAAATGCTATTCACAATGAAGCTAGTTTTCAACTCATTCTGATGGTTAGATGAAAATTAGGTTTTCGAACTTCCTAGGAGTCAACTTCATGTCAAACTTGGTCAACGTTGACAAAAATCTCCGATAACCTTGGGTTTGAAGTTATAACATGGAAAATTTTGTTTTTGGGTGTTTTGGACAAATTTTGACCTTTGGTAAACCCTGGGCTGACCAGGGGCATTTTGGTCAATTTGATCTAAAAAGGCACTTTGAGTTCTCTGATGCACGAACGGGTTGTACCATGTCAATTTAGAAGTTCCCATGGTCTCCTGGTGAAAAGTTAATATCTTTGGAATTTTTGGGGTTTGGCACACAAATTGTGGGCGGACAGAATACGGTATCTACATCGCTTGATTTTGAAGTTTCAGCATATTACAGTTGCTTACTTGTCTCATGCACACAATTAGTTTACTGATGCCCTAGCAACCTTGACTAGCATGGTTTAGTTGGCTGAAGGAGATGAAATGCAACAGTTTTGCATAGAAGTCTGTGGTTTACCCGCATATTGCATGAATATTGAGGAGTGCATGAATGCTGAAGCTGAAATCGATGGAAAGCCATGGTACCACGATATCAATACCTATATCAAGAATGGGGAATATCTGTGTGGAGCTACTAAGAGTGAGAAGAAGTTCATCAGGCACATGGCATGCCAATTTTCTTAAGTGGTGAAATCCTATAAAAGAAGAACCCTGATACAACCCTGCTTCGACGTATAGATATTATAAAAGCTAACCATTTGATGGAAGAGGTGCATAAGCGTTCGCTCAAAGCCCATGCTAGTGGACCTTTATTGGCCCGAAAGATTATGAAAAGTCGGTTACTATTGCCTCACCATGAAGAATGATTACATTAAGCATGTGAGAACTTGCCATCGATGCCAAGTCTACCAGGACAGGAAAATTGTTCCTCCCTAGCAACGCTGTTGCCTTTTTTTCTGTGAGCTATGAACGCCATCGAACCTGTGATTCCAAAAGTTTCGAATGGGCATGAGTATATTTTAGTGGCTATCGACTACTTCACCAAGTGAGTGGAAGCTACTTCCTACAAGAGCGTCATGAAGGAAAATTACATGTTTGTATCGCATACAAAACATACGCAGCGAAAAATTAACGGATCTACTTCATTCGCAATAGATAACATGCACTATGTAAATTTCAGAATATAAGAATAAGAGAGTGTACCTTGGTGCGGTGAAATTCAAAACCAAAGAGAAGAAGTTCTTGAGAACACTTTCAATCTTCACTCCAATTCCACTTGATGCCCAAGATGTGTGGTCTCTCAATCAGTTCTATGTGTTTGTTCTAGAGAGAATATAAAGGAGTCTCTCTCTTTCACTTATATGAACATACAAACCATTTCATTCTAATATAAAATTTTGTATGTTTCTCTCTACATAACTGATTATCTAATTCGGCTAGCCTTTTAGGTCTTCCCAATTGGGCTTTAGAGTGTGGCTTGGAGTGGGACCAAAAGGGAACAAATAAGACACTAGCTCCAATTGGCCTTGGGCTTTTCAGTCAACTCTTGACAAGTCCAAAGTTACCATTAATTATATTTAATACCACTATATAAATATAATTGCAGTCTAGGCCTTATTAATAAATTATATCCCAAGACTTTTATTATACATGCAACCCCTTCACAAAATATTCGTAGTAATACAAAGTCATAAATATAGACTGCCACTTTGTAAATTACTACATCTTAATCCTTGAGTACCCGGTTTAATCCTTTTATGTTATTCATCATATATTTATGAAATCTAATTTCATAAATATATACTTTAGTCTTACTAAAGTGGTTAGGCCTAACTCTCTAAATAACTGAACCCATTAAACTTATCTCAAGGGAATATTTTTTATCTCCGTTAAGAGATTATGAATTCCATCTTGAGAATATATGTTCCATCAACACTAAATGTGGCTGCTCAACATACTAAGGTTTTGACCGTTACTTTAGATCTCACTCCTGATATATCAAAGCAACTTACATTTCATGATCAAGTCCATTATTCTCTCAAGATTAAGAGTTCATGTGAATACAGGTCATGAGATTTATTATTCAATTGACAGTCGTTAGGAGAATAATAAATCTCACATCGGTCCAGTTCAATATGTCTTAATTCTTAAAACATATCAACATATCAACTAGAAGTCTCCACTTCCATGATCAAGACAAATCATCTTAGTTAATATGTTATAGTCTTCGTAGATGAAATGCCCAATTTCATCACCGACTACGAACTATAATTTTGAGTTCACAAAGAACTTGTGATTTATATCTTTTGTGACTTTTCATATAAATCACATACTATGCATCTCATGGACTATATGATAATGTCCAAATATTCATGTTACCATTATTTTAGATAAGAATAAAACAACTTTATTAATCATAATATTAAGTCATACATCATTTAATACATAATGTCATACATAATATCATACATAGCATCATACAATAGGATTTAAAGGCACTTATCCCAACACGTCACATAGGCGGTAGTAGCTTGATTCTTGAAACAGAATATCATTTGTCGCTATGGCTTGCCAGGAGAGCTCATTACCAATAATGGGAAGAATCTAAATGGAAAAATGATTGAGCAAATTTGCCAACAGTTCAATATTAAGCATTGAAACTCAATTTCCTACCATCCTCAGTTGAATGGTGCATTGGAAGCAACCAACAAGAATGTGAAAAAGATCTTAGTGAAGATGACTGACACCTATAAGGACTGGCATAAGTACTTGCCATTTGCCTTGTGTTCTTATTGCACTTTTGTTGTACTTCCACTAGAGCAACCCCATATTCTTTGGTTTATGGCATGAAAGTCGTCCACCTAGCAAAGGTAGAGATCTTGTCTCTTATTATTTTATCACAGATAGAGCTAACCGTAGCCAAATGGGCTCATTCCTGCTATTAGCAGTTGAACTTGTTAGATAAAAACCACATGACTGTGATGTGCCATGGAGAGTTGTACCAGTGCCGCATAGAGCAAGCATTCAACAAGAAGGTTCGATCTAGAGACTTTGAAGAAGGTTACTTAGTCTTGAAGAATAGCAATCAGCTTATGCCTGACCATAAAGGAAAGTTAGCCCCAACCTATGAGGGCCCTTATGTGGTGAAGAAGACATTTTTAGGAGGAGCCTTGATCTTAGCAAACGTGGATGGACATGATTTCAATATGCCCACAATTCAGATGCTGTAATACAATACTTTGCACGATTAAGTGCAAACCTTTTTTTTTTTCCTTGAATTTAAAAAAATAGAAAAAATAGAAATGATAGAAGCAAGTCAAACATGGTGGAATGCTAACTACAAAAGGTCATGTGCAGATAAAACAAAAAATAGAAAAGATAGAAGCAAGTCAAACATGGCCCAAAAGGTCTGACATTACCTGGCACAACCTCCTAAAACTGGTGAAGAGAATCGGATCGTCTGAAGAGTGGGTACAAAGTAACCTCGTAGCAGCATCAAAACCAAGATCTCTATCACTCTCACTGAGTCTAGTATGTAGCAACCCTCAATACCTACTCCTTCTCTGCTAGGTCATTCTAGAGATGAAGAAATGCCAATTATGGCTCACTAGGCTTGTCAACCGGCCTATAATCAACACTCAAAGTAGAATGAATGTAAGATGTATCCTGCACTAGTCTCCCTACTAGATCATCAGCCTTGAGACTCACCTCAACACGGCTAGCCTCTACTACAGCCCGTTCCTCATCTCCAGTCTAACTCAAAGCAGTAAACCTCTGACCAACATCTGCAAGCTCACTTTCTAGTCTCAAAACTCAAAACCTCAACTAAGAACACTCATCCTTATTGAACACTTGTCTCTCAAGCTCCACCAAAATGATGTAAGACTTGAACTCTAGATTATCCACGGTCAGATCTAAAGATATCGGGTGATTTGATGCTGAATGATGGAAGAAACCAGGAAAAATAGTATTTTTTAGAGGACGGCATGTGAACATTGGGCTAGGCTAGCGTGCAATTAGTGCACGTCATGCCTCATTCACATGCCAGGTAGGAGATTGCCCCCTGACACGTGCTAATTTTATTTTGGCCCCCCAATTTTGAAGAAAACTTGTTTGTGGTAACATCAATTCCTAGATTCTATCATTTTTGCACCCATGTTGAACTCAAGTTTTTCAGTGGAAAATCGGTTTGCCTGAAAGACCGCACAAAACCCATACTAGGGCAGTTTATTTTTATGTGTCTTGTTGGCTATTTCAAAATATGTTGAACCTCATGTTCATGTTAGGATATGTGCCCTTAAATCCTATTGTATGATGATATGTATGATATTATGTATGACATTATATGAGAAACGATGTATGACTTAATATTGTGTTTAATAAAGTTCTTTTATTCTTATCTAAAATAATGGTAACATGAATATTCAGACATTATTAAATAGTCCATGAGATGCATAATATGTGATTTATGTGATTTAGTCATAGAAGATATAGATCACAAGTTCTTTGTAAACTCAGAATTTTGGTTCGTAGTCGGTGATGAAATTGGGCATTTCATTTGCGAAGACTATAACATATTAACTACGATGATTTGTCTTGATCATGGAAGTGGTGACTTCTAGTTAATATGTTGATATGTTTTAAGAGTTAAGACATATTGAATTGGACCGCTGTGAGATTTATTATTCTCCTAACAACTATCAATTGAATAATAAATCTCACGACTTGTATTCACATGAACTCTTAATCCTGAGAGAATAATGGACCTGATCATGAAATGTAGGTTGCTTTGATATATCAGGAGTGAGATCTAAAGTAACGGTCAAAACCTCAGTATGTTGGGCAGCCACATTTAGTGTTGATGGAACATATATTCTCAAGATGGAATTCATAGTATCTTAACGGAGATATAAAATATTCCCTTGAGATAAGTTTAATGGGTACAGTTATTCAGAGAGTTAGGCCTAACCACTTTAGTAAGACTAAAGTATATATTTATGAAATTGGATTTTATAAATATATGGTGAATAACTCAAAAGGATTAAACCGGGTACTCAAGGATTAAGATGTAGTAATTTACAAAGTGGCAGTCTATATTCATGACTTTGTATTAATACGAATATTTTATGAAGGGTTTGCATGTATAATAAAGTCTTGGGATATAATTTATTAATGAGGCCTAGAGTGCAATTATATTTATATAGTGGTATTAAATATAATTAATTGTAACTTTGGACTTGTCAAGAGTTAACAGAAAAGCCCAAGGCCCATTGGAGCTAGTGTCTCATTTGTTCCCTTTTGGTCCCACACCAAGCCACACACTAAAGCCCAATTGGGAAGGCCCAAAATGCTAGCCCTATTAGATAATCAGTTATGTGGAGTGAAACATACAGAATTTTATATAGAATAAAATGGTTAGTATGTTTAATGAATAAGATAATATAAGGGAGAGAGACACTCTTTCATATTCTCTCTAGAAAACATAGAACTGATTGAGAGACCACACATCTTGGGCATCAAGTGGAATTGGAGTGAAGATTGAAAGTCTTCCCGAGTACTTCTTCATTAGGTTTTGAATTTCACCGCATCAAGGTACACTCTCTTATTCTTATATTCTGAAACCTACATAGTGCATGTTATCAATTGCGAATGAAGTAGATCCGTTTATTTTCTGCTGCGTATGTTTTGTATGCGATGCAAACATGATGATTTCCTTACAGTTCAAAACCAGTTCATTTGATGGTTGGGTCAGTTCAACCAAAGTCTTCTAAACGAACGTCAAAATTATGCCAAGGTCGTTTCTGCTTTAATGGTGGTATGCTCGAATTGATATGATGATGGCAAAGGTCAATTTCTGCATAATATTCCTTCAAGGAAACCACAAGACTAGTCAGTTTAATGGATAGCTGGGTCCAGTCAATACAGTTCGCCGAAGAGTGAGACCGCAAGAATCCCGTTTGGGAAAGCTTATGTTCAAAATATCTAGAAGCCTGTTGGGGCTCAGTCATCTAGTACGAAGATGATTGTATTCCAAGTTTGTTTCCGACTTAGAATCACACAAAATCCATACTAGGGCAGTTTATTTTGTATAGTTTGATCGATATCTACAAAGTTTGTTAGGGACATATTTTATGTAATTGGCTAATCCTTTGACAAAATGCACTTTACATGTAATTAGGTAGATCTAGGATGGGTTTAATTGTAACACCCGTCTCATTTAAATTTAATTTAATTACTTCTAGAGAGTAGATATGATAAATTGCTTAATTATTTTGGAGGAGATAATTAATTTTATATTGTGATTTTTATAATGATAACAATAATAAAAATAATATTAATGAGTTTAGTGGGAATATAGGTGGGTCTTGGAAGTTTATTTTAGTTGTAGTGGGCTTCTAAATTTTCAGCCCAAGTGAAATTAGCCTTAACCTGAAATAGGCTTCTGAATTTTCAGCCCAAGTGCAACAGCTTATTATGAAAGAAAATTAGGGTTTCTCATAAACAAAAGAATAGGAGGCTGTGCACTTCAGGGCAGCCAGCAACTTCATCTTGGTTTTGAGGTAAGCATCATTCTAGGAAAGCCTTTTTTTTTCTTTTATTTTGCTGGGATTTCATCATTGACATGTTAGTGTTAGGGTTAGTATTAAGTTTGCTGGAAATTCAATGATGGTTGCTGGAATTTCAATTGTGTTTGCTGGAATTTCAATTGTGTTTGCTGGAATTTCAATGATAATAATGTATAAATTGGATTGCCGAATATCAATATCAAATGCAGCGCCTTGGATGTAACTTCCATGTGCGTGAATTTAAGGCATGCACCGTTTGAATATTGAATATATTACTGTCATTGCACCGCTTGGCGATTATCCAACATTTGAACATCATTGCTTGAAGAATCCATGTACTATATGATGAATCATTGTATACGGATTGGATGAATATATATATAAGCCTTTATATATATGGATTGGATGAATCATCCTTTTTGTATATATACGGATTGAAGCAATATACTATATTATATATATATAAGGTGTGATGATTGTCATAATATATATATATATATATATATAATATGGGTTTCTATGCAAATTTTTTTAAAGGATTCATCATATTGTTGCTTGCCTTGGTTTATAAATTTATTATATATTAATGCTAGGATTATGGAATTTATTCCTAATGAGATTAGGATTATGTTTTCAAGGTGTCTAGCATTATTATGGTTCTTGATCTTAAAAACCTTTAATTTAAAACATCTAGTGGGAGAGAGATATAAGGGTTGCTTATGGTAACATGTTCTTATATAAATATTAGATGTTAGGTTAGGGAATGCTATACTATTATTTTAATCTAGAATAGGTTTGGGGTTATATTAGAAAGACACGTTAAATTTTATCTTGCCAAATCTTCATAGTGGTTGAGGAATTGTTTTATCAAGAGGACTTTGTGGTTATTAAAGAACCTGCCCTTATTGAATTGTTTAATTATTATTTAGGTTCTAGTTGACGTTGTTTCGAGCAATTGAAGTGAAGCTTGGTTTAGCCACTAGAGGTAAGTAGACTTCAACACATGACGTCTCTCAAGACGTATATATTTTTACATATATATATATATATATAATTGTGGTAAAAATATATTTATATATATATATACATACACATAATTGCAAAAGTGAAGTTTCAAAGACTTATACCATTGTTAGTGCTTTATACATACTCAAACTCTATTATTTATTGTATATTATTGTGAAACTGTATATGTCAAGAGTATTTCAAATGGTCAACTAGACAGTCTGCAACCTTTGCCAACACAGGGTTAAGTGTTGGTCTTCGGCCGAAGTAGTGTTAGTGTGGTGTGGTGCAGTGTTATTGTTGCTCTTTGGAGCTAGTGTTGCCTCTTTGAGGTTAGTGTTATTGTTCCCATGGGAAATCACCCACCGAGTGTTTAGCAGCTTTTGTTTGTGTTTGACTAATATTTTTCATATTGAATTACGGTTTATTTACTACTGTTCTTTTAGGTGAAAAATTGCTTATTTTCAAAATAAAATTGTTTCTACCTACTTGGTGCATATTGGCATATAAATGTGGCCATTATTTTATTAATGTTTACAGTGTTATAGTGAAGTGTTTTATTTTAACAGCTTATTAGAATATATTATATTACAGTTTAAACTAATTTTAAATTGTATCGTGATGACTATATTTTGTCAATGATATTATCGTTTTGTTTTGGAAGACATCCTCATGTTTGTAGTCTCTTATTGAGCCTTTAGCTCACCCCTTTTTCCATCCTTTCAGATTAGAGTTATGGAGTGTCTTTTGGTGGTAGATCAGTGGAGCCTTAGATTGACGACTTCGTTTGGAGCTTGATAGTTGCAGAATTGTTTTAGCAAAATTGTTTCAGGACAATGAGATTATTATTTTGGAACTATTTTGAGATGTTATTTGGAGATTTTACATTCAAGAATATTATTGTTGTTTTGTTTTTATGGATTGTTAAGGAAATCTGATGATATTCAAGAAGTTTATTTGAGGATAAATATTACGCTCTGTTCCATTATGTCATTGTTGATTTATTTTTAAGACAGGTTATGCATCTAAATCCTTATTAAGGGTTTGGGGTGTTACATTAATGACTAATTATCTAATTGGGCTTTAGTATGTGGCTTGGAATGGGACCAAAAGGGAATAAATAAGACACTAGCTCCAATAGGCCTTGGGCTTTTCTGTCAACTCTTGACAAGTCCAAAGTTACCATTAATTATATTTAATACCACTATATAAATATAATTGCACTCTTTGCCTTATTAATAAATTATATCCCAAGACTTTATTGTACATGCAACCCTTTCATAAAATATTCGTAGTAATACAAAGTCATAAAAGTAGACTGCCACTTTGTAAATTACTACATCTTAATCCTTGAGTACCCAGTTTAATCCTTTAAGTTATTCATCATATATTTATGAAATCCAATATCATAAATATATACTTTAGTAACTATTTACTAAAGTAGTTAGGCCTAACATTCAGAATAACAAACCTATTAAACTTATCTCAAGGGAATATTTTGTATCTCCATTAATGGCTTGTTTGGAAGTTTAGAGAGGCAAGGAGAGTAGAGCGGAGTAGAGGGAAGGAGAGTAGTGGAGAGGAGAGTAGAGGGGAATGATTCCCCTCTACATTGTTTAGATGTTTTTAAAATTAGGGAGGGGGAACGGAGTAATTAGCCCTTTAGAAAGAGTAATTTTGTTAATTTAGAAAGGGTAAATTAGAGAATTCATTTGGCCAATAACTTATCTACTCTACTCTCCCTCCAAATCTCTCCAATTTGGAGGAATTAAAAATGAGGGGTTGGAGGGAGTTGAAACCCCTCCAAACCCCTCCAAATCCCTCCCCCTCCTTCCTTAAAAAACTTTCAAACAAGGTAATTGAATTACTCTCCCTCCCTTTACTTTACTCTCCCTCCTTTTTTTAACTCCCAAACAAGATATAAGAGACCATGAATTCTATCTTGAGAATATATGTTCCATCAACACTAAATGTGGTTGCCCAACATACTGAGGTTTTGACCGTTACTTTAGATCTCACTCCTGATATATCAAAGTAACCTACACTTCATGATCAGGTCCATTATTCTTTCAGGATTAAGAGTTCATGCAAATAGAAGTCATGAGATTTTTTATTCAATTGATAGTCGTTATGAGAATAATAAATCTCACAGCGGTCTAGTTCAATATGTCTTAACTCTTAAAACATATCAAAACATCAACTAGAAGTCACCACTTCCATGATCAAGACAAATCATCCTAGTTGACATGTTATAGTCTTTACAGATGAAATGCCCAATTTCATCATCAACTACGAACTAAAATTCTGAGTTTACAAAGAACTTGTGATTTATATCTTCTGTGACTTTTCACATAAATCACATGCTATGCATCTCATGGACTATATGATAATGTCCGAATATTCATATTGCCATTATTTTAGATAATAATAAAACAACTTTATTAATCACAATATTAAGTCAAACATAATGTCATACATGATATCCTACATAGGAAAGCAGGTTCTAAAGGTACATACATCCCTCGCCCTCTAAGTTCACCAATCAGAATGCCAACGTAGCCTCTGAGCATATCCATCTAGGTAATGAAGTGATGCTCGTCTCTATCTCTGGCAGTAATATGGCCCCCGCGCTCCCTATGCAATCCCTTTCTCTCACGGGCCAAGGCTTTTGCAATCTCCAGTTGTATAACCCCGTCCCTGGCTGCAGCACTGCTCTTAAACTCTGTCATGCAAGCCTGTAAAGTATCTACCTGTGATCTCAAAGTAATCACCTTAGCTTGCCAATATCCCCCGAGCACTCTACCTCCGCTCATAGGGCAATCATCAATGATAGGTCCAATAGATGACCTCCTAAACCAAGCAGCATAGTCTGTCTCCTATGTAAGAAAGACCTCGAAGGTGCCCATTGCATATGTGAGATCGTCCTAAATCATCACAAGGCCCAATAGGGTACTAGGTGGATCTCTGGGCACTCTGTAAGCCGGCATCACCTAGTGATATGTCCGCTCAACCAAAAAGAACTCCCAACCCTCAAAAGCCCAAAAATAGCATTATGCATGTGACTTAACTACAGCTAGAGTAACATCTGGCCAGCTCAATACTGCGCCATCATAAGGGCAATGACATATCTCACCCTATGCAACATAGACCAAGCGGCATTGACGGGAGCTTGTTAAGCTAATGTAACTCTGGTAATGGTACAGATGGACCAAGCCAATGCTCTAAGAAATGTCCTGGCTGAGAGACTGGTATTTTGTGGCCGTAAAGTGGAAAAACGTACTCAAATGCCCACCAGGTCAAAATCTATTAGAAACCTCCAAAATTCTGGATACTCTTCCATGCAAAAAGTTACGAACCCCAGAGGAAGAACCCATAAGAAAGGGACCTCCAATCATAATTCCCAATAAGAGGTACTACCCTCACTATTGCAACCAACCTAAATGGTAGTACAGACCTATCATCACCAAAGAAACAGGTATCGATGAAGTACAAGAAGAGTCTTCTAAATGCCATGTTGTCAGGCTCCTCTCTCTAGTGAATAGTTGCTAGTAGCTATCTCAACCAAATCCTGGGCTTCTAAGTAGGCCTGAAGAAGTTCGCCATCACTCTAGGAAGAGGGTCGATAAAACCTAAGGATGCAGATGCCTCCTCTATGCTCACATGCTCGTCCGGGACTAGTTCCCATCCAAATCTAATGCCCAAGATGGAAATTTAGTCAAATGGAAGGATGTCAAACTCCCCGCAGCTAAAATGAAAAGTACCCATCTCTATATGGTATTGCTGCAACACAGCCAAAAATAATCAATGCCTCATAGCATAGGCCAAAATGCTAATGTAGGCATCAAAGCCTTGCTCAATCAAAAAAGTGTGATAACGCATTTTGTAGACACCGCATTTTGTACCCCGTACAACTCGGCCCCCGTTACCCAATGATGCTGAATTCTAAGACCCAAGGTTGATTTAAGGCCCAATCAGATGTTAAATTGACTTGAGAAATGTTAAAATGAAAAATATAACTCTTAATGAGCAAAAAAAATCTATTTTTGGAAAAAAAAAAAGAAAAGGAAAAGGCCAAGAAACCCTCGCTATGCGCACGCAAGAATTAGCCTGCACGTAACTTTTTGCATGCGTACGCAGACCCGATCTTGCACATGCATAGTGCATTCCAAAAACTAAAAAAGGCAAGTTTTCTACATTAATTTTGAGGTTTGGAACAAATCCCACATCGTTTGGGAGTCGTTCCAAACCCCTATTTTCACACTATAAGTAGCCTTACATGGTATATTTTCAAAACATACAGAAATCCCACAGGAAAAAACTAAGATTCACTAGATATAGTGAATCAAAGAGGGAGTTTTTCACAAAACATTCTCAAGTCAATTTTCTTTTGATTATGGCCTTTTCCGGCCTTCATCTTTGAGTTTAAGATTACTAATCACTCGTTTTTGTTAATTGTGAATAGATTTGACTAAGGAGAATGATCAAAAATCAATCTTGAAAGCTTTTCATTGAGGTATTAGTCTAAATTTTTCTTTTTCCATTTCTTTTTAATTCTATGTTTTAATTTTTCAATTTCCCTTAGTTTTTTGTTATAATATGTTTATCTAGCTTAGGTTTACATAGTTGTATGTTTTAAAAGCATGTTAGGATGTTAGATTTCTCGTTTTGAGGTTTTATTGCATCTACTGTATTTCTAGGGTTTCTGCGTAGAAACCTGCGTATGCATAATCTTGCCTACGCATATAGGCTTGATTATGCGCACACAGGCTTGTTCATGTGTGCGCATGAACTTGCCCAAAAACCTTAATTTTTATTTATTTGTTTTTGCTCCTACTTTCACACCTATGCTTTTGTATAGCTTCTTTTCCACACTTTTATTCTTTCAAAGCTTCTGTTTCACGTGTTTAATTGCCTGTTTGCTCTCACATGTTAGAATTAGGGTTTTATAATTTTGATGCCATGAACATGCATTCACATGCTCATGCGCAATGCCATAGGTGTTGAGTTACTGCAAGGTAAGTAAAGGTCAGTCATGCATTCGTAATGTAAATGCATTTGTGATATGATCTTGCTTAGGTTTGATGATAATTATGATCTTGATGCCTTGGATGATGACATGTTTTGATTGGCTTTGTTTCTACTCTTGATTTAATGATTCATATATTTCTGCCTTGGATAAGATATTATGAAATGATGTGAGTGCCATGCTAGATAAATGTTAGGGTTTGTGATGTGATGCATGATTAGATGAATGTTAGGCTTTGGTTGATAAGCATGATAGATGTATGGTTAGGGTTGTTTGATGCCATGTTGATTGTTAGATGTATGTTAGTGTGTGTGTGTGTGTGTGTGTGTGTGTGTGTGTGTGTGTGTGTGTGTGTGTGTGTGTGTGTGTGTGTGTGAGTTAGATATAGGTGTTGAGTGTGCCTTTAATAGGGTTAAGACATTAGACACAATGATGGGAAGCCAACCTTAGGGTTAGGCAGTTTTAGGTGCCTAACACCTTCCCAAGACTGTACCTTAACTCTAAACCCATATCTCTTGTAGTAAGATCAAAAGGTCCTTCCTCGAGAGGACGCTATATGTATGGTTCCTAGGCCATTGCAAAAACTAGGTGGTGACTCCCCCCTTGTGTCCACAGTGGCGACTCTATTGGGGATAGTGAGTTTACTTCCTATGTGTCCTATGTCTTAACCTTAATAAAGGCCTACTCAATACTTGTTTGCATACACATCACATGATTCTTTTGTCTCTTAACCTTGGTTGGTGATGGGTGAGAAGATGAAAGGCTTCATTCAAGCCCATGTCTTTCGAAGTTCATCCCACCAACTAACAATGTGTGCCAATGCCTATGATGGGCTTCAAGTACGTTATCGGTTTGCGACCAATCCAAAAAGGTCCACTTAGGCCCTTGGTTGGAATCATGGCCTGTGAGTGATCTACTTATTTATCCCTTTAGCCTTAAAGAGCCTACCCACACTTAGAGAGATCCTAGATCCTATCAAAAGATGGTACCTTTTTATATCTCTTGTTTGTTCAACTATATATCTTGTGATCACCTAATTCTAAACGACAAAAAAAAAAAATGTAAAAAGTGGGAGGATGACCCTAAAGTTATGGCATACCCTAAGACAAATGGGACGAAACAAAAGAAGTTCTCACATGTAAAAGGCTTGTCCCTAAATCTAAAGGGTATATCTTAACTTGAAAGGTTCATAAGACCATAGCCTTATTGCATAAGCCCAAACTGAAAATCTCTTTTGAAAAAGAGGACTTTGGGCCTAAGATAACAAGTATGCTATGGACTTAGCATCCAAGATCCTACAAAGTCAATATGGATTTCCCTAATCTTGGGCCTCTTTGTTGCATGCTTAGACCCAAAATGATGAGAAATTCATGGACTTTGAGAGGAAGGTTACAATATATTCTAGCTAATGGGCTACTTAAAAAAAAACGATAATGACAATGAAATGAAAAGAGATTGCATGCTTAGACCCAAAATGATGAGAAATTCATGGACTTTGAGAGGAAGGTTACAATATATTCTAGCTAAAAGGCTACTTAAAAAAAAACGATAATGATAATGATAATGAAATGAAAAGAGAAGAGCCCAAAGGTGATAAATATATTGTAAGCCCACGTTTGAGACAAAAGGTTGAAAATCTTTAAGTAAATTCTAACGAAAGCCCATGGGAGTAAGATGAGAGCATTGTTGTAAATGGACCAAAGCCCAATGAAACAAGGGGCAAGGTTCATGAGATAAAAGGGAGTGATTTTGTAATTGGGACTTCATTAAAATAGACTTAAAGACTTTCTAAGAACACCTAAAAACAAAAGAAATCTTCAATTGGGACACAGACTTAATAAAAATGGGACTTCTTTTCAAGCACCATTGCACCACCAAAGTCAAGAAAACATGTCCCCACTCCAATATGGAATCGAGAAAAGAACGGAAAGTGTTTGGTCAAGATTGAGGACACACATCAAGAAGGGGTCCAAGTAGGGCAATCTTCTCAAGCAATGATGGTTGCTCTAATTAGTAATGAAATTGCACAAAACATATTTGAGGCAATGGAAGAACAAAGTGATGCTCTCAAAAAGATGGGGAGTCGCCTCACTAAGCTAGAAGAGGCTAAGTTGAAGAAGCCCCCATGTGTAGAGGTTCTTGATGAGGAAGAAGGCAAAGATTGGGATGAAAGGGACAAAGCTGATTATGAAAGGAAGAAGCAATTTGGAAAACTCACGGTGGAAACCATAGCCATGAGAGAAAAGATGGAGAAAATGCAACTTGCCTTTTGTAACCTTCCTCTTTTACTGGAAGTCCAAGATACATGGCTTAGAACTATCAAGATGCAATTGCTATATGTAGAAAGGTGGGATATCCAGATCTATTTATGACATTTACTTACAATCCAAAATGTTCTAAAATCACTCAATGCTTGGAATTTATAGAAGGTCAGAATGTTGAGGACCAACCATATATTGTAGCAAGGGTTTTAAAATATAATTGGATGAATTATTACATGATTTGAGGCATTAATCCCATTTTGGAAGAGTCATTGCAGTACTATACACAATCGAATTTTAGAAAAGAGGACTTTCGCATGCACATTTTCTCATTTTCTTGGATCCAAAAGATAAGTGCCCAAGTCCAACATACATAGACAATAATAACACAGCAGAAATACCAAATCCACATGAAGATCCAATTGCTTATGAAGATGTAAAACAGTTTATGATGCATGGGCCATGTGGATATGCAAACCCAAGGTCACCTTGTATGGTTAATGATAAATGTACAAAACATTTTCCAAAAAAATTCTATAAAGAGTCAATTATTGATGAAGAAGGCTTCCCCATTTATAGAAAAAGAAATGATGGGAAAATAATAGTAAAAAATGGAATTATTTTGGATAATCGGTATGTCGTGCCATATAATGTAGCTTACTGGTAAAGTACCAATCACCTTTGAATGTGGAATGGTGCAATAGATCTCGATCGATCAAATATTTGTTTAAATACGTAAATAAGGGACCAGATAGGGTCACAATTGTTTTACAAGAGAATCTGTTAGGTTCTAAAGACTAGGATCTAATGTATTTAGAACTTCATTTTGTATGTTGGCAAACCATGATCAAAACAATGTTGAGTCGTGTGTTAGACTTGCTCAAAGTATGGGGTTTATTGTAAAGTTGGAATTGAGTTTTTATGCAGAATTACTTGTAACTTTCTGTGAGACTCGATCGATCGAAAATTAGACTCAATCGATCGAAAATCGCACAGAACGTATTTCTGCAGAATTTTCCAACTCAGCCCAAGCCCGTTTTAATGTATAGAGTTATGTTTGCCCTAAGTACACTTAGGGTTTACAAACTTGAGATTTATGTCAAGAGTTGTGTAGATCGTTACAGTTGTAGAATCAAAGAGCACAAAGATATACAAGCAGGTGCGCTTGTGGATTTGCTGAAGAATTCCAGAAAGAAGGAGTCCGTGGATCTCGGAGCTATCATGGGGTCATGGTAGTAAGTTTCCTACAGGCAGGTAGCAATATGACGTTAGTGGTCTAAGTCTATTGTGTAAACTTCAATTCTTTTATAGTGGATTCAGTTTACCTTGAGGATAGCTAGGTCAAATCCTCCCCAGGTTTTTACCGGTGTGGTTTCCTGGGTCATCATATCTTTGTGTTGTTTATTTTCCGCTGCTTTATTGTTTTTATATTTATTTGTGTTAACCTAGTTTAATTAAATTACCTAAGTTAATAACTTGGCTAATTCTCTAGGTTAATCTGTTGGGTTAAGGGGTCTAAACGAACTGACAAGTGGTATCAGAGCGGGTAGCTTTTGTGTTTGATCCTTTGATCTTTGAGCTGATCCTTGACCCCTGTTGTCATGGAACACGGACACTCTCTAGTTGTTCCTCCTCACTTTGATGGAAACAACTATGCCTATTGGAAAGTAAGGATGAAAGCATTCCTAAAATCCATTGATGAGAGGGTGTGGAATTCCATTGAATACAGATGGGAGAAGCCCACTACTCCTGTGAGTGAGTGGCAAACTTCTCAGAAGGAGGCAGCCGCTTTTAATAGCAAAGCAATGAATGCTATTTTTAATGCTGTTTCCATGGAGGAATTTAAGAGAATCTCTAATGTTGAGGTTGCTCATACTGCTTGGAATATCCTCCAGACTGTGCATGAAGGCACAAAGGCAGTTAAGATAAATAAACTGCAGCAATTAACGTCTAAATTTGAAAGCATTAGAATGAATGATGATGAATCTTTTGATGAGTTCTATGCTAAGTTGAATGATATTGTTAATTCTGCTTATAATTTGGGTGAAATCTATGATCAACCTAAAATTGTTAGGAAGATTCTTAGATCTTTGACTGAAGATTTTAGACCCAAAGTGACTGCCATTACTGAGAGTAAGGATGTGGACTCCATCCCTGTTGATGAACTTGTAGGATCTCTTCAGTCCTATGAGTTAGACCTCCCTAAAACTAACAAATCCAAATCAATGGCTCTTAAGTCTGTTGATGATGTTGAGGATGGTGGATTTGATGATGATCTCTCTGCTACAGAGATTGCCTATCTTGCCAAGAACTTTAGAAACTTTCTGAGAAATAGTAATAGAAGGGCAAGAGGCAAGAACACTGTTGAACCTAGAAATTTTAGGAAGAATGAACCCACTAAGGTTAATAACTTTGAAAAACCTAAGGAAAAAGTAGGTCAATCTTCTAATAATTCTTTGGGACAACAATGTTATGGTTGTCAAGGGTATGGTCATTTAAAGTCTGAATGTCCTACTTATTTGAGGTCTAAGGGTAAAGCTATGGCTGTAACCCTTAGTGATGACGAAGTTTCCGACAATGAATCCGCAAGTGATGAGGATGGAAACTTTATTGCTTTCACTGCTACCACGGTAGTCAATGAAAGCTTGTCTGTTGAAGAGAACCCTTCTGATGGGGAACTCTCTGAGGATGCAGATCTACAGGAAGCCTACAATAAACTTTGCAAAGTTGCTGCAAAGGATGCTATGAATGTTGAGTTAGGCTTGAAGAAAATCGCATCTCTTGATCTTGAAAAGAAAAATTTACTTGTTAAATTATTTGATGCAAATGAGCTTTTGAATAATGTGAAAACTGAGAACATGCTCTTGCTTGAGAAAGTTAAATGTTTGGAACATGATTTGTCTGTTGCTAGAGAACAAACTAATAGGTCTGCAAGCTCCAAACTTGATCACATGCTGAGTATTCAAAAGTCTCCTTCTGATAAATCTGGTTTAGGTTATGAGGAAAGTATTTCTGTACTTGAACCTTCTTCCACTAAATTTGTTCCTTCTTCTGAACCTCCTAAGAGTGAGATTGTCAAACCCGTGGTGAGTGAACCTGTCAAGCCTTTGAATGTTACTCCACCTAGAAAAATTAAGGTTGATCTTCATGCTTCTCATTCTAGAGCTTCTACTTCGACTAAGGGCAAATTGCATGATAAGCCTGCATGGGTTTGTCATTTTTGTGGAAAACCTGGACACATACGTCCAAATTGTTTTAAGTTGCAAGCTGCGAAGCGAGCAAATAAAACTACAGTACCTGTGCCTCAAGCACGTGATCCTATGGTACTGATTGGTGAATTGGTAAAGGCGTTAAACCTTTTTTCCAATCCTGGAGTTGCTCAGAATTCGAATATGAATCATAACTCCAATGTAAGAGTTGCATCTAAGAAGTCTTGGATGCAAAAAGGCTCAACCTAATTGAGTCTGTCTGACATGGTCCTTGTGCTTTATTGCTATATCTTTTGTGACCTCTGTTTCTAGGATTTGCATTACATTGCATTCATGCATTTCATTCTAGGTTGTTTTTTTTTGTTGTATAAAAAAAAAAAAAAAAAAAAAATTTGTTGCAAATTGTGTTTTGCTATTTTTCCTTGAATTTGAAGACAAGGTTGGTCTATCAATTATTGCATAACATGTTTATGTACCTTGTTTAGCTTTGATGCACTTATTTATTGCACTTTACTAGCTAAAGTCTTGTTGTGCATGTTGTGTGGGAAGATGCTATATTTGTTGATCACATGATCTTGATTTTGAAGTTGTATGTCTTTGATTGTTGGACTTGAACTTAATGAGAAAGGCATAAATAACTATCTCACCACTGTGTATTAGCCAATCATGAACACCTTAGTGCATATCATAAGATTTTGTGCTCGAGAAAGTGTAGCACATGCACAAAAAGAACATAAGGTGTAGCCTCTATTAAAATTGGTGTGTACATTATTGGGCTATAATAATTTCACAAATTCATAAAATTGGTGTGTACATTATCCCGGCTATTATTAAGTTTCTAATCAATTATTTTGAATAATGAGGCAAATCAAGAAACTTACATGATTGCAAGCTTTTACTCTAGGAGATGTGGGAGTTATATGATGTAACTCTTTAAGGGATAGTCTCTTTCAAATTCATATGGTGGATTTTGTAGAAATTGTGATTGATCTCTATGTGTATATCACCTCACATGTTTCTCAAGCTTATGCTAGTTGCACACACTACACAAGTTAATCTTTGCTAAAATTGTGTACATGTTATTGTGTGTGTTTTTGGTCTGACCAACCAAGTTTGAGAATTCTTTGAAAATTGATGCCGAACATGTTTGCTTGTTTATTTTTTTGGGTATATTGAGAGAAAATTTTGGTTGAGGAATCTGGGTTGAATACTTGTGTTTTTGAAAATCATATCATCTCATACTCATGCATTTGATTTTAAAAATCTGCTGCTTTGAGGAGTTTTTGGTTTAAAATGTTTGGTTTTTCAAAACACTGATTTTTCCAGAATTTCGATCGATCGAAACTGATTTTCGACCGATCGAAAATGTTTAAATTTGTTCAGAAAACTCTCTGGTTGGTTCGATCGATCCAAGCTGTTTTTGGATCAATCGAATAAGTTTTCGACCGATCGAATGTAATTTTCGATCGATCGAAAATCGTGCCGGCTGTTTTTTTAAAAGAAAGTTTCTCAAGTGTTTTTTTGTTCACTTGTTCAAAACTTTTCAAATCTCTTTTTGGTTTCCTACCAACCGGTCAGCACTATTCTTGGGATTTTTGTCGTTTTCCTCCACTTTATTTGCATAATCTCTCTCTCCCTCAGCTGGTAAGTCCCTTATACCCTTCTTTTTGCATTTATTTTCTATTTTCATGCATTTTTTCATGCATATTTGGGTAATTTCGGCATTTAGGGATTTTCTATTTTTGGGATTGTTTTGGAGTGATTCTTTCTCAAATTCTTTATGGGTTTTTGTGGGGACACCTTTCCTAAGCACCTCATGTGGTTTAATTTGGTTTATTTGGTGCTTTGAAGAAAATTTGAAATTCTAGGGCTTATATTTGAATAAATTGGGGATTTTGTTCAATTGGGTTGAACTTGATAAAATTGGCTTGTTAGATTGATTAATTTGATCATTATATTGAGTTAATTGACTATTGTGTTGATCAATTTATCAATTTGTTGTGTTTTGAAAACTAGGGTTTTTCAAATTGGGTATTTTTGATACACTTTGCTTGCTCAAGCCAATTTTGTTAATTTGAATCAAAATTGAACATGTCACTGCATTAGTACATGCATCATTTTCTGTTCATGCTCATGCATCATATAGATTTGATATTTTCTATATTTTATATGCTGTGCTAACTTGCAGTCTGCTCTTGGTTTTGGTTTTTGCTCTTTTCTTTCTGTGTCTGTCTCTTTTCCTTAGCACTTTGCCTAGGACAACTCGAGCCCATAGGACTGTTGATCCTTCTCCATCTTTTGACACCGAGAGATTTCCTAGTGAGTCTAACCAGATTACATATGAGACCCTTAATCTTAGGCGTCAGATTTGGGCTGAGCGTAGGGTTATCTTAGATGAGTTAGATCCTGAGGTTCGTAGGAACTTTGAGCGTCGGGGTTGGTTACCTCTTCTAGACTTTGAGCATCCTCCTCCTGCTTCTTTGATTAGAGAGTTCTATTCGAACCTCTCTATTCATGTCTACGATAACGACACCTTAGTCAAGGTGTGGTTACGTGGTGTCGAGTACCGCATTACCCCTTCGGTGGTGTCGGATGCTCTTGGGGTGCCCATTGTGGACCATCCCGTCTTTCCTTACGAGGAGTCTCCTCCCCTTGATGACGTCTTGTCATACATCACTGGTACTTCTATCCAGTGGGGTTCTGATCCTCGGATCTCGTCTGCTGAGCTGTCTGAGTTGCACTATCTTTTCTTTCGGATAGCATGTCATTCTTTGTGGCCGATTACTCATGTTCACACCGTCCCTCTTGAGCGATGTGTGTTTCTGTATGCTTTGGTCACTGATGCTCCTATCAGTTTTCCGCATATGTTCCTTCGTTCTTTGAACGAGGTTCATAGGTCTAGTTCTCAGGCTCATGCTTTGTTTTTTCCTGTTTTTATTCATAGGATTCTTCTCTTTCTTGGTTTTGGTGAGTATCCTGCTTCCGAGCCTGTTCATGTTATTGCTCCTATAGGTGCTACCTTTTTGAGGCAAAGGGCTGCTCAACTTCGAGCTAGCTCTAAGCGTGCTAGGGTAGAGCCTACCGGTGTCACTCCACCCCCTTCTTCTTCTTCTGCAGATCCTTTTGCAGCTGGGACTTCTTCGGATCCTGCTGTTGCTGCTGCTGCTGCTGATGTTCCTCCACCGTTTGATGAGGTTTCTGACCTTCGTCGGACGCTTGACACTGTCGTGACCGTTCAGGCGGCTCATGGTCAGCTTTTGGTGGACATCCTCGATGAGCTTCGTGCATTGCGAGCGGATTTGGCGAGCTCTCGTCGCTCTTCTCCACCTCCTTTTGATGATGAGTGAGTGCCCTTTGGCAATTCGTCACAAAAAGGGGGAGTGCATAGTTCATTAGTAGCTTGTTTTTTGTGTTGAGGGGATTTACATTTTAGGGAGAGTGTTTGTTTTCTTAGTAGTGATACTGCGGAGCTTGTGGAGTTATTAGATTGTATCTAGGTGCTTCACTGTGTATTTACATTTTTAGCTCTTGATTAGGAGATATTTTTGTTGAGATACATTGTTATGTATATGTTTTCTTATTTCACTATGTTATTGTGCTTATTGACTTATATTGATGATGTTATTCATGATATATGTTTTTTATTTTGTGTCATGTGAAATTAAGAAATTTTTATTTATGTATTTCCTGTTTTTGTTCCACACATGCGTTTATGTGTTTGTTAAGTGTTACAGGAATATACAGGTTGTTTTCAGTCGAGCTGCTGTCTACCTTGCAACTGTTGGATAGTAGTTTAGGTTGAATTGTTAAGTGGCTATTTTTTTGTAATGGGCTTTTTCAATTTGTAACTTTGAGCATTTTGTTTAGTCTGTGTTTTGTCACGGATTGCCAAAGGGGGAGTTTGTTAGGTTCTAAAGACTAGGATCTAATGTATTTAGAACTTCATTTTGTATGTTGGCAAACCATGATCAAAACAATGTTGAGTCGTGTGTTAGACTTGCTCAAAGTATGGGGTTTATTGTAAAGTTGGAATCGAGTTTTTATGCAGAATTACTTGTAACTTTCTGTGAGACTCGATCGATCGAAAATTAGACTCGATCGATCGAAAATCGCACAGAACGTTTTTCTGCAGAATTTTCCAACTCAGCCCAAGCCCGTTTTAATGTATAGGGTTTTATGTTTGCCCTAAGTATAAAAGGGAAAACCCTAGCCACGTTTTTAGAGTTCTGTTTTGCTGTGTTTGTGAATCTCATTGTGAGATCTAGAGGTGTTTACCTTCACATACACTTAGGGTTTACAAACTTGAGATTTATGTCAAGAGTTGTGTAGATCGTTACAGTTGCAGAATCAAAGAGCACAAAGATATACAAGCAGGTGCGCTTGTGGATTTGCTGAAGAATTCCGGAAAGAAGGAGTCCGTGGATCTCGGAGCTATCATGGGGTCATGGTAGTAAGTTTCCTACAGGCAGGTAGCAATATGACGTTAGTGGTCTAAGTCTATTGTGTAAACTTCAATTCTTTCATAGTGGATTCAGTTTACCTTGAGGATAGCTAGGTCAAATCCTCCCCAGGTTTTTACCGGTGTGGTTTCCTGGGTCATCATATCTTTGTGTTGTTTATTTTCCGCTGCTTTATTGTTTTTATATTTATTTGTGTTAACCTAGTTTAATTAAATTACCTAAGTTAATAACTTGGCTAATTCTCTAGGTTAATCTGTTGGGTTAAGGGGTCTAAACGAACTGACAGAATCTACCGGGTATTGATAATACAAACAACAACCAAGCATGGTCGTTGATGAGACCAAAGCATATTTGGACTATAGGTATATTTCAGCTTCTGAAGCATGTTCAGGAATATTTGAATTCCCAATTTAGTTTCGAAATCCACCAGTTGAAAGAATAAACTTTCATTTGAAAAATGAAAATCTCATTATATATCCAAAAAATGCAAATTTAGACGACATTTTACAAAGGCTAGGAATAAAAGGCACAAAGTTTACTGAATAAATGAAAACAAATGAAGCTTTTGAAGATGCTTATGAGTTAACTTATGCTGAATTTCCTACAAAATGGCTAAGGCATAAAAACGTTAGGAAATAGAAACGAAGAAAAGGAAGAAAATGTATTGGAAGAGTATATAATGCTTACCTTTTAAGTGGAGAACGATTTTACTTGAGGATGTTGCTTAACATTGTCAAAGGGCCAAGAAACTTTAAAGAGATAAGGACTGTAAACAATATTACTTATCCCAATTATAAAGATGCATGTTATGCACTTGGGCTTCTAGATGATGATAAGGAATGGCATGAATGCATAATTGAAGCTTCACATTAGGCCAGTGGCAAGCAATTATGCCAACTATTTGTCACCATACTCATGTTTTGTGAAGTATCTAATCCTTTAAATTTTTGGGATTCTAATTGTAAAATTATTATTGAAGATATATTTAATAGACAAAGACATATCTCCCATTTTCATGTACTGATATTATCTAATAGTCAATTGAAAAATTACGGCATATATGAAATTGACCAAATCCTCCAACAATATAGGAAATCTTTGAAAGACTATCCTTAGATGCCTTAGCCAGATGTAAATCTTCTTATTCATAAAGGAAATAGACTTATTGAAGAAGAAATGTCAAATGATACGGGAAGTATACAAAGAGAACATGAGATCTTAATCTTTGGCCCCAACAATGAACAAAGAACTATCGATAATTCTATAATGGAAGCTGTTTTTTCTAAAAGTGGGGGAATGTTTTTCGTCTATGGTCATGGTGGAACGGGAAAAACATATCTTTATGGAACAATTTTAGCTGCTGTAAGATCAAAAGGAAAAAATGCTCTTGAAGTTGCTTCTTTAGGTTTTGCTGCTTAATTACTTCCAAGTGGAAGGACAACACATTCACGATTCCACATCCCAATTAATTTCAATGATGAGTCAACTTGTTAAATAAAGCAAAAAACACAAATACCAGAACTTCTTTTGAAAACAAGTATAATACTTTGGGATAAGGCACCAATGGCACACAAAAATTGCTTTGAAGTTGTTGATCATAGCCTTTAAGATATACTACAAATTGAAGATCCAAGGAATTTGGAAAAACCTTTTGGTGGTAAAGTTGTGGTTTTAGGTGGGGATTTTCAGCAAATACTTCTAGTTGTGAAAAAGGAAAGACGTGAAGATATTGTCCATGTTGGGATTAGTGCCCTTAAATCCAATTGTATGATGCTATGTATGACATTATGTATGACTTAATGTATGACTTAATGTTGTAATTAATAAAGTTCTTTTATTATTATTTAAAATAATGGCAACATGAATATTCAGACATTATCACATAGTCCATGAGATGCATAGTATGTAATTTATGTGAAAAGTCACAGAAGATTTAAATTACAAGTTCTTTATGAACTCAAAATTTTAGTTTGTAGTCGGTGATAAAATTGGGCATTTCATCTGCGAAGACTATAACATATCAATTAAGATGATTTATCTTGATCATGGAAGTGGAGACTTTTAGTTGATGAGTTAATATGTCTTAAGAGTTAAGACGTATTGAATTGGACCGCTGTGAGATTTACTATTCTCCTAATGACTGTAAATTGAATAATAAATCTCACGACTTATATTTACATGAACTCTTAATCCTGAGAGAATAATGGACCTGATCATAAAGTGTAGGTTGCTTTGATATATCAGGAGTGAGATCTAAAGTTACGATCAAAACCTCTGTATGTTGGGCAACCATATTTAGTGTTGATGGAACATATATTCTCATGATGGAATTCATAGTCTCTTAACGAAGATACAAAATAGTCCCTTGAGATAAGTTTAATGGGTTTGTTATTCAGAATGTTAAGCCTAACTACTTTAGTAAATTGTTACTAAAGTATATATTTATGAAATTGGATTTCATAAATATATGATAAATAACTTAAAGGATTAAGCCGGGTACTCAAAGATTAAGATGTAGTAATTTACAAAGTGACAGTCTACTTTAATGACTTTATATTACTACAAATATTTAATGAAGGGGTTGCATGTACAATAAATACTTGGGATATAATTTATTAATAAGGCCTAGAGTGCAATTATATTTATACAGTAGAATTAAATATAATTAATGGTAACTTTAGACTTGTCAAGAGTTGATAGAAAAGCTCAAGGCCCATTGGAGCTAGTGTCTTATTTGTTCCCTTTTGGTCTCACTCCAAGCCACATACTAGAGCCCAATTAGAAAGGCCCAAAAGGCTAGCCCAATTAGATAATCAGTTATAAGGAGAGAAACATACAGAATTTTTAGAATAATAAGTACATGAAACGATTTGTGTGTGAGTATTGGACACTCTCTAATTCTCTCTTGAATAAATTCATATAACTGACTGAGAGAGCACACTTCTTGGCGTTAGTGGAATTGGAGTGAAGATTTAAAGTGTTCCCAAGTACTTTTAATCTTTGTTTTGAAATTCACCACCCTAAGGTACACTCTCTTGTTCTTGTATTTTGAAATTTACATAGTACATGTTACCAATTGCGAATGAAGTAGATCCATTAACTTTCTGCTGCGTAGGTTTTGTATGCGATACAAACATGTATATTTCCTTCAAAATGGTATTAGAGCGGTCTTCAATTTCGAATTTGTGTAACATATTTTGTGAGTTTTAGAATTAAAGATAATAGTTTCATTTGTTAGAAGATTATGCATTTAATTTTCTGCATGTTTGTAGAAACTATGTTTAAGATAAAAACTGTTTTTGATGTTATGAAGTTGTTTAAATTTGAATTTAAGTATGTTAAATTGAAGTTTAAGGCTATAGCATCAATGGAATTCAGTTTTGATATCATTCTCTATCTATTAAGTTTATATAATGGTTATTTGTTCATTAAAAAACAGTAGAAAACTACCTAAGAAAAATTATGGAAAATTCAAATTTCACGCAACTCGATCGATCGAGCATCGATCGAGCAAAAAGATTGTTTCTCGATCAATTGACCAGCGATCAAGCAACTGTCGAGCCACGCAAATTGTTTCTCGATCGATCGAGAAGTGATAGAGAATCGATCAAGCCAGGGAATTTTGAATTTTTTTAAATATTTTCACATGTATAAAGTGCAAGGCTGTGGGTGATTAGATTACACATGATTTCTAAATAAAAACCTTTCTTTAAAACATCTAGTGGGAGAGAGATACAAGGGATGGATCTCATGTTCTCCATTGTTAGTTCATAGTAGTGTGAAATATATACTTTGTCTTTGCTTCGAGCTTAGCATTCCATGCGAAGAGTATTTATTTCATGGTCCTACAAGATTGAATTTCTTGGTTTATAGTGGTTTGATCAAACACCATGTCTTGGCTTCGAGCTTTGCATTCCATGCGGAGGGTGTTTTGTATCATGGTATTACAAAATAAGCCTGTTAAGGGGATGAAATGTAGCTACACATGATTCTAGACAATGGTGTATACTAGACTAAATGTTATAATATCCTCTATGCTGAGTTCTTACTATTATTATTTAGAGGCCAGATTTATAACGGCATATTATCAGTGTTTGATAAGAGTTATCATGATAGTACTAATGATGAGAATAGTTCTCAATCAATCATAGTATTTAATGTTCACTTTATGCTGAGGGATATTGGATATGAGATTGAGTTGTCGTTGCATATATTATATTATGGTTTTATTAAGGTTTCATACTATGTTTATATGCTAAATTGATAATGTCCAGTTTACTTATAATATTTATGTTTATTGTTTTTTGATTTGATCGTGGCATCTTTTAGCTCACTTTTTACTATTCTTAATCAAAACAAACTGACTGGATTCAACTATGTTGACTGGAAAAGAAATTTGGACATTGTTCTTACAGCTGAAGAGCACAAATATGTGCTTACTTAACCATGTCCTAGCTTTCCTTCATTAGACGCTCCTCCAGAGAAAAAACAACGATATGATCGTTGGCAGAAATCTAATGAGATGGCCAAGTGCTACATCCTAGCATTTACTTCAAATGTTTTACAGCATCAAATGCATGATGTAGAACTAGCTTCGGACATTATGCTAAGTCTGAAGGAGATGTTTGGTAAGCAAGGCCATTCTGCAAGGTAAGAAACCATGAGGCAAATTTATAATACCAAAATGGCTGAAGGTAGTTCAGTGAGGGAGCATTGTCTTACAATGATCTATAATCTGAATACACTAGAGGTTTTGGGTGCCGATATTGATGGAGAATCCAAAGTGGATATGATACTCCAGTTACTAACGGAATCATTAAAGGAATTCAGACTCAATTATAATATGAAAAAAAAAGATTTATTCATTGTTTGAATTAATGAATGAGTTGGTAGCGGTGGAAGGCATTCTTGGCACTTCTAGTGTTGAAGCCAATATGGGTGAAGCTTCAGCTTCTCAACTTAAGTCGAAAGACAAGGGTAAGAAAAAGAAGAAGAAGGACTTCACCAAGTAAGATGGTAAAAAAATTGCTTTAGGGGTTGTCGATAAAGGAAAGAAGATCAAAGGAAAGTGTTTCCATTGTGGTGAGAAATGACATTGGAAGAGGAATTGTCCAAAATTCAATGCTGCCAATAATAAGGGTATGAATAGTTCATTCCTCCTTGAAATATATTTAGTACAAAATCCCATGGATTCCTGGTGTATGGATTCAGGTTGTACTAATCATATCTGTAATTCTTTGCAGGGGTTCCAGGAGACCAGAAAGCTTAAAGAAGGAGAATTGTTTCTTACTTTGGTTAATGAGAGCAGGATCCAGTTGTAGCTGTTGGTGTTTTCAATTTATGCTTTGAATCTATGGTTTTAATATTAGAAGACTGGCTATATGTACCTAATGTTCGTAGGAATTTAATTTCTGTAACTTATTTAGGTAAACATGGATATTATGTTATCCTTAGAGATAATGTTGTAATAAAGAATGATAAAGTGTTTATCTTTCCTGGTAACATTGTGGATGGTATTTATATTTTAACTCCTGATAAGCATGAATTATATAATTCTAAATTAGATAATAACTTTCATGTGAAATCATTAAAGAGAAATTTTCATTCTACTAGTGATGCATATCTTTGACACTTACGTTTGGGTCATATTAATCAAAATAGGATTCAAAGACTGATCAAAGATGGTCTCTTAGAGCTATTAAATTTTGATGGATTTCTAGTTTGTGAATCTAGTTTGGAAGGCAAAATGACCAAACGACCTTTTAATGCAGAAGGTAGAAGAGCACAAGATTTGCTAGAACTAGTACATTTAGATGTATGTGGTGTTGGTAAAAAATACATGTTTGTATCACATACAAAGCATACGCAGCGGAAAATTAACGGATCTACTTCATTCACAATTGATAACATGCACTATGAAAGTTTAAGAATTTAAGAACAAGAAAGCGTACCTTGGAGTGGTGAAATTCAAAACCAAAAATCAGAAGTTCTTGGGAAGACTTTTAATCTTCACTCCAATTTCACTTAATGCCCAAGATGTGTGGCCTCTCAATCAGTTTCTAAGGAGAGAACAAGGGAGTGTCCAACATTCACATACAAACTATTTCATTCCTTGTATAATCTTGATGAAAAACACTTATGAAAAGACTCATGAAAGGACTTATGAAATTCTGTATGTTTCTCTCCTTAAATACAACTGATTATCTAATTGGACTAGTCTTTTGGGCCATTCCAATTGGGCTCTAGTGTGTGGCTTGGAGTGGGACCAAAAGGGAACAAATAAGACTCTAGCTCTAATGGGCCTTGGGCTTTTCTGTCAACTCTTGACAAGTCCAAAGTTACCATTAATTATATTTAATACCACTATATGAATATAATTGCACTCTAGACCTTATTAATAAATTATATCTCAAGAGTTTATTATACATGCAACCCCTTCATTAAAATATTCGTAGTAATACAAAGTCATGAATATAGACTGCCACTTTGAAGATTACTACATCTTAATCCTTGAGTACCTGGTTTAATCCTTAATGTTATTCATCATATATTTATGAAATCCAATTCCATAAATATATGCTTTAGTAACTCCTTACTAATAAAGTTCTTTTATTATTATCTAAAATAATGGCAACATGAATATTCAGACATTATCACATAGTCCATGAGATGCATAGTATGTGATTTATGTGAAAAGTCACTGAAGATATAAATCACAAGTTCTTTATAAACTCAAAATTTTAACTCGTAGTCGGTGATGAAATTGGGCATTTCATCTGCGAAGACTATAACATATCAACTAAGATGATATGTCTTGATCATGAAAGTGGAGACTTCTAGTTGATGTGTTAATATGTCTTAAGAGTTAAGACGTATTGAACTGGACCGCTGTAAGATTTATTATTCTCCTAACGACTGTCAATTGAATAATAAATCTCACAACTTATATTTATATGAACTCTTAATCTTGAGAGAATAATAGACCTGATCATGAAGTGTAGGTTGCTTTGATATATCATGAGTGAGATCTAAAGTTATGGTTAAAATCTCAGTATGTTGAGTAGCCACATTTAGTGTTGATGGAACATATATTCTTAAGATGAAATTCGTAGTCTCTTAACGGAGATACAAAATATTCCCTTGAGATAAGTTTAATACGTTTGTTATTTAGAATGTTAGGCCTAACTATTTTAGTAAATTGTTACTAAAGTATATATTTATGAAATTGGATTTCATAAATATATGATGAATAACTTAAATGATTAAACTGGATACTCAATGATTAAGATGTAGTAATATACAAAGTGGCAGTCTACTTTAATGACTTTATATTACTATGAATATTTAATGAAGGAGTTTCATGTATAATAAAGACTTGAGATTTAATTTATTAATAAGGCCTAGAGTATAATTATATTTATATAGTGGTATTAAATATAATTAATGGTAACTTTAGACTTGTCAAGAGTTGACAGAAAAGCCCAAAGCCCATTGGAACTAGTGTCTTATTTGTTCCCTTTTGGTCCCACTCCAAGCCACATACTAGAGATCAATTGGAAGTCCCAAAAGGCTAGCTCAATTAGATAATCAGTTATAAGAAGAGAAATATGCAGAATTTTTGGAATAACAAGTACATGAAATGGTTTGTATGTGAGTGTTAGACACTCTCTAATTCTCTCTTGAACAAATTCATATAACTGATTGAGAGACTACACTTCTTGGGCGTTAGTGAAATTGGAGTGAAGATTAAAATTGTTCCCGAGTACTTCTAATCTTTGTTTTGAAATTCACCACCCTAAGGTACACTATCTTGTTCTTGTGTTTTGAAATTTACATAGTACATGTTATCAATTGCGAATGAAGTAGATCCGTTAATTTTTTGCTGCGTATGTTTTGTATGCGATGCAAACATGTATATTTCCATCAGTCCAGTCTGCAATTTGTCAGTCGCACTTATGGAATTATTGTCATGTCTTTAAACTAAAACAAAATATGAGACTTATGCAGAACAGTATGAGTGAAATGCTAGAATCATCTATACAAGACTTTAGTGAATGGATTTTAAAAATAGGTAATGGTGATTTGGGAGAAGGTAATGGTGACAATTACATTACAATTCCTCATGATCTAATCATCCAACCTACACAAAATCCACTGCAAGATATTATTAATAGCACATGCCCTAATTTGGATGCTCAATACATGGACACAAGTTACATTCAAGATAGGGCAATTCTTGGCCCTACAAATGAAGTTGTAGAGGAGTTAAATGACTACATTATCTCATCAAAAAATGGAGTAAAATAGGAATATTTGAGTTCAGATTCTATTTGCAAGGCTTCTTTGAATGTTGCTGATCAAGACATTTTATACCCTATTGAGTTTTTAAACAGCTTAAGATTTCTAGGATTTCCAAATCATAAGTTGACATTAAAAGTAGGCTTGCCTATTATGTTGCTTAGAAACTTGAACCAAAATGAATGGCTTTGTAATGGAACAAGACTAATTATTACAAAACTGGCTACATGGGTTATAGAAGCAAAAATTATTACTAGCACTAATATAGGCACATGTGTGTTCATTCCAAGGATAACATTATCTCCAAGTGATTCAAAATGGCCTTTTGTTCTAAAGAGAAGACAATTCCCAATTTTTGTGTGTTTTGCAATGACAATAAATACGAGCCAAGCACAATCATTGAAACATGTGGGAGTGTATTTGCCTAAACTTGTTTTCAGTCATGGGCAATTGTATGTTGCAGTTTCTAGAGTAACAAGTAGAGATGGGTTGAAATTCAGCATAATTAATGATGAAACTAACCAAAGTTTTGCAACAAAAAATATTGTGTACAAGGAGGTTTTCACCAAACTTATTTAAGTTGTTGGTCATTCAAGGTAAAAGAAATTTATATGTTTAAAGGTCATATATACATCTGTACAACTCTTACTGTTTTAGTTCTTATTTAAATTGTTGTAGTGTCTTTACTTCCTTTAGGCATACAAAATACACTGTTTTCAAGCTTAAGCCCAAACTTACAATTGCAGTGGTATAATATTTGTGGTACTTAACATGTCCAAAAATCAGTTTAATTGCTATAACAATTGTATGGTCAATAATTAAATAGAAACAGACCTCATTCATTTAAAAAATTCAGACCAATGTGGTTATTAACTTAAAAAGTTACTAGAATTAAAAAGAAATTTAGGACTGTCTTGCAACTTTAGGAATAACAGACTTATTAATGAGTTTGATTTTTTTTATCATTCTATCTGGTTACTGCTAAAGAACTGAAACTATAAATTAAATGTTTGATTACTATCGAAATGCTATCACTTTACTTCACTAACTGTCATTTTGAATGATGTACATAAGCAAAGGTAAAAAACTTAAAGATGACGGAGTTCAGTTTTCTTAATCAAGTTTCAAACAAGAGTGACAATTCCAAAATTAGAATTAGAGTATCAAGGATGTGAGATGCTGTAAATACAAACAATCAAGAAATTATTAGTTCATATATGATTCTTATTGATGAACAAGGTTGTATAAGTTTTTTTTTTTAAAAAACACATCAAAACATCTCTTATGCATTATATAGACTATTCACTTTATGTACCTACAACTAATGTCTTTTACTTGCAGAATAATGCAATACATTCTACCATTCATAAGAATATTTCAAAAAAAATCAAACCTTTTCTTTAAGAAGGGCAGCTGCATGCATTATCAAACTTTGAAGTTGGTACTTGCAATGAATTCTATTGCCAATTCAAAATGAGCATAAGATCATATTCTTGCCAACAACCAACATTCAAGAATTTACAGAAACTGAAGTCAATATACCTTATCATAAATTTGAATTTGTAGACTACAACACCATCGTTCAACAACTTAACAGCCATGTCCAGCTATCGGGTATTTAATTAATTGAATATAAATTTTGCATTCTATTATTGTCAATAAATCTTACATTATATTGTTGTTACATAAAATACATTATATCATTATCGTAAATGAAAATAACTAACATTCGAATTTTTATGATGCATAGATATTATTGCAAAAGTGGTTGCTATTGGTCCAATTGAACATCCTAGCATTAAAGGATCAAATGTTGCAATGAGGAACATAACTGTCATGACTATACAGTACATTTTAATACTTACAAGTTGCAATACATTGAACTTATATAATATAAAATTACATTAATAAAAATATTTGAATAGAGAAAATGAAATAAAGCTTACCCTTTGGGGACCAATTGCAAATGAAATTGATGATAACCTCTTCAAAATGAATCTGAGACTTTTTATTATAGTTGCTACATGTTTAACTGTGAAAACTTTTGAAGCTCAATACATTGTTTGTTTTATTTGCATGTTCATAAGTACATTAAAAAAATTATATGTGCATTTTAAAAAATTCCTCCATATAAATGTAGGGGAATATAACTTATCATCTACAAGCGGAACAAAAGTTTATATGAATTTGGAGATTCCAGAGACTTTTGTGTTTATGGATCAGTAAGTAATCTATATTTTTTTAGCAATATATGTTACATAATATTTTACAATATATGAAAGTTTATACTGACTTCTTTATGTTACAATCATAGGAAAGTGAAAAATGATTGTCTTATAGAAGAACTGCCAAAACAATTTAAGCCATAAAGAACAATTGAAGAAGAGATGAACAACAACAGAAGAACCTTAATTGAAATATTAAACATGTTCTGGAACTCTACAAATAAGGTAAGGGAAAAATTCTTCAAAATAAAAATCCAGAAATGAAAATGTCAATGACATGTTAAATTTTACAAATAAATCATTGAATAAATTTGAAATTCCAGGAGACTATCTTCACCTGCCATGGAAAGATTACAAAAATTGAAACAGCTTTTGGTTGGTACTTTATGTCATGCGAAATATGTCGTAGAAAGGTTAAACCAAGAGATGAATATTTGTGGTGTGATCGTTGTTACAAACTGGCTGGCTTCCCGATCCCAAGGTATGTATAATATAAAAGTATAAATATATATAAAGAAAAGGGAAAAAAATTTTAAAATTAAAATTTTATCTACCATGCCTTCTTTTAGGTATAGAATTGAATTGAAAGTTGAAAATGACATAGGATCGGCAACATTCATTTTATTTGATTCTATGGCTGAAAAATTACTCGACATATTAGCAAAGGAACTTATAAATAAATGGTCATAGGTGAGAATTCAAAATTCACAAATAGTACTTAATACTTTTTTTTTTTTTTTGAAGGGGAAATATTCATTCATTCAAATTGATAAAGAGTCATGATACAAGGCCTCCAAAGCTGGTGGGGGAGAATCCTCCATCCAATATAGATCCTTATCTAATGTATTCCTAGCATATTGAGCTAACATATGTGCCACCTTATTTGCTCCTCTCGTAACACAGCAAACTCTAGACCACTGTAACCCTTAAACCAAATGCCTAATATCATTAACAACATTCCCAAAGAACGAAGAATTTTCCAAAGGAGAAGAAATGGCTTCGATTACATTACTATTATCTCCCTCAATTATCAACCTTGAGAACCCAGCATCCACAACAAATTCAATAGCTCTTTGGCATGCCAGCAATTCAGCTTCATCACTCATATTTACCTTCGGTCCACTAAAAGTCATAGCAGCCATGATTTCACCCTTATCATTTCAAATTATAGCACTGTTGTGAGATTTTAAAGTACTCGCAAGTGTACGAACCGTACCGAAGTATAGTTTGACAAGAGCGAGGTCAAACCCACAGGGACTTGAATGAACGTAGAAAAATTAATTAAACATTAACCAAATTAATCCTAATCTAGTTTAATAAAAATTGGTTTTTCTGAGATTAAATAAACTAAGAAAATAATAAAATTAAGCAAATAGTTAAACAAAGCAAAAGATATAAAGCAATAAAAAGACGTAAACAATCAAGGGAAAGGAATTAAGGTTTTGGAATCCGCCTTGTAAGTCATATCAACATATACTTATGATTATTAATTTTTCTCAACTCACTACATGATAATCTAGAAATCAATCTTGCTATCATGGAAAATATTCTCATTAAAATCCTTATTTTAAGAATCAAAGGCATGTTCTTCTTCGCTTCTTAAGTTTAAAATCAAATCATCAATTGTATTCGTAGCTAAACAAATCACAAGCGATATCTAATTTTATAATCAAGAATTAATAAACCAAGCATTCAATTAATGAAGACAAATCCTAAATCATGAGAAAAACATGATTGAACTCATATCTAGAATCTTATCTTAGTCAATTGATATGAAGCAAGAACAATTTAAATCATCCAAGAACAATTATTTGTGGGAAAAATCAAATCACATAAATATTACTAATAATCCTTAACAAGGTTTCATCCTCAACCCTAATTATAAATTTAGCTACTCATGATAATTGAAATAAAACACAAGAATAAAATACTAAACATTAAAATAGACAAATAAAATAGAGAAAGAAATAGTCACAATGCTATCATGGAGAAAATCTACAGAGAAGCCACATGCGGCACTACCTCTTACTCCAATTTTCTGTTTTGCATCGCCCTAGCACTAGCTTCTCTAAATTTTGCCCTAAAATCCTTTAAATAGGTCAAGGAATCCTATTACAAGTTGAATTCCCATTTGGAGAAAATCCCAGATTTTTAGGCTTCACTTAACCGATGATTTTGGCTCATTTAACGTCAGAATTCAGACTTTTGGTAAACTACAAAGTTGTAGCCCTTTAAGTTAAATTTCCAGCCCAACTTGAATCATCTCAATTGGACATCTGAGCTAAAAATTATACCAAAAATACTAACTGATGTTCAGGCTGGAATCCTAATCCGAATTGGACTTGGATTTGGTGCAAATTTCCTTTGATTCCTTACTCCAATTGGACTTAAATTTAATTGGGTTGGCCTTTTTTTAACTTTATCATGGTCCTTGTAAAAGTAAAGTCCATTAGCTTTCTTCTTTGCACAAATCTACTTATTTAATTCCATTCTCCTACAAAAGACAAATTCACGCAATAAGATTGAATTAAGTACAAAATTGATTATTCACCATTATTTCAAAACCAAATATAAAATGCATGAATTACCTCAAAATAAGTATGATAATGCTTTCTAATAGTGATATAAATATGCAAAATTAAGCTATTATCAATGAACATCAAGCACCATAACCAGATTTGTCCCAGCCCAAAAACATTGCTGCATCAAAATTTAATTTGTACTCCACTGGTAATGGAGGTTGCCAAACATCCCCATAGAGTTGCTGCCTAGTCTAAACAGCTAAATGATCTTGTGCCTATTTAAATCCATCAATAAACTTCTCTGCTCTCTTATTTAGGCTGCTCGAATCCTTCAACTTGCCACCATGCATCACACAGTTTCTCTGATTCCATATTAGCCATGCTTGAGCCCAAAACAAATCCATTTCATCCGATGTTAAGCGCCCCAACAACTCTGCCATCAGCTACTTCATATCATTTTTCCCGTGTACACTCCATTTCTGCAATTTTCTGATGCTGCGAGCCCAAATATCCTGAACTGCGGCACAATCCCACAAGGTATGGACCGTTGTTTCCACCTCTCTCATACATAAAGAACAATTACTTTCTGAAATAACCTTCTGTCAGTTCGTTTAGACCCCTTAAACCCAACAGATTAACCTAATGAATTAGCCAAGTGATTAACTTAGGTAATTTAATTAAAACTAGGTTAACACAGATAAGCAAAAATAACAAAGCAGCGGAAAATAAATAACACAAAGATCTAATGACCTAGGAAACCACACCGGTAAAAACCTGGGGAGGATTTGACCTAGCTATCCTCAAGGTAAACTGAATCCACTATGAAAGAATTGAAGTTTACACGACAAGACTTAGACCACTAACATCTTGTTGCTACCCAAGTGTAGGAAACTTACTACCATGACCCCATGATAGCTCCGAGATCCACGGACTCCTTCTTTCCGGAATTCTTCAGCAAATCCACAAGCGCACCTGCTTGTATATCTTTGTGCTCTATTGATTCTGCAACTGTATGATTTACACAACTCTTGACATAAATCTCAAGTTTGTAAACCCTAAGTGTATGTGAAGGTAAACACCTCTAGATCTCACAGAGAGATTCACAAACACAGCAAAACAGAACTCTAAAAACGTGGCTAGGGTTTTCCCTTTTATACTTAGGGCAAACATAAAACCCTATACATTAAAACGGGCTTGGGCTGAGTTGGAATTTTCTGCAGAAAAATGTTCTGCACGATTTTCGATCGATCGAGTCTAATTTTCGATCGATCGAGTCATACAGAAAGTTAAAGGTAATTCTGCATAAAAACTCGATTCCAACTTTACATTAAGACCCATACTTTGAGCAAGTCTAACACACGACTAAACATTGTTTTGATCATGGTTTGCCAACATACAAATTGAAGTTCTAAATACATTAGTTCCTAATCTTTAGAACCTAACAAACTCCCCCTTTGGCAATCCGTGACAAAACACAAACTTAACAAAAAGCTCAAAGTTACAAATTGAAATAGCCTATTACAATAAAAATAGCCACTTAACAATTCAACCAAAACTACTATCTAATAGTTGCAAAATAAACAGCAGCTTGACTGAAAGCAACCTGTATATTCCTATAACACTTAACAAACACATAAACGCATGTGTGGAAAAAAAACAGGAAATACATAAATAAAAATTTCTTGATTTCACATGACACAAAATAAAGACATATATCATGAATAACATCATCAATATAAATCAATAAGCAGAGTAGTAGCATAGTGAAATAAGAAACATATACATACAACAGTATCTCAACAAAATAAATCTCCTAAACAAGAGCTAAAAATGAGAATACACAGTGAAGCATCTAGATACAATCTAATAACTCCACAAGCTCCGCAGTATCACTACCAAGTAAACAAAAAACTCCCCCTAAAATGTAAATCTCCACAAAAAATCTCCTAGATACAATGAACTATGTATGTACTCCCCCTTTTTGTGACGAATTGCCAAAGGGCACTCACTCATCATCAAAAGGAGGCGGAGGAGAATGACGAGAGCTCCCCAAATCCGCTCGTAACGCACGTAGCTCATCCAGGATGTCCACCAAAAGCTGACCATGAGCCGCCTGAACGGTCACGACAGTATCAAGAGTCCGACGAAGGTCAGAAACCTCATCAAACGGTGGAGGAACATCAGCAGCAGCAGCAGCAACAGCAGGATAAGAAGCCGTCCCAGCTGCATGAGTATCTGTAGAAGAAGGAGGGGGTGGAGTGACACCGGAAGGTTCTACCCTAGGACGCTTAGAGCTAGCTCGAAGTTGAGCAACCCTTTGCCTCAAAAAGGTAGCACCGATGGGAGCAATAACATGTACAGGCTCAGAAGCAGGAAACTCACCAAAACCAAGAAAAAGGAGAATCCTATGAATAAAAACAGGAAAAAACAAAGCATGAGCCGTAGAACTAGACCGATGAACCTCGTTCAAAGAACGAAGGAACAGATGCGGAAAACTGATAGGAGCATCAGTGACCAAGGCATACAAAAAGACACACCTCTCCAGAGGAATGGTGTGGACATGCGAAATAGGCCACAAAGAATGACACGCTATCCTAAAGAAAAGATAGTGCAGCTCAGACAGCTCAGCAGAAGTGATCCGAGGATCAGAACCCCACTGGATAGAAGACCCAGTGATGTATGACAGGACGTCATCAAGGGGTGAAGACTCCTCGTAAGGAAAAACGGGATGGTCCACAATGGGCACCCCAAGAGCATCAGACACTACCGAAGGGGTAATGCGATACTCCACACCACGTAACCACACCTTTACTAAGGTGTCGTTATCATAGACATGAATAGAGAGATTCGAATAGAACTCTCTAATCAAGGTGGCGGAAGGAGGAGAATGCTCATACTACAGCAAAGGTAACCAACTCCGACATGAAAAGTTACGACGCACCTCAGGATCCAACTCACCTAAGATAACCCTACGCTCAGCCCAAATCTGACGCCTAAGGTTCAGAGTCTCATAGGTGACTTGGTTTGACTCACTAGGGAACCGCTCAGTGTCAAAGGAAAGAGAAGGATCAGAAGTCCTATGGGCTCTAGTTTTCCTAGGCATAGTGCTAAGGAAAAGATAGACACAGAAAGAAAAGAGCAAAAACAATACCAAGGGCAGACTGCAAGTTAGCACAGCAGAAAAAAAATAGAATATATCAATTCTATATGATGCATGAGCATGAGCATAACATGATGCATATACTAATGCAGTGACATGTTCAATTGTGATCCAAATTAACAAAATTGGCTTGAGTAAGCAATATTTATCAAAAATACCCAATTTGAAAAACCTAATTTTTCAAAACACAACAAATTGATAAATTGATCAATACAATAGTTAATTAACACAATATAATGATCAAATTTACCAAACCAACAAGCCAATTTCATCAAGTGTAATCAAATTGAACAAAACCCCCAATTATCTCAAATTAAAGCCCTAGAATTTCAAATTTCCTTCAAAACACCAAAATAATCCAATTAAACCACATGAAGAGCTTAGGTAAGGTGTCCCCACAAAAACCCATAAAAAGTTTGAGAAAGAAACATTCAAAAACATTCCCAAATTTGCCAAAACACTAATACCGAAAATAACAAAAAAAAATGCATGAAAAATGCATGAATTTCGAAAATAAATGCAAAGGGAAGGGTATAAAGGTCTTACCAGCCTTGGGAGAGAGAGATTGTGCAAAAGAATCGGAGGAAAACGACAAAATTTCCAAGAAAAGCTTTGACCGGTTGGTGGGGAGAAAAAGAAGTTTTTGAAAAAGTTTGAAAAGTGAAAAGCCACGTGAAAAAGCTCCTTTTAAAAACATCCAGCACAATTTTCGATCGATCGAAAATCACATTCGATCGGTCGAAAACTTATTCGATTGATTCAAAATAAGTTTGGATCGATCGATCCAACCAGAGAGTTTTCTGAGCATATGAAACATTTTCGATCAGTCGAAAATCAGTTTCGATCGATCGAAATTTTGGAAAAATCATAATTTTGAAAAATCAAACATTTTTGATCAGAAACTCCTCAAAGTAGCAGATTTTATAAATCAAATGCATGAGTATGAGATGAGATGTTTTCCAAAAACACATGTATTCAACCCAGATTTCTCAAAGCAAAAAATTTTCTCTCAATATACCCCAAAAAAAAAACAAACAAGCAAACATGTTTTGCATCAAATTCCCAAAATTCTCAAACTTGGTTGGTCAGGCCAAAAACACACACAATATCATGTACACAATTCTAGCAAAGAATAGCTTGTGTTGTGTGTGCAACTAGCAAAAGCTTGAGAAACATGTGAGTTGATATACACATAGAGATCAATCACAATTTCTATAAAATCCATCACATGAATTTGAAAGAGACTATTACTTAAAGAGTTACATCCTATAACTCCCACATCTCCTAGAATAAAAGCTTGCAATCATGTAAGTTTCTTGATTTGCCTCATTATTCAATTTAATTGATTAGATACTTAATAAAAGCCGGGATAATGTACACACCAATTTTATTTTAATTTGTGAGATTGTTATAGCCCAATAATGTACACACCAATTTTATTTAGAGGCTACACCTTATGTTCTTTTTGTGCATGTGCTACACTTTCTCGAGCACAAAATCTTACGATATGCACTAAGGTGTTCATGATTGGCTAATAAACAGTGGTGAGATGGTTATGTATGCCTTTCTCAATAAGACCAAGTCCGACAATCAAAGACATAAGACTTCAAGATCAAGATCATGTGATCAACAATTATAGCATCTTCCCACACAACATGCACAACAAGACTTTAGCTAGTAAAGTGCAATAGAAATAAGTGCATCAAAGCTAAACAAGGTACATACATATGACATGTAAATTTTGATTGACCAACCTTGTCTTCAAATTCAAAGAAAAATAGCAAAACACAATTTGCAAAATTTTTTTTTTTTTTTTTATTTAACAAAGAAACAAACAACTTAGAATGAAATGCATGAATGTAATGCAATGCAAATCCTAGAAACAAAGGTCACAAAAGATTGAGCAATGAAGCACAAGGACCATGTCAGACAGACTCAATTAGATTGAGCCTTTTGCATCCAAGACTTCTTAGATGCAACTCTTGCATTGGAGTTATGATTTACATTAGAATTCTGAGCAACTCCAGGATTGGAATAAAGGTTTAACGCCTTTACCAATTCACCAATAAGTACCATAGGATCATGTGCTTGAGGCACAGGTACTTTAGTTCTATTTGCACGCTTCGCAGCTTGCAACTTAAAACAATTTGGACGAATGTGTCCAGGTTTTCCACAAAAATGACAAACCCATGCAGGCTTATCATGCAATTTGCCCTTAGTAGAAGTAGAAGCTCTAGAATGAGAAGTATGAAGATCAACCCTAATCTTTCTAGGTGGAGTAACATTAACATGTTTGACAGTTCACTCACCGAGGGTTTGATAATCTCACTCTTAGGAGGTTCAGAAGAAGGAACAAATTTAGTGAAAGAAGGTTCAAGCACAGAAATACTTTCCTCATAACCTAAACCAGTTTTATCAGAAGGAGACTTTTGAATACTCAGCATGTGATCAAGTTTGGAGCTTGCAGACCTATTAGTTTGTTCTCTAGCAACAGATAAATCAAGTTCCAAACATTTAACTTTATCAAGTAAGAGCATGTTCTCAGTTTTCACATTATTCAAAAGCTCATTTGCATCAAACAATTTAACAAGTAAATTTTTCTTTTCAAGTTCTAAAGATGCAATTTTCTTCAAGCCTAACTCAACATTCATGGCATCCTTTGCAGCAACTTTGCAAAGTTCATTGTAGGCTTCCTGTAAATCTGCATCCTCAGAGAGTTCCCCATCAGAAGGGTTCTCTTCAACAGATATGCTTTCATTGACTACAGTGGTAGCAGTGAAAGCAATGAAGTTTCCATCCTCATCACTAGCGGATTCATTGTCGGAAACTTCGTCATCACTAAGGGTTACAGCCATAGCCTTACCCTTAGACCTAAAGTAAGTAGGACATTCAGACTTTAAATGACCATACCCTTGACAACCATAACATTGTTGTCCCAAAGAATTATTAGAAGACTGACCTACTTTCTCCTTAGGTTTTTCAATGTTATTAACCTTAGTGGGTTCATTCTTCCTAAAATTTCTAGGTTCAACAGTGTTCTTGCCTCTTGCCCTTCTGTTATTATTCATCAGAAAGTTTCTAAAGTTCTTGGCAAGATAGGCAATCTCTGTAGTAGAGAGTTCATCATCAAATCCACCATCATCAACATCATCAACAGACTTAAGAGCCATTGATTTAGATTTGTTAGTCTTGGGGAGGTCTAACTCATAGGACTGAAGAGATCCTACAAGTTCATCCACAGGGATGGAGTCCACATCCTTGCTCTCATTGATGGCAGTCACTTTGGGTCTAAAATCCTCAGTTAAAGTTCTAAGAATTTTCCTAACAATTTTAGGTTGATCATAGATTTCACCCAAATTATAAGCAGAATTAACAATATCATTCAATTTAGCATAGAATTCATCAAAGGATTCATCATCATTCATTCTAATGCTTTCAAATCTAGAGGTTAATTGCTGCAACTTATTAATTTTAACTGCCTTCGTGCCTTCATGCACAGTCTGGAGGATTTTCCAAGCAGTATGAGCAACCTCAACATTAGAGATTCTCTTAAATTCCTCCATGGAAACAGCATTAAAAATAGCATTCATAGCTTTGCTATTAAAAGCGGCTGCCTCCTTTTGAGAAGTTTGCCACTCACTCACAGGAGTAGTGGGCTTCTCCCATCCGTATTCAACGGAATTCCAAACTCTCTCATCTATGGATTTCAGGAAAGCTTTCATCCTTACTTTCCAATATGCATAGTTGTTTCCATCAAAGTGAGGTGGAACAACAAGAGAGTGTCCGTGTTCCATGACAACAGGGGTTAAGGATCAGCTAAGAGATCAAAGGATCAAAAACAAAAGCTACCCGCTCTGATACCACTTGTCAGTTCGTTTAGACCCCTTAAACCCAACAGATTAACCTAATGAATTAGCCAAGTGATTAACTTAGGTAATTTAATTAAAACTAGGTTAACACAGATAAGCAAAAATAACAAAGCAGCGGAAAATAAATAACACAAAGATCTGATGACCCAGGAAACCACACCGGTAAAAACCTGGGGAGGATTTGACCTAGCTATCCTCAAGGTAAATTGAATCCACTATGAAAGAATTGAAGTTTACACGACAAAACTTAGACCACTAACATCTTGTTGCTACCCAAGTGTAGGAAACTTACTACCATGACCCCATGATAGCTCCGAGATCCACGGACTCCTTCTTTCCGGAATTCTTCAGCAAATCCACAAGCGCACCTGCTTGTATATCTTTGTGCTCTATTGATTCTGCAACTGTATGATTTACACAACTCTTGACATAAATCTCAAGTTTGTAAACCCTAAGTGTATGTGAAGGTAAACACCTCTAGATCTCATAGAGAGATTCACAAACACAGCAAAACAGAACTCTAAAAACGTGGCTAGGGTTTTCCCTTTTATACTTAGGGCAAACATAAAACCCTATACATTAAAACGGGCTTGGGCTGAGTTGGAATTTTTTGCAGAAAAACGTTCTGCACGATTTTCGATCGATCGAGTCTAATTTTCGATCGATCGAGTCATACAGAAAGTTAAAGGTAATTCTGCATAAAAACTCGATTCCAACTTTACATCAAGACCCATACTTTGAGCAAGTCTAACACACGACTAAACATTGTTTTGATCATGGTTTGCCAACATACAAATTGAAGTTCTAAATACATTAGTTCCTAATCTTTAGAACCTAACACCTTCCTTCTAGTCAGATTCTCTGTAGTAGATAATATAGTATGACAGGCTCGCCATCCAATTATTTTTATTTTGTTTGGAAGTTTAAGCTTCCATATTGCAGTCCACAACTTCCGTTGCTCATATCCCCATGAAGTTCCTACCCGATTGCCATTAGTTAGAAGCATCCTAGCCATATGATAAGCCGACTTAACTGTGAACAGCCCCTTTGAATTCTGTAGCTAAATTATAACATCATTCACATCCCTTCGACTTAATGGAATTTGACAAATAGCTTTTGCCTCATCCTTATGAAAAGTAGCCATAACTTTCTCAGTCCTCCAACTATGTAGATCTGGGTTGATTAGATCAGCAACCGTCATTCCCTCCACATCTTCATGAACCAAATGTAAAATTCTATTAGTTGAATAGTTGGGAATCCACCTATCCTTGAGAACATTAATTGAGAGACCATTTCCCACCCTCCAACAATGTCCAGATAATAGAATGGGTTGTGCAGCCATCAAACTTCTCCATACATATGAGCAATTTGGTGAGACTTTAGCATCAAGGAATTGTTGGGATTTATGCATTAAAATTTAATTCATTGGCATGTCATAAATAATTAAATTGTTTAATTATATAAGACTATTTATAAATGAACTAATGGGCATTATCTTAGTCCATGAGATGCATAGTATGTGATTTAAGTGAAAATTCACAGAAGATATAAATCAAAAGTTCTTTGTAAACTCAGAATTTTAGTTCGTAGTTGGTGATGAAATTGGACATTTCATCTGCAAAGATTATAACATATCATCTAAGATGATTTGTCTTGATCATGGAAGGGGAGACTTCTAGTTGATATGTTGATATGTTTTAAAAGTTAAGACATATTGAACTAGACCACTGTGAGATTTATTATTCTCCTAACAACTGTCAAATGAATAATAAATCTCACGACTTCTATTTACATCAACTCTAAATCCTGAGAGAATAATGGACTTGATCATGAGGTGTAGGTTGCTTTGATATATTAGAAGTGAGATCTATAAGTCACGATCAAAACCTTAGTATGTTGGACAGCCGCATTTAGTGTTGATGAAACATATATTCTTAAGATAGAATTCATAATCTCTTAACAGAGATATAAAATATTCTCTTGAGATAAGTTTAATTGGTTTGGTTATTTAGAGTGTTGGGCTCAACCACTTTAGTAAGGAGTTACTAAAGTATAAATTTATGGAATTGATTTCATAAATATATGATAAATAACATAAAGGATTAAGATATAGTAATCTTTAAAGTGGCAGTCTATATTCATGACTTTGTATTACTACGAATATTTTAATGAAGGGGTTGCATGTATAATAAAGTCTTGGGATATACTTTATTAATAAGGCCTAGAGTGCAATTATATTCATATAGTGGTATTGAAATATCATTAATGGTAACTTTGGACTTGTCAAGAGTTGACAAAAAGCCCAAGGCCCATTAGAGCTAGAGTCTTATTTGTTCCCTTTTGGTCCCACCCCAAGCCACATATTAAAGCCCAATTGGAATGGCCCAAAAGGCTAGCCTAATTAGATAATCAGTTATATATATATATATATATATAAGGAGAGAAACATACAGAATTTCAGAAGTCTTTTCATAAGAATTTTCATTAAGATCACATAAGAACATGAAATGGTTTGTATGTGAGTGTTGGGCATTCTCTTATTCTCTCCTTGGAAACTGATTGAGAGACCACACTTCTTGGGCATTAAGTGGAATTGTAGTGAAGATTAAAAGTGTTCCCAAGTATTTCTAATCCTTTATTTTGAATTTCACCGCACCAAGGTACGCTTTCTTATTCTTAAATTCTGAAACTTACATAGTACATGTTATCAATTGCAAATGAATTAGATCCGTTAATTTTCCACTGCGTATGTTTTGTATGTGATACAAACATGTATTTTTCCAACACTAAGGAGTGTCAATTGGCACTTGGGGAGTGTCAATTGGCACAGATTTCAAGTTGGGCCCAGATTCGTACGGTTTAGGTCTAAACCTATCATATTTGATTTTTTAGGGATAAACCTGACCTAATTCATATCTCCTGATTTTCTAAGAAACTCTACCTTATTTTTCAACCAGATACAACTCTATAAATAGAGGAGAAAACCCAGAATTCAACACCTCTTTGCCCCTTAGCGGTAAAGAATCTTTGAAACTTTGACTTTAAGATTTTCTTTCCTGTTAAGTGATAATTCTTTAAGAATCGGAGAGATTTACACTCTCTAACTCTAAAGTAATTCCCCTGTAGAATTTGTTCGTGTAATTAATTCAGGTATCACTTTTAATTCCTTATTAACATGCATGTTTGAATGTTGATACTTTAATTACCATATATATCTAACTATGCTTTCCATGTTAACCCGTGAAAATTAATCTCTGAAATGATTTTTTATGATTGTTTGGTTCATATGCTGGTACATATAGATTTAGGGTTGTCCATGATATAATTTTAGATCTATGGTTATTTGTTACTAAATACTTCAGATTTGAAATTCTTTTATCAAAACCCTTTCTTTTTCATAATTAAAAATCAGATCTGAAATTCTTTTTTAAAACACATTCTTTTTCATAATTAAAAATCAGATCTGAAATTATTTTATCAAAACTCATTCTTTTTCATAATTGAAAATCAGATCTGAAATTCTTTCTTTAAAATTCCTTAACTCATTTCTTTTTTATAATTAAAATCAGATTTGAAATTCTTTCTTTAATAATCATTCTTTTTCATAATTAAAAATCAGATCTCAAATTTTTTCTTTAAAACTCATTCTTTTTCATAATTAAAAATCAGATCTGGAATTCTTTCTTCAAAACTCATTCCTTTTCATAATTAAAAAATCAGATATGAAATTCTTTCTTTAAAACTCATTCTTTTTCATAATTAAAAATTAGATCTAAAATTTTTCATTAAAAATTCATCTTTTTCATACCTAAAATTAGATTTGAATTTTTCTCACCAAAATTCCTCTAGATCCTCATTTTGTCATCAAAACTTTTCTTAAAATTGATGTCAGGTCTACATTTTTATCCTAAAACTCTTTTTTCCACATTAAACATTAGATTTGATCATTTACATCAGATTTGAGGTCTTTAAATAACCTTTAGCCATAGATCTAAGAAAGTTTACATGACATGTTGCATTTCATAATCTGTTGCATACCATTGGTCAAGGGAACTTAATGATCATTTAGGGTCTAGAACACTGGGCTTTGCCCGAGAAGAATGAGTGTCTAACACCTTCCCATTCTAGCCCTCAAACCAAAGGTCTTGGTTCATAGCATAGTGTTATATTTTTGTTTTGGTAGATTGTATCTAGGACCATAGTTTTGTATTTTTTTTTTAAACCTCGATAGATACCAGCTATCGAGTTTTAATGAACAGCACTTCATCACTTGTTTCTTGGACAGATTTGCATGGCTTTAACACTTGAACTTGAAACCATGAAGTATTAAACACATCCTAGATCTACCCAATTACAAATAAAGTGCGTTTTATCAAAGGATTAGCCAATTACATAAAATATTGACATATGTTCCTAACATGATTCACATATGTCCTAACACTCTTAACAAATAGTACATACAACAAAATATCATACAATATCTCAACAAACATAAATAAACAAACAAACAACAATATCATGCAAGACCATGCAAAATAGGAGGGTACACATTTAGTCACTTATGTCTAATACGAAGCTTAGCCCTCAACATTTCTAGTGGAGTTGTCACTGTGAGAGACTTCAAACTTCAGGTGCTCTCAAAAAAGAGATTTGGGTGCTTTTTAAGGGCACCTCTCTTTTTGGGTAAGTGATGTGGAGTCAACACTTTTTTTTTATACAAAAAAAAAAGAAAAAAAATTAAAGACAACTTTACATGACTGAATTGTTCCATTCTCATTGATTGAATAAAAAATACAAACTTGATAATTTAAGTATTAAATGGCTTTGGGTCCTAGTTACATGGCTTCGAAGGCTAGGTGATGGAATGGGAAGGTGTTAGGCACCCATTCCGCCGAGACAGAGTCTAGTATTCTAGACTCTCATGACCAATGTACCCCTTTATGCATGATGTGAATGATATGTTGCATACATGGAACACTTAACTGAACTAAGCCACATAAATCTATTTATGAATGCATTCTCTTCTTTTAAAAAAAAATTCTAGATCTGTTTTTGTGAATTAAAAAATTTGTTTTTGATTTGTACGTAAAAAAAATTAGATCTGTTTTATAAGTAAAAAAAAATCAAGATTTGTAGAGAAAAAAAAATTAGTCCTGTTTTTTATATGAAATAAAATAAAAAAGGATTTTTTAGAGGAGGACAAACAAAACATCACTTCTTATGACTTCCTTTTTTATTTCAAAATCTGCTGTGTTTTAACATTCAGATCTGCATTTAAGGAAGATACAAATCTAATTTTATATTTAAAATAAATTCAGATCTGCATCTAAGGGAGATACAGATCTATTTTTATGTTTAAAAAAAATCCAGATCTGCATCTAAAGAAGATACGGATTTCTTTTTATGTTTAAAAAAAATTCAGATCTACATCTAAAGAAGATACAAATCTGTTTTTATGTTTAAAAAATTTCAGATCTACACCTAAGGAAGATAGATCTGTATCTAAGGAAGATACGATCTGTTTTGTATTAAAAAAAAATTCAGATCTGCATCTAAGGAAGATACAGAACTATTTTTTGGTTTAAGAAAATTGAGATCTGTATCTAAGGAAGATACGATCTGTTTTGTATTAAAAAAAAATTCAGATCTGCATCTAAGGAATATACAGATCAGTATTTGTGTTAAGTTTTGAAAAAGATTTGTAGATGAGCAAATTTTTGAAACTCAAAGGGTAAATCATGACAACAAAAGCATTAAGAACATGTTTCAACAAAAATATTAACAACACGTAGTATGAACATTAGAAATTAAAACTAAAGGTATGCATCTACTCATGCACCATCAAGTAAAAAAAAAAAAAAACAAGAAAAAGGAAAATGAAAGACTACCTCTTGCATGGATGTGCTCTTCTTATTGAACGAATATTTTAGGGTTTAGAGAAGGGGAGTTAGAGAGCATGAAAAAGTGTGCTGAATATTGAGATGCAGCCTCTATTTATAGAGGTTGGAAGGCTCGAAAAAATAGCTAAATGATTAGAATATGAACTAGGACGCGTCCTTATCTCTAAAAAATCGAAAAGGATGAGTTTTATCTCGATCTAAGTGCCGTCGGGCCGAGGCCCGAGTTTGTGCCAATCGGCACTTTGAAAGTGCTAATCAGCACTCAAAAAGTGCCGAATAGCACTTTTGGGTGCCAGACCAGCTTTTGATTTCTTGTCCATTTTGGACTCCTTTTTTGAGATTTTTTTAGCTAGGACTTGTACTTAGATGCGTTTTTAATCCACATTCTAAAAATTGAAATCATTTCCTGATAATTCAGGTCTTTTCAGCAATGATTATCTTGTAGATAAATACTCCAAAAAGTCTTGATTATCCACAATTTCATTGTTATTTGATTGTCCCTTTTATTCCCATGCAAGCAAGCCTATTTTTGACACTAACTAACAACCAACCACAAAATTATTTAATTAATTTTAATTGTTTAGCCAATCAAAATTAATTTAAATTAATCATGTGTGGTTGATTCTACCTAGGCACAATGCATGCTGACTATGCAAACTTGATCATGCGATATCTTTCAATCCGACAGTCCAATTTGGAAACCGGGCATACCATCGCGAATGTTAGAATCTTAAGATCATTTTTATGATATGCAGTAAACAAATTAATGCATGTAATGCAATCACAAATTTTAGGTACGCGAATGGTCATTCTAGTCATCTTCCTTGATTAAATCATGGGTGCAAATTGTGTGTCTACAAGGGGATTACTTTAGAGATCAGAGAGAATGAATCTCTCTAAAATTTATAGTAGGATCACTTAACAGGAAAGAATTTCTAAAGCAAAGCTTCTAGAATTTCTTTAATGTAAGGGAAAGAGAGGGATACTGAATTTTGGGTTTTCTTCTCTATTTATAGAGGTGTATCTTTTTAAAAAATAAGCTAGGGTTGCTTTAGAAGGCAACAAACACGAATTGGGTTAGGTTTTATCATTAAAAAATCAAATTTGATAGGTCTTGATGTGGGTAAGTGCTCGCGACGGGCTTTGGGTTTCCTCAAATCCGTGGGAAGTAAGCCTTGGCTTAGGGTGGACCACGGCAAAGGGTGAAAAAGGAGTTGCCACCTAGATTAGGTCTAAGAACCATAAATATAGAGCCTTTGTGGAAGGACTAATCTTTACTAGAGCATGTGTCTGGAGTTTAGGTTAGGCGCCCAACCCCACCTGACCCGAAGGTCGACCTCTACTCATTGTGTTCCAAATCCTAATCCCATCAAAGGGTCCTCTAATATGTTATTCTAAACTCACACATGTAGACACTGTATTTTTTATCCCTTATGACTCAGGTCCCCGTTCCTTATTGACGCTGAAATTCTAAGGCCCAAGGTTGGTTAAAGGCCCAATCAAATTTTAAATTGACTTGAGTGCTGTTAAAATGGAAAAAATTATTTTTTATGAGCAAATAAATTTATTTATGAAATATAAAGGCCAAGGAAACCCTTGGCCTACATTCACATATACACGTATGCATACGCAGGTCTGAAGCATGCGTACATAGGCACGAACCTGCATACGCAGTTAGGGTTCTAGAGAGCTAAGAAAGGCAAGTTTTTTGTATTAAAGCTGAGGTTTGGAATGAATCTCACATCATCTGAGAGCCGTTCCAAACCCCCCATTTTTCAACTATATAAAGCCTTACATGGTATATTTCAAGAAAGAACAGAAAATCCAAAAGGAAAACACAAGATTTACTAGAAATCGTGAATCAAAGGAGTTTTTCACAAAATATCCTCGAGATAATATTTTCTGATTGGGGCCTTTTCTGGCCTTGATCTTTAAATTTTAAGATTACTAATCACTTCCTTGTTTGATTATGAATAGATTTGATTGAGGTGAATGGTCAAAATCAAGCCTAGGATCTTTTTTTTTTTGAGGTATTGAGTTCTAAACTTTTCTCTTGATTTCTTTTCTTTAATTCTATTTTCTAGTTGTTTTCTTACTTTGTTTATGTTTTAATATGCTTGTTTAGTTTAGTTTTATGTAGTTTTTATGTTTTAAAACGATGTTAGGTTACTAGGTTGAGACAAAGAGTTGAAAATCTCTAAGTACATTCTAATGAAAGCCCATGAGAGTAAGATGAAAGCATTATTGTATATGGACTAAAGCCCAAATGAAACAAGGGGCAAAGTTCTTGAGGGGAAAGGGAGTGATTTTGTAACTAGGCTTTCTTTAAAATGGACTTAAAGACTTTCTAAGAACATCTAAAGTTAAAAAGAACCTTTTAATTGGGACATGGACTTAATAAAGATGAGACTTCTTTTTAGGCACCATTGTACCACTAAGATCAAGAAAGCACGTCCCCACTCCTATTTGGGTCTAAGAGAAACATGGAAGACGCTTGGTCAAGATTGAGGACATATATCAAGAAGAAGTATTTCAAGAAGTTGAATCATATCAAGTAACAATGGCCACTCCAATTGATGATGAGACCGTACAAAAGATATTCAAGGCAATGGAAGAGCAAAACAATGTTCTTATGGAAATGGGAAGGCATCTTACTAGGCTAGAGGAGGCTAGGCTTAAAAAGACTGCACATGTGGAGATTCATGACGATGAAGAAGGGGAAGGTTGGGATAAAAGAGATAAGGCCAATTATGAAAGGAACAAGAAATTTGAGAAGCTCACCGCGGATACCGTGGCCATGAAAGAAAAGGTAGAGATAATGCAACTAGCCTTTCGCAATGCCCAAAGGATGGATGACTGTCTCTATAACATGGGGAGTATAAGCTCCAAAACTCCCATTGCATTACCTCCATAATTCAAGACTTTTTATGTGGAAAAGTTTGATGGAACTAGATGTTTTTAAAATACATGTTTGTAATGCATACAAAACATACACAGCAAAAAATAAATGGATCTATTTCATTCGCAATTGATAACATGTACTATGTAAGTTTAAGAACAAGAAAGCGTACCTTGTTGCGGTAAAATTCAAAACTCAGTGATCAGAACCACTTGGGAACACTTTCAATCTTTACTCTAATTTCACTTAATGCCTAAGAAGTGTGGTCTCTCAATCAATTTCCAAGGAGAGAATAAGAGAGTGTCCAACACTCATATACAAACCATTTCATGTTCTCATGTGATCATAATGAAAACCACTCAAAAAATTATCATGGAAAAGACTTATAAAATTCTGTATGTTTCTCTCCTTGTATATAACTGATTATCTAATTGGCCTAGCTTTTTGGGCCATTCCATTTGGGCTCTAGTGTGTGGCTTGGAGTGGGACGAAAAAGGAACAAATAAGACTCTAACTCCAGTGGGCCTTGGGCTTTTCTGTCAACTCTTGACAAGCCCAAAGTTACCATTAATTATATTCAATAGGCCTTATTAGTAAATTATATCCCAAGACTTTATTATACATGCAACCCCTTCATTAAAATATTCGAAGTAACACAAAGTCATGAATATAGACTACCACTTTGAAGATTACTACATCTTAATACTTGAGTACCCGGTTTAATCCTTTACGTTATTCATCATATATTTATGAAATCCAATTCCATAAATATATACTTTAGTAACTCCTTACTAAAGTGGTTGGGCCTAACACTTTGAATAATCAATCCCATTAAACTTATCTCAAGGGAATATTTTATATCTCCGTTAAGAGATTATGAATTCCATCTTGAGAATATATTTTTCACCAACACTAAATGTGGCTACCCAACATACTGAGGTTTTGATCGTGACTTAAAGATCTCACTCCTGATATATCAAAGCAACCTACATCTCATGATTAGGTCCATTATTCTCTCAGGATTTAGAGTTGATGTAAATAGAAGTCATGAGATTTATTATTCATTTGACAGTCGTTAGGAGAATAAAAAAATCTCACAATGGTCCAGTTCAATATGTCTTAACTCTTAAAACATATCAACATATCAACTAGAAGTCTCCACTTCCATGATCAAGACAACCATCTTAGTTGATATGTTATAGTTTTTGCAGATGAAATGCCAAATTTCATCACCAACTACGAACTAAAATTCTGAGTTTACAAAGTGTTGGGATAAGTGCCCTTAAATCCTATTGTATGATGCTATGTATGATATTATGTTTGATATTATGTGAGAAATATGTATGACTTAATATTGTGATTAATAAAGTTGTTTTATTCTTCTCTAAAATGATGGTAACATGAATATACGGACATTATCATATAGTCTATGAGATGCATAGTATGTGATTTAGTCACAGAAGATATAGATCACAAGTTCTTTGTAAACTCAAAATTTTGGTTCATAGTCGATGATGAAATTGGACATTTCATCTGTGAAGACTATAATATATTAACTAAGATTATTTGTCTTGATCATGGAAGTGGTGACTTCTAGTTGATATGTTGATATGTTTTAAGAGTTAAGACATATTGAACTGGACCGCTGTGAGATTTATTATTCTCCTAACGACTGTCAATTGAATAATAAATCTCACGACTTCTATTCACATGAACTCTTAATCCTGAGAGAATAATGGACCTGATCATGAAATGTAGGTTGCTTTGATATATAATGAGTGAAATCTAAAGTAATGGTCAAAACCTCAGTATGTTGGGCAGCCACATTTAGTGTTGATGGAACATATATTCTCAAGATGGAATTCATAGTTTCTTAACGGAGATATAAAGTATTCCCTTGAGATAAGTTTAATGGGTTCAGTTTTTCAGAGAGTTAGGCCTAACCACTTTAGTAAGACTAAAGTATATATTTATGAAATTAGATTTCATAAATATATGATGAATAACTTAAAAGGATTAAACCGGGTACTCAAGGATTAAGATGTAGTAATTTACAAAGTGACAGTCTATATTCATGACTTTGTATTACTATGAATATTTTATGAAGGGGTTGCATATATAATAAAGTCTTGGGATATAATTTATTAATAAGGCCTAGAGTGTTGATGAGAATGCAAATTGGCATATATTTCTCTTTTAATGCTTAGTCTTTTACACTTACTTGGTACCTAAATGTACTCATTATTCTTATATTTTGATTTATGGTGCAAATGGAGGCATTAAGTGCAAAACGTAGCTAATTGGGCGATTCTAGACAGCTTTGACATCTCTTCGTAATCTGGGTATAACTCACTCATCTGAGCTCCGATTGAGATGATTCAAGATGCTATGGAACGCCAAGACAAAGATATACAACTTTCATGTTTTGCGTTTTAAGAGATATGGGCCGCATCAAGGTCAAAATTAGGCTTGAAATTGCTGCACCTGCACTGTTGATGTTCTGGAATGTTCCTTTGCCTACAATTCTAATATGCAATCTGATGCAGTTTATTTTTGGAAGCTTCCAGATCTGATGCACGAAAATTCCAGCTGAAAAACACCACTTTCCTAGTTATATTAGGGCTTTGTATTATTTTTAATATTTTTCCTTAATAATCAGATTTGAATATTATTATTTAGAATATTTTTAGGAGATTTTGTAGGCTTGGGAAAGGGAGAATTAACGTGAAAAAGAGGGAGAAGAAATCAAAATTACACAGATGCCTCTCTCTCTCCCCTCTTCTCTAATTTCCTCTTTCGAGTTTTCTGTCATGGCCTTGCGTGGCTAAACTTTTATACTTGGTCGAAGGAAACTGAAGCCTCGGAATCAATAAAACTGTGAGATCTAATTTGTTTTTATTGTTCAATCTATGTTTTGAATATTGGATGTTCTTCTATGCCTATTTTCATGATTGTCTTGTTTAATTACTAGGAGGCCTACTAGTTTATTATTCGTTGCAATCTACTGCTAGGTTAGATATCAAATCTGTAATTGTTTGGTCTCTTTAATTTGTGAAGCAACCAAGATTTAATGATTTGCTGCATTAGAAATTATTAGATCTTAGGAAGAATACACGACTAAATTAAATACAACTGCTTGTACTTTTGTTGTTTAGTTTCACCTATATCTCTAATTCTTAAGGCTGCTACTAGATTAAACCTTTAGCGCTTGTCTTGGGTTGTTTAGTAGTTAGGGTTAATTAGATCGCTTGTTTTTTTAATTAACTGCAACTAAGGAGAGATAGGAAAATAATTCCAACGGTGAATATTCAAAGTGTGAATTGATATATATTTGCATCGATGATCAGTTGTGAAATTCCAGTGGTGGATATTGACTTAGACCAAGGTTTGTTCTTTTGATTGATTTCGATATTTTAATTTGAATTATTCCTTAGTTGTTTTTCTTAAAATTTTTTTCATTATACTCAAACCCCCCCCCCCTCTCCTTGTTCACGTGGCATAAAACTAGGCTAGATACTCTCCGTGAGAACGATCCTTACTCACACTACTACACATATTTTTAGGAGTATAGGTTTTATTTTTGGTTGCCTGCGACAGCACACCAAGTGCAATTATATTTATATAATGGTATTAAATATAATTAATGGTAACTTTGGACTTGTCAAGAGTTGACAGAAAAGCCCATGGCCCATTGGAGCTAGTGTTTTATTTGTTCCCTTTTGGTCCCATTCCAAGTCACACACTAAAGCCCAATTGGGAAGGCCTAAAAGGCTAGCCCAATTAGATAATCAGTTATGTGGAGAGAAACATACAAAATTTTATATTAGAATGATATGGTTTGTATGTTCATGTATGTAAGAGAAAGACTCCTTCATATTCTCTCTAGAACATATACATAGAACTGATTGAGAGACCACAAATTTTTGGCATCAAGTGGAATTGGAGTGAAGATCAAAAGTGTTTCCAAGTGCTTTTCTTCATTCGGTTTTGAAATTCACCATACCAAGGTTCACTCTCTTATTCATATATTCTAAAATTTACACAGCATATGTTATCTATTGTGAATGAAGTAGATCCATTAATTTTCCGCTGCGTATGTTTTGTATGCGATATAAACATGTAATTTTTCCATCAAATGGTATCAGAGCGATCTTCATTTCAAATCAGTATAACATGTTTTATGAGTTTTGGAATTAGAGATAATAGTTTCATCATGTTAGAAGATTTTATATACATTTAATTTTTTGCATGGTTGTTGAAACTATGGTTTGATAAAAATTGATATTGATGTTAGAATGTTGTTTAAATTTGAATTTAAGTACGTTAAATTGATCTTTAAGGCTATAGCATCAATAGATTTCAGTTTTGATATCAAATTCTGCATGTCATGTTCATATGGTAATTGTTTGTTCATGAAAAATCATTGAAAACTGTTTGTAATTGTTCTGGAAAAACTGAAAACACTGGTTTTTCGCGGGTAAGCTTTACTACCGAAACAGTAGCGAAAAGTTTCTATTTGATTTTTGTGTTTTCAATTTTTTCCTTAACTTGTTTTCGCGGGAAGTGCTTAGTTGCGGGGTACTCGTGAGACAGTCGCGAAAGTCTTTGTCTGAATTTTGTGTTTTCACTATTTTTCCGTACGCCTTTTTCGTGGAAAGTGCTTAGTCGCAGTATTCTCGCGAAAATGCTTATGAAGGTATTTTTGAAGCTTTTTCAAAATGTTTTCACATGTATAAAGTGCAAGGTTGTGTATAATTAGTTTATGCATTTTTAAAAGATAAAAACCTTTAATTTAAAACATCTAGTGGGAGAGAGATTCAAGGGTTGGATCTCACGGCCTCCATTTTCGGTTCATAGTAGTATGGGGTAAGCACCTCGTCTTGGCATATATGCCTCGCGATCCCAAAGGAGGGTGTTTATTTCATAGTACTATAAGGTTGAACTTACTCGTTTAAAGTAGTGTGGACAAGCATCTCGTCTTGGCGTATATGCCTTGCGATCCCAAAGGAGAGTGTTTTGTTCTATGGTACTACAAGTTTAAACACCATAAAGGGAGATGAAATGTGGCTACGCATGATTCTAGATAATGGTGTACACTAGACTAAGTGTAATGTTAACCTCCCAAAGGAGCTATGTCATTATTACTTAAAGGCTAAAGATAATACGGCATATTATTGGTGTTTGATAAGAGTTATCATGATGGCACTAATAATGAGAATAGTTCTCAACTAATTGATGTGTTTATAATAAACTTGCTACCAAGGAATTATAGACATGGATTGGGTTGTCGTTGCATATATTATTTTATGGTTTTATTAAGGTTTCATATTATATGCTTATATACTAAATTGATAATGTCCAGTTTACTTATTATATTCATGTTTATTATTTCAGATTTGAACATGGCATCATTTAGCCCACCTGTTACCATTCTTAATCAAAACAAACTGACTGGATCCAATTATGTTGACTAGAAAAAAAAACTTGGACATAGTTCTCACAGTTGAAGAGCACAAATATGTGCTTACTCAACCATGTCCTAGCTTTCCTTCATTAGATACTTCTCCTGAGGAAAAACAGCGATATGATTGTTGGCAGATGTCTAATGAAATGGCCAAGTGCTACATCCTAGCGTCCATCTTAAATGTTCTACAGCATCAAATGCAGGATGTAGAACTAACTTCGGATATTATGCTAAGTCTGAAGGAGTTGTTTGGTGAGCAAGGCAATTCTGCAAGGCAAGAAACCATGCGGCAAATTTATAATACCAAAATGGCTGAAGGTAGCTCAGTGAGAGAGCCTTGTCTTACAATGATCTCTAATCTGAATACATTAGAGGTTTTAGGCGCCGATATTGATGGAGAATCCTAAGTGGATATGATACTCCAGTCACTACCGAAATTATTCAAGGAATTCAGGCTTAATTATAACATGCACAAAAAGATTTATTCTTTGTTTGAATTAATGAATGAGTTGGTAGCGGCGGAAGGCATCCTTGGTACTTCTAGTGTTGAAGCCAATGTGGGTGAAGCTTTTACTTCTCAACCTAAGTCGAAAGGCAAGGGTAAGAAGAAGAAGAAGAAGAAGAAGAAGAAAGACTTCACTAAGTAAGAGGGTAAACAAATTGCCTTAGGAGTTGCCAACAAAGGAAAGAAGCTGAAAGGAAAATGTTTCCATTGTGGTGAGAAATGACATTGGAAGAGGAATTGTCCAAAGTTCAAGGCTACCAATAAGGGTATGAAAGTGTCATTCCTTCTTGAAATATGTTTATTACAAAATCCCACGGATTCTTGGTGTGTGGATTCAGGTTGTATTAATCATATCTGCAATTCTTTGCAGGGGTTCCAGGAGATCAGAAGGCTTAAAGAAGGGGAGTTGTTTCTTACTTTGGCTGATGGGAGCAAGATTCCAGTTGTAGCTATTGGTGTTTATAATTTATGTTTTGAGTCAAGGGTTTTAATATTAGATGACTGTCTGTATGTACCTAATGTTCGTAGGAATTTAATTTCTGCAACTTATTTGGGTAAAAATGGATATTGTGTTATCCTTAAAGACGATGTTGTAATAAAGAAGGGTAAAGTATTTATCTATTCTAGCAATATTGTGGATGGTTTTTATATTTTAACTCCTGATAAGCATGAATTATATAATTCTGAATTAGATAATGGCTCACATGTAAAATCATTAAAGAGAAAGTTTCCTTCTACTAATGATGCATATCTTTGGCACTTGCGTTTGGGTCATATTAATCCAAACAGAATTCAAAGACTTATCAAAGATGGTTTCTTAGAGCTATTGGCCTTTGATGAATTTTCAGTTTGTGAATCTTGTTTAGAAGGCAAAATGACCAAACGACTTTTTAATGCAAAAGGTAGAAGAGCCCAAGAGTTGCTTAAATTAGTTTATACGGATGTATGTGGTCCTATGTCAACCCAAGAAAAAGGAGGTTATGAGTACTTCATCACTTTCACCGATAATTACTCAAGATATGGTTATGTGTACCTAATGAGACGGAAGTCCGAAGCCTTTGAAAAGTTCAAAGAGTTTAGGGCTGAAGTTGAGAATCAATTGGGTAAATGCATAAAGGCCATTTGATCTGATCGTGGTGGGAAATACCTTCTTGGGGATTTCAAGGATTACTTAACTCAAAATAGGATTGTATCCCAATTGACTGCTCCTGGAACTCCCCAATAAAATGGTGTAGCAGAAAGAAGGAATAGAACTCTTTTAGAAATGGTTAGGTCCATGATGAGTTACTCAACTTTACTAGTTTCTTTTTGGGGATATGCACTAAAAACTACAATGCATATTTTGAATTTAGTTCCATCAAAATCTATTCCCAACACGCCTATGGAATTGTGGAGTGGGCACAAGCCTAGTATGAAATATCTCCACATTTGGGGATGTCCAGCATATGTGTTGAAAGGGAAGTCTGATAAGTTGGAAGCTAAAACAGAAGTATGCATGTTTTTAGGATATTCAAAGAAAACCAAGGGTTATTTATTCTATAATCATAAGGATAACAAAGTGTTTGTTAGCAACCATACCAAATTTTTGGAAGATGATTATATGAATAATTTTAATCCTAGAAGTAAAGTTGTCTTGGCTGAAATGAATGAACATGTAAATGAACAACTAATGGTTGAAACTAGGGATGATGTGACTGTGTTGGATACATCACAAGATACTACTTATGAGATGTCTAGTACACAGGTGTCTCGTCGTAGTGGGAGGAATGTTAGGCCACCTATAAGATTCATAGGTCTTGAGGAGACTTATGAAGCTATCTCAGAGGAGGCCAAAACTGATCCTTACACTTATGAAGAAGTAATGAATGATATAGATGCACATCATTGGGTTCAAACTATGAAATCTAAATTAGATTTCATGTATTCCAATCAAGTTTGGGATCTTGTAAAGGCACCTAACGACATTAAACCTGTTGGTTGCAAATGTGTTTACAAGAGGAAGAGAGGGATAGATGGAAAGGTTGAAACCTTTAAAGCAAGGCTAGTGGCGAAAGGGTACACTCAAAAAGAAGGTATTGATTATGAAGAAACCTTTTCACCAGTAGCAATGCTTAAATCTATCAGAATTCTCTTATCCATTGCTGCTCATTATGATTATGAGATTTGGCAAATGGATGTCAAGACTACATTTCTCAATGGCAATCTTGAAGAGGAAATTTATATGAAGCAACCAGAAGGTTTCATAGCAAAGAACCAAGAGCATATGGTATGCAAGTTGAAAAGGTCCATTTATGGACTTAAGCAAGCATCTAGATTATAAAACATCAGATTTGATCAAGTAATCAAGTCATTTGGTTTTGAACAAAATCTTGATGAACCATGTGTGTACAAAAGACATCAAAATAAAATAGTAATGTTCCTAGTACTTTATGTGGATGATATTCTACTCATTGGAAATGATGTAGGGGTCATGTCATCAGTAAAGGTTTGGTTGTCAAGCCAATTTGATATGAAGGACTTGGGTGAGGCTAACTTTATTCTAGGGATCAAGCTTTGGCGAGATCGTAAGAATAAGATGTTAGACTTATCACAAGCTGGATATATAGATAAGGTTTTAGAACGGTTTAGCATGCAAAACTCCAAGAAATTATTACTTCCTTTCAGACATTGAGTTCCTCTATCTGATGACAAAACGCCTAAGACTCAAGAGGAAGAAAATATGATGAGACAAGTTCCTTATGCTTCTGCAGTAGGAAGTCTCATGTATGCCATGCTTTGTACTAGACCAGATATTTGTTATTCAGTTGGTATGGTCAGCCGATATCAATCAAATCCAGGACCACAACATTGGCAAGCTGTAAAGCATATTCTCAAGTATCTACGGAGAACGAGAGATTATATGCTTGTTTACCGTTGTGAGGATTTGATTCCCATTGGCTATACAGATTCAGACTTTGAATCATATATAGATTTCAGAAAGTCCACGTCAGGATGTTTATTCACCTTAGGAGGAGGAGCCATAAGTTGGAGGAGTGTTAAGCAATCTTGTATTTCGAACTCCACCATGGAAGCAGAATATGTTGCTGCTTGTGAAGCAGCAAAAGAAGCTATATGGCTCAAGAAATTCCTTTCTAATCTTGGTGTAATGAGAATGGAGCAAGTTCCTATCACATTGTTTTGTGACAATAGTGGAGCGGTTGCATAATCCAAAGATCCAAGGAATCACAAGAAAGGAAAGCACATTGAGAGAAAGTACCACATCATTCGAGACATTGTTGCTCGTAGAGATGTGGTGGTAGCAAAGATCGAAAGTGCAAATAATCTAGCAGATCCCTTCACCAAAGCCTTGCCTCAAAGGACCTTCGAGTCACATTTGGAGGGAATGGGAGTTAGATTAGTGCACAATAGTCTTTAGGGCAAGTGGGAGATTGTTGGGATATGTGCCCTTAAATCCTATTGTATGATGCTATGTATGATATTATGTTTGACATTATGTGAAAAATGATGTATGACTTAATATTATGATTAATAAAGTTGTTTTATTCTTATCTAAAATGATGGTAACATGAATATATGGACATTATCATATAGTCCATGAGATGCGTAGTATGTGATTTAGTCACAGAAGATATAGATCGCAAGTTCTTTGTAAACTTAGAATTTTGGTTCGTAGTCGGTGATGAAATTGGGCATTTCATCTGCGAAGACTATAACATGTTAACTAAGATGATTTGTCTTGATCATGGAAGTGGTGACTTCTAGTTGATATGTTGATATGTTTTAAGAGTTAAGACATATTGAACTGGACCACTGTGAGATTTATTATTCTCCTAACGACTGTCAATTGAATAATAAATCTCATGACTTCTATTCACATGAACTCTTAATCCTAAGAGAATAATGGACCTGATCAAGAAATGTAGGTTGCTTTGATATATCAGGAGTGAGATCTAAAGTAACGGTCAAAACCTCAGTATGTTGGGTAGCCACATTTAGTGTTGATGGAACATATATTCTCAAGATGGAATTCATAGTCTCTTAACGGAGATATAAAATATTCCCTTGAGATAAGTTTAATGGGTTCAGTTTTTCAGAGAGTTAGGCCTAACCACTTTAGTAAGACTAAAATATATATTTTATGAAATTAGATTTCATAAATATATGATGAATAACTTAAAAAGATTAAACCGGGTACTTAAGGATTAAGATGTAGTAATTTACAAAGTGGTAGTCTATATTCATGACTTTGTATTACTATGAATATTTTATGAAGGGGTTGCATATATAATAAAGTCTTGGGATATAATTTGTTAATAAGGCCTAGAGTGCAATTATATTTATATAGTGGTATTAAATATAATTAATGGTAACTTTGGACTTGTCAAGAGTTTACAGAAAAGCCCAAGGCCTATTGGAGCTAGTGTCTTATTTGTTCCCTTTTGGTTCTACTCCAAGCCACACACTAAAGCCCAATTGGGAAGGCCCAAAAGGCTAGCCCAATTAGATAATCAGTTATGTGGAGAGAAACATACAGAATTTTATATTAGAATGAAATGGTTTGTATGTTCATGTATGTAAGAGAAAGACTCCTTCATATTCTCTCTAGAGCACACACGTAGAACTGATTGAGAGACCACACATCTTGGGCATCAAGTGGAATTGGAGTGAAGATCAATTAGGATTTCTGAGGGTCAGAACCAAGCACATAGATAGTACAACAATCATTCCTACACACTCTAGAATAATAGAATAAATAAATCAAATCAAATCGCTATGAAAGGTCAAATAATTCTAACACTAAAATTCCTTGTAATCACACTCTTGTTCCAAAATAGTCTTAAGATTAAACCTATAAGTCTACAGAATCATAAACCTATGCTCTGATACCATAACTGTAACAACCCAAATTCGTACCAAGGATTTAGATGCATAACCTGTCTTAGAGATAATCAACAATAATATAATGAAACAGAGCGTAATTAATTTTCCACAAATAAACTTTTATCCAACATCAAGTTTCCTATAAAATCCATAAAAAAAATACAAAATCCTTCAATTATAAAATCTCCAAATACAATCTCAAATAGTTCCACAAATGTCAAACTCATTGTCCTGAAGAAATTGTACTAAAACGATTCACCAACAAACATAGCTCCAAACGAAGTCATCAATTTAAGGCTCCACTGATCTACCACCAAAAGACACTCCATATCTCTAATCTGAAAGGGTGGAAAAAGGGGGTGAGCTAAAGGCTCAATAAGAGACTACATAACATGAGGATGTCTTCCAAAACAAAACATTAGTATCATTGACAAAATATAGTCTTCACGATACATTTACAAATAGTTTAAATAGTAATATAATATATTCTATAAAACTATTAAAATAAAATATTTCACTATAACGCTGTAATCATTAATAAAATAAGAACCACGTTAATATGCCAATATGCACCAAATAGGTGGAAACAATTTATTATGAAAAATAAGCAATTTTCCACTTACACAGATCAGTAGCAATAAAACAGTGGTTCAATATGAAAAATATTAGTCAAACACAGACAAAAGCTGCTAAACACTCGGTGGGTGATTCCCATGGGAAACAATACACTAACCTCAAAGAGGCAACACTAGCTCCAAAGAGCAACAGTAACACTGCACCACACCACACTAACACTACTTCGGTCGAAGACCAACACTTAATCCTGTGTTGGCAAAGGTTGCAGACTGCCTAGTTGACCGTTTGAAAACATTCATGACATATACAGTTTTCATAATAATATACAATAAATAATAAAATTCGAGTATGTATAAAGCATTAACAATGGTGTAAGTTTTTGAAACTTCACTATTGCAATTATATATATATTTTTACCACCATATATATATACACATTTATATATATATTTATAACATATATATATATATATATATATACGTCCTGAGAGACGTCATGTGCTGAAGTCTACTTACCTCTAGTGGCTAAACCAAGCTTCACTTCAAATGCTCGAAACGACGTCAACTAGAACCTAAATAATAATCAAACAACTCAATAAGGGTAGGTTTTTAATAACCACAACGTCCTCTTGATAAAAATTCCTCATCCACTAAGAAGATTTGGCAGATTAAAATTTAATATATATGAGAACACGTAACCATCTGATCAAGGGCATCTAATGTATATATATAAGAACACTTGACCATCTGGTGTACCTATAAACCTATATATCTATATACTTATATATGAACCTATATATTACAATTCTCCTTTACGACCAAACAACGTGAATGTGAAAGTCAAATAGAAACACAATTCGGCAATCAATACAATTGATATTCTATAAGGAAGAGATGTACCCCACGTACATATAAGGATTTGATTCAAAATTTTTGAATAAAATAGTGCTTGACCCATTAAACTTCCATGATACATCCACTCCTATGCAACTATCATTATAACTCTAGGAATTTGAACTAGCAAAGAGACAAAAGTCTCCCTTAAATACAAAATGTCCAGCGGAAAAATTAGGCTTGCGAATTGATGTTTACCTCAAATACAATTAGAATTGCTGGCTGCCTCCAGAAGTGCGCGGCCTCCAATCCTTTCAAATGAGAAACCCTAACTCTAATCTTAAAATTTATACGCTAATCACTGCTTCTATTATTTTTTTATTTTTTTTATTTTTTTTTTCACTCTTTGCCTTTCACGTAGGAAACCCTAACTTTCAGCTTTACACGTTAAAATTGTTCCCTACATTGGCTGGAATTTTAAATTAGAATAACCACAAAATAATTATTCACGTTACCCCTTATTATTATTACTATTATTATTATTATCATTATAGAAATCACAATATAAAATAATATCTCCTCCAAAACAAATTAAGCAATTTATCAATCCACTCTCTAGAAGCAATTAAATTAAGTTTTAAGTGAGACGGGTGTTACAATAGCTCCAAACGAAGTCATCAATCTAAGGCTCCACTGATCTACCACCAAAAGACACTCCATATCTCTAATCTGAAAGGGTGGAAAAAGGGGGTAAGCTAAAGGCTCAATAAGAGACTACATAACATGAGGATGTCTTCCAAAACAAAACATTAGTATCATTGACAAAATATAGTCTTCACGATACATTTACAAATAGTTTAAATAGTAATATAATATATTCTATAAAACTATTAAAATAAAATATTTCACTATAACGCTGTACTCATTAATAAAATAATAACCACGTTAATATGCCAATATGCACCAAATAGGTGGAAACAATTTATTATGAAAAATAAACAATTTTCCACTTACACAGATCAGTAGCAATAAAACAGTGGTTCAATATGAAAAATATTAGTCAAACACAGACAAAAGCTGCTAAACACTCGGTGGGTGATTCCCTTGGGAAACAATACACTAACCTCAAAGAGGCAACACTAGCTCCAAAGAGCAACAGTAACACTGCACCACACCACACTAACACTACTTCGGCCGAATACCAACACTTAACCCTGTGTTGGCAAAGGTTGCAGACTGCCTAGTTGACTGTTTGAAAACATTCATGACATATACAGTTTTCATAATAATATACAATAAATAATAAAATTCGAGTATGTATAAAGCATTAACAATGGTGTAAGTTTTTGAAACTTCACTATTGCAATTATATATATATTTTTACCACCATATATATACACACATTTATATATATATATATTTATAACATATATATATATATATATATATACGTCCTGAGAGACGTCATGTGCTGAAGTCTACTTACCTCTAGTGGCTAAACCAAGCTTCACTTCAAATGCTCGAAACGACGTCAACTAGAACCTAAATAATAATCAAACAACTCAATAAGGGCAGGTTTTTAATAACCACAACGTCCTCTTGATAAAAATTCCTCAGCCACTAAGAAGATTTGGCAGATTAAAATTTAATATATATGAGAACACGTAACCATCTGATCAAGGGCATCTAATGTATATATATAAGAACACCTGACCATCTGGTGTACCTATAAACCTATATATCTATATACTTATATATGAACCTATATATTACAATTCTCCTTTTCGACCAAACAACGTGAATGTGAAAGTCAAATAGAAACACAATTCGGCAATCAATACAATTGATATTCTATAAGGAAGAGATGTACTCCACGTACATATAAGGATTTGATTCAAAATTTTTGAATAAAATAGTGCATGACCCATTAAACTTCCATGATACATCCACTCCTATGCAACTATCATTATAACTCTAGGAATTTGAACTAGCAAAGAGACAAAAGTCTCCCTTAAACACAAACTGTCCAGCGGAAAAATTAGGCTTGCGAATTGATGTTTACCTCAAATACAATTAGAATTGCTGGCTGCCTCCAGAAGAGCGCGGCCTCCAATCCTTTCAAATGAGAAACCCTAACTCTAATCTTAATATTTATACGCTAATCACTGCTTCTATTATTTATTTTTATTTTTTTCTTTTCACTCTTTGCCTTTCACGTAGGAAACCCTAACTTTCAGCTTTACACGTTAAAATTGTTCCCTACATTGGCTGGATTTTTAAATTAAAATAACCACAAAATAATTATTCACGTTACCCCTTATTATTATTACTATTATTATTATTATCATTATAGAAATCACAATATAAAATAATATCTCCTCCAAAACAAATTAAGCAATTTATCAATCCACTCTCTAGAAGCAATTAAATTAAATTTTAAGTGAGACGGGTGTTACACTGACCTCTGTTCTTGATCAACACATTAACCTGACCCTCACAGCTCGTTAGAGATGAATCAGTGATTGTGGCATTTTCAAATTGAATGATGTTATTGTCGATCGGCCTTGAATTGTCCCCCCTAAAGGGCTTGCACTCTTCTAGGCTATGTCCCGTGCAACTAAAGTGGTGTTCACATATCTTGAACGAGCCAGACTTACCTGCAGGGGAATCGATTATACGTCTCGGCAAAATTAGGGCCACTAGGCGTTCTTTCAACAATATATGATATAATTGCAAAATCGGCATACGAAGGGGAGGAAACTTTTCCAGTGCCTCTTGGACTTGTCGGGCTGGTATCATTTGCCTCACAGGAGCGACATCATTTTGCTTGGATTGGCTTTGCCTTGGTTGGCTCATTCCTTGAGGAGTTCGAATTGTGGGAACCACGTGACTCTTTTGCCTTCAAGACCCTTCAGATCTCTTTTTAATATATGATCTTTCATTGGCATGTCCTATAGGTTCTAGGGCACCTATAACATTGACTTCACAGGTCAGGTCACTCGTTGAGGTGTCAATGCGAAGGTCAACCAGCCAATGCACAAGGTGAAGAAGTCTAACCTGTTGATTTTCCAAATTCTTAATCCTGGCATTCAACCCAGCAAGTGTAAGCTGCTCGTTAGAGGCCATACAACACTAAACTTCTTCTAATTTTCCCCACCGAATAATTCCTGGTCAATTAGGCTCTGGATCTCCTTGTTGAACTCGTCATAATCTTCTAGTGAGTGTCCCCGTACTCCTGAATGGTATTTACAAGTCTCACCCATACTTCCTTGCTCTTTCAATTCCTTTAGGCGTATGTATCCTAGATCCACCAGAGCCACAAAAAGGCTATCCAGGTACCTATGTAGATTTTCTGGATCAGGACAATCATTCTCTTCTCACATTATTGCATTCACTTCCTCACCCTGAGCATCAAAGGTCGTAGTAGTGGCAACTTTAGACTGCGTAGCACCCTTGAATATTAAGGCACCGCTATCAATCAGGCTTCGGATCTTATGCTTTAATAGGCGACATTCTTCTGTCGAATGCCCTGGAGCATCATAGTGAAACTTACAAGTCTTTGAGGGGTTGTAACCTTCTAGAAGATTGGTAACCAGCTTAGGGACAACTGGAGCAATTAAGCCCGTATTTAAAAGAGAGGAGTATAGCTCGGTAACTGACATGGGGAAGTGGTGGGACTTCTTCGGCTTCTTCCCTAGATTCCCCATGAGATGTGAATTTCCTTTGGCCTTTCGGACAACTAACGACTTAGCCAATTGTACGCCCCTATCCTCAGCCACTATATGGACATCTCATTCTTCGACCTTGGTGTCACTTCCCTTGAGTTGTTATTCCATCAAGGAATAAAGGATAGTCGGGTCAACAATCTTTATGGTCTTAATACCCTCATCGGTACGCTTCCCGATAGGAATCAGGCTAGCAAAACGAGTGACTTGGGCATTGATCATCTTCTCATAGTAAGGAGGCTTAAAATTATCAATGAAACACTTAATCATCTCATCTTCCATCATAGGGGGTTGCACTTGTGCGGCTAGCTCACGCCACCTCTGGGCATACTCTCGGAAAGATTGCCCATTCTTCTTTCTGTCCTTATAAGAACTATGTGGTCAAGAGCTATCTCAGTGTTGAACTTGTAGTATTCTAGGAAAGAGTTTGCCATTTCCTTCCAACTAGAAGTATTTTCGAATCTAGCATTCCAAGTGGCCACAGGGCCGGTCAAACTATTAGGGAAAATCTAGCAAAGCAAAGGTTCATTATCCCCTTAAGGAGCCATTTTCCTACAAAACATGCACAAGTGCACACGAGGGTCTCCTATACCATCGTACTTGACGAACTCTAGTGCCTTGAACTTGGGAGGCATATTGACTTAAGGGAATTTTGTTAAACTGTTTAGATCAACACTTCAATGGACACTGAAGCCCTTTATGATACGCAGCTTCTTAACTAGAGTTTCCACTTGGCTCTTGACTTAGCCATACCAGATTCGGGGTCTTTGTCTTTGGAAGGATCTGTTTCCTGGTTATTGCCTTGGGGCGATACATTGTGGCCCTGATCCAGTACTGGCAGAGGCTGATATTCATTCTCAGTTTGGGGACCTCTTTGACTATGGCCAGAGGAGTTTATGATGGAAAAATACATGTTTGTATCGCATACAAAACATACGCAGCGGAAAATTAACGGATCTACTTTATTTCCAATTGATAACATGCACTATGTAAGTTTTAGAATATAGAATCAAGAGAGTGTACCTTGGTATGGTGAATTTCAAAACCGAAGATGAAAAGCACTTGGGAAAAATTTTAATCTTCACTCTAATTCCACTTGATGCCTAAGATGTGTGGTCTCTCAATCAGTTATATGTGTTTGTTCTAGGGAGAATAAGAAAGTGTCCAACACTCACATACAAACCATTTCATCCTAATAAAATGCTGTATGTTTCTCTCCATATAACTGATTATCTAATTGGGCTAGCCTTTTGGGCCTTCCCAATTGGGTTTCAGTGTGTGGCTTAGAGTGGGACCAAAAAGGAACAAATAAGACACTAGCTCCAATGGGCCTTAGGCTTTTCTGTCAACTTTTGACAAGTCCAAAGTTACCATTAATTATATTTAATACCACTATATAAATATAATTGCACTCTAGGCCTTATTAATAAATTATATCCCAAGACTTTATTATACATGCAACCCCTTCATAAAATAGTCGTAGTAATACAAAGTTATAAATATAGACTGCCACTTTGTAAATTACTACATCTTAATCCTTGAGTACCCAGTTTAATCATTTTAAAATTATTCATCATATATTTATGAAATTTAATTTCATAAATATATACTTTAGTCTTACTAAAGTGGTTAGACCTAACTCTTTGAATAATTGAACCCATTAAACTTATCTCAAGGGAATATTTTATATCTCAGTTAAGAAACTATGAATTCCATCTTGAGAATATATGTTCCATCAACACTAAATGTAGCTGTCCAACATACTGAGGTTTTGACCGATACTTTAGATCTCACTCCTGATTTATCAAAGTAACTTACACTTTATGATCAGGTCCATTATTCTCTCAAGATTAAGAGTTCATGTAAATATAAGTCGTTAGATTTATTATTCATTTGACAGTCGTTAGGAGAATAATAAATCTCACGGCGGTCCAGTTCAATATGTCTTCACTCTTAAAACATATCAACATATCAACTAGTAGTCTCCATTTCCATGATCAAGACAAATCATCTTAGTTAATATGTTATAGTCTTCGCAGATGAAATGCCCAATTTCATCACCGACTACGAACCAAAATTCTGAGTTTACAAAGAACTTGTGATCTATATCTTCTGTGATTAAATCAGATAAATCACATACTATGCATCTCATGGACTATATGATAATGTCCAAATATTCATGTTTCCATCCTTTTAGATAAGAATAAAGCATCTTTATTAATCACAATATTAAGTCATACATCATTTAATACATAATGTCATACATGGCATATTACAATAGGATTTAAGGGCGCTAATCCTAACAATTTAGTCTTCCTCCTACAACCAGTTGTTGCATCATACGCATCATTTCTGCCATCTGCTCTTTTAGAAGAGCAATTTCCTAAGCATTTTCCTCATGGGGAGAAGTACTACTAGTAGACATCACTCTTGTGCGAGACCTAGTTGTTGGGAAAATACATGTTTGTATCGCATACAAAATATATGCAGCGGAAAATTAACGAATCTACTTCATTCGCAATTGATAACATGCACTATGAAAGTTTCAGAATTTAAGGACAAGAAAGCGTACCTTGGTGCAGAGAAATTCAAAACCAAAAATCAGAAGTTCTTGGGAAGACTTTTAATCTTCACTCCAATTCCACTTAATGCCCAAGATGTGTGGTCTCTCAATCAGTTTCCAAGGAGAGAACAAGGGAGTGTCCAACACTCACATACAAACCATTTCATTCCTTGTGTAATCTTGATGAAAAACACTTATGAAAAGACTCCTGAAAGGACTTTTTTTTTAGAACATATGAAATTCTGTATGTTTCTCTCCTTATATATAACTAATTATCTAATTGGGCTAGCCTTTTGGGCCATTCCAATTGGGCTCAAGTTGTGTGGCTTGGAGTGGGACCAAAAGGGAACAAATAAGACTCTAGCTCCAATGGGCCTTGGGCTTTTCTATCAACTCTTGACAAGTCCAAAGTTACCATTAATTATATTCAATACCACTATATGAATATAATTGCACTCTAGGCCTTATTAATAAATTATATCCAAGACTTTATTATACATGCAACTCTTTCATTAAAATATTCGTAGTAATACAAAGTCATGAATATAGATTGCCTCTTTGAAGATTACTACATCTTAATCCTTGAGTACCTGGTTTAATCCTTTACGTTATTCATCATATATTTATGAAATCCAATTCCATAAATATATACTTTAGTAACTCCTTACTAAAGTGGTTGGGCCCAACTCTCTGAATAACCAAACCCATTAAACTTATCTCAAGGGAATATTTTATATCTCTGTTAAAAGATTATGAATTCCATCTTGAGAATATATGTTCCATCAACACTAAATGCGGCTGCCCAACATACTGAGGTTCTGACCGTAACTTATAGATCTCACTCCTGATATATCAAAGCAACCTACATCTCATGATCAGGTCCATTATTCTCTTAGGATTTAGAGTTGATATAAATAGAAGTCACGAGATTTATTATTCATTCGACAGTCGTTAGGAGAATAATAAATCTCACAGCGGTCCAGTTCAATATGTCTTAACTCTTAAAACATATTAAAATACCAACTAGAAATCTCCATTTCCATGATCAAGACAAATCATCTTAGATGATATGTTATAGTCTTCGCAGATGAAATACCCAATTTCATCACCGACTACGAACTAAAATTCTGAGTTTACAAAGAACTTATGATTTATATCTTCTGTGACTAAATCACATACGATGCATCTCATGGACTAAGATAATGTCCCATTAGTTCATTCATAAATAGTCTCATATAATTAAACAATTTAATCATTTATGACATGCCAATAAATTGGATTTTAGGACATAAACCCCAACACTAGTAACGATAGGATCACGGCGTGGCGATAGCTTATCCTGTTTCTTTTTAGCAATCTTTTGATCCTAAGAGATAGTGGGAAGTGAAAGAAACGGGGTGCGTTTGACAAAGTGGAAAGACAACACCAAAATCAAGTTACTTTATGCTCTTGCTATTTAACATGCACCTACCATTTTCAGAAAAATTTGGCTTTGCACCCTATATCGGGTATTTATCATGGTGAGTTTCTACTGTGATGCAAGATTAATGCACAAGATTGGCAAGTAACCGAAACTTTCATTACATGCTCGACAATGCAAGAAGGACTCATCCTTTGATTACATGCTTGTTCAAAATTTGCTTTTACAACATCGGCTTATGGCCTTTTACAATACAAGAAATGCAAATACGAGGAAAAGTTCGGCTTTTGATAATGTGGACTTCTCAAGGGAAGCTCTTGGACTCTTGGACCTCTTGGTAATTTGGACAACATGGATCTCTTGGACCTTTCAATTTCTTGGGGGAGCCCTTGGATTCTTGACATCTAAGACCATGGGCAACTTTGACATCTTGGTAATTCGAACCTCTTGGCAATCTGGACAACATGAATCTCTCAGCCTTTGGATCTCTTGGGGGAGCCCTTGGATTCTTGACAATCTTTTTTTTTTTTTTTTTTTTTTTTGGGATCTTCCTTATAAGATCTTTTGGACTTATGATATATTGGGATTCTTGATAGCTTTTCGGCAGCACCTCCTCCTAAACAGATTTTTGGTTACTTGCCACAAATTTTAATCTTTGCATAATTAGGTGACGGAACCAGATAGTGTATGCATAAGTGCCCTTGTAAGGTTGGAAACCCTTAGGGATAGTGTACGGTCTAGCATGTACATGCAACGGGGTTGCTTTTCCTAGGGGTTTGATCATGGATGTTGTGCAAAGAGGATAGAAGGAACCTAGAGTAGAACACAATTTCATTGGCGTAAGCAAAAAAAGTGCACCTGTTACAAGACATGTTCCCCTGACCTCTAGCATTATAAGGGTATAATTTCCTAGGCTGGGATGTTCACTCTTTAGGTTTCACCTAGTCCTAATGGGCTCTGAGCTTGATTTAGTCTTTACGAGTTTGACATAACTAGGCCAACTATATGCAAAGGCTTAACTGGTAGGTGGTTCCTGTCCTAGGGTACTCAATCACCATACCCCTCCCTTCATGGAACTTATAGGGTAGGAAGGATTGAGGGGGCCTTTTTAGCAACTCCTGTCAACCCATGGACACAGAAATGCCTATAACATTAGCCCCAAATCTAATTATAGGTAACACTACCAATGTATGTGTCTGGGCATCTACAAATGGGTTGATGAAATCCCCAAAGAGACGTGACTACGCCAGCAGTGCGGAGCTCGGGTCCGGCTCAAAAAGGGTGTATATGTCATGTAATCCTTAATGAAAGGGAAAGACTTTTTCAAAGCACAGCAGATATATATATATATATATATATATATATGGAAAGCGGATAAAGGTGTAGGGGAAATCAAATTTTGCTACCCTATGTTGGCATGTGAGGAAAGCTGTAAAGCATGCGAGGAAAGTGGTAAAGCATGTGAGGAAAGTGGTAAAGCCGCATGTGAAAATACCTCAAAGCCTCCCTTTTGGAAAAGTTTTTTTGGAAAAAGATTTTTGCTCTTTTGAAAATGGTCTACTAAGATGTAGTAAAAGCCTTTTTCAAAAGGAAAGCCTGTGAGGCCAATGCCAACTTCTGTGTTTTTGAAAGCCTATGTCCAAAGATTATGGTTTTATCATAAGCTCTAAAGGCTAAACTCTCATCGATCCCCAGTGGAGTCGCCAGTCTGTTGACGCCCAGCCTCTGTTGAGTAATATACATGTTTGTATCGCATACAAAACATACGCAGCGGAAAATAAACGGATCTACTTCATTCGTAATTAATAACATGCACTATGTAGGTTTCAGAATATAAGAACAAGAGAGTGTACCCTGATGCGGTGAAATTCAAAACCTGAATGAAGAAGAACTCGGGAATACTTTCAATCTTCACTCCAATTCCACTTGATGCCCAAGATGTGTGGTCTCTCAATCAGTTCTATGTTTTCTAGAGAGAATATGAAAGAGTGTTTCTCTTCCTTATTTCATTACCATAATTATGATAAAACATACAAACCATTTTATTCTATATAAAATTCTGTATGTTTCTCTCCACATAACTGATTATCTAATTGGGCTAGCCTTTTGGGCCTTTCCAATTGGGCTTTAGTGTGTGGCTTGGAGTGGGACCAAAAGGGAACAAATAAGACACTAGCTCCAATGGGCCTTGAGCTTTTCTGTCAACTCTTGACAAGTCCAAAGTTACCATTAATTATATTTAATACCACTATATAAATATAATTGCACTCTAGGCCTCATTAATAAATTATATCCCAAGACTTTATTATACATGCAACCCCTTCATAAAATATTCGTAGTAATATAAAGTCATGAATATGAACTGCCACTTTATAAATTACTACATCTTAATCCTTGAGTACCCGGTTTAATCCTTTTGTGTTATTCACCATATATTTATGAAATCCAATTTCATAAATATATACTTTAGTCTTACTAAAGTGGTTAGGCTTAACTCTCTGAATAATTGTACCCATTAAACTTATCTCAAGGGAATATTTTATATTTCCGTTAAGAGACTATGAATTCCATCTTGAGAATATATGTTCCATCAACACTAAATGTGGCTGCCCAACATACTAAGGTTTTGACCGTTACTTTAGATCTCACTCCTGATATATCAAAGCAACCTACATTTCATGATCAGGTCCATTATTCTCTCAGGATTAAGAATTCATGTGAATACAAGTCGTGAGATTTATTATTCAATTGACAGTCGTTAGGAAAATAATAAATCTCACAGCGGTCCAGTTCAATATGTCTTAACTCTTAAAACATATCAACATATTAACTAGAAGTCACTACTTCCATGATCAAGACAAATCATCGTAGTTAATATGTTGTAGTCTTCGCAGATGAAATGCCCAATTTCATCACCGACTACGAACCAAATTCTGAGTTTACAAAGAACCTGTGATCTATATCTTCTGTGACTTTTCACATAAATCACATACTATGCATCTCATGGACTATTTGATAATGTCCGAATATTCATGTTACCATTATTTTAGATAAGAATAAAACAACTTTATTAAACACAATATTAAGTCATACATCATTTCTCACATAATGTCATACATAATATCATACATAGCATCATACAATAGGATTTAAGGGCACATATCCTAACAATCTCCCACTTGCCCTAAAGACTATTGTGCACTAATCTAACTCCCATTCCCTCCAAATGTGACTCGAAGATCTTTTGAGGCAAGGCTTTGGTAAAGGGATCTGCTAGATTATTTACACTTTCAATCTTTGCAACTACCACATCTCCACGAGCAACAATGTCTCGAATGATATGGTACTTCCTTTCAATGTGCTTTCCTTTCTTGTGATTCCTTGGATCTTTGGATTGTGCAACCGCTCCACTATTGTCACAAAACAATGTGATAGGAACTTGCTTCATTCTCACTACACCAAGATCAGAAAGGAATTTCTTGAGCCAAACAGCTTCCTTTGCCGCCTCACAAGCAGCAACATATTCAGCTTCCATGGTGGAGTCCGCAATACAAGATTGCTTAACACTCCTCCAACTTATGGCTCCACCTCCCAAGGTGAAAACACATCCTGATGTGGACTTTCTGAAATCTAGATCTGATTGAAAATCTGAATCTGTATAGCCAACGGGAATCAAATCCTCACAACGGTAAACAAGCATATAATCTCTTGTTCTCCGTAGATACTTGAGAATATGCTTTACAACTTGCCAATGTTGTGGTCCTGGATTTGATTGATATCGGCTGACCATGCCAACTGAAAAACAGATATCTGGTCTAGTACAAAGCATGGCATACATGAGACTTCCTACTGCAGAAGCATAAGGAACTTGTCTCATCATATCTACTTCCTCTTGAGTCTTAGGCCTTTGGTCATCAGACAGAGGAACTCCATGTCTGAAAGGAAGTAATCCTTTCTTGGAGTTTTGCATGCTAAACCGTTCTAGAACCTTATCTATATATCCAGCTTGTGATAAGCCTAACATCTTATTCTTACGATCTCGCCAAAGCTTGATCCCTAGAATAAAGTTAGCCTCACCCAAGTCCTTCATATCAAATTGGCTTGACAACCAAACCTTTACTGATGACATTACACCTACATCATTTCCAATGAGTAGAATATCATCAACATAAAGCACTAGGAACATTACTACTTTGTCTTGATGTCGTTTGTATACACATGGTTCATCAAGATTTTGTTCAAAACCAAATGATTTGATTGCTTGATCAAATCTGATGTTCCATGACCTAGATGCTTGCTTAAGTCCATAAATGGACCTATTCAATTTGCATACCATATGCTCTTGGTTCTTTGCTATGAAACCTTCTAGTTGCTTCATATAGATTTCCTCTTCAAGATTGCCATTAAGAAATGCAGTCTTGACATCTATTTGCCAAATCTCATAATCATAATGAGCAGCAATGGATAAGAGAATTCTGATAGATTTAAGCATTGCTACTGGTGAAAAGGTTTCCTCATAATCAATACCTTCTTTTTAAGTATACCATTTTGCCACTAGCCTTGCTTTAAAGGTTTCAACCTTTCCATCTATCCCTCTCTTCCTCTTGTAAACCCATTTGCAACCAACAGGTTTAATGTCGTTAGGCGCCTTTACAAGATCCCAAACTTGATTGGAATACATGGAATCTAATTCTGATTTCATAGCTTGAATCCAATGATGTGCATCTATGTCATTCATTGCTTCTTCATAAGTGTAAAGATCAATTTCGGCCTCCTCTGAGATAGCCTCATAAGTCTCTCCAAGACCTATGAATCCTATAGGTGGCCTAACATTCATCCCACTACGACGAGGCAACTGAGTACTAGACATCTCATGAGTAGTATCTTGTGGTGTATCCAATACAGCTACATCATCCCTAGTTTCAACCATTGGTTGTTCAATTACAGGTTCATTCATTTCAGCCAAGACAAGTCTACTTCTAGGAGTGAAATCATTCATATAGTCATTTTCCAAGAATTTGGCATTTGTACTAACAAACACTTTATTATCTTTATGACTATAGAATAAACCTCCAGCAGTTCCTTTTGGATACCCTACAAAGAATACCACTTCTGTTTTAGACTGTAACTTGTCAGACTTTCCTTTTAACACATATACTGGACAACCCCAAATATGGAGATGTCTCATACTAGGCTTACGCCCATTCCACAACTCTACAGGTGTTTTAGGAACAGACTTCGAAGGTACTAAATTCAGAAGATACATTGCAGTATTTAAGGCATATCCCCAAAAAGAAGTTGGTAGAGTCGAATAACTCATCATGGACCTAACCATATCTAAAAGAGTCATATTCCTTCTTTCCGCTACACCATTTTGTTGTGGAGTTCCAGGTGCAGTCAATTGGGATACGATCCCATTTTGATTTAAGTAATCCTTGAAATCCCCAAAAAGGTATTCGCCACCACGATCAGATCGAATGGCCTTTATGCGTTTATCCAATTGATTCTCAACTTCAGCCCTAAACTCTTTGAACTTTTCAAAGGCTTCGGACTTCCGTTTCATTAGGTACACATAACCAAATCTAGAGTAATCATCAGTGAATGTAATGAAATACTCATAGCCACCTCTTGCTTGGGTTGACATAGGACCACAAACATCCGTATGAACTAATTCTAGCAACTCTTGGGCTCTTTTACCTTTTGCATTAAAAGGTCGTTTGGTCATTTTGCCTTCCAAACAAGATTCACAAACTGGAAATTCATCAAAGTCCAATGGCTCTAAGAGACCATCTTTGATCAGTCTTTGAATTCTGTTTGGATTAATATGACCCAAACGCAAGTGCCAAAGATATGCATCATTAGTAGAAGGAAACTTTCTCTTTAATGATTTTACATGAGAGTTATTATCTAATTCAGAATTATATAATTCATGCTTATCAGGAGTTAAAATATAAAAACCATCCACAATATTGCCAGAACAGATAAATGTTTTACCCTTCTTTATTACAACATTGTCTTTAAGGATAACACAATATCCACTCTTACCTAAATAAGTTGCAGAAATTAAATTCCTACGAACATTAGGTACATACAGACAGTCTTGCAATATTAAAACTCTAGTATCAAAGCATAAATTAAAAACTCCAATAGCTACAATTGGAATCCTACTCCCATCAGCCAAGGTCAGAAACAACTCTCCTTCTTTAAGTCTTTTGGTCTCCTGGAACCCCTGCAAAGAATTGCAGATATGATTAGTACAACCTGAATCCACACACCAGGAATCCGTGGGATTTTGTACCAAACATATTTCAAGAAGGAATGAACTTTTCATACCCTTATTGACAGCCTTGAACTTTGGACAATTTCTCTTCCAATGTCCTTTCTCACCACAATGGAAACATTTTCCTTTCAGCTTCTTTCCTTTGTCGGCAACCCCTAAGACAATTTGTTTACCCTCCTGTTTAGTGAAGTCCTTCTTCTTCTTCTTCTTCTTTCCCTTGCCTTTCGACTTAGGTTGAGAAGTAGAAGCTCCATCCACATTGGCTTCAACATTAGAAGTACCAAGGATGCCTTTCGCCGCTACCAACTCATTCATTAATTCAGACAAAGTATAAATCTTTTTGTTCATGTTATAATTAAGTCTGAATTCCTTGAATGATTCCGGTAGTGACTGGAGTATCATATCCACTTGGGATTCTCCATCAATGTCGGCACCCAAAACTTCTAAAGTATTCAGATTAGAGATCATTGTAAGACAATGCTCTCTCACAGAACTACCTTCAGCCATTTTGGTATTATAAATTTGCCTCATGGTTTCTTGCCTTGCAGAACGGCCTTGCTCACCAAACATCTCTTTCAGACTTTGCATAATGTCCGAAGCTAGTTCTACATCCTGCATTTGATGCTGTAGAACATTTGAGATGGACGCTAGGATGTAGCACTTGGCCATTTCATTAGATTTCTGCCAACGATCATATCGTTGTTTTTCCTCGGGAGGAGCATCTAATGAAGGAAAGCTAGGACATGGTTGAGTAAGCACATATTTGTGCTCTTCAACTGTGAGAACTATGTCCAAGTTTCTTTTCCAGTCAACATAATTGGTTCCAGTCAGTTTGTTTTGATTAAGAATGCTAACAAGTGGGCTAAATGATGCCATGTTCAAATCTGAAATAATAAACATGAATATAATAAGTAAACTGGACATTATCAATTTAGCATATAAACATATAGTATGGAACCTTAATAAAACCATAATATAATATATGCAACGACAACCCAATCCCATACTCAATGTCCCTCAGCATAGAGTGAACATTAAATACTATGATTGATTGAGAACTATTCTCATTATAGTGCTATCATGATAACTCTTATCAAACACTTAATAATATGCCGTTATACATTTGGTCTCTAAATGATTATAGTAAGAACTCAGCATAGAGGATACTATAATATTTAGTCTAGTGTATAAAATTGTCTAGAATCATGTGTAGCCACATTTCATCCCCTTAACAAGCTTATCATGTAGTACCATGATACAAAACACCCTCCGCATGGAATGCAAATCTCGAAGCTAAGACAAGGTGTTTGATCAAACCACTATAAACCAAGAAATTCAATCTTGTAGGACCATGAAATACATATTCTCCGCATGGAATGCAAAGCTCGAAACTAAGACAAAATATATATTTCATACTACTATGAACCAACAATGAAGGCCGTGAGATCCAACCCTTGTATCTCTCTCCCACTAGATATTTTAAATTAAAGGTTTTTATATTTAAACATGCATAAACTAATTATACTTAGAATAAATTTCAGATTTTCTTTCTTTCGATCGATCGAATGTGCCCCTCGATCGATCGAAAAAATTAAACAATTCGAACTAAACCTTCTGTCTGATTCGATTGATACTCGATCACCTCTCGATCGATCGAAAAGAAAATTCGATCGATCGACTAGCAATCGAATATTAATCAATTCAAAAGGATTAGTCTCTGTTTTACTCGATTGATCGAAAATAAATTTCGATCGATCGAAAATCGTAAAACTCGAATTTCCAGAAATTCTTCTAAGGCAGTTTTCAACCGTTTTGCATGAACAAACAACCATCATACGAAAATGATAGACAGAAATTGATATCAAAACTGAAATATATTGATGCTATAGCCTTAAAGATCAATTTAACATTCTTAAATTCATATTTAAACAACATCATAACATCAATATCAGTTTTTATCAAATCATAGTTTCAACAACCATGCAGAAATCTATCAACTTGAAACTATAATCTCTAATTCCAAAACGAACAAAACATGTTATACAGATTCGAAATGAAAACCGCTCTGATACCAATGTTGAGTAATATACATGTTTGTATCGCATACAAAACATACGCAGTGGAAAATAAACGGATCTACTTCATTCGCAATTGATAACATGCACTATGTAGGTTTCAGAATATAAGAACAAGAGAGTGTACCTTGATGCGGTGAAATTCAAAACCGAATGAAGAAGAACTCGGGAATACTTTCAATCTTCACTCCAATTCCACTTGATGCCTAAGATGTGTGGTCTCTCAATCAGTTCTATGTTTTCTAGAGAGAATATGAAAGAGTGTTTCTCTTCCTTATTTCATTACCATAATTACGATAAAACATACAAACCATTTTATTCTATATAAAATTCTGTATGTTTCTCTCCACATAACTGATTATCTAATTGGGCTAGCCTTTTGGGCCTTCCCAATTGGGCTTTAGTGTGTGGCTTGGAGTGGGACCAAAAGGGAACAAATAAGACACTAGCTCCAATGGGCCTTGGGCTTTTCTGTCAACTCTTGACAAGTCCAAAGTTACCATTAATTATATTTAATACCACTATATAAATATAATTGCACTCTAGGCCTCATTAATAAATTATATCCCAAGACTTTATTATACATGCAACCCCTTCATAAAATATTTGTAGTAATACAAAGTCATGAATATAGACTGCCACTTTGTAAATTACTACATCTTAATCCTTGAGTACCCGGTTTAATCCTTTTGTGTTATTCACCATATATTTATGAAATCCAATTTCATAAATATATACTTTAGTCTTACTAAAGTGGTTAGGCCTAACTTTCTGAATAACTGTACCCATTAAACTTATCTCAAGGGAATATTTTATATCTCCGTTAAGAGACTATGAATTCCATCTTAAGAATATATGTTCCATCAACACTAAATGTGGCTGCCCAACATACTGAGGTTTTGACCGTTACTTTAGATCTCACTCCTGATATATCAAAGCAACCTACATTTCATGATCAGGTCCATTATTCTCTCAGGATTAAAAGTTCATGTGAATACAAGTCGTGAGATTTATTATTCAATTGACAGTCGTTAGGAAAATAATAAATCTCACAGCGGTCCAGTTCAATATGTCTTAACTCTTAAAACATATCAACATATTAACTAGAAGTCACTACTTCCATGATCAAGACAAATCATCGTAGTTAATATGTTATAGTCTTCGCAGATGAAATGCCCAATTTCATCACCGACTACGAACCAAATTCTGAGTTTACAAAGAACCTGTGATCTATATCTTCTGTGACTTTTCACATAAATCACATACTATGCATCTCATGGACTATTTGATAATGTCCGAATATTCATGTTACCATTATTTTAGATAAGAATAAAACAACTTTATTAAACACAATATTAAGTCATACATCATTTCTCACATAATGTCATACATAATATCATACATAGCATCATACAATAGGATTTAAGGGCACATATCCTAACAGCCTCAACTAGCTAAGCGAAAAGACCACCGCCGTCGTGCCTTCATTCGACCACCTGCCATCGTGACAACTCCCACGCTTGTGGGGCCTTATTGGATGGCCCCTCTTGATGGTATGTGGTGCGTGTGTTTCATGTAGAGCTTCGGGTGCTCTCTCTCTCTCAGGGAGGAAGGTAGGTCTACCTTTAGCGTTATGGCAGGAATCTGGGCCAAATTTTAGGTGATTACCAAAGGTGAGTGGAATTGCCACCAATCATTGGGTTTTTCTAAGGTGTGATTGGTCACTTGTTTCTAGTTGATTTTATTACCATTCCTAGGTTAAGAAAAAGGGGCGTTTTTCCTAATCTAATGTGGATGACAAGAAAATCTTGATTCTTAGGTCTGAAAGTTTGGTTACGTGTGGAGAAGGTGTTAGGCACCCCACAACGCCTGTCCAAGCAAGGCCGGAGCTAGGATTTTTTGTTTAAGGGGGCCAAATTTTGGTACTAACATAGGAGTCACAAGTCAAGATTCACATACATGCACACATGCACATAAATAAACAATTATATTTTGATACTAGAGTTGGTCATAGTTTATAAAATATATTCTGTATATAAAATTAACAACTTTCGCATATGTATTTTTGCAAGATAATTTTTAAGAGAACTTATCATCTTTTAAGCTCTAATGAGAATACAAAAGCTGTCTAGTTTGATATTAAAAATGTAAAAAAACTAATTTGTGAAATCAAAAATTACCTTGTTTCTGTACTTACTAGATCGATTAACAAATTCTATTGATTTTTATGAGCATCATGGGACTAACTCAAACATTTGGGGGGGGGGGGGGGGGGGAATATTCTATTCTTGTAGCTAAATATTTAAAGTTTTTAGTACATACACATAATATAAATTTTTTTTTAATTTTGGGGGGGCCATGGCCTTCCTAAGCATTGCTTTAGCTCCGCCCTTGTGTCCAAGGACAGTCCTTTGTTTTGATAAAACCATAATTTTCGGAGATTGGCAGAAAAAACATGATTTCGGCATTGGCTTTTGAGGCTTTGCATGCATAGGGGCTTTGAGGTTTTGGCTTCTGAATGGGTGTGGTCCCAATCTATGCTTTCCTAAGGCATTCGGCAAGGTAACAAATTTCCACAACAAAAATCCAACGACATGTCACCTTGCTTTCATAGCGGAAATAAGGAATCGCTTGCCTTAGGTGACACGGACTGTGACCATCACACCGGAAAAGGGGGGGAGCAAGTATATATATACATACATTATGCACAATGCTAGCACATAGAGCTAGAAAGTAAATGCCTAAATCCCTAGAGCATGACCCAACTTATAGGTGCAAGAAAGCAAACAGGGGAAGTCATACTCTAGAGGGGTTTAAAAGAGTACATAACCAAATGAGAAAAACAGGACTCCTAAACCTACTGGATAGCGCTGCTTAGCTCATATCAACATGCTTGCGTCCGCACCCTTTTTGCTTGCGCTTGGGAAAACGTGCCCTAGCTTTATGTGTCCTCGCTCCATGTGCGTACATGCAAAGGCAAAGACGAGAAACCAGAAAACAAGCAATGGAAGGAAGAATTGCAGAGTGCATATAAAGAGGCATAAAGCAGACAAACGTAATAGACATGGCAAGCATAGAAACAAGGATGCGAGCAAATAAGCGAATAGGCAAACAAGCAAGATAGGGAACAAACAAGCAAGAAAGTAAATAAAAGGTGGTGTCTACGAGGGACAAATGTAGGTTTGGATCAGATGTCTAAGGCTTCATTGTATTGAAGTACAGACGACACACCAGCAAACAAGACTCATGCATGGACATTTAAGCACTCGTGTAAAGAAGCACATAAAGCCAATGGGTGGCACAAGCAAGCATGGTAAGCAAATCATCGCACGGAGCGGAAAAAGGGAAGGGTACGCATAAAGCGACCCAGCATCTGGAGACGCATCCCAAATGGTTACATCCAACCAAGGTCTCATGGGCATCGAATGTAGCCATACAACCATAAACCCGCTAAGGGCGTCAAACGTGGCAAAGCCTAGAACGAGGGAGGCTAACACAAGCATAAAACATAGAAGTAAGCAAGCGAAGACATGCAAAAATGGTGATCCAAACCCTTTGATATGGGCCAAGGTGTATGGACGATGACAAAGACCATAGGGTCTAGATCGGATCTTAACCATTAGGCCGAAACACAAGAAAGAAAGATAAAGCGACAAAGGGCTACAATAGCACATGTCATGAGGAACATAGCCTAGATCTTAGCACACAAACATGGCATGGAGCAAGCACATGGAAGATGGCATAAAGCATATGGAACATATAAGGAAACAAGCATGTAAAAACATAGATCCAAGCACACAAGCATGTGAAAACATAGATCTAAGCACACAAGCATGTGAAAACATAGATCTAGCCACACAAGCATGTGAAAACATAGATCTAGGCATAGGTATGGCAACACGCGTATGAACATGTAAAAGCTTAGCACATAGACATGGAAGAACATGAATCCAAGCATATAAGCATGTACGGATGCGAATCTAAGCATAAACATGGCAAAAAGTACACGAACACATAGATACGAGCAAAGCATAACCATAGACATGATATCAAGCATGTGGGCACTTAACCCTAACATCAACATAGAGCAAAAATTGGAACAAGGCATAGGAAAACACGGCACAAAACATGAAACATGTAGGAAAGACAAATAGACATGTAAAAAGCATATAAACATGTGGATCTAGCCAAACAACACATGAGAGAAAAAAAATAGATCTAAGCATAGAAAGCATGGCATAAAGCATAAAGCATGTAGATCTAGACAAATAGATATGTAAACAAGCATATAAACATGTGGATCCAGCCAAACAACACATGGGAAAGATAGATCTAGGCACAAACACATGGTATGAGACATGGAAGCATGTGGAAATACCTGGGAAAGAGAAGATCTAAGCATAGAAAGCATGGCATAAAGCATGAAAACTTGTAGATCTAAACATATAAGCATGTAAGGATGTAGATCTAAGCATAAAACATGGCATAAGGCATAAAAGCCAAGGAGATTTAAGCTAGAAGCACAAATAAAGCAAGAAACATGCTAAAGAAAGCAAATCATGTTATTCAAGCAAAAAGAAGGGATAAAAAGCTTAATGAAGCTTTAAAGAAAAAGGGGTATGGATAGTAGCCAAAAAGCTACATTCATACCCCATAAACTTCAAATCCAAGGTATGGAACCAAAGAGAGGAAGATGGAGGGTATGAACACTAACTTGTATTTTTGGAGAAGAGGGAAGAATCAAGAAGTTTTGATGTGTTTTTGTGTTTTATGGGAGAGAAATATGGTGTGAGAGAGAGAGAGAGAGAGAGAGAGAGAGAGAGAGAGAGAGAGAGAGAGAGAGAATGCCCAAAAACACCCAAAACAGCTCCCAAAAACCCAATTTTTTTAGTTCTGGTCCAATTTGGGTGCTAGGGGCTACTATAGCCCTTGGCACGCTTCCCGAGGCCTAGTGCACCTTGTAGGGCCCCCGGGTTGGGTCGGTTCGGAGGCCCTTCAAGGGCTGCCGCTGATGTCATCGTGACATTAGCAAATTCATCTTGTAGCGCTTTTTCAAGTTTGACTTCGGATGCGCATTTGGAGGTCTTTCCAGAGTCGGATTGAGGCAATATTTGTGCCCCTAGAAAGCTCTGGGTGTCTAGTTTTCATAAAACTAAAGAAATTAGAAATCCAATGGTTGGATCAAAAGTTATGACCTTCGGAAGCATGCTACTGCGTTTTTCACAATTTTCTCAATATCTCAACCGTTTTAACTCCAATTTCAACCCATGAATAGTTGTTGGAATTAGAATTTGATTATCTTCGCAATGACATTAGTTTCAACTCGTTCTGATGGCCATATCAAAATTAGAGTTTTTGGGGCCCATCGAGAGTCAACTATGGGTCAAACTTGGTGAAACTTGGTCAAAGTTGCCAAAAATCTCCGAGGAGCTCAGGTTTGATATAAAACCTTGAAAAATGTTGTTTTATGAGGAGTTTGTCCTTGTTTGACCTTTGGTCAACCCAGGGTTGACTAGGGGCACTTTGGTCATTTTGGCCGAAAAAGATACTTTGGGTGCTTCGAAGTCTAAACAGGTTGTGCCACGTCATTTTGGATGTCCTCGAAGCCCTATGGAAGGAAAATTATATTTTTGGATTTTTCGGGGTCTGGCACGCAAATCGAGGGCAGAAAAAATATGGTACCAACAGCTAGGAAAGCAAGTATGGAGATTGATTCATGACACGGATTCCCTTTTTTATAAAGTTTTTAAGGCCAAGTACTTTCCAAATGGCAGTGTGTTTGAAGCGAAGTCGGCCATGTGTGTTTTTTATAAAAGACATTATGTCTTATTTAAACTCTTTCCAGAGTTGTTCTTTCTCTCATGTTGGTAGGCAAGGCAATGCAGTTGTGCATGCCTTAGCCCAGAGAGCTAGATTATCTTTTCCTTTAGAGGTTTGGATGAAGTCTGTTCCTCCAGACATTTCTTCTTCTGTACTGTCTGACCTTTGAGTTTAGTTTTAATAAAGATGGCTTAGTTTTCTTTTCAAAAAAAAAAAATATCAAACACGTGGAAATATAGAATTGCAAATATTTGGATTACCTTTAGCATTGAAATAGAGAGCAAACCATTTTCTTGGCAGCATTTCATTGTAAAAGAGACCAAAAAAAAAAAAAAAACACTCACACACACACATAACACTGCAATATATAAAATATACTTGACATACCATATGGTTTGAAGGAACGAAACGATATCCGCATTTAAGAATATAGGCTTGTAGTTTTGAAAGGAGCTTTATACTTGCAAGAGTTAAATCCAAAACCATTCCCTTATTGGTTAAGAGAAATAGATGACGTTTAACAGTTTATATATCTTCTATTCAATTTATCTCTCTAATTTTATAAGGGCAGTGGCAACTAAATATTATGAACTGGTTGGATTCAATGAGAAGAGTAAGAGGCAATAAAGGAGTAGATGGAGAGTTTGAGGCATTAAAGAGCTTACATGGGAAGTTTAAAATTGTGGAGATAGAAAGTCATAGGTATTATGGAAGTTAAAGTGAAAACTATAAAAGCATTATGGTAGTTGAAGTGAAAACTGCAAAAATGTTAAAAGACTAATAGAAAAAGAAAGGAAATAAAATACAATTTTTTATTAATGAAAATAAAATAATGACATGGCTACTGATGTGGCTCAACTAGAGTGCAGTAACAATAATGCTACGCTTCAGCTTTTAGATAGATATAGATTTGTTGGTGATATTTCCGCTTTATGGAACAAGACTGCTTTTGAAGCAATTTGTATCTATGTTAATGGTATATATACTAAGAATTTTAATACTAATGGCATGTAAGATTTATATAAAATCATTACTCTAACTTTTGTTGAGGGCTACAAAAGTAGGAAATGAAAATTCTGCAATTTTTCTTTTAATTGCAAAGTTTTGCAAGGCAGGAAGGTTATGATAGGGAAACTTTAGTTGTAGAGCAAAAAGAAGAATGAAACAATCCAAGAGAGACTCTTTGAGATACATTTTATAGTCTACAACAATATTCTTTCATGTCATATATTTTTGCTTTTTGTTACTGTTACTTTTAAATGTCTCCAAAATGTGGTCAATGCTTATACTAGTCCTCACTTGGTCAAGAAGTTGCCCACAGATATCTTGCAAAGTTTCATAAACATCCTTGCTCTTTTTGCAGGCCAGCGCGCTTACTATCACAGATGGTTGAGATTGGACTAAGAAACCACTGCATTGGGAGTGGTAGTCTCTGGTGAGCCCACTCTACTACTAAAGAAGAACAATCTTGACTATTCTTATTTGATCTGTCTACGTCCACATGTATGCTATCCAGACCAACACTACCCTTTTTAAATAGTTTATTTCCAAAACTGTTGTGGCCCACATCTTTTAACTTTTTCTTTTTAGACAAGCATCTGTTCCTGACGTTAGAAGTCAACGTTTCACTGAAAACCAGGTAGTCCTCTTCTTTATATTCCCACACAAATGGTTTAAATCTCTTATCAAGGTGGAGAAAACTTCAAGTACAGAGATCAATGAACTTTAGAACAGGGATATGGAATAAAACATTTATTGCCTTTTCCACGATAACCCTATACCTTGGGCCAGCAGTCAAACATATAAGCAAGGCAAAATTGATCCTTTGCATACTAAAGGTCATTTCTTCAACAGCTATTGTGTCTGTAGAAGACTCAAACTGAAAAGTTTCAAGCAAGTATATGAGAAACCCTACATCTATTTGTGTCAACAAAATAGCTACAGACCAAAATCATCCACTAGAGGCACCCCAGCCGACACCCATCCCTGGAGTAGGGCCTCCCCTGCCAAATATCTCAATGGACTAAACAAGATACCACTCTGAGGCAACTAACTTCATAAAAGTATTCAACAAACTTCTCAATTCAATCATAGAACCTTTAACTATCCCATCCTCAAGTGTTTCCCTTCTCTTGAGATGTTATATAAAATGTCTCAAAAATCTACACTGCACACTGTTTTGAATAACTTACTGCATTGTTTTTAAATAACTTTCTGTAAACCAATTTTCTGTTTCGTATGTCAAGTTCTATAAAAGGAACAATGCGGGTTTGTTTGTGTTGGTTGAAAAATTCTGATTTTTTAGAGATAGTGAGTGATTTTGTTTCATTCATCAACTGATTAGCACCAAACTATTTCTTAGAAACTTTGCCATAGCAATATATCAGTAAAAAATTTGTATTTTATTTCTCTCTTTATTTGTTTGCATTGATTTAAAATTTCTAGAATTTTTAGCATAAAATTTCTAGAACACGTAGGAATTTCAATCTCTATCTCTCGTCTTCTAATTTTTAGATTCTTCTTCTCGGCCTCAATATCACACCGTTCTTTTTCGATAATTGGGTGAGATTACCTGCAAATCTGAATTAGGTTTATAATTTTTCATATTCTTTTTCCTTTTAAAAAACAATTCGATGAATTCAGAGATGTTGATAAGGTGTGTTATGATGTTTGTAATGTTTGGGTGCATGCCGAGTGTGAGAATATTTCAAGAAAGCTTTTCAAGGTATGCTTAATATACTTGATTTATGGATTGTAATGTCAATTTCTGTTCCTGTCATACATGTGTTTACTCACTGACTTGTGTATGGTATGAAGGATCTGGAGAACGTAGATTACTATTGCCCATATTGTAAAGCAAAGTCTGATTATGAGTTATCAGCTTCAGAAAAATGCCAGCCAAATGTGAAGTATGTTTGCCCTATTTGTGTGTGTGTGTGTGTGTGTGTGTGTGTGTGTGTGTGTGTGTGTGTGTGCAATTCTCTTCCCTCCAGTTGATTTTTGGGCCAATTGTATATTTGACTTTATAGACTAAGGAGTTTATCATCGGGTTTTAAGCCTAATTTTGTGACAATTTTTGAAGCAGGTCTTTAGAAAATAGTGGACAAAATGTTCTACCTGAGAACGTAGCTGTGGTGTGCAATGGCATGGAAGGAACATATATTCCTAACCTTCATATGTAAGCCTTGAACTTATTTCTGAATATTACATGTATGTTGTCATATTTTTCTTTAATATTCTTGTAGGACCTTTATGCACTCCTTTCTCACCACCACATTCATTTTCTTCTTATGCACTCCTTACAGCAACTTTTTGTTTGTTTTGTTGAAGGATTCATTAAGATGCTTATTTATTATTTTATTTTCCCCCATCTTAGAGTTATGTGCAAGTGTGATTCATGTGGGTCAAAGAATTATACACCTAGAAGATCAAATTCTACTTGAATTGTTATTAGGAATTTTCAGTTTATGGGTTTTGTTACTTTTTTATATTTCAATTAGTTGGCACCCTCCATATCTATGTAAAAAGGTCAATTTTTTCTTTTAAATCTTTGTGTTTTTATCAATCTTTACACCAACCTGGACAATTACATTAAGACAACATATAGAAACCAATGATGTTTCATAGTTATCAAAAGGACAAGATCAAGGACTCAAGTTGAAGGTCGAGCAAGTTCGGATTGTAGCTGTTGACTCAGGCAAAGAAGCAGAGCATCAAAACAGAGCAATGGAAGAAATGTAGCTGTGACTGTAAAAACGACATTGTTTACTCTCAAACTTTGTATAAATACCTGATATATTTTCATTTTCTTTCAATGCAATATAGAATTCTTTCATCAAATTCTCATAATAGTTACTTTGTTGTCTCAAATGACATAGTGCCTCAATGAAAGAGCTAGCAAGATGCTCTAAAATATTGGCACTTGAAAAGCTCAAAATTCCATTTTTGACAATTTTGAGTCCAACCTTAGGAACAAACTCTGGCAGCCATGGCATGACTCCACCATGCAGGTTAACCCTATCCTCTGGGATCACCCTTTCAAGCACTTCCAAAATTATGTTCATGATAGCTAAATACACCCATAAGCAGCAATACCTAAAGAAGGAACTACAAGAGCAATTTTTCCTTTTGATCTTACAGCAGCCAAAATTGTTCTATAAAGATATGTTCTTCCCGTTCCACCATGACCATAGATGAAAAACATTCCCCCACTTTCAGAAGAAACAGCATCCATTATAGAATTATAGATTGTTCTTTGTTCATTGTTGAGGCCAAATATCAAGATCTCATGTTCTCTTTGTAAACTTCCTATATCATATGAAATTTCTTCTTCAATAAGTTTATTTCCTTTATGAATAAGAAGATTTACATCTGGCTGAGGCATCTGAGGATAGTCTTTCAAAGATTTCCTATATTGTATCATCACCAGCATCCATGTCATATTTTTGAAAGTCCCTTTCTTTTATGAAGGCAATTAACAATGTTATAAGCTTCTACCCATAATTAACATATAAATTGCTTCAAATGGGCAACAATTTTCTTTGGTTTCTATTATGTATGGTTGCTTAACTTCAATTCTAATGAATTTTCTACATTCCTTTGAATATTAGTGCTGTAGTTAACCATTTGTGTGACTTATTCCATAAAATGCAAACCGAAAAGGTTCATTTACCTTAACTAAATTTCTCTCAGTCCGACAAAAGGTGCATTTAATTTGATAAAATAAAATTTAGTATTTCTAAGAACTTTCCCGTGCATCGCACGGGTTAGCGACTAATAATAATAATAATAATCATATACTATATATAATAGCAGAAGCTGAGAAAAAGTTAGTTCCTGCAATTAAGGAGGTGCTGACAAATAGGACAACTGCCTATCTAAAATTCATACACGTTTCACTTTTTCCGATACAGTGTATTGTTTGAAAACACTACAACACCGTTTAAAAACCTCTTGGTATAAAAGGAAAACTAACCGGTTAAATTACAATGCTCCCAACAAATACTTGCGATACTGAGAACGGAGAAGGAGAGAAAGATCGAGAGATCAAAAACTGAAACCCAAAACATCAGACACCAATCAAGATGAAGAAGAGCCGTACAGTCTCTTCCAATATCCCCAAACTCTCTCTCTCTGTCTCTTCTCACGAACCCTAATCTTTTTCTTCAAGAATATTCAATCCCTTCAATCCAGGCTACAGGTTTGTTCTTTAATTCAATCTTTTTCCAATTCAAGATTCACGTATTTGTTTCTTGCTCTCTATATTATTGAATTTCTCAAATTTTTAAATTTTTTTTTTAAATCAGATTTGAATCGATCTTTGTGTGTGTGTGTATGGCGAACGGTACGGATTCAGAGGAGTTTGTGTTGCTATCTCGGGTTCGGATGGGTCACAAGCGCGAGTTCACCTTCGCAATGAAGGCGCAATCAGAGATCTGCGGGTCCTTGGGTCGGACCCGGTCCAGAAAGACCCGAAATGAGGTTGTGGCGGCCAACAGAAGCAAGAAATTGAAGAAGTCGGCGTCGAGGACGCCGAGAACAACGTGGTGGACCTAACGAGCAACAACGAACCGAAGGGGCACATTGGAGAATCGGAATCGACCGGAGAAGGGGGTTCCAAGAAAGACACGTCGATGCCGGTTTTTGACAAGGAATTGAAGGGTGGAGTGGTTGAAATGGTTCAGAATCCTGTGAAGGAAGAGGAATTAGTGTGTGAAAGCAAGTCGAATGTGAATGAAGAGATGAAGGCAGAGACGGGAATCGAGAAAACGAATGAGGATTTGGTTAAGGATTAGAAGATTGAGGGGGTTAGCATAATGTTTTTTCTTTTTTTTTTCTCTCTTAATCAAATATTGTTTCTGCCAGTAGTTATGCAATTTCCAGTTCATTGTTTCCCACGGTTGCTTTTCCTATTAAAATTCTATTACTTCAATTGCATAGTTAATTGATGGGGTAATGCTCTTTCTTTGGGTGCTCTTTCTTTGTATGTTTTTCCTTGGCGTATATAACCTTTGGCTTTCTATTTGCTTTATAATGTATTCTGTGTTTTTTATTTAATTGAAATGTCTTTCATAAATGTTTCCTTTACATTTTTGCTTTCTCTATTTCTTATTGTGTTGATTATTGTAGTGACCCAAAAAGGGGGGGTCTTGCATTCCATGGAATCCCACATCGCCTAAGGAAGCACATGAGAATGTGTTTATAAGGAATGGCTTCCCTTTAATGTGTAGAGGCCTTTTCTCCCGCTGCTGTGTGCTTTGGGAGAAAACAAAACCGTGAGGGGGTATGGGCCCCAAAGCGGACAATATCTACACATTTGGGGCGTAGTCGTTATAGATGGTATCAGAGCCATGCCCTAGCCGGAAGTGTGGGCCCCACACGCGAGGACGCGTGTGCCCGTAAGGGGGGTGGATTGTAGTGACCCAAAAAGGGGGGGTCTTGCATTCCATGGAATCCCACATCGCCTAGGGAAGCACATGAGAATGTGTTTATAAGGAATGGCTTCCCTTTAATGTGTAGAGGCCTTTTCTCCCGCTGCTGTGTGCTTTGGGAGAAAACAAAACCGTGAGGGGGTATGGGCCCCAAAGCGGACAATATCTACACATTTGGGGCGGGGTCGTTATAGGCATAACTGTAACACCCCAAACCCAAATCAAGGATTTAGATGCATAACCTGACGTAGAAATAATCAACACTAATAAAATGGAACAGAGCGTAATTAAAACCTCAAATAAACTTCTTATTTCATCAACAGATTTCCTTAAATATCCATAAAAGCAAAACAACAATAATATTCTTGTATGTAAAATCCCCAAATAACATCTCTTTGACTAGTTCCAAAATAATAATCTCATTGTTCCTGAAACAATTTATTAAAACAACTCAGCAACTATCAAAGCTCCAAACGAAGTCGTCAATCTAAGGCTTCACTGATCTTCCACCAAAATACACTCCATGTCTCTAATCTGAAAGGATGGAAAAAGGGGTGAGCTAAAGGCTCAATAAGAGACTACAAACATGAGGATGTCTTCCAGAACAAAACGATAATATTTTTGACAAAATATAGTCCTCACAATACAATTACAATTAGTTTAAACTGTAATATAATTTATTCCATAAAGCTGTTAAAATAAAATATATCACTATAACGCTGTAAACATTAATACAATGATAACCACATTAATATGCCAATATGCACCAAATAGGTAGAAACACTTTATTATGAAAATAAACACTTTTTCACCTAAAAGAACAGTAGCAAATACACAGTAATTCAATATGAAAAATATTAGTCAAACATAGACAAAAGCTGCTAAACACTCGATGGGTGATTTCCCATGGGAACAATAACACTAACCTCAAAGAGGCAACACTAGCTCCGAAGAGCAACAATAACACTGCACCACACCACACTAACACTACTTCGGCCGAAGACCAACACTTAACCCTGTGTTGGCGAAGGTTGCAGACTGTCTAGTTGACCATTTGAAACAATTCTTGACAAATACAATTTCATAATAACATACAATAGATAATAAAATTCAAGTATGTGCAAAGCACTAACAATAGTATAAGTTTTTGGAACTTCACCTTTGCAATTATATACATATAAAGATAAATATATATTTTTACCACGTGTATATATATATATATATATATAAATATATATGTCCTGAGAGACGTCATGTGCTGAAGTCTACTTACCTCAAATCACCAAGACACGATAGATCTCAACTATCCAAACTGATGTCACTTGAACCTAATACACAAATAGATATTTTTGCTGCGTTAAGCCATACTTACACTTTTATATAAACATTAGTGCTATCCTTTTCTAAAATCACACATGGGCCCATATATACATAATTACATATTAGAACCTAACCATGTTTCTAACCAAAGGCCCTTAGTATTAAATTCATTACCACCAGATCCGAATTAACCCACCAGCACCAATAATACTTACATCTCATGATAGTGTATGTAAATTGGATATAGGAAATTTGATTTCAATGGGGCATTAGATCACATGTAGTTGTATGACTCATCAATCAATATATATAACCACTTGTTAAATTCTTTCCTCTCTACAAATAGTGTATATATATATTAATCAAATCATGAAGTTAGGCCTTGAATCCTTGATAACATATAATTATATCGAATCAAGACTAACAATAGTACACATTTACTATACAATTATACTTGTACCACTAGCCAATAGTCAAATGCCACTAAATACAATATAATAACCAACACAATTGTTCATCCTTGGTCTGAATCCGAAAACATCATATTTCATATAAGTTAATGGCATTGGGAAAATCGGTCTCAATTGATATATTAGTGATCATGAATTCGTAAGACCTCCAATCTACGTACAATGCATTCTTAACTCCTTACTCTTTACACATAAGAGTATATATATATAGATGCCCAACACGTAATTAAATTATAACACAGAACTAACATAGAACTTCCAGAAATCGTAAACTAATAATCTAGCGATTTCAAGCTAATAAAATATAATAATATAAACCCTATGTTTTAAGAGATAGACAACCCGCCTCCCTAATCTATGATACACAAAAATCAAATATCAGTTTGCTGAAAGTTACCTTGATGTCGTCTTGTCAGTTTGGCAGAATTTCTTTCACAGCCGCTTCTAGTTTCAAGGGTCTCTTTCTCCACCTTTCACATAGGAAACCCTAATTTTAATTTCATTATAAAGCTGTTGCACTTGGGCTGAAAGTTTAGAAGCCTATTCCATGATAAGGCTAATTTCAGTTGGGCTGAAAATTTAGAAGCCCACTACACTAAAATAAACTTCCAAGACCCACTTATATTCCCACTAAACACCTTAATATTATTTTTTTACTATTGTTATCATTATAAAAATCACAATATAAACTTAATTATCTCCTCCAAAATAATTAAGCAATTTATCAAATCTACTCTCTAGAAGTAATTAAATTAAATTTTAAGTGAGACGGGTGTTACATTCTCCCCCTCTTATAAAATTTTCGTCCTCGAAAATTCAAAACATACCTCACTGTAGAAAAAGCTGGGGATATTTGGATTGCATTTCGTCTTTACGCTCCCATGAAGCTTCTTCCATGGAGTGGTTCCTCCATAATACTTTGACCAAATGTATAGTCTTATTACGTAGCACTTGCTCTTTACGATCTAAAATCTGAATCGGGACTTCCTCGTAGGATAAGTTCTCTTTGACTTGAAGTGGCTCATAACTCAAGATATGAGAAGGATCGGGAACATACCTCCTCAACATGGATACATGAAAAACGTTATGTAACCTTGACAAGGTCGGTGGTAAAGCAAGCCGGTAAGCAACAGAACCAACTCTCTCCAAAACTTCAAAGGGCCCCACGTACCTAGGGCTTAACTTACCCTTCTTGCCAAACCTCATAACTCCTTTCGTAGGTGACACTCGGATGAAAACCATGTCTCCAACTTCAAATTCCACTTCTCTTCTCCGTGGATCAGCATAACTTTTCTGTCTACTCTGAGCTGCACGCAACCTTTCTCGAATTACATCAATCTTTTCACTGGTCCTTTGAACAATCTCAGGACCCAAGATTCTCCTCTCTCCAACCTCATCCCAACAAACTGGGGATCTACACTTTCTCCCATACAAAGCCTCATAAGGTGCCATCTTAATACTGGAGTGATAACTATTGTTATAAGCAAACTCCACCAAAGTCAAATAGTCATTCCAACTACCCTTGAAATCCAAGACACAAGCTCTCAACATGTCTTCCAAAGTTTGGATAGTTCTCTCGGACTGTCCATCTGTTTGAGGGTGGCAAGCAGTACTAAAGTTCAACTTAGTACCCAAGGCTTTTTGCAAACTATCCCAAAACCCTGAAGTGAACCTCGAATCTCTATCAGATACAATAGAAGCTGGCACCCCATGCAATCTCACAATCTCATTTATATAAAGTTCAGCTAGTTTGTCAAGAGAGTAGTTCATTCTAATTGGAATGAAGTGGGCAGATTTAGTCAACCTATCCACCACCACCCAAATAGCATCATGATTCTTAGGTGATCTCGGTAATCCACACACAAAGTCCATGGTGATATTCTCCCACTTCCTCTCAGGAATAGGTAAAGGTTGTAACAACCCTGATGGCCTCTGATGCTCCACTTTGACTTGCTGGCAAATCAAGCATTGTTCCACAAATTGAGCAATTTCTCTTTTCATGTTAATCCACCAATAAACTTCTCGAAGGTCATGATACATCTTGGTACTACCCGGATGCATTGTATAAGGCGAACGATGTGCTTCCTCCAATATCTCTCTTTTAATCAATGAATCATTAGGCACACAAAGCCTATTACCAAACCTCAAAACACCATCATCAGAGATACTAAAATCAAATCTACTTCCACCACGTACTTGTTCCATGATCTTAAACAATTGAGGGTCACCACTCTGAGCAGCTTTGATCTTATCAATTAGGGTGGGTTGTACACTTAAACTTGCCAGGTAGGATTGGGAGTCTCCAGTCACTATGTCTACTCCAAGTTTCTGAAGATCAACAACAATATGCTTCTGAGTAGTTAATAAAGTAGCTGAGAAACTATATGACTTTCGACTAAGCGCATCAGCCACCACATTGGCTTTACCAGGATGGTAATTTATGGAACAATCATAGTCTTTAATCAATTCTAGCCATCTCCTTTGCCTCAAATTTAATTCTTTCTGAGTGTATATGTACTTCAAACTTTTATGGTCAGTGTATATTTCACATTTCTCACCATACAAGTAATGCCTCCAAATCTTCAATGCAAAAACCACTGCTGCGAGTTCCAAATCATGAGTTGGATAATTCTGCTCATAATTCTTTAGTTGTCGAGAGGCATAAGCAACCACCTTCCCATGTTGCATCAGAACACAACCAAGACCCTTATGAGATGCATCACTATATATCACAAAACCACCTGAACCAGATGGAATAGTCAATATTGGTGCAGAAACCAACCGTTGCTTCAACTCCTGAAAACTTCTTTCACATTCCTCTGTCCACTCAAACTTTGCATGTTTTCGAGTTAATCGAGTCAGAGGAGTTGCAATCCTAGAAAATCCTTCCACAAATCTTCTATAATAACCTGCAAGGCCCAAAAAAACTTCTTACCTCACTTACATTAGTAGGGGCAGCCCAATTAACTACAGCTTCAATCTTACTAGGATCCACTGTAATTCCATCTCTAGAGATCACATGACCTAAGAATACCACTTGATTCAACCAGAACTCACACTTCTTCAATTTAGCATACAACTTCTTGTCTCTTAAAATCTGCAACACCATTCTCAAGTGTTCCTCATGCTCTTCTTGGCTTTTGGAGTAAACCAAGATGTCATCAATGAAAACAATGACAAACAGATCCAAGTACTCATGGAATACCCTATTCATCAAATCCATAAAAACAGCAGGAGCATTAGTTAGACCAAAAGGCATCACTAAGAACTCATAATGACCATACCTAGTTCGAAAAGCTGTCTTTGGTATGTCATCCTCCTTAACCCTCAACTGATGATAACCAGATCTCAAGTCAATTTTAGAGAAGACTTGAGCACCCTGAAGCTGATCAAACAAATCATCAATTCGTGGCAAAGGGTATTTGTTTCTGATGGTTACCTTGTTCAACTCCCTATAGTCAATGCACAACCGCATACTACCATCCTTCTTCTTAACAAACAACACCGGAGCACCCCAAGGAGAAGCACTAGGCCGAATAAAGCCTTTATCAAGCAAGTCTTGCAATTGCTCCTTCAACTCATTGAGCTCTGTAGGGGCCATCCTATAAGGTGCTTTGGAAATTGGGCCAGTACCAGGTACTAGGTCAATAGTGAACTCAACCTCTCTGTCAGGGGGTAGTCCAGGTAAGTCCTCAGAGAACACATCTGGGAACTCTTTCACCACTGGGATGTCTTCAACTTTTAACTCTACTTTATCACCCTTCAAAGCACAAACAAGGAACCCTTCACATCCCTTCCTTAGCAATCGCCTTGCCTGCATCACTGACACCAATACAGGTGGTTTCACCACACGATCTCCCTCGAAGAAGAATTCTGGCTCCCCAGGAATTCTAAATACTACCCTCTTCCCAAAACACTCTATGGAAGCATGAAAAGTAGATAACCAATCCATCCCTAGAATCACATCAAACTCAAACATATCAAGCAACATAAGATCTGCTTTTAATTCCCTCCCAGAGACTAAAACATTACAAGACTTGTACACTTTATGGGTAATCATTTGTTGTCCAGAAGGTGTAGCAACACACAATTCATAATTTAAACTCTCAGGTTCTATGTTTAGCCTTTGTGCAAGTCTACGTGAGATGAAAGAATGGGTTGAACCAGAATCAAATAACACTTGTGCATGCTGACTGGAAACAAGAAGTGTACCTGAAACCACTGATGGGGAGGCCTCGGCGTCCTGTTTAGTCAAAGCAAAAACTCGACCCTGAACCTTAGGTCTCTGTTGGCTCCCATTTGGATTGGTAGTTTGTTCAGCTCGCAAATCTGGACAATCCCTGATGAAGTGTCCAGTCTTGCCACATTTAAAACACGCCCTTGACTCCAAATAACATGTTCCACTATGAGCCTTTCCACATCTTGGACAAGTTTTGTATGTCTTCTTATTTGAATTAGGCACCCCTTGCTTCTTGAATGAGCTTCCACTAGACTTCCCCTTAAGAAAATGACTCTGGGTTGGCTTCCTCTCTTGATCATTGGCCCTTGAGGAACGATTGCAATTTCTCTCTGCTATGAGAGCTCGATCCACTACTTCTGCGTATGTTTCCAATTTGAACATGGAAACCGGTCCCTGAATTTCCTCCCTTAAACCTCTTTCAAAATGCCTGGCCTTCCTTGCTTCCGTGTCAACCATGTGTGGAGCAAAGCGGGATAACTCAGCAAATTTCCGCTCATACTCATACACTGATTGAGTACCTTGTGCTATGCGAATGAACTCAGCTTCCTTCTGCACCATCAAACTATCAGGAAAATACCTCTTACGAAAGAGCTCAACAAAATGCTGCCAAGTTATAACTTCTCTTCCATGTGTCCTCTCCGTGGACTCCCACCATTCCAATGCATCACCTTTCAGTACAAAAACAGCAAGGACAACTCGTTGCTCATCACTAACTTCCATTGCTCTAAAGAGCCTTTCTATCTCCTTAAGCCAGTTGTCAGCCTCAATTGGATCCTTTGTACCCTTGAAAGCAGGAGGATCAGGCTTCCTAAACTTCTCCAAAGCACTAGTCGGATTGGTGGCTCCAACTTGATGTTGCACTATATTGGTTAAGCCCCCAATGGCTTCAATAATAGCCTGGAGATTAGTAGGTCCCCCAGCATTCGGTTGACTGTCCCCTGGGTTCCTCCTTGGTGGAGCCATATCTCTAAGCAATACAATAAGATATCATAATTAAATATTTCAAATATTTCAGAGGGTCAAAACCAAACACATAGATAGTACAACAATCATTCCTACACACTTTAGAATAATAAACAAAACAAAACAAAATATAAAATCACTATGAAAGGTCAACTAATTCTAACACTAAAATTCCTTGTAATCACACTCTTGTTCCAAAATAGTCTTAAGATCAAACCTATAAGTCTACAGAATCATAAACCTATGCTCTGATACCATAACTGTAACACCCCAAACCCAAATCAAGGATTTAGATGCATAACCTGACGTAGAAATAATCAACACTAATAAAATGGAACAGAGCGTAATTAAAACCTCAAATAAACTTCTTATTTCATCAACAGATTTCCTTAAATATCCATAAAAGCAAAACAACAATAATATTCTTGTATGTAAAATCCCCAAATAACATCTCTTTGACTAGTTCCAAAATAATAATCTCATTGTTCCTGAAACAATTTATTAAAACAACTCAGCAACTATCAAAGCTCCAAACGAAGTCGTCAATCTAAGGCTTCACTGATCTTCCACCAAAATACACTCCATGTCTCTAATCTGAAAGGATGGAAAAAGGGGTGAGCTAAAGGCTCAATAAGAGACTACAAACATGAGGATGTCTTCCAGAACAAAACGATAATATTTTTGACAAAATATAGTCCTCACAATACAATTACAATTAGTTTAAACTGTAATATAATTTACTACAAACATGAGGATGTCTTCCAGAACAAAACGATAATATTTTTGACAAAATATAGTCCTCACAATACAATTACAATTAGTTTAAATGGTAATATAATATATTCTATAAAACTATTAAAATAAAACACTTCACTATAACGCTGTAAACATTAATACAATGATAACCACATTAATATGCCAATATGCACCAAATAGGTAGAAACACTTTATTATGAAAATAAACACTTTTTCACCTAAAAGAACAGTAGCAAATACACAGTAATTCAATATGAAAAATATTAGTCAAACATAGACAAAAGCTGCTAAACACTCGGTGGGTGATTTCCCATGGGAACAATAACACTAACCTCAAAGAGGCAACACTAGCTCCGAAGAGCAACAATAACACTGCACCACACCACACTAACACTACTTCGGCCGAAGACCAACACTTAACCCTGTGTTGGCGAAGGTTGCAGACTGTCTAGTTGACCATTTGAAACAATTCTTGACAAATACAATTTCATAATAACATACAATAGATAATAAAATTCAAGTATGTGCAAAGCACTAACAATAGTATAAGTTTTTGGAACTTCACCTTTGCAATTATATACATATAAAGATAAATATATATTTTTACCACGTGTATATATATATATATATATATATAAATATATATGTCCTGAGAGACGTCATGTGCTGAAGTCTACTTACCTCAAATCACCAAGACACGATAGATCTCAACTATCCAAACTGATGTCACTTGAACCTAATACACAAATAGATATTTTTGCTGCGTTAAGCCATACTTACACTTTTATATAAACATTAGTGCTATCCTTTTCTAAAATCACACATGGGCCCATATATACATAATTACATATTAGAACCTAACCATGTTTCTAACCAAAGGCCCTTAGTATTAAATTCATTACCACCAGATCCGAATTAACCCACCAGCACCAATAATACTTACATCTCATGATAGTGTATGTAAATTGGATATAGGAAATTTGATTTCAATGGGGCATTAGATCACATGTAGTTGTATGACTCATCAATCAATATATATAACCACTTGTTAAATTCTTTCCTCTCTACAAATAGTGTATATATATATTAATCAAATCATGAAGTTAGGCCTTGAATCCTTGATAACATATAATTATATCGAATCAAGACTAACAATAGTACACATTTACTATACAATTATACTTGTACCACTAGCCAATAGTCAAATGCCACTAAATACAATATAATAACCAACACAATTGTTCATCCTTGGTCTGAATCCGAAAACATCATATTTCATATAAGTTAATGGCATTGGGAAAATCGGTCTCAATTGATATATTAGTGATCATGAATTCGTAAGACCTCCAATCTACGTACAATGCATTCTTAACTCCTTACTCTTTACACATAAGAGTATATATATATAGATGCCCAACACGTAATTAAATTATAACACAGAACTAACATAGAACTTCCAGAAATCGTAAACTAATAATCTAGCGATTTCAAGCTAATAAAATATAATAATATAAACCCTATGTTTTAAGAGATAGACAACCCGCCTCCCTAATCTATGATACACAAAAATCAAATATCAGTTTGCTGAAAGTTACCTTGATGTCGTCTTGTCAGTTTGGCAGAATTTCTTTCACAGCCGCTTCTAGTTTCAAGGGTCTCTTTCTCCACCTTTCACATAGGAAACCCTAATTTTAATTTCATTATAAAGCTGTTGCACTTGGGCTGAAAGTTTAGAAGCCTATTCCATGATAAGGCTAATTTCAGTTGGGCTGAAAATTTAGAAGCCCACTACACTAAAATAAACTTCCAAGACCCACTTATATTCCCACTAAACACCTTAATATTATTTTTTTACTATTGTTATCATTATAAAAATCACAATATAAACTTAATTATCTCCTCCAAAATAATTAAGCAATTTATCAAATCTACTCTCTAGAAGTAATTAAATTAAGGCATTTGGGTTAAATATGGTTTCGATAAAGGTATTTTGGTTATAATTTGTTTTTGCTTAGCTTTGGTTTTGGTTGAATATTTGGATGGTTTTTTTTTTTTTGTAGTAATTTTGCAATCATTGTAGAGAGCAGACTGAATCAATATTGGATAGTGTCTTTTGCTCTTTTGTTAGATTTCTGATTCAATATCTTGGTTTCTCTGTTTGTGTTTGGATTTTGGTGGCATCGGGATTGGAATATATATTGACTTTATATGTATGACATTGAAAATTTCATTGTAATGTGGCAACTATGGAATGATAAGGTAATGAGCAATGATTATGATCATTGGCAAAGACAATTGTGAAGAAGGTAGTGTCAAACCCACTTGATGTTGAGTTCGGTTTCTCTCGCCCAGACTTTAAGACAAGTTAAGTCATCGGGTCAGTCGCGTTCTACCAGCGCCATGTCTTCCTTTGCTACAAGAACCCCCAGGCTTGGCCCTCCAAAATTCATGCCTCCGAATTCGATCAGGTTCCCAGGTTGCTCTTTGTTGCTGTCATGGCTAGGAAGGTTGATATGAACAAAGAGGTGTGTGTCTGTCACTGTGATTTTTTGTAGTTCTTAGTTTCATTCTGGTGAAAGTTGGGTTTGGTATTTTGTTAATTGAAATTGGTTTTTTTGTGTGATTATGTAGAGTTTTGTGTTAAGTGTTGATATGGGTTCATTTTAAATTTATAGTGAATTGAAATGGGGGGTTTTTTATGTGATTTTGGGGGCTTTTGTTTAAATTATTGATATCGGTTCATTGTAAATTTAGTGAATGGGATTTAGGTGGCTTTTGTTCTAGGAGTTGATACGGTTTCAAAGAAAATTTAGTGATTTTGAATTGGGTTGTCATGTTGATTTGGGTTCATTGCAACTTTAGTGAATTGAAATGTGTTTTACATAGCAATTCTGATATCTTGATTACAGTTTCAGCTGGACTACTATTGCTGTTTCAAACTATTATGTAGGAGAATAGTTCTTGGCCTTGTAGGTGTCTGTCACAGCTTTCATGAGTGTGGGGATGATGTATTATAGACGTGAAATTTTTTTCTTACTCTTTTTTCATGCTTGATCTGTTTTTTCCCCCCTATGTATGATGCTTTTATTAGTTTTTTTCCCTGTTTCTCTGTCATTGACTTTCCATCTGTGTATAGAGCAGAAAGTAGAAAAGGTGACGAGAGAATTAAAAGCATGTCCATCAAAGGATGTAATTTCACCATGATTGGTTGGAGATTTGGAGTTGACAGAATACCTCTTCACTCTCTTTAAGGAAATCTTTCACTAACACAAGTTTAATTTCTTCTTCACCTTTCTTATATGAGACGCTTTGTAATTTTTCCCATTTGTTTTTGGACTTCTTTTACTTCTGTTAAATACCTTTTCACACTGATCTTATTTTAAAATAATTTTTTATGCCATTATTTAGTGTATACTGCCATGATCAGCATGAAGATTAGTTTTCTGGTGTTTATTAATTATATGTTATTGAGTCACACTTAGTACATAATACCTCTTTGGCCTTCAAATAGTGGCATGCATTAGTCTCACAACCGATATGGTTTATGTATAATGTTTATCTTAATTTTTTTTTTTTGGAGAAAGATTGCTTATCTTAATTGATTGTGCCTTGAATTTTACATATGCTGTAATTGTTAGATTACCAAAATCTTCAATTTTTTTATCTGATTTTAAATTCAGTTACTTCTTCATTTTGCAGCCTTTGAAATGATTTGGTTTTGCTTGGAATGTTTGGATTTATTTTTTAGGGTACTCCAGGCTTATAATTCTAAGGATGAGATATTTAGATTGTTTTAATACTTGGGCTGCTAATTAATATACAACAGATTTATCTTAATTGAGTTAACAGTGTTTGCATGACTGTTGACTGAGTTTTATAGCATGATTGGTGTTTGACAAAATGTCTTATGGACTTGCATTTGAATTCCTTAGAATTATGTTGTTCAGAAAATATATACCTGCAAAACAAATCCTCTGACTTTTAATACCATTAAGATGATTGCACTATAGAGTCATAGGTATTAAAAGATGATTGCATTATTGACACATAAAATAGATGCCTACAAAAGAGAAGGTCAAGGATGGCCCATAGCTGTATGATGCCAGTTATTATCTCTTCGATCCATGGATCATTCTCTCTTTGTTTTTTTGGTAATATGTTTGAAATATTCTTAGGGGAATGCCTCCAAACCATAACCACCACCTTATACTTTGTAGGGCTAGAGTTGTCATTGTTCACAAAGGTCAGTGATTTGCTTATTTGCTTTGATTTCAAGGAAACATTTAAAATATAAATGAAAACAAATCAATAGTAGTTTTACATAAATAAATTTGTAGAGTAAACATACTAGAATTAAGATACTTCAATGCTCTTGATTGGCTTAGTATAGGGGGATCTCTTGGGTTCTGTAGATCTAAATATTGTAGTGCTCTTTACACTTAAACTCACATGACTGAATTTAAATATATAACTAAAGCAACTTTTTGTGCATTTTTCATACTTGAAGAGAATTTTCATGTTGATGATCATGACATATATTGGTTGGGGGAAAAATTATAGTTGCACTTTTAATGGTTTTCAACTTACTATGAATATGATTTAGTATAATGTGTCCACACCTTTATTTGATTAATCTTTAGTTGCATAAGAAAGTTAAGCTTAAAGTATGTAATATGGATATGTTTTGCACATTTTGATGAATCGTTTTCCTTAAATGTCAAATTGTAGGAAACAAAAAAAAATTGTTGTAGGAAAACCAAAGGGTGACCACTCCATCAACAATCAAAAAATAGAAGTAGCAGAAAGCTTAACTAATAATTCTTCATTTGCTTCCCTCATAATTGTTAAAGCTCTAAAATGCCAATCCAAATGCTTCACAAATAATTAAATAACTTAGCTTTCCTATTTTTTTTTTTTCTTGAAGAAAACATATATTTTATTGTAATTGCATCAAGGATAAATTGTTGTTGGACAAAGCTTCATCCGTCCACACTATCAAATTTGTCACAAATTGGGCATGCCTAGCCACTGTATGATTTTCCATGTTAACTTCTCTTTTTACAACAAAAACTTCAAAGTGCTCAAAGTTTTTCAGCAATGGTCTTACCTCCTCAATGATTTTTCTAACCATGTTGATCAATATCCATATGGATATGTAGCTGAATCACCACCTAAAATATAAGCATTTTTCTGTTCTTTATGAGCAAAATTTCAGCAATGCAAAACAACCACTAGCTCAACTTCTAGAGGATCTTCGAATTGTCTATTTTTTTTTTTTTTTTTTGCATAGTACCATCATTGGAAGAAACACTGAATTTTAGATAATGGCATACATTATTGTTTGTTGCTAAAATATGATTAAGGCTTTGGTCATTAATTTCCTTTGAAGCACTATTTGTGCATGTTTTTTTGGAGAAGAACAGGGAGTTGATTATTTGAGTGAGAGTGCGTTTATTTATGCAAATCTGAATGCATATGTAAATTTCAAATATGACTGCACTTTTTTTTTTTTTTGAGAAATTTATTATTGATGAGAAATGGTGATTTTAAAGAGTTGGGAGTTTGGTCCTGCCAAATTAAAGAACCAAAAAGATACAATTTCATGGTACTATACTTAACCTCCATGCCTCTCTGTTTTTCTCAAATATCTCTCTATTTTAATTTCATTCAATTTGTGCTTTTCAATATTAAAGTTCTGTTCATCTTCTTATGAAAAAATTAATAACAAAAGTCCATTCCAGGTTAATATGAAAGGTTTGGATTAAATACCAGGAGCTAAATCATTCTATAATTGTGATGCACCTAAAGCTAAGAAGCCAACAATCTGGACATCCAACTATTTGCAAAGGTGGTGCTGCTGTTGTTATAGAAAGAGGAAAAGGAAGGTTTTAAGAAGCCTAAATTTGAGATAAAGAAAGGGTATTTCTTTTTCCATTGTTAGAGCATTCACATCAATCAGTGCATAATAGAAAAATATGTAAAATTTACATAGTTTTACCTAAAAATGACCCACATCAATTTATTTATAATTGTGTAAATTTATAAGTTTGTTATATTATAACTGTGTAAATTTACACCAACACTATTCATTTTGCATTTAGTTTTTTTTTTTTTTTTTTTTTTTTTTTTTTTTTTTTTTTTTTTTTTTACGTATCCTAAGAATGAAGAAAGAGAGTGGATGGTGATGGTTGTGTATGAAGAAAGAAAAATAATTAAAAAAAATTAAGAAAATTTGATATTTTAATGAAATGTGGTGTAAAATAGATTATCTTATGTAGGGTGTTTTGAAAAGTATGTAAAGTAGAAAAAAAAAAAAAAAGAGTAGGTTTTTGTGCTAAAATAGATAGAAATTTTAACACAAGCTGATGCAAATGCTCTTAAGAAGTTAAATTATGCAAAATTTTGTTAGTGGTTTAGCTTTTGTTGGTGTCATCAACCAAAAGGTATAAGGTACAGTGATTGATAATTTAAAGTGATGCTTACTTCCTAGAAATACCAAAATTAACTGTAGCACCTTAACTTGAGGCTTCCTTGGCTTGAATTGTTTAAAAATTATGTATGTTCGAAGAAATTTAGTAATATTATTATACCTTTTTTTTATTCCTACTTGGTTTTTGAAGATAGCTTTTTCATTCATTCTTTGTTTGCCAATAGCTTCTTCTTTCTAATGGTCAAGGTTTTAGTGACTACATTTTTGCACTACCAATGTTAAAGTTGTTTTGTATATACAAGTGCTGATGGAATTACTGTGGCCACTACTTCTAAAAGATAGCACCCTAAGACTGTGAAAGGTAATTGAAAAATGCCAATTTGCTATTAACTCAGATGGCAAAGAAGGAAAGCTACTAAACTAAAGTAATAGAATGAACTCTTTATACACAAGTGTATTTTTTGGTAGCGTATGCCTTAGTGTTTGTTGTTTTGGTTCCTTCTTTCTATGCCATTACTCTTTTGGATGCATCATTGTGCCTATATTTTGTTATAGCAATTTGAATGTTTGCTCTAAAAATATGATACTTTTATCTAGCTATAGTTTGAATTTGGTGTCTCTCCTTAGTTTCTCTTTGTTTGCATCAAAATTGACTCCAAAAAGCTGTATGTTTTTTCTCTAACAAAGTGAATTTTAATCTTATGTCTTTGAAATTGTATTTGTTGCTATAATATGCTTGAATTATGGATTATTATTTTAATTGCCTTGGTCATTACAGGATGATTTCAAAAGGGAAAGAACAACCAAAAGTTGAATTAATATGTGGTCATACAATTATTTGTTGTGGCATTTCCCCCTCTCATAATTGTGGGTATGGGATGAAGACCATGTTATCTTTGTTTTGATCAATGAAAGACCTCGCACAATCAGAATGAGGAAGGGATGCAATGCTATAATGTTCTTCATGTTTTGCTGTCTGTAGAATTTACATTTCTATAAACTGGATGTTTGGTCATACCCTGCCCTCTTCTTAAAAGTTGAGACACAATATCACTTAATTTGAAAAATATGTAATGTATTTTTAGTAAAAATGGTAGGTGTATTGTAGGACTATCAAGCCAAATTTGAATGCTACCCAAAGGATAAAAAATAAAAAAATAAATAAAGTTTGCTAAATGCTAAATTAGCCATAATAATTGATAATGAATGATAATTGATAACAAAATTAGATTTGGGATTGGTTTATAATTTGATGATTGTAACTAGAAACCACATCAGACTTGAGTTGGGTTGAATAGAAAGTATTGACTTTTAAAAAAATAATAGAAAACTAACCCCAAAAAAAAAAGCACTTTGTTAGGAATGTCCCGCGCATTGCGCGGGTTAAAGGCTAGTAATAATAATAAGTGAAACTGAAAGAAACTCAAATTAGAATTCCAAATTAGAGTTCTAATTTTGCGCCATGTGTCTTAAATTATTTATTCTTAAAGAGTTTTATTTCTTAATTTTAGAATCAAATGTGGGACGACATCATAAATATTCATCCAAGTGAGTTATTAAGTATAAAAGCCAAAGTGTCTAGAATAAATGCATCGTAAAAAATAAAAATAAATTAAAAAAAAAAGTGCTTCACAATAATAAATAAATAAATAAATATCATGGACAATTTATATTTTATACCTAACAATATTTTTACAAAATTTTGAAAGAATTAAAAAATATATAAAAATGACTATCAGTAGTATTTAAATTATATATATATATGAATTATATTATGAATCTTATTATATATCTTTAAATGTATCCATGCATATGCATGGGATTACAAGCTAGTCTATATCATATACTATATATAATAGTAGAAGCTGAGAGAAAAATTGGCTTGATATGGATCTATCTGTTTCTGATGGATTTGTTGAAAAATAGGCTTTATGCAGAGAGTTTGGCTGCATAAAAGAACGGGTGGTGTTTGTTTGTCCCTTACTTCAAAAGGGTTAGCAATCACTGAGATAGGTGATTGAAGATATTGGAATCATATCCCAACTGAAGAATCTAGGTGAGATTTGTTCAATTTTTTAACCCTCTTTTTTTAGTTTTTATGTATTGATTTTTCAATGGAAATGGGAGAAAATTTGTATTTTTCTTGCCATGTATGTTTTAGATGGACGATCGAAACTAGCCAACTATGGAATTCCCTTGTTGGAATTTTTCCAAGTGGGTTTTTTTTTTTTTTTTTTGGTTATCTTTTCTATCAATTATGATTGAAATTTTAAAATTTATTGTGTGATGCTATCATAATTGCAAGTGGTTTCATAAATCATAATAACTTTATTAGCAAGTTTTCTTAAATAATAAATACGGGTGATTTGAAGGATGTGGTCATTTTGAAGGATGTCCAATACCATTGATTGACTTTGTTTGGAAATTCTTAATGTTTAAGGCAGTTCTTATTGGTAATAAAATGACCATCATATTATTGAACTTGAAGTTATGCTATCTTTGAGTTGGACTAACACATTTGATCCTTTAAAAACTAATTGCTATATGAGAAGAATCATGACAAGCCCGAAAATTCTCCCTTCAAGCTTTCCATTTTTCATTTTCTTACATTGTTGTTGTGCTAATCCAAAAGTAGGCATTTGTAGTCTTTCAATTGCTATTAAAAGATGCTAAGTTTTGTTTTTTTCTTGACTTTGTGATTCATTTGATTGATTAGAAAAAGTTTTGAGAAATTAAAAAGCTTTTGTTGGTTTTTAAAGTGGTGCTTCAGTTTCTCAATAGTGGAGAACCGTAAAGCTTTCCATTTGTCTTGGTGCTCTTTTCGCAATTGTATTTGCTAGAATATGCTGCCTTATTTCTTGGACAACTTTTCTGCCAAATTTGTTTGAAGGGATCTCTGCCAATCAATTACATTACATAGTGATTTAGATGACCACCCGCATCTATTAAATCGTATTATTCATTAAATCATCTACACAAGGCACATGATTACTAAATATGTCATGATTAAATACATGTGAATAGTTGTTTTTTATCATTCCTTTTCCTGCTTAGTGTAATGGAGAGAACTTTTTGGTTGAAGTCCAGTATGTCTTCTTTTTTTGGTTTGCATGGAATTGGACATTTATTAATATACCATAAACTGGCTGTATCTATCCTCTCTCTCTCTCTCTCTCTCTCTCTCTCTCTCTCTCTCTCTCTCTCTCTCTCTCTCTCTCTCTCTCTCTTCCTGGGAATTTCAGATTTTAGATAAAGGCATTTGATTTTCATAGGAATTGAAACTTAATGGAATATGTTAGTGTGTTGGGTCAAATATTTTCAAATCTTAGCATCTATCTAGAGATGGTTTCTTTGAATAGAAGGGTACCTCGTGCATAGCACAGGTAATAGGACGAGGTGCTGCCAAGTTAGGAAAAAATCACACTTAAAATTCTAACACGTGTACATATTAATAGAAAAAACTCAGAAAAGTCAGTTTTTTTTTTTTTTTTTAATTCCTAACCTACATGTCACATTTTATTGTCATTTTGGAAGTAGTATTGCATTTTGTGGTGTAGAGTTTAGGAAATCCTTATTCATATTTGTGTTTGGCCTCTGTGTACTTTGTCCACTAATGAATTTGAAGTAATTATACTTTATTTGTATATAAATAAGATCTACTTAGGGAAAGGGTATTTCTAAATTTAAGTTAAGCATATGGATATGGTATCCAATGTAGAAAATTTGCATATTAATTAATCCTTTGAATAATTTACAAAATCATTTATTAAGGCTTAGCAGTCATAATTGGGTGAGAATTGAAGAAGATTTTCATTATTTTAAGTTGTGTTAGTCATGAGAGGATGAAAAATGAAAGACCATGTTACGTAATGCAGAAAAGACCATGTGGACACAGGATCTCTTACTGTTTTGTATGTGTTATTGCATATGGGACAGCGACAATGGTTTTGGATACCACAATATTGATTGTAAATTTGTGACTATCAAGACTTGATTTTACACAAATATGTGAGTTTTTCCTGTTGGGTGATTTCACAAATGTTTGATTTATCATTTTCATTGTGTGTGCATTATATTGTGATTGCTTTAATATTTGTTTTAAGTTATCGTACAATCCAAGATATGTTAGCACTTAGCACAATTAGGCAATATAAGGAGTTCTTGATAATATTTCATTTTTTAAATCATCATTTGTGAAATTATGTTTAGTTTATGAGAATGTTGTGGGCTAAAGTTTTCCAATACTTTTTGTAATACCCAAAAGAGAAAAGGGGAGAAATGGGGTTAAAAGTGGTGATAAATTGGGTTTAATCTACAGAAACAATAAGAGATATTTCTTTTATTTTAACTTTCTATATGCTCATTCATACCCTCACACAAATTATGATACATACCTCAAAGGCTCTAACTAATATTGTCATATAAGTTTTAGTTTGGTGTGATTCATTGTGGTTCCTAGGAATAGAAGATATGGTGTTTGAAATCGTCATATAAGTTTTAGATTTGTGTGTTCCAAGCTTTTATGTGATTTTTAAAATTTTTTTAATTAGGTTGGTTTATTTCAGTGTATCATTTTTTGTAGGTTCTTGCTTGAAACAAATTAGTAAATGCTTTAAAAAAATGTCCTTTGCAAATTGTAAGTGAGATTAGTAAAGGGCAGATTATTGAAAGTCAAAACTGTAGAGCACTCTACTGCGAAGTGTATACATAAAAAAAACAGATTATTGCAAGCCATAGTCCAGGTATAAATTTTATAAATTTGTTTTTTTGTGTATTTTATTGGGTTTGTTTATGTGAGGAATAATGGTTAATGGGTGTTTAATTAATTATATATTGAACTGAATTTACAATGATGGGCATGGATATCTAATGTTATCTGCACTTTTTTGTGTCAATTGTATTGGATTCAGTTGCCAAGGTTAGATCTTTTTGGGTCCTGTTTATTGTGGTTGTTTTAGTATGGAATAATGGTTAATTATGCATTGAACTTAATTCACAATGATCTATACTACTAGATATTAAATACATTTTTGTTGTGAATTGATGTGCACTTACTGACCGGTTATGCATCGCATCATAATTTAGCTTCCAAATCGATTTGTAACAAAATTGCAATAGAAATTATAATACCTAGAGCAATTTTCATGTGAATTAGAATTACAGCAATTTTCAAATAGCGTATAAAACACTATGAACATTTAGACCCCCAAACAACAAATTACCAATTCAAGCTTAATAACAAACAAATTATGTGCAGAAAATGAACATAAGCTTATAACAGAATTGATAAACAATCTAAACCAAATAAAATCACATCCACAACAGAAATTAAATGACAAAGACTAAGGGAAGAGAGATGCAAACACAAGGACAACACAACGATGTGTTATCAAAGAGGAAACTGAAGCCCTCGGCGTAAAACCTCTCCGTCACCCTCCAAGTGGTCAATAATCCACTAAAGAATGTAATTGGGATACATGAGTAGCAAAAGACCCTCCAAGACTAATCTACCCAGTGTACCTAAGCCCTCCAAGCTCCTACTCTAATGAGATTACACCAAACCTATTTCTTCTTTAGCTTACCTAATTCCGCTATAGCCCATAGCATCAACCAATATGAAATTGATCCCTTCCTAACTGCTTCCCAAAGCACCAAAAGACCTTCTCATAGATATGGGTATGGTGAGAAATGGATTTGGCTAAAGAACCTTTCAAGGATCTAACAATGGAGATGGTAAGAGTAGAAGAATTTGAAAAGTCACTATGTAAAGATTGCGGGTGAGTCAATCTTGTTTTTCTCTAGGGTTTCTCTCTCAAAATTCTCTCTAGAAGCTCTCTATATTTCGTGGGTATAAGGGGTATTTATACTGGAGTGAGAGTGGAATGCAAAGAGTCAGTTTTTCCAAAACAGAGCTAGCTGGCGACTTGGCCTCGCGACTTAACTGAGTCGCAAGTACAAGCCGCAAGCAAACTAAATGGCTAGACTGGACCTTTTGTTGTGTAGTACAATAGCTGGCAGACGGTTTAGCTTGCACACTTCACTCGTGTGTATCTTCTGGCGGCTTGCCAGTCGCAAGCTACCCGCGAGATCCAGTCGCGAGTCCCTACTTCACTACACAGTCTTGAGCATTTCTTGACACTCTCTCACACACTACCCTTACATGATTCCCACCTAAACACAGGGTTTCTAAGTGCTGAATTACAAACAAATTGGCACAGAATAAAGCCAACAAAATGGTTGATAAACTTCAACCTTACAATACTGAATAGAGATGAGTCGAAAGGGACTATTCTTTATAAAGGTTGCCTTTTATTATATTTTCTTGATGGTTTATATATTATCTAAATTACAGACCTATTATCTTGCCATTTTATAATTATAATATTTTTTTGTGTTAGGTTTCATCAAACTCCTGACAAATTCGATGCTATAATTGTTTCTTACAGTGATATTTTAGATTTGCTTAATTTTCAAGTGGCTTATTAGAAATAGGCCCCCAGAGATTAAGAAAAAATGTCCCATCATAATATTATTTACAACAAACCCTTGATGAATATCCTCCTCAATGTATTGACTCGACTTTGAAGACTAGTCCCAAATGTTTAGACAATGATATTATACCAACTCATTTGGATATATTTGCACTGTTTTCTAAATAATTTCCACTGTAATAAATTGTTATTATTTGTTTCCCCTTATTTCTTAGTAAGTTATGATGTCAAAGTAAGCCAATTTTTAATTGCTTTGAAGATATTGGATAGTTTTGAAGATATTGCATTTTGGCATGCAAAATAGAGAAGCATTCTAGAGAATTCCCTTCATTCAAACTCATTTGAATGCAATGGAAGTAATAAAAGTGGTGGTTGCTCATTTCATATGTTCCTCCAAGTGGTCTATTGGATACTATATGCTTAAATATACTAAATTATTTAGGTTTGAATGTATGTAGTAAAAGTATGAGAACTAAGTTTATGTTGGATGCAAAAATCATTAATATGTAAAATGATCCAGTGCATTGTGCGGGTTAAACACTAGTCTTTATATATATAATAGTAGAAGCTGAGAGAAAGTTGGTTCTTACAATTAAGGAGGTGCTGCCATGTAGGAAAAGTGGCTATCTAAAATTCAGCCACGTTTAAGTCAAAAAGCGATAAATGATATTGTTTGGTAACGCTACAACACTGTTTAAAAGCGATAAATTATAAGAGAAATGCTACATCCACAACATTTTCACAACATTTTCACAACAAATCATAGGTAATTAGTTGTTATTGGTTCAAATTTGAACCTAAAACTAAGATTACTTTTTTGCCCCAACAATAACAACCAATAACAACTAGTCACTTAAAATTTGTTGTAAAAATGTTGTGAAAATGTTGTGGACGTATCATTTCTCAAATTATAATTTTTCACTATGTTAAAACACTGTTTAGAGCCCGCTTGATATAAAAGGAAATTAACTGCTTAAGACAAAAAAAAGAAATATTGCTACACGGAGAAAAAAAAAGGAGAAAGAGAGACCAAGAGAAAAGAGAGACAGAAATAGAGAGGCAGAGAACAGAGAAGGAGAGAGAGATCGAGAGATCAAAAACTGCACGCTCTAAAAACTGAAACCCAAAACACACAATCATCCATTCTTTCCATTTGTTAACACAAACGGCCAAAAGAAAAGATTTTCCCTGCCGATGAAAAAGAAAAAACAGAGGCCCATTGAAATATTTCCACAGTTTGCAATCAAGAATGAAAAGATGTCTCTGACTTTCCTATCAGATTTCTTCATCTAATTGTCTGTTAATTTCTTTCACCAGTGAGTTTTTATCTTTGATATAAGTTTGTTTATTAATTATGATTAGGTTTTGATATTTTGTTTGCATTGTTTTCGATTTTTGTATTTTAATTAAGTTTTTCTCTTCGCTTTTTAGTTTGACATTCTCATCTGCACGCCTTCAAGTTCAACCAGGTACCAATTTCAAATCGATCAGATTCCAAATTACATAGATCTACTTTGATTTTTTTCGTTTTTTTTCGGATCTAGGGTTTATCATTTGCTCTTTGGATGAATATATTGCTTTTGTTTATTGGTGGTGTTAGTACTCTACTTTGAATGTTCCGATTTCAATGTATTTCTCCCTCAATTGTTCACATTCTAGATTTCGAAATCGGAATGATTGTGTTACTCGCTAATGGTGAAATAAGCCGCATCACTTTCCAATGAAAAAGTAACTGAGATCTGCTCTTCCACCCTATTCTGTTTCTTCTCTATGACCCCATACACACAAGGTCAGAATAGCGTGGTTAATTTCCCTCTTTCAGATACTCTCTCTGATGATTTGGCCCACTTTTATACTATTTGTATGTTCCGTTCCAGACCAACAAACAGAGGAAAAAAGAAAATCCAAAAGGTTTGGCTACCTTTTTCCCTAATTTCCCATTTATTTTTACAATTTCTTGAGTTCTGTTTTGTTCGATTGTTATATTGATTAAATTTTTTTTTTTTTTTGTTTGGCAGATTTTTGTTAGGTTTATGTTTTTTTTTTTTTTTGGTTAGTCCCTTAAATTTGAATTGATTTATGCTTTTTGCAGATCTATGTTTTGTTGAATCGTTCTCAAAAGAGAAAAAAAAAATGTTGATTACTGAGAGTACAGTTATTTATAATTTTTATAAGTAAAATTATTGGATTTTTTATGTTAATTATTGAGTTTTGCAGATTGAACCGCATTTTCTTTGATCGCCTTTGTTGTTTTTCTTCTTGATATTTAATTTTATTATTATTTTTTCTATTGATATATATATTTTCATCGTTTTGCACCTTCTAGCTTAATTTATGTGGTATCATTCTATTTTTATAGATTAGTCCATAAAATTGTTGGAAATTTGAAATTACTTTAATTTTTTTTTTTACCCTTTTTCCAGCAGCCTTATAGAAGGCTAGAATTCTCCTCAAATTTTTGTTCACTATGCTTTGTAATCAATTTGACTTATTTGTGTTTGTGAGGTTTTACTCAATTTCAAGCCAGTTTTGTATATTTAGTTTGTGGTCTCTAGCATAGTGTTTCATGTACTGTAACTGTTGATTTTTATAATTCACATAATTTTTTATATGTGTGTACACTCACCTTTTGGTGTTAGTTCTTAATTTTTATTGAGAATTTTGCTTTGCAACCCAATGAAGAGATTAAAAAAAGAAAAAAGGCAGCGGGCTGATTTTCTATAGATGAGTAATGGAATTCTCAGGGCTGTGCTTTAGCAATACAACATTTTGAATCAAAAGAAGGGGTCACATATTAGGTTTTACTCATTTATTATATTTGTCATTTGCTCTGTTAAGTCTGGCTAATTAATTCTTGCAATATTTAAAATACCTTAAACTGCTCAAATGTATTTTTTTGATTGAGATCCATGGAGGAGTGTAACAACTATAGGTTCCACCAATATTACGGAAGAAAGTGGCCTCCGTGATACCTAGAAGGTAGAAACACTGTATTATTGTTCTAAATTCCTAATACAGACATTGGTTAAATCAAATATTCAATAATTGCCCAAGTTCTATTAGATTTGGTTTCTGTTAATTTTTGTATTGATCAGACTATTAGGCTCAGTTTATTGAGTACTTATACATGATTTACTTTATTTATTTATTTATTTTATGAATAGATGATTACATAATAATGGGTGGAAAGTTTCATGAATTCCATAACTTGGGTGTGCGTATAATCTAATATATCTCTTTCTGTAATTTTGAAGTAAAGCCTAATAAATTTGAGGAACCTTTGTGTAATTAATCTTGATTCTTGCTGTTGAAATTAGAAATTGTTATCAACTTCCTTTCATCCCAATTTCTAACTTTTTCCTGTACTCTCTCTTACACTATTCCCTTATTTTTACTATCCCTAATTGAGTACTTATATACAAAATATGACATAGAATTATTTTAGTGTTATTAAACTTCAGTTTGGTTTAATTAGACATTCCGATTTCTTGCTGTTCACTTTAAATAAACCTGCCATGTTTTGTGTTTTCAATGATTTTTTTTATTCTCATGTGCTATTGTAGATTTATCACGACTTTGTTTAGGATATTTGTGTCACATTTGGTTTGCTTTTGTTTAGAGTATTTAGGTTAATTGGTTTTGGGTATTCGTCAATGACGTTTTTAAAATAGATAAAAAGAAACACAATCATGACTGAATTCTTTTCCTTTTTCTTAAGAGATGAATAGTGACAGTCTTAAGTTTGGAAGACACTATATTTTTTTTTCCACAGTGTAACCAATTAAGGTAACCTTAATAGAAGCTTAAATTAGAAATATGCACATGTTTTGATCCTAGCCACTTTGAGATGTACATATATATTCTTGATTACCTTCTTGATTTGTAGCTGATATTTCTGCTATAATGGTTAAAATTATGCTTGAATCTTGATTTGGTGTACTTTACTTTCTGTTGCATTTCATCTCTTAAGTTGTATTATAGGCATGTAGACCATTTTAAATGTGATAAATTATAATTTTTCGCTTTTAAAAAGTGTTTTCTGTCTTGATTTGGTGTATTATGCTTTAGACCATTTTAAACCTGGTAGATTTAAGGTGGTGTTAGGTTCATTAAGGTCTGTAATATGCCATTACTAAAATTTAATTGTATTGTATAAACTACATGCCTATAATATAACTGACAAATACCTAATTGATCTATCAACAAATAGGCCTAGAATATAAATTGTATTGCATAAACAACAAATATAACTGACATATTTCTTGTAGAAAAGAATATTTCATAGCTAGCTACTAGAAGCTCTCTCAATGTTCAATTGGATTGGATGTCCACATATTTCAATGGGATTTATCACAATGTTGATGGTTAGCCTATCATTTGAATTAAGCTTTTAATTCAAAGTTAAATTTATTATTTACATTTTCTCTTTTTTTCTTTATTGTTTCTTTAATGTTTGATAGATCATGCTGAGAAAATTAATTTAGCCATATTCACGATTGGAGAAATTGCAGGGAATGAAATAGATGTTGTTACAATAAGTATTATTAGCAAACAAAAAAAAATCCTTTTTATTTTCCTTGCAAAATGAATTGCTATGATTATTGATTCCTAATTCTCCATAATTGTTCCATAGGGTCATTGGTTATGGTGATACCCAAGTAGTTATTACAGAAATTTTCCCAATAGGTTGTTTACCAATCTATCTTATAGCAGTATACACTACCAATTCTTCTGCTTATGACAAAATTTGGCAAGTCTCTCTTTACTTCTAATAGAATGCATAAAAAATAGAACATGAAATGAAGGAGATTTAATAATGGATTTTGTAATTTTTCAAGGTACAAGAGTTGATGATGCAACTGTGCAAAAACTTGCTGTGTGTTGGAGGTGAATATTTCAATGACTCCAATAGATTCCAATACGTCAACCACATCTGGTAACACCATGATATTAAATAAATAGAGTTAGAATCGAATTATCAATAGTATTATTTTCTTTGCTTTTTAGGAGTTTTATGCTAAACTCATTGATTTAATTATGTTTAGGTTTTATTTCAAATTTTTTGGTCGCCATAGTTGCCCCTTTTTCCAATCCTCAACTAAAAGAATTCCTAACTCATTTTATTGGTTAAACACATAATTTCTAAAGTTCTTAGTAGCTACTTGTTGGACTTTTTGGTTTTCAAATTCTGTGGTGAATGTGAAAGCATGTTTGTTTCAGGTAGGGATTTCATCTGATGCAGTAGCAGCTGCTGCAATAAAGATGGGATAGGGTCATAGTAATAGAAAAGTCATTGTTTTGCTATTAGTCTTATTGCCTTCTTCATATTAACATAGAATCTCTATATTATGTTATTGTGTTATGATAATTAGTTTAGGATATTTTAATTCAAGTTTCACTTCAAAATCCCTTTGAATATGCTTAAGATGACTCCCTTTGTGCGCATACTGATGGTAACATAGATTTTCAAAAGGTATATGGGGTTCCAGCAAGAAAGGTATAAGATATAGCCAGAGATTGAGTTTTGCATTTGCTAGAGACTCTGCTTTGAGTTTGCTAGCAAGAAAAAGGGAAGGGGTAGCCATGGTTCATGGGATTTTGGATGGTTCACTAACTACATTGTTCAGTTCCAAAGCCAAAGGAGTCAATGGATTTAGCAATTTTTGGAGAAGATTAACATGAACTGATTGTATTTGATTGATGACAGTGTAGTCTTCAAGAATGTATGGAATTATTATGTTGTACATTGAGGATATTTTTATTGAATTATGAAGTAACTATTCAATTTTTTCTTCCTGCAGAAAAAATTTTCTAACAGTATATGGAGTTATGGTATTTTTTGTGGTGTTAAAGTGATAGAATGACTTTGTATATATGAAAGTAGAGACTTTATCTTTACATGGTCTAAAATTTTGCCAATTGATGCCTTCCTTGCAATATTCTTTTGTTTTTAATTAATTTTTTAAAGTTTCCGTGAGACTACTTACTACTGTAATTTGATGTAATTCATAGATTACTACTATAAGATTTTAATTTTATGATATTTTAATTATTAATTATTGTTAGTTGAAGACACCGATGCTTCTAGCAAAAACAAATACACCTATTATCTCTCTTGGACCATCCTAAATTTAATTTGTATATCTTTTTGGAAATTTGGAACATGCTTGAAATAATTAACTCTTGAAAGAAAAGAAAGAAAAAAAAACATAATTTTCTTTGATGTACTTGAGTGAATGTGTGGTGAAAAAAGACAGATTTTTTTTTTTTTTTGGTCTATTTCAAATTTTGTTGAATGAACAAGAAATTTCAAGATTAGATTTCATAGTTCTCTTTGTTTGCAAGTTTTTTTTTTTTTAATATTTCTTTTGGTATTATCTAACTATAAAATGTTTAAATTTTCACATACAATGTCTTTTGTAATAAATGAAAGTGTCCCACACATTGTGCGGGTTATAAGCTAGTTTATATAATAGCAGAAGCTGAGAGAAAGTGGATTCCTACGATTAAGGAGGTGCTAACAAATAGGATAACTGCCTATCTAAAATTCAGACACATTTAACTTAAAAAAGTGATTCATTACATTGTTTGGTAATGCTACAACACCATTTAAAATCATCTCCTTATAAATAAATAAATTAAAAAAAAAAAACCGGTTTAAATGCCTCTCATTTTAAAATAAAAATAAAAATAAATAACCGGTTAAACCTAGATGTACACCAAGACGGAAACAGAGACAGGCGATGAGTACATGGAGAAAGAAGCAGAAGCAGAGAAAGAGAGGTGACAAAATCAAAAGTTTCAAGCAACAATTTTGCAGACCCAAAACCTTGGTAGAACGGTAAACAGAGAAGGAACGGAATGGGGACTGGGGAGAGAGGCGATGAATACACGGAGAAAGAAATAGAAAAAGAGAAAGGCGATGAAGACAAGGAGAAAGAAACAAAAAAAAAAAAAAAAAAAAAAAAAAAAAAAAGAGAGAGGCGATCCTAGGACACGAAGAAAGAAGAGAACGCCTCTATGTTTCTAAAAGAGCGCCTCTATGTTTTTGAAAGAGCACCTCTTTATTTCTCTTACTAAGATCAGAGTAAAAGTCCTCTCTGCCCACAAACAACGCCTCCGACGGGTTCTATTCTATCTCTGATTTTTTTTTAGGTAAATTAGATCTATTATATGCTTTTAATTTTTTCAATTTGGTTCTAGATTTGGATTCAAAAATTAGGGCTAAGGAAATCATGTTTTAATATGTGACTATTCTTTTTTTAATTTTTTCAATAATAGATTTGTAGGGACACGATTTCAGCGTACCAGCCCAAAGAGAATGGACCCGCCCGAAGGCCCAACAATAATGAATTTGTAGAGAGAGAGGGAATCGAGAAACTGGGCTAGAATAGAATAAACATACAACCAGACAGATTTTGGGCCCAAGAAAGGATAGAATGCAGGATTTAATTCAGTAAGACGTCCTCGGCAATGGTCCGAGGAGATTATATTCAGTTTAATTATCCTTAGTTTCTTTTTACAAACTTTTTTTTTAGCCTCCTCTTTTTTGAAGGAGACCTCTACATTATATAGCTCCTTCTAAACCATCTACACCTTACACTTGTCGATTGTTTAAGCCTCCACTTGAGTACCTGTCCCACTATGTATCTTTTTTGGTCTCCTGAGAGTTGCGGTGATCGAGATTACACTGTTTAGGGGTCTTCTCTACATAAATGCGGCCAGGGGAGTGGGTGCAGCACATTTAATGCGGTGGTGGCAGCCTTTTCCTTAGATATTTTAGGGAGTCCCATTCATTAGGGGTTAGGTCTACTCCTCGGACATCCTTATTTATTCCAGAACACACTAATACGTTCTGGGAGTCCGTGCTTTTACTTTTAGCCTCCTCGGACCTGGCTCCATCCTCGGATATGATTGGGCTTAGTGAACGTCTTTGGGCCTTTACCCTTGCAAGGCCCAACACGTGATCTTGGGATTCCAAGTGCCATGTGGCCTAGTACATGATCTTTGGCCCCTGTGCCCACAAGATTATTTTCAATTCGTCTATTTTGGAATTAAATCATTCAATTTCTTTCTCTCTAGAGATGAAGTGGAATCTTTTCACAATCTAGAGTCTCTAATTTCATCAAATCAAGGTACTGATTTCTTTTCCCAAAAATCGTAAAACAAACGCACAATGCAAATACTGCAATCAATATTAATTTTCACTAAAACCTTATTAAAGACCATTATCAGGTTCCAATAAATTATACTTCTACAATGATTGCGATGTGTATATATATTGTTATTGAAATTATTTTAATTTAGGTTTGGGTATGATCTGTTAAGGTTTCTGATATTCTCATAATCTGTTTTCTTTTTCTTTTCTTTTCTTGTGTGTTGAAAATGTTGTTAGGTTGATCATCGTATAAACATTTACATTTAATGCCTGCTGATTTTTTTTTATTGGTTCTAAGTTTGTATATAATTTTCATTATTATTTTAATACTTGATGCGTAGAATTGGAATATGGGTGAATTAGAAAATGAAATCATAGATTGATGGGATTGGATCCGTAGTGGGTTTTGATCATTCAAATTTACTTTGTGCATTGGATTGTTATATTGCTATCTGTGTTGTGATGTTCATACATGTATGTTTGTTGCTTTGATGGACTCAAAACCGCAAAGTGTGTATCTTTAAATCCACTTTTAGTTGGTAGATCTTAGATCATGTTCAATTTGAATAATTCCCTTTGCTCAAAAGTCCATACCTTACATAAGATTCATTGAAACACCACTATTTTTTTATTATTATTTAATTTAAGCTGTATTTTTATTTGCAGGTATAGAGAGTTGAATGTAAGAAAATTCCCAACAAATCGCTTTGTAATTTATGCCCACCACAACATTTAGTTTAGTCCCTTGCAAACAACAGTTTCTTGCATCTATTATTTTATTTTTTTGTATGTTTGCTGGAAATTTATTTTATTTTATTTTAAGGACATTGTAATATATAATTAGATTTTGTGAGAATAGTTTCATATTTTTTAGCATACTCGAATAGCTGTCTCCCTCAATTACACAAACCTATCACTTTTTAGTTTTTACCTCCTCCTATTCTGCCTCTTCCTATTCTGCAAAGCCATTGCTTTTCACCCATTAATAAATTTGTCATGTTTTATTTGCTTTTGCTATTTCTATCCGTTCTCTTCCTTTTCTTTGTAAACAGAATAATTACCTATTTATTTGCTCTTCATGTCTCTCCCTTCTCAAAATTCAATCAAAACCAACATCTTCCAACCCAAGCCTAAAGTCTCTAGCATCACTGCATGTTTGATTATTTTTACCATTATTTTTGTTCTATATCTTTTTAGCCACTTTATTGTAATAGGAAAATCATCTGTAATGTGCAATGTAAGTGGACTCATATTCTTAGGGAGAGGAACAATATGGCCTTCTTTAGTAGAAAGTTTGCACTTAGAGAGACACATTATGCAGCAATATGTATTAGTTTCATTTGCAAATTGCTTTTTTCATAATGTTGCTACTCTCCATATACAGCCACATATGTATATGTTTGCTTTGCTTGAGGAAAGTCATTAACCTTAGGCTGTTTTCTTATATTTGTTATAGATGTAGTAATTAACTGGAATTTTATTTCTTTCTACAGATTAAAGCCCAAAACAAACTATTTGCTTCTCTTCAGAGTTAAGTGCTTTGCTTGATGTAAGTCATTAAGTTTTAGCTCTCTCTCCCTCTCTCTCACTTTTTTTTTTTAAGATTTGATTTGATTTTAATTTTGATTAAGATTTGGTTGGGTTGGAAGTTGGAACTTGAGTTGGGTTGCTTCATCAAATTGGGTTTGGTTCCTTTCTTCAAATCAATTAATCTCTTTTTTGGACATAAGTATCTACTTAATTAAGTTTGGACCTCTTAAGTTGTACCGTAAAATGTGAATTTGTAGGTCATGGAAATCTTAACCAATTTTGAAGCATTATGATGTCAAAATATCTTAATGGAAACTCCATCCATGGTTGGATCCTTTTTTTTTTTTTTTTCATTCTCTCTATTTTATGATTTTGTCTTTTATTTTTTTCCATAAACACAATAATCTTAGTTTGTGTGTCTTATATTTATTGATGGTTATGGTTTTGAGCAACTGTGAGAATATTGAAATGGAATAGTATATATCTATTGGTCTTTAGGTGAGTGGTTTAGTTTTAAATATGTTACATGCTGATGTGATTAAGAAAAGCTGTCAAATTTGATACTATTTGGATAGCCTAAGACTGATTTGATTAAATAATCTACTTTCGTTGGGCATGTAGAAAAATCTGTGAGGGAGAAGCCTAACAAATAGATCGAGCTCTTCCATGTCATGTGCCATCATAGCGCAAAGCCATGTATCTATATGGATTGGGTCACAATCAAAACTCCAATGGAGGCGAAACTTCTATAGTGGATTCACATTACAAAGATCCCAGGAGTAAGTATATATTTTATTCTAAATCCATCATGTTTGATAAAATTCTTGAAAGAAAATTGATTAATTATATTTCTAACTTGATGACTTTATAATTTATTTTTGTTTGTTATGTATTTTGTTTGGGCTTAGAAACAATTAAATGTGGGAAAAGTTGGTTGAAAGCTCTTGCAGATACATAGCTTGCATTCATTTCTTTATTGTTGCTCATACCAATGTTGGTTGTATGCTGTATCAATTTCTAATTGACACGTGGAAGCAAATTAAGTGGGTTTTTTTTTTCCCAGGTGAATAATTTGTTTTTAACTATTAAGGGTTAAGGATAATTTGGCAATAATTTTATAAAAGAATCACCACAATATACACATACTATTTATGTCTTGCTAAAATGACAAAAACTCACTGCCCAAAAATAAAAACAAAAAATTAACTCAGAATGGTGTCTCCATTACGTGGGCAGCAACAAATTATATGGTTTCTCCATTATTTAACTAAAATGTAGTTACCATTACCATTAGAACAATATTTCTAACGTAAAGACCATCAACAACATACAATTGGGTTGATGTTTGGATAGAAAATGCCTGAGTAGTTCTAGGAGGACTGTTGCTTATTCATCTGAAAATTGTGGGGCAATACTATATGCAATAAGTAAGCACACCATCACATAGCTATGAAAAAAACTATGTACATGTTATGTAATATCTTCTAGATTTCATCCTTGAGAACTTTTGTTCATACTCATTGTTCATAAATGAATAAATCATTTAGATTTATCATGGTATGGGGGCGGGAAAAATAGAATCCAAACATCATATATTAAGTCTACAACTATCTGCTTTTGAGACAATGGACCAAGTCACAGCAATTTGCACAAACAAGACAGGCATCCTTACAAAAAATGAAAAGAAAGTAATAGAGTTTCAGCTTGGAAAGGATGCAGTAAAGGATGACACTTCTTTGGATATGGTAGGTGACCTCCTTAAACTACTACAACAAGCTGTTGGTTTAAACAAAATTGGTACAGTTCTCATCACTTCTTGGATTCTTCAACATGACCTACATAGACTCAAAACCCAAAAGACCAAGACCCTTTTCCTCCTCAAACCCATGTCAAACTCAACCTCTTGCCCGTCCCAAGGATAAATGTTATGTTAATGGAAAATTGTATTGATGCAACATATTACTGATTAGTGAATGATATGATTTGAAAAAATGGTATTTTTTTTGGTTCCTAAGTTATTTGTTCTCTTTTTTCTTTTCTTTTTGAAAATTTAAATATGCAGTGTAGTACCCATCTCCAACTTTTTTATATTTATTTTCCTCTCACTTTCTATTTCAAAATTTTGTAATCAAATATTTTCTTTTAAATTTTATTGATTCTCAAATACTCTATGTTCTCATTCTTTTATTCATTGTGGTTCATTAGATGGTTAACTCAGAATGGTGTCTCCATTATGTGGGCAGCAACAAATTATATGGTTTCCCCATTATTTGAAGGTGAACCCATAATCTGTATTAACTTATAATCTCTTCGTATGAGAATGCGTCTGCTTCTTGGTATTAAATGTTTGTTAAATATGTTTTACAGGTACACATTTGCTAAATATTTATTAAATATGTTGAATCATTTCTAGCTCAACCAACATTGAAACATCTTACTTTTTTTCGTTTCATTATACCATTGATATACTTGATTTTCTTATATTTGGCTTAGTTTATGAAGACCTTTAACATGTAGACCAATTGAACCAAATTATTAGAAAATGGGATGTGCTTAGGTGAAGACATTTGATTGGTTAGCATCTAAATGTTTGATCATTCTGCTATGGACACATCAAGCCTAGACTATAGGATTTGAGTTGGCAGATAATACTTAGGCTCTATAAACCGTATCTTTTGTTTATTTTTCCATAAGGATTTATGTCAAATAAGAACAAATTACTATAGTTGCTAGATGTTTAATGAAAGGCCTCCAATTTTATTTTTAATTCTCATTTAATCTGTCTTCCTTTGTTTCTATATAGATGAAAACCTCCTGCGGTGGAGCTTAATGCTCTATAAAACATTGAAAGAGAATCACAAGCAGTATATCCTATTAGTACTTCCTAAGTCCAACATGTTCTTTTGATTTTTTTTTTAGCTCTTAGTGCTGTCCCTATTTAACTTCAAGTGAATTGGTGCTTCCTTTTTGTTTTATTGAAGTCATTTGCAATTTTTGCAGTTGAGGATAAATTTTTTAATGAGTCATTGCCATTTTCATGAAACTTATGCCATTTTGGGCATTTGGGCTAGGTTGGTTTTGGTTATCTATCTATTATTGATGAGGCCGCAACGGCTATACAATATGACACTTAAATTTATTTGGTAAAATAACTCACTTTTCCCTCTTTTACGAATTACCTACAATGAGTCGGGAAAAGGGTATTTCTAAATTTAAGCTAAACATATGGATGGAGTATCTATTGTAGAAAATATTTGTATACAAATCCTTGGATTAATTTACAAAAAAAGTTACTTTGTAATTTCTATATCTTAAATTATGCTTGGTTTATGGCTTCAATATGAAGCTGAAGTTCTTTGATATGACATTTGATTTTAGTTCTAATGGCACAATACTTATTGAATGCATACTTTTGAAATTTGTAGAATGTACACATTTAGAAGGTGTCTATCTTTGTGATAAATATTGCCTATAGTGGTTTATTTAGAAGCTTTCTTTGAGCAATTTTTCAAAATTTATGAAGGATATTAATAACGTTTGATTGTGGTCCTCCCCTAAATATGCATGTAGTTCTAGGGTGCAATTTCTACACCTTATATGTTGTTTAAATAGATAATATTTTTGAAAGTTATCCCATGTTTTTTTTTCCAGTTAAATAACAACTTCATTTCATTAGAAACAAGAAATTAGATATTGATTTGGCATAAATATTGATGTTTATATTTGGTTATAATAAACAACAAAATTTTTTTTTTCTAGAATAGATGGTTGTTAAAGGAGGCTTACAGGCAAATAACTCATTGTAAATATGCACCAAGTTCAGATTTTTATGTCAATCTTCTTGCACTGCAAAAGCTTGACATGATGCTCAAATGTAAGTTAAGTTTTATTTTCTTAAAGAGAAATTCTTTTTTTTTAGATAAACACTATTTTCCCTTAGGTGTAGAAGCTCATAAAAATAAAAATATTCTTTGACAGGAAATATTAAATGTTTTTGAAGATATTGTATTAGGAGCATTATGGAGAATTTCCTTTGCTCGAACTAATTTCATGTGTTCCTCCAAGTGGCCCCTTTAAGAAGGGAATGACACACATGAAGTGATTCGAAGATACTAATGTTTTAACATCTTTTTTGGGAATATTGGATACTATATGTCTAAATATACTACATTATTTAAGTTTGAATGTATGCAGTGGAAATGGGAGAACTAAGTTTATGTTGAATGCAAAGTATTTTAATTCGTAAAATGATCCCGCCCATTGCGCGGGTTAAACGCTAGTAATAACTAATAGTTGAAACGTTTGATTTTTTGTTGACCATTCCTCATTGCGCCATATGGCTATACAAATTTATGCCATGTCTACTTTAAAAAAAAAAAATTGTGTCTTTTCATTATGCCATTAAGAAGGCGTTTGGATTGCGTCTACATTTTCACACAGACGCGTTTCAACCTTCTTTTCTTTTTTTAACCAACGCCTATTGCACTGTTCATGGGACTTGCACAGTGATTTTATTAATGAACAGTAACTGGAAAATATTTTTTTCATTGTTTTCAATTTTCAGCAAAATAAGCGGTATCCAAACACAAATTTCAATATCCACCCACAATTTCATATAAGATTAGGGGTGTCCAGGACCTACTCGACTCGCCGCTACCAGAACCGAAAGCCAACTGACCCGAGCACCACCACGGTAGGTGACGGTTTTGTCCAACGAAACCTGACCCTTGTTGGTTCAAGTTTCGGTTTCACTTCTCTCAACCAGCCAGAGTCGACCCGATCGAAGAATAGGTAGATTTCACTGATTTTTCTCCTTTTCTCTCTCAGATCTGCCTAGTTTTAGTGGAGATCTCCCTTTCTATGTCCAAATTTGGTGGAGATCTCAAGATCTCCGTCCAAATTGAGTGGAGATCTTGAGTTCTCCGCCCAGATCCGGTATTGATCTCGCGATTACCACCCAGATCAGGTGGAGATCTCGAGTTCTCCGACCAATTTCAGCGGCGATCTCATGATCTCTATCCAAATCCAATGGTGGTCAATCATTTACCACTATTCTCTCGATTTTGAGTGAAACAACTCAACCCGCCGGAGAATCTGACTCAATCTGACCTGTAGGTAGAATCAGTCGATGGCGGGTTCGCCGATCTGCGACCCGATGGAATCGAGTCGTTTCCGGGTTGGGCACAAATCCAACCCGGACTGACCCGTGGACACCCTTATATAAGATGTATCTATTGAAACAAATGGTCATTCTATAGTACCCACTTGATTTTTGTGTGGGTATGATACCCACCCATATCTGGGCCATTTATTCTAAATGTTTTAATCTTGGCCGTTTAACTAAGTTTTAGGGGCTTACCGAGTACTGATAGAACAAGTTATACTATAAAAGCTAGAAAAGAAAAAAAAAAAAAAAAAAAAAACAACAACAACAACAACAAATGTTGCATTTTCTCTCTCGTTCTTTCAATTCAAAGGCAATGTCAACAAAGACGATGCTCGAGACTGATTCCATGAAGTTCAAGATTGGCAAGGTGTGAACTCTAACTTGTTTTTTGTTTGAAATTTCAAACTTTGTTGTCTTCTTTCTTTCTTTTCATTTGCAGTTTTTTGTTTCGTGTATTTGAATGAATTTGGAACCCTAAACTCCCTAATATATGGTTTTGGTGTTTGGATATCATTGATTTTAGATCCTTTGGATTCATTATTGAAGCACAATATTTCAGCATTATGTTGCTTTAGTTTTTTATTTTCTGGATATAGGCAAGTTGAAATCACAAATTTCCTTGAGTTATGATTGGGTTTTGCTCTATTTTCTATTTGGATATCAATGAATTCAAATCCTAAATTATAACCATTAGATTGTGATATTAATAGTTCTATACAAAACTCGTTTGTTTTGTTCCCTATTTATTTGTTGTGGGATTTTTGCAGCAACCTATTACATACAGGTATTTATGGAGGTTTATGTATGTATAGAACTATTAATATCACAACAAAACTCGTTTGTTTTGTTCCTTTTTTATTTGTTGTTAGATTTTTGCAGCAACCCATTACATCACTAATCTTGTAATGTATTTTAGTCTCTTAATCTACAGAGTCTAGATGATAACTCCTCTTCTTAAATTAGAATCTAAGTTTTCGATCCTAATAGTTTTTTAGCATAGATTTCTTGGAAATAATTTTTTTTTTAATACATCAATTTTGTTCCCCTTTTCTTGTTTGTATTAGTAAATTTTCCGTGGCTTACCTTATATGATCTTGTTCGTTTATATTGTGGTCTTTGGTTCCCATGAATATAACATATATAAAAAAAAATATAAATAAATAAATAAATATATATATATATATATATGTTAGTCTGCAGTTTGACATTCACCATTGGACAATAATTGATATTCTCATAGGATCTTGGTTTGTTTGAATTGGGAATTAGTATCTTGTCTTCAAATAAGAGACATGGGGTTCAAATCCTACCTACATCAAAAAAGAATTGGTGTCTTAGCCCAGTGATAAAGAACAATTATCATAGAATGGATGCTATAAGTTTGAATTATATCCTATGTCTAAAAAGGTAGTAGCTTTCCTTAATTAATGCTACGCTAATTTTTTTTCTTTAAATTGTATGTGCACATTATTGTATCTTTTTAGGCTGTTAAGATTTTTGGTAGCCCAAGAAGATTAATTTTCTTGGAAGGGGCTGATACTTTCAGAACTGTAATGAAAAGGGGTTATAGAAACAATAACAGTTTCTTAATAAGGAAATACAATAGTTCATCAAATTAGGTTGTCCTATGAAAATGCAGTTATGTATACATAGTTTAAAGTAATAGAGTTTAACCTAAAACAAGAATTGGGGAAAACAGAGAGAGAGAGAGAGAGAAAGAGAGAGATTTTCTTGATAACCACCTTGATAAAATTTTTGATTTTGATTATGATAACCACCTCTATAGAATCTTCCTCCACTGCCTCAATTATTGTTTGATCTACCTCTTCCTCTATTTGCTTGGAACTAACCATTAAAGGTTGGAGGAGACGAATTTGGCCTAGGTCCTTAACCAATCATAGCCATAAGAACAGGGTCTTTGATTAGCTTAGAGACATGCTTTAGTGATTTTTCTTCAAAGATGAGAAGAACATGAACTTGTTCATATCCTATAGAATCATCCCTAGTTCTTAGAGCAAAACTTGAGGAATAGTACCCTTGTGGTAGTCTGTCAAGAACAATGTGTAGAAGCTCTTCATCTTCAACATGAAACTCCTACTGCCTCCAATTTGGTTCTGCTATCTTTGATTTTGGCCAAGTACACATCAATAGAATCATTGTTCTTCCTAATGCTATTTAGTTCTCTCTTCAAACCAAGAATATTGTTAGATCTAGACATAGAAGTATAGCGCCTTTCCAAAGTATCTCATACACCTTTAGTTGTAGTTTGCCTAACAACAATAGCAATAGCTGAGTGAGACAACGTAGCACTGATCATTGACATTAAAGCTCGATCTTTTTATGCACCATTGAAAAAAATCTGGATTTTCTTGTGTGATAGGCAATCCCTTATCATCTCTGAGAAATTTTTCTAGACATGGATAATAACCATCAACAATAACAAGAAACGAGTAAGCACTTAAGAGTAAAGGTAATCTGAAACTTCCACTTAGATTACCTATCAAAAAAAAAAAAAATGAAACTTCCACTTAGATAAAGGTAATCTCGCCTCCTTTTGGGTTTGCTAGCTAACAACTAAGGGTTGTATTGTTGTTGGAAAATCATCACCGAGAGACCTGATGCCTCTTCTATTTATGTATTACGTACATATAATGAGAGCTTATTATTACTTGATTGTTAAACGTTTGGAAACATATATTGTGATGTAGGATTTAAAATTCTAAGTTGCTTTTGGTAGATTGGCACCGAATTTATTGTTATGTTGAGAGGATTTTTTTTTTTTTTTTTTTTTTTTTGAGAAACATGTTGAGAGGATTTGTTGTAAATCAGGTCCCTTCTTTTGACGTTGGCAATATGTGGTCCTGAACAATAATAATGCTACATTATACACTTAATAAGAGCAATTTCTTGCTCTGATAATAATATATGCCTCTTTATAGGCATGATATGCAGAGAAGATGGCAAACGTGTGGGGGACGCTTGTAGAAGAAACCAACACATATGTGAAAGATGGCAGCTGAAATATTTGGCTGTAAATTTTTTTTTTTTTTTTCAGGCATTCATTTTTACTTTTTCCCTGTATTTGGCTGGAATTTTAAAATAGCTTATAAAGTTGAGTTGTTCATAAACTTCATATCCTTTGGGCTAATATAGTTGTCCATATCCTCCATTGTGGATGCATTCATTATTCAATAGAAAAAAGTATTTGCAATTTATTCTTGTTGCTTTTCTCTAACTTTTAAGCCGTTTTAGATTCTCTATACAACTGTTGAATCAAATTTTCCCTTTTAGATGTTATGGTAATTGTCAAAAATTTGAGAAGGCCATGTGCAGGACAGAAATGACTTCATTAAGACTAATCTAGTTATCCTTTTATAAAAAAGACTCTTTAGAGTTGATATAAAATTGCAAAAGAGTTTCATATAGAAGAATTAAGTGGTAAATTTAATGAGTAAATAGTGAAACCCTAAGTTTAAAACTTACTCTAACCCATTTACCCTTCAATTTCTTTATAGAAAAATAAATAAACTTAAGAATTTCTCAAACTCTAAGACGATAATGATAATATTTTGGAACTTACACGAAATCACTATCATGAATTTTATTAAAATTAATGAACAACGACAATTTGAGCCACTCATTCCAAAGAGTTACTTGGGGAGATAGAGAGAGTGATACACAAACCAAGACTCTATGTACAAATCAATATTTTTTTTATAAAAATATGAAATTTAAATTTTCAAAATATTTAAAATATCTTAATGCAAAGAGGGCGAGAGAGATACCAATAATCAAAGAGAGAGAAAGAGAGAAGCTCAACAATGAGAAAATTCAAATAAGCGTTTTTAATATATATATATATATATATATATATATTGATGGAAAAATATATTTGTATTGCATACAAAACATACGCAGCGGAAAATTAACGGATCTGCTTCATTCGCAATCAATAACATGCACTATGTAAATTTCAGAATATAGAATCAAGAGAGTGTACCTTGATTCAGTGAATTTCAAAATTGAAGATGATAAGTACTCAGGAACACTTATAATCTTCACTCCAATTCCACAAACGCCCAAGATGTGTGGTCTCTAAATCAGTTATGTGTGTATGTTCTAGAGAGAATGAGAGTGTCCAACACTCACATACATGCCATTTCATGAAGATGTCTCTCTTAAAATTCTGTATGTTTCTCCCTTAATAACTGATTTTCTAATTGGGCTAGCCTTTTGGGTTTTTCCAATTGGGCTTTAGTATGTGGCTTAGAGTGGGACCAAAAGGGAACAAATAAGACATTAGCTTTAATTGGCCTTGGGCTTTTCTGTCAACTTTTGACAAGTCCAAAATTACCATTAATTATATTTAATACCACTATATAAATATGTTATAGTCTTCGCAGATGAAATGCCCAATTTCATCACCGACTACGAACTAAAATTCTGAGTTTACAAAGAACTTGTGATTTATATCTTCTGTGACTTTTCACATAAATCACATACTATGCATCTCATGAACTATATGATTTCAAATATTTATGTTTCCATCATTTTAGATAATAATAAAACAACTTTATTAATCACAATATTAAGTCATACATAATGTCATACTTAATATCATACATAGCATCATACAATAGGATTTAAGGGCACTAATCTCAACATATATATATAGTTTAGGTCATGTGGCATCCTATGTGGCATAGTGTATGTATGTGTATATATATATATATATATATATATATATATATATATATACTCCCATGTGTTTATGTGTATATTATTTTGATTCTTAACCGTGATAGATTTAAAAAGAGGAAACTACTAGAGTTATAAATTTTTTTACAAATTGCTATTGTGGTGAGTACTTATTAGTAAGTAAAAAAGTGATATAAGTGGTAGGCCAAATGCAAACTAAAAAGAATTTATTACATCAATAGTTTTAAAAATTTTTTGTAAAAAAATTTGTGACTATAGCATTACTTTTAACAGAATCAATAATATTGTTGAAATAGGCAAAGTGTAATTTTATAGAACAAAATTTCTAAAATTAGTATCTATGTATATAATATATATATATATATATATATATTTAAATAATTGGGTTGGGGGGGCCATTGCCCTGAACGTCCAAGTCTCCTTTTGACCCTAATTGATATTGCATAATGTGACGACTCTACCTTTAAATGTGAGTAAAAAATAATGGTGCCACTGAATGTGATAACAACACAGTCAAATATGATGCTGGTACTGCATGATGTTAATATAGAACCGCCAAATGTGAGTAAAAAATATAGGTACCACCAAATATAATAAAAGTACGGTTAGATGTAACGTTGGTATTACTTGATGTGAAAGTGGAACTATTAAATATTAGAAAAAATAAGAGAACCATCGAATGTGACAAAGTACGGTCACATGTGATGTTGGTACTGCATAATGTAACGATGGACTGTTAAATGTGAAAGACAAAATAATGGTCTCATTGAATGTGCCAAAAGTACGGTTAGATGTGATATTTCAATCCTTTCTAAGGTTTTGAAGGTCATTTCATTCATTTTTTAGGTACTAAGGGTAATTTGGTCATTTTTAAGTTTCTAAGGGTATTTCAAATATTCTCTAGGTATAAGGAGCATTACGGTCTCTTTTTTTTTTTTTTTGTTCAAAGGGTATTTTGGTCATTTTTAGATTTCTTGGTTATTTCAGTCACTTTTTTTATTTTTAGGGTAATTTTCATCATTTTTTAGGCTTTAGGGTCATTTAGTCATTTTTTTAGGTTCTAAGGCAATTTTGATAATTTTTTAGGTTCTAAGAGTATTTTGATAATTTTTTAAGTTTTAAGGGTATTCCAATAATTGTTGAGGGTTTCGAGGTATTTTAGTCATTTCTAAGTTTTGATGTACTTTGGTCATTTTATAAGTTTCAAGGGTATTTCGAAATCTTTCAAGGTTTTAGTGTCATTTCGGTCATTTTTGGGACTCATAGGTTTTTCGATAATTTTTTAGGTTTAAAGTACATTGCGATTGTTTTTTAGGTTCTAAGGGCATTATAGTCTGTAACGCCCCAAAATCATAAATATTAAATGTCTATTCCATCTAAATAATCCATAAAAAAATATTTAATAAATGTAATAAAAAAACCTAAAATCTCATCACAATTGTCAGAGCTCTAATTCCACCAAAGATAGAAATTCTCAAAATAATTATCCAGTACAATATTCAATACCATAACAATAATAATGAAATCCTTAGTTTCACAATGTAATTTGTAACTATAGTCTTCCAAGAATCTCTACTCCAATGATCTCTCTAATGTATCTGTAAGGGGGAATTAAAAGGGGGGTGAGATAACTCAATAAGTGGAATTTACTAACATTGGAGTGTGGGAACAAACCTTTCAAATAAATAATTCTTATAACAAATTCATAACTTGTAACTCATCAATATTTTATCATTAAATATTTCATATAAAAGAAAATATCTTTATATTGTGAACCATCATAATATATATATATATATATATATATATATATATCAATACCATCATATACACAATTTGCTAGGCTTTTCTCGTAGTCAACGTTTACATCATGTTGACAGGGTTGTGTTGTTTTCGGAACTGGAACCTCCTTTTCATCCCCTTTCTTAAGGATGGCTCCTTTTGGAACCTAAAGGTGCACTCTCTTGCTAAGGAACTTCCTTTTTGGATCCTCAATAGTATACTCCCTTGTTAAAGAGCTATCAAATGTGCACTTTCCCCTTTTCTAGGACCGTCCATTGCTAATGACTAGCTGCAGTATGATGATCCCTTGCTAAGGACTAAATACAATATTGAACATTTTAATCACGACTTGCCATAGGTTTTCAAAACATATTCAATATGCTCACAAAAATAATCCATTCATAATTCTCAACAATATAAAGGTATATTTACACTTACAAGTTTAAATAAATTCAAGTTGTCCCACAAGTTTTTTATAAAACGAATCGTCAATATGCACATCAAGCATTTATAAAATATCAATTTATATATAGAATATTAACATATTTCTTTGAAATAAAATAATTTAATAATCAACACTGTTTTGGGAAAACCCCCAAAATTAGTAAACACCACTTACCTCTTAGTTGCTAAAATAAAGAAAATTTACCAATCTCATCACTAGGTCCATCACCAAGAATCTCAAAACCTAGAAACATAAGGAACAAGCCTATTAATAACAAGACCTATTGTAAAGTTTATCATCACATTTTTCTCCAAAATCGAATAGGACTCCCTAAAACAAATCAAATGCACTAAAGCCTAGCTTGCCAACCTAAGACAAGTACCCATTCCCAAACGGCAACAAAAAAAGCACGAATTCATAGTGCCATAGCACAAAACCAAAGCATTTTAATTCTCCACTGCAAGCAATGTGCACATATAAACATAACATAAAATACATCAACTCATAATAGGGGTAGCATATCTCATGAGTTTCCCTTTAGAGCACTAAATGATTAAACCAAACCATTATTAGACTTAACTAAGTACAACACATGTCGAAGAAAGCACATGAATTTACAAACCAATCCATCCAACAAAGATTTGAAGTAAATTCCACAAAATCCCAGCATTTTCATCGCACTTTCAGATTCAATACACAGCAGGTTAGCCATTTTGTAAAAATTGTTTGGTCTGTGAAAAATTATTCGATTAACTTGAAATTAAATAGGGATAAGCTCTTATATGTGTAGTATGTACCATCAAAAATTCAGCCCAAAAAAAATTTTCTGTAATTTATTAAAAATCATGTATTGCAGCTGACTCAAATCTGTCCCTGACAGCTTTAGAAAATTGTTATAGTTTTAAGACTAGCCCAAACTATTTGACAGTCACTCACATTAAAACCACAAGATTTAAAGCATATTAAAAGCAGGGAATTAAATCCAATATCTCATATAAACAACTTATCAAACACTTGGTATGCAAAAAGCACATGCTCACACTTCACTTGCATAAATATGTAGTTATCACTTCACTCACACCCACATTTGCCAAAGTCATTTAAAATGCAAAGAACACACTTCCAAAGATCAACTCACATCAACATATGCAACAACAAGATCCATAGTTGATCTAGCAAACCAACCCTCAAATAGACAACCAAAACACCCCATCAAGGCAAACACCCCCAAATAGTTTGAAATTTTCAGATTTAATAAAAACTCTTGCTGCCCAAATCCTCGTACCCCTCTAATCTTCCAATACTCACCAAACCCATCAAGTATATACCATAAACATCAAAAAATAACAAAACCCAAAGGATTTCATTGAAGAAAATGATAGAGTACTTAGATTTTTACCTCATCTATTGTATTAACCAAACTTAGAGGGATGGTCTTTCAAATGAGTTTGCCAAAATAGCCACTAGAACTCTTGGTGGTGGATTTTGATTGGAAAAGAACCTTCCATGAATCGGCCAAGATAAAAATTTAAGAGGCAAAAGTGAATAAACTTCACATAAATATGAGAGAGGGGATTTTCGGCTATGGGGAATGGGAACACCAGAGGAAAGAGAAAAGGGTGATGGGAGGCGGCACTTTAGAAAAATAGATGAGGAAGCCAACGTGAGTTACATATAAGGCTAAGGTTAGGCTTGGGTCTTATTATAAAAATGCCCCACTTAAATAATTTCCAAAACAACCCTTTTATTTGTTTATTTATTTTGTAAAGGTTGGGGTGTTACATAGTCACTTTTTGGTAAATGATATGTTGGTACTGCCAAATGTGGCAATGGAACAATCAAATGTGAGGAAAAAAATAAGGGAACTACCAAATGTGACAAAAGAACAGTCACATGTGATGTTGGAGCTGCAAAATGTGAGAATGGAACCATTAAATGTGAGAAAAAAACAAAGGAACCACCGAATGTGACAAAAATACAATCACATATGATATTTGTACTGCACAATGTGATGATGGAACCGTCAAATGTGAGAAAAAAAAAAGGAACCACCAAATGTGACAAAAGTATCGTCAAATGTGATGTTGAAACTACACAATGTGAGGATGGAACCGTCAAATGTGAGAAAAAAACATAAGGGAACCACCAAATGTGACAAAAGTACTGTCAAATATGATGTTGGAACTGCACAATGTGAGGATGTAATTGTCAAATGTGATAAAAAATAAGGGAACAACCAAATGTGATATAAGAACTGTCACATGTGATGTTGGAACTGCACAATGTAAGGATGAAACCGTTAAATGTGAGAAAAAAAATAAGGGAACTACCATATGTGACAGAAGTACTATCAAATGTGATATTGGAATTGCAGAATGTAAGAATTGAACCATCAAATGTGACAAAAAAAAATAAAGAAATCACCAAATGTGACAAAAATATTATCAAATGTAATGTTGAAACTGCACAATATAAGAATGAAATTGTCAAATGTGAGAAAAAATAGCAGAACCACCAGACGTGACAAAAGAACTATCACATGTGATTTTAGAACTACACAATGTGAGGATAGAATCATCAAATGTGGAAAAAAAAAATGAGAGAACTACCAAATATGATAAAAATACTGTCAAATATGATGTTAGAACTGTATAATGTGAGGATGGAACCGTCAAATATGAGAAAAAATAAGAGAAACACCAAATGTGACAAAAAAACTGTTACATGTGATGTTGGAACTGCACAGTGTGAAGATGGAACCATCAAAAGTGAGGATTTGGTAACCTGATATAATAGATTGCCTACTAGAGGGTACTGCATCTCCAAAAAAAAAAAATAAATAAATAAATAAAGGATACGGTAGAATTACCCTAAAAGAAAAAACTGTTATTGTAAAGAAAACATGGATGGTGCAATCAGATGGCAGATCCTAGAAAAGACCACTGCATAAAGACACAAGTTTTAGCAAAGAGCAAAATTATTTTTTGTATGGAGCAAACAATTAAACTTCATCGGTCAAGAGAACTCAAACTTTGAATATAATACGTATTAGCCCACGAAATCCATGAAGCAAATATGGTTATTGATTTCCTGAAAAATACTAATACTCACATACATAACGGCGAAAGCATACAATGGGGAATCCCAATCAAGTTAGGGTGGGATTTTGGGGGTAGGTTCACTTCTTTGATTCTATGGGGAGGATGTTTAGACCGAATAAGGGATTTTTTTTTTCAAAAAGAAAATTTAATTTTTGGACCTTTTTTTTTTTTTTTTTTGAGAAGCAATTTTTGGACCTTTTTAAATTAACGTGTTTTAGAAAAGCAATATCTGACATAGAGTAGTCAAAGAGTTTAGAAACACAGTTCAGGAAGAAGGTATTTGACAAACAAATTGCACTGAACTGTGTGTGGGTTTTATGGTTTCAGATTGACACATTATCGAAAGTTAACCACAAAAATTTTGTCAACCTTCTTGGATATTGTGAGGAAGATGAGCCTTTCACCAGAATCATAGTTTTTGAATATGCTCCAAATGGGATACTCTTTGAGCAATTACACGGTAAGTACTTGCCCAATACCCTGTCAATATTGGTATTCATTGTTGGGTACGTTTTAAAATTAATTGGGTATGTTCAAAGCTTAAGCCCATAATATTTTGTTGTAAAGCCCTAGCCCATGCTTTAGAATTTTCCTTGGCTGGCGTCGGAATTTTTGGCAGCAAGCAAAACCCTTAATCATCTAATATTTCCTTAGAAGAATAGTTAGCCGCACCTTCCCCTATTTTGCAGAAAATACATAGCAGCTTGCGGCATCAATTCCTTTGTTTTTGCCTTTCCCTTTTCACTTTAATCATCTTTAGCTACTTTTTTTTTTTAGAGTTCTAAGACTATCAAAAATTCTGCATATATGATATTACTAAAAAAAAAAAAAAAACATATATTACTTTGAAACTTTAGCTTTTCTGTTTTTTCTGAAAATTTTCTCTTGGGCATTTGTGACGAGTTCGAAACTCTGTTTGTTAATGCACATTAACAGAGTTGCCATTGTATCCTGGAGAGCGACCACCTGAGCCATTTGCACCAACGGATTCATTCCAGTGGGGGCGAAATCGCTTCTAAAGGACAGGGGATTTAGTTTCGTGCCTTGGCAATAAGTTTTACTTAACCCTTAATTTAATACGCTTTTGCACTTGTCTATTTTGCTTATAAGTTAATTTGAGCATATCTTGTTTTATTGATATATTATTGATATTGCTTTGTAACTTTGTTAATCAATTTGGACAATTTTCCAAACTATACTTCCAACATTTACAAATAGCAATTTTTGAGAAGACTCATAGGTTTCTTGTGTTTCTAAGAAAGATGAAAGAGAAAAGGTTACCCAATGAAGAAATCGTTTAGTATTATTGTTGCTATCATTGGTGTGGCTTGATTCTTGGACCTTTTCACTATTTAACCAAAAAAAAAAAAAAAACCAACTTACAAATAACAATTTTGGAGAATACCCTCAGGTTTATTGTGTTTCTATGAAAATGAAAGAGAAGTTGAGAAAAAGTTACCAAATGAATATAAACCACTTTTTATACCCAAATGATTATAATCCTTCAACATGCACCTTTTCATCCAATATACCACTATTTATACCCAAATGATTATAACCCTTCAACATGCACCTTTTCATTCAATATGCACATTTTCATTCAATGGGCACATTTTAGGTCAATAGACATATTTTCATTCAATAGACACTTTTTTCATTCAATAGGTACATTTTTGCTCAACAGACACCTTTTCGATCAATAAGCACATTTTCACATCCAATAAATAAAACAATTTTTTTTTTTTTTTTGAAACTCATCTAGTGGCTATTCTTGTGCATCACACGAGGGAGAAAATGGGCTTTTGCCCTTATTTTTTGAAATATCTAGCGATATGTCCCTGTTTTGAAACTTGATTTTCTCAAAATCAAGTTTCAATGTAAAACTCGATTTGTTGGAAAATTGAGTTATAGGCAATCAAACTTTAAAAAAAAAAATTATGGAACTCGAGTTCTTCGAACTTGAGTACTATTCAAGGAACTCGAACTTGAGTTCCTTGAATAGTACTCGAGTTCCACTTGAAAATTTTCAAGGAACTCAAGTTCCATGAACTCGAGTTTTACATTGAAACTCAATTTTAAGAAAATCTAATTTCAAAATAGGGTCATGTCCTTATATAGTTTCAAAACAGGGACATATCGCTAGATATTATAAAAAATAAGGGCAAAAGCCCATTTTCTCCTTACACGGGTTAAAGATTAGTTTTATCTAAAATTATGCTATCTAACAAATTTTTCTTGAAGCCGTCTATTAGAGTAACCGCATCAGTATGTGTAAAATTTATCTTCTATTTTAGCATAAAAACCTACTTTTTCTACTTTACACGGTCACTTTTACAAAACACCCACATCAGACTATCTATTATGCACTCATTTTTATTTAAATATTCATTTTTCATTCATTTATTATTATTATTTTTACCTTTATTTTTTCTCACACGTTCGCTCATCTCTCAGCTCTCTTCTCTTCAGAGATCAAACCACCACAAAACTTCCCTGGCCGAACCTCCATAGCCAAAACTCATATAGCCACCACAAAGGTGAACCTCCATGGCTGGGCCTCCATTTCTTTCATCTATTGCTATCGTTGTTTTCTGTTGTTGCTGTTGCTTATTCGATGCTATCATTGCTTCTTTTTTTTTATTATTACTACTGTAGCTGTTGCTTCTTCTTCTTCGTCTTGACCACTTCTTCTTCTTTAATGATTCACATATATTTGTATATGGGTTTGATGATATATTTTGTAAATGGATTTAATAAGTTTGAGATTTAGATTTAAGAAAACCATATGCATTTGATGAGTTAAGATCTAGATCTAGGATTTGTTTGATGATTTGTCTGGAATTGATGATTTGTATAGAGGAGATAGAGATGGAAGAGAGTCAAGTGGAGAAGGGAGAGAGAGTTGACGGAGAAGAGAGAAAATATGACTTGAGAAGTGAGAGAAAAAATTATTAAAAAAATAAAATACAAAGCTACAGTGACCATGCATATATGCACGGTTAGAGCAATTGCATCAGTCTATGCAAAAGATTCCATTTGTTTTATACAAAAAACCTACTTTTTTATTTTACACCATCACTTTTACAAAACACCCACATCAGTTTATCTATTTTACAAGATATTTCAATAAAATATTCATTCTTCATCAATTTTTTATTATTTTCCCTAATAGTCATAATTTTTTAATTTAAACTTATATTTTAAGTAAACTACCAACACCAGTTGTAACACCCCAAAACCCAAACCAAGGATTTAGATGCATAACCTGTCTTAGAAATAATCAACAATAATATAATGGAACAGAGCGTAATAATTATCCACAAATAAACTTCTATCCAACATCAAGTTTCTTATAAAATCCGTAAAAACACAAACTCCTTCACAATAAAATCTCCAAATACAATCTCAAATATTTGCACAAATGTCAAACTCAATGTCCTGAAGAAATTCTACTAAAACGATTCACCAACTAACATAGCTCCAAACGAAGTCGTCAATCTAAGGCTCCACTGATCTACCACCAAAAGACACTCCATATCTCTAATCTAAAAGGGTGGAAAAAATGGTGAGCTAGAGGCTCAATAAGAGACTACATAACATGAGGATGTCTTTCAAAACAAAACATTAGTATCATTGACAAAATATAGTCTTCACAAAACATTTACAAATAGTTTTAACAGTAATATAATATATTCCATAAAACTGTTAAAGACAAAACATTTCACTATAACGCTGTAATCTGTAAATAAAATAATAACCACTTCAATATGCCAATATACACTAAATAGGTAGAAACAATTTATTAGGAAAATAAATAATTTTCCACTTACAAAGATCTGTAGAAATAAAACAATAGTTCGATATGGATAATATTAGTCAAATACAGACAAAAGCTGCTAAACACTCAGTGGGTGATTCCCATGGGAAATAATACACTAACCTCAAAGAGGCAACACTAGCTCCAAGGAGCAACAGTAACACTGCACCACACCACACTACACTACATCGGCCGAAGACCAACACTTAACCCTGTGTTGGCAAAGGTTGCAGACTGTCTAGTTGACCACTTGAAACATTTTTGACATATACAGTTTCGAGATAGTATACAATAAATAATAAAATTCGAGTATGTGCAAAGCACTAACAATGGTATAAGTTTTTTTTTTTTTTTTTTTGAAACTTCACTATTGCAATTATATATATATTTTTACCACAATATATATATATATATATATATATATATATATATACACATTTATATATATATTTATAACATATATATACGTCCTGAGAGACGTCATGTGCTGAAGTCTACTTACCTCTAGTGGCTGAACCAAGCTTCACTTCAAGTGCTCGAAACGACGTCAACTAGAACCTAAATAATAATCAAATAACTCAATAAGGGCAGGTTTTTAATAACCACAACGTCCTCTTGATAAAATTCCTCAGCCACTAAGAAGATTTGGCAGATTAAAATTTAACATATCTTTCTAATATACCGCCAAACCTGTTCTAGATTAAACAATTGTAAAGCATTCCCTAAACTAACATCTAATATACCTATATACATATATATATATATAAAAGAACACGTAATCCACCTGATGAAAACCACCCAAAGACATCTAATATATTTATATATAATAACACGTAACCATCCATCTGATGAAAACCACCCAAAACATCTAATATATATATATATATATATATATGTATCTAATAGCACGTAACCATTCATCTGATGAAAACCACCCAAAACATCTAATATATATATATATATATATATATATATTTAATAGCACGTAACCATCTGATTCAAAAAGAAGATCGAATATAATAAGGTATGACTAAATATACTTCCATGATCTCTATCCCTATGCACTATTATAAAAATTCTAAGAATCTGGACCAGCAAGAAGACAAAAGCTTCTCTTAACCAACAAAGTGTCCAGCGAAAAACAAAAAGGCTTGCATAGATTACTGTTTTACCTCAAGTACAAAATGAAGTTGCTGGCTGCCTCCTGTAGTGCACGGCCTCCAATCTTTTCAAATGAGAAACCCTAACTCTAGTCTTAATATTTATACGCTAATCACTGCTTCTTTTTATTTTATTATTTATTTTTTATTTATTTTTTATTATTTCACTCTTGCCTTTCACGTAGGGAAACCCTAACTTTCAGCTTTACACGTTAAAATTGTTCCCTACATAGGCTGAAATTTTAAATTAGAATAAAACACAGAATAACTACTTACGTTACCCCTTATTATTATTATTATTATTATTATCATTGTAGAAATAAAAATATAAAATAATTATCTCCTCCAAAATAAATTAAGCAATTTATCAAATCCACTCTCTAGAAGCAATTAAATTAAATTTTAAGTGAGACGGGTGTTACACCAGTGGCTCAACCAATGGAGCCGCTTGTGGTGGAGGTCCGATGGCCGAACCACCAAAATAGTGGCTCCGACGAACGTCGCCGGATTGATCTCGCCACCCACCATACCGCTAAATAGTGACCCACTGATGGGTGGATTGTTAAAATAGCAGCTTCGACGAACACCGCCGGTGCCCAAACTACCAAAATAGTGGCTTTGGTGACCGCCGGCAGATTGGTGTCTATAACCATCATGTGTATTTGCTTTCCTGTGATGCCAAGAAAGATTGGAAGTTTGTGAATTATAAATAAGATTTTAATGATTTTCAAAGACATGAAAATGTTTGGGGGTCCATTATAGGATTTTCCAACACCGACTTCAAGATAAGGAGCAATATTAGCCTCAAGAACAATCTTGGTATTTCAAGAACACAATTCTTGAATTATAGGTTCACGTTATTCAGTTCCTAGAACTTAAAATTTTAGAGTAGAACAATCTTTTAATTTACATCTTTTTTTAAGCTTTGAACTAACAGGAAACCCTAAAAAATTAGTTTAAAGAAACTCCCAAGAATCTTGCTCGAAACCAAAAAAAAAAAAAAAAAAAAAAAAAAAAAAAAAAAACCCTAAAATCTCAATGAGAAAAACCCATACCTTTTTAGAGAATCTAATGGATGTCTAGCGCGATGCGCGTGTTCACTATTAGTTATTTTATAATATTCATATGTGTTATAATGTTTGGAAAAATAATTTCGATTATGTATTATCTGTCACTAAAATAATGAATGAAAAAAAAAATTGTAACACAATATATCCATAAGTAACCATAATTAATTAGACTAAAAAAATGCCACTATATGCCCTTTTTGGTTTGATCAGGTATATATGTATATTTAGTTCTTACATTAAACTGTTTCCAATATAAATTTTTTTGTTATTTCGTTTTCTTCTCTTTTAGAAGTTTTTTTTTTTTAAAAAAAGAAAACATGTGAACTTTTGAAGGCTAAACATCTAAGATTTAAGGTTTATAATTTCTAATTCGCAAAACTAAATATACATGCCAAGAGATTAAAAATAAAACAATAATTGAACAAGGAAATATAAACTTATACTATATCATATCTTACGTTTAATTTTACTTTCATCTGAGTACCTTAATCACTTACAAAGATTACACAATTTCCAAATATATAAATATAGACAAAAAACACATACCTTTTAGAAACCCCATATGTTGTTAAAGCATTGTATCAAGCTTTGATAGTGTCGTTAAGAAGTTTAGATCATATGCACCTAAACCCAAAGCCAATTTCATCTTCTTTTTGACACTAATTTCTCACTCTTTGTCTCTCTATCTCTCCAGTCCTATTTTTCTTTTGGCCTTTTGATATTTTGTAAAACTAACACTGAATTGAGAAAACCTTTCATTTTTTAAATTAATGAAATTTAAGCCACTGATGGTACACTACTGCCTTCGCTTCACGCTTATAAGGCAGCAAGTGGGGGCAGCTTCTTTCGATGTGGGACGCTTGAGTTAGCCAGGTCATGCTCTCCAAGAGACTTACCTCGGCGCAACAAAAGTATGCAACCACATTAGCAAAATCTAAGAATTAAATTTCTATACATGCATTGTTATAAAATAATAATTAAAATAAAATTACAAAAGTTAAAATTTGTCACCTGTTCGATTATTTTCGTTTGGCTAACCTTTACTTTTCTTTAAATGAATGGCATTACAGAGTACTTCTAATACAACTATTAAGAGTGCTTTGTCCACAACAAAGGATTAGAAAATAAACAAAAATTAGTAAAGTCTCATAGTTTAACATCTAAATTAAACATTATAAAAAATCATGACATATAACAGAATAAATACCAAATTATCCAAATCATACTATGTAATAGAATAATATTATATTTTTATATGTTATATTTAATTCTTTAGAACGTAACAGGATAACATTTAACAATCAAAGAGAAAAAAAAAAAAAACACACACACACACACACACACACACACACACAACAACAACAACAACAACACCAACTTAAAAAACAAAACTAAATCGCATTTACCCAAAATAGAGTTTTAAAGAATATAAAAAATTATCAACCTAAAGTAGAGATGCAAGAAAAATAAAAAAATTCATCAAAAAATTTAGAGAGAGAGAGAGAACCTTTTTTTTTTTTTTTTTTGAGGAAAAACTATGCATAGAATAGAAGAGATAGTGACAAATTTATAGTAAGAAAGTGTGAATAAGAAGTGGCAAAAATAAAGGAAGATGAAGAGAAAGAGGAAGAATGATATTAATGTAGAGGGTAGTATAGAGATGAAAAGGTAAGGGAGGGAGAATGATTGAAGAAGTAGTGGAGAGATGAAATAGTAAGGGAGAAAGAAAGGTTAGAAAATTGTAAATATTACAAAAATAAATATTAAAAACAATTATAGGAAAATTAGAAAGAAAAAAAAACCCTAAATCTTGAATGATGCGAACCTCAATCGACTCGCTTTGAAGCCCAACACACAATATTGGAATATTGCCCAAGAAAGCTAAAATTCAAATTTTGATAGAAATCCTGACCCAACGTTTATAAGTGAAACGCGAACCAAAGGTATTAGTAACATACCTTGACCCAATGATTATAATTGAATCATGAACCAAAGGTATAAAGTTTGAATGCCACAAGGAAGAATCCTTGATAAGTTCACAGTTCTTGAAGAAACAAAGAGAAGAGCAAAGCCTCACCTTTTTCAGATTTTTATTCAATAATCCCTCTATTACAATGAGTGCATGCTATTTATAAGGCATGACTGAATGTAGAAAATATAAAAAAACGTACTAAATAATAAAACCCTAAATAAAAGTTGATCTGGTCTAAAAATAGTAGATCCAAAATAGGGAAAAAAAGCTAAAAAAATGTTCTAAATAATAAAAGCCTGAAATTAAGGTAGATCTGGTCCAAAATAAGAATATCTAAATTAGGAAAAATATCTATTAACTGATTTGGAGCTAGAAAGTCAATCAGCCATTAATTCACGCCATAAATAAAGCCCAATTAAGCCAGATAAACCCTCAATAGCTTGAATTAAATTTATTACACATTCATCTTCCTTTGGGCGCAGCTTGGAATGTGAATCAGCCCAAATCCCTTGAATCAGCCCATTAAGTGCTTCTTTGATCTTCTTGGATCTTGCTCTAGTAATTGGCCTAACTGGAACTTACAATGGATCCTTGAATGCTTGTTGATTCTCATCAGAAAGGCTTCAACGTTTTTTGTTTTTCATTTTTTTTTTCTTCCTTCAAGCTGAAAAGTCTCACATAAAACCTTAAAACTGAACTGAAAATGTTTTGGGTTAAGCTTGATAGTGGAACTAAATAAATAAGGGTGGACTGGATTAATTATACAGATTTATTATAGGGTGATAGTAGAAGTAAATAAATAAGTAGTGGGCTGGATTTATTATAGAGTGATAGTGGAAGTAAATAAATAAGTAGTGAGCTGCACTTATAGGGCTGAAAATTGTAAAAACTATTTTAAAATTGTAGGCCAAATTATATTTAAAAATAAAAAATAAAATGATGTGGCAGCTGATATAGCGCAATATGAGAGTAATAGCATTAAACGTTACGCTTCAACTTTTAGTAATATATAGATATAGATTGGAAAGGGGGAAAAAAAAAAAAAAAAAAAAACCCTAAAGCTAGAAAGGCTTCAACGTTTTTTTTTTTTTTTTTTTTTTTCTTCCTTTAAGCTAAAAAAACTCGCACAAAACCCTAAAGTTGAACTGAAAAGGCTTTGGGTTGGGCTAGATTAATTATACAGATTTATTATAAGGTGATAGTGGAAGTAAATAAATAAATAGTAGGCTGGATTTATTATAAGGTGATAGTAGAAGTAAATAAATAAGTAGTGGGTTGCATTAATAGGGCTAAAAATTGTAAAAACCATTTTAAAATTGTAGAACAAATTATATTTTTTTTTTAAATGACGTGGCAACTAATGTGGCGCAACGTAAAAGTAGCAGTATTAAATGCTACGCTTCAACTTTTAGTAATATATAGACTAGTGTTTAACCCGCACAATGTGTGGGATCATTTTACATATTAATGATCTTTGCATCTAATATAAACTTAGTTCTCATACTTCTACTACATACATTCAAACCTTAATAATTTAGTATATTTAAGCATATAGTATCTAATATCCCCTAAATATTATAAACATTACTCTTTTCAAATCACATCACGTATGCACTTCCATTCTCCAATAGACCATTTCTCAAAGCAACTAAAACTTGACTTACTTTGACATTATAACTTACTTAGAAATAAGGGGAAACAAATAATAACAATTTATTATAGTGGAAATAATTTAGAAAATAGTGCAAATATATCCAAATGAGTTGGTATAACATCATTGTCTAAACATTTGGAACTAATCTTCAAAGTTGAGTCAGTACATTGAGGAGAATATTCATCAAGGGTTTGTTGTAAACAATATTATGATGGGACATTTGTTCTTAATCTTTGAGGGCCTATTTCTAATAAGCCACTTGAAAATTAAGCAAATCCAAAATATCACTGTAAGAAACAGTTATAGCATTGAATTTGTCAGGAGTTTGATGAAACCTAACACAAAAAATGAACACAATGATTACATAATGGCAAGATAATAGGTCTGATGAGAATCAACAAGCATTCAAGGATCCATTGCTTATTCCAGTTGGGCCAATTACAAGAGCGAGATCTAAGAAGATCAAAGAAGCACTTAATGGGCTGATTCAAGAGATTTGGGCTGATTCTATCACAGGACATTCTAGGCGGGGCCCAAAGGAAGATAAAGGCATAATAAATTTAATCCAAGCTATTGAGGGCTGATCTGACTTAATTGGGCGCTATTTACGGCATAGAATTATGGCTGATTGACTTTCTAGCTCTAAATCAGTTAATAGATACTTTTCCTGATTTAGATCTTTTAATTTTGGACCATATCTTCCTTAATTTTAGGCTTTTATTATTTAGAACGTTTTTTAGGGTTTTTCCTATTTTGGATATGCTATTTTCAGACAAAATCAGCTTTTAATTAGGGTTTTATTATTTAGTACGTTTTTTTATATTTTCTACATTCAGTCATGCCTTATAAATAGCATGCACTCATTGTAATAGAGAGATTATTGAATAAAAATATGAAAAAGGTGGGGCTTTGCTCTTCTCTTTGGTTCTTCAAGAACTGTGAACTTATCAAGGATTTTCTTCCTTGTGGCGTTCAAACTTTATACCTTCGGTTCGTGATTTCTTTATAATCATTGGGTCAAGGTCTGTTACTTATACCTTTGGTTCGCGTTTCTCTTATAAACGTTGGGTCTGGGTTTCTATCAAATCTGAATTTTAGCTTTCTTGGGCAATATTCCAATATTGTTTGTTGGGTCTCAAAGCGAGTCGATTGAGGTTCGCATCAAGGTCTGTAATTTATAAACCATCAAGACAATATATTAAAAGGCAACCTTTATAAAGAATAGTCCTTTTCGACTCATCTCTATTCAATATTAATAGTATTATTACAAACTCATATAATGTGTCCTTTCCTGTAATTCCAATTCACATAAAAATTGCTCTAGGTATTATAAGTTCTACTGCACTTTTGTTACAGGCCGATTTGGAAGCTGAATTATGATGCCATGCATAACCGGTCGGCAAGTCCACATCAATTCACAACAAAAATGTACTTAATGTCTAATAGTATACATCGTTGTGAATTAAGTTCAATGCATAATTAACCATTATTCCTCACTAAAACTACCACAATAAACAAGACCCAAAAAGATCTAACCTTGGTAACTGAATCTAATACAATTGACACAAAAAAAGTGTAGATAACATTAGATATCCATGCCCATCATTGTAAATTCAGTTCAATATATAATTAATCAAACACCCATTAACCATTATTCCTTACATAAACAAACCTAATAAAATGCAAAAAAAAAAAAAAAAAAAAAAAAAAAAAAAAAAAAAACCACATTTATAAAATTTATACCTGGACTATGGCTTGTATAGTACACTGCAGTGGAGTGCTCGACGGTTTTGGCTTTCAATAGTCTGCCCATTACTAATCTCACTAACAATTTGCAAAAAATGATACACAGAAACAAACTAACCTAAGTAAAAAAATTTACAAACCACATAAAAGCTTGAAACACACAAATCCAAATCTTACATGACAATTTCAAACACCATATCTGTTATTCCAAGGAACCACAATGAATCGCACCAAACTAAAACTTGTATGACAATATTAGATAGAGCCTTTGAGGTATGTATCATAATTTGTGTGAGGGTATGAAGGAGCATATAAAAAGTTAAAATAAAAGAAATATCTTTTATTGTTTCTGTAGATTAAACCCAATTTATCACACTTTTAACCCTATTCCTCCCCTTTTCTCTTTTGGGGATTACAAAAAGTATTGGAAAATTTTAGCCCACAACATTCTCATAAACTAAACATAATTTCACAAATAATGATTTAAAAAATGGAATATTATACAGGATCTCCTTATATTGCCCAATTGTGCTAAGTGCTAACATATCCCAGATTGTACGATAACTTAAACCAATATATTAAAGCAATCACAATATAATGCCAACACAATGAACATGATAAATCAACTCTAACATTTGTGAAATCACCCAACAGGAAAAACTCACAGATTTGTGTAAAATCAAGTCTTGATAGTCACAAATTTACAATCAATATTGTGGTATCCAAAACCATTGTCGCTATCACATATGCTAACACATACAAGACAGTAAGAGCTTATGTGTCCACGTGGTCTTTTCTGCATTAAGTAACATGGTCTTTCATTTTTCATCCTCTCATAACTAACACAATTTAAAATAATGAAAATCTTCTCCAATTTTCATCCAATTATGACTGCTAAGCCTTAATAAATTATTTTCTAAATTATTCAAAGAATTAATAAAAATGCAAATATCTTCTACATTAGATACCATATCCATATGCTTAACTTAAGTTTAGAAATACACTTTCCCTAAGTAGATCTTATTTATATAATTAAAGTATAATTACTTAAAATTCGCTAGACTACAAAGTACAAAGAGGCCAAACACAAATATGAATAAGGATTTCCTAAACTCTACACCACAAAACACAATACCACTTCCAAAATGACAAAAAAATGTGACATGCAGGTTAGGAATTAAAAAAAAAATTTACTTTTCTGAGTTTTCTCTTTTAATATGTACATATGTCAGAATTTTAAGTGTGATTTTCTCCTAACTTGGCAGCTCCTCCTCCTATTACCTATGCTATGCATAGGGTACCCTTTTATTCAAAGAAACCATCTCTAGATAGATGCTAAGATTTAAAAATATTTGACCCAATACATTAACATATTCCATAAAGTTTCAATTCCTATGAAAATCAAATGCCTTTATCTAAAATCTGAAATTCCCAGGAAGAGTGAGAGAGAGGATAAATACAACCAGTTTCTGGTATATTAATAAATGTCCAATTCCATGCAAACCAAGAAAAGAAGATATACTGGACTTCAACCAAAAGGTTCTCTCCATTACACTAAGCAGGAAAAGAAATGATAAAAAATAGCTATTCACATGTATTTAATCATGACATATTTAGTAATCATGTGCCTTGTGTAGATGATTTAATGAATAATATGATTAATAAATGTAGGTGGTCATCTAAATCGCTATGTAATGTAATTGATTGGCAGAGATTCCTTCAAACAAATTTGGCAGAAAAGCTGTCCAAGAAATAAGGCAGCATATTCTAGCAAATACAATTGCAAAAAGAGCACCAGAATAGATGAAAAGCTTTGCAGTTCTCCACTGTTGAGAAACTGAAGCACCACTTCAAAAACCAACAAAAGCTTTTTAATTTCTCAAAGCTTTTCTAATCAATCTAATGAATAACAAAGTCAAGCAAAAAACAAAAGTTAGCATCTTGTTATATTTTAATAATTTTCCTCACACTTTTAATAGTAATTAAGAGACTACAAATGCCTACTTTTGGATCAGCACAGCAACAATGTAAGAAAAGGGAAAATGGAAAGTTTGAAGGGAGGATTTTCAGGCTTGTCATGATTCTTCTCATAGCAATTAGTTTTTAAAGGATCAAATGTGTTAGTCCAACTCAAAGACAACATAACTTCAAGTTCAATAATATGATGGTCATTTTATTACCAATAAGAACTGCCTTAATGTAACACCCCAAACCCTTAATAAGGATTTAGATGCATAACCTGTCTTAGAAAAATCAACAATGACATAATGGAACAGAGCGTAATATTTATCCTCAAATAAACTTCTTGAATATCATCAGATTTCCTTAACAATCCATAAAAACAAAACAACAATAATATTCTTGAATGTAAAATCTCCAAATAACATCTCAAAATAGTTCCAAAATAATAATCTCATTGTCCTGAAACAATTTTACTAAAACAATTCTGCAACTATCAAGCTCCAAACAAAGTCGTTCATCTAAGGCTCCACTGATCTACCACCAAAAGACACTCCATAACTCTAATCTGAAAGGATGGAAAGAGGGGTGAGCTAAAGGCTCAATAAGAGACTACAAACATGAGGATGTCTTCCAAAAACAAAACGATAATATCATTGACAAAATATGGTCATCACGATACAATTAAAATTAGTTTAAACTGTAATATAATATATTCTATAAAACTGTTAAAATAAAACACTTCACTATAACACTGTAAACATTAATAAAATAATGACCACATTTATATGCCAATATGCACCAAATAGGTAGAAACAATTTTATTTTGAAAATAAGCAATTTTCCACCTAAAAGAACAGAAGTAAAAAAAAACAGTAATTTCAATATGAAAAATATTAGTCAAACACAGACAAAAGCTGCTAAACACTCGGTGGGTGATTTCCCATGGGAACAATAACACTAACCTCAAAGAGGCAACACTAGCTCCGAAGAGCAACAATAACACTGCACCACACCACACTAACACTGCTTCGGCCGAAGACCAACACTTAACCCTGTGTTGGCAAAGGTTGCAGACTGTCTAGTTGACCATTTGAAACACTCTTGACATATACAGTTTCACAATAAGATACAATAAATAATAGAGTTTGAGTATGTATAAAGCACTAACAATGGTATAAGTCTTTGAAACTTCACTTTTGCAATTATGTGTATATATATATATATATATATAAATATATTTTTACCACAATTATATATATATATATATATATATAAATATATACGTCTTGAGAGACGTCATGTGTTGAAGTCTACTTACCTCTAGCGGCTAAACCAAGCTTCACTTCAATTGCTCGAAACAACGTCAACTAGAACCTAAATAATAATTAAACAATTCAATAAGGGCAGGTTCTTTAATAACCACAAAGTCCTCTTGATAAACAATTCCTCAACCACTATGAAGATTTGGCAAGATAAAATTTAACGTGTCTTTCTAATATAACCCCAAACCTATTCTAGATTAAAATAATAGTATAGCATTCCCTAACCTAACATCTAATATTTATATAAGAACACGTTACCATAAGCAACCCTTATATCTCTCTCCCACTAGATGTTTTAAATTAAAGGTTTTTAAGATCAAGAACCATAATAATGCTAGACACCTTGAAAACATAATCCTAATCTCATTAGGAATAAATTCCATAATCCTAGCATTAATATATAAATCATATATAAACCAAGGCAAGCAACAATATGATGAATCCTTTAAAAATTTGCATAGAAACCCATATTATATTATATATTATAAATATATATATATAATATAATATACGGTTTCAATTTTTTTTTAAGCAATCATCATATGCTTATAAGATAGCCATCAAGAACTTGCATATATATATATATATATATATATATGAAAACATGTTAATGACAGATTGAAAATTCCACATGAGTCCACGAAACCGTTCAAGATCAAAAGCCATATATTAATCATGCCAACATATATATTAATATCCAAGCGGTGCATGCCTTAAATTCACGCGCATGGCAATTAACATATGACTTGTTATACGGATTCAAAGTCCAGGCATCCAAGCCAAAGCGAATTGAATGAATATATATATCTCATATAACTGTTTCTTGCATATATATATTCATGAGCCGCAACCCTAATCTATGATATTATAATCCTTTCCTCTCTATATAATTCTACCGCAACCCTAATCTATGATATTATAATCCTTTCCTCTCTATATAATTCTACAATAATATAATATAAACTCTAATAGCACAAATCACTATTTCAGCCAACAACGTGAATGTGAAATTTCCAGCAAAACACAATTTCAGCAATCTCAATACCACAAAATCGAATATCAGTTGCTGAAAATTACCTTGATGTCGTCTTGTCAGTTTGGCAGAATTTCTTTCACAGCCGCTTCTAGTTTCAAGGGTCTCTTTCTCTACCTTTCACATAGGAAACCCTAATTTTATTTCATTATAAAGCTGTTGCACTTGGGCTGAAAGTTTAGAAGCCTATTCCATGATAAGGCTAATTTCAGTTGGGCTGAAAATTTAGAAGCCCATTACACTAAAATAAACTTCCAAGACCCACTTATATTCCCACTAAACACATTAATATTATTTTTATTATTGTTATCATTATAAAAATCACAATATAAAATTAATTATCTCCTCCAAAAATAATTAAGCAATTTATCAAATCTACTCTCTAGAAGTGATTAAATTAAATTTAAATGAGACGGGTGTTACATTCTCCCCCTCTTATAAAATTTTCGTCCTCGAAAATTCAAAACATACCTCACTGTAGAAAAAGCTGGGGATATTTGGATTGCATTTCGTCCTTACGCTCCCATGAAGCTTCTTCCATGGAGTGGTTCCTCCATAATACTTTGACCAAATGTATAGTCTTATTACGTAGCACTTGCTCTTTACGATCTAAAATCTGAATCGGGACTTCCTCGTAGGATAAGTTCTCCTTGACTTGAAGTGGCTCATAACTCAAGATATGAGAAGGATCAGGAACATACCTCCTCAACATGGATACATGAAAAACGTTATGTAACCTTGACAAGGTCGGTGGTAAAGCAAGCCGGTAAGCAACAGAACCAACTCTCTCCAAAACTTCAAAGGGCCCCACGTACCTAGGGCTTAACTTACCCTTCTTGCCAAACCTCATAACTCCTTTCATAGGTGACACTCGAATGAAAACCATGTCTCCAACTTCAAATTCCACTTCTCTTCTCCGTGGATCAGCATAACTTTTCTGTCTACTCTGAGCTGCACGCAACCTTTCCCGAATCACATCAATCTTTTCACTGGTCCTTTGAACAATCTCAGGACCCAAGATTCTCCTCTCTCCAACCTCATCCCAACAAACTGGGGATCTACACTTTCTCCCATACAAAGCCTCATAAGGTGCCATCTTAATACTAGAGTGATAACTATTGTTATAAGCAAACTCCACCAGAGTCAAATAGTCATTCCAACTACCCTTGAAATCCAAGACACAAGCTCTCAACATGTCTTCCAAAGTTTGGATAGTTCTCTCAGACTGTCCATCCGTTTGAGGGTGGCAAGCAGTACTAAAGTTCAACTTAGTACCCAAGGCTTTTTGCAAACTATCCCAAAACCCTGAAGTGAACCTCGAATCTCTATCAGATACAATAGAAGTTGGCACTCCATGCAACCTCACAATCTCATTTATATAAAGTTCAGCCAGTTTGTCAAGAGAGTAGTTCATTCTAATTGGAATGAAGTGGGCAGATTTAGTCAACCTATCCACCACCACCCAAATAGCATCATGATTCTTAGGTGATCTCGGTAATCCACACACAAAGTCCATGGTGATATTCTCCCACTTCCTCTCAGGAATAGGTAAAGGTTGTAACAACCCTGATGGCCTCTGATGCTCCACTTTGACTTGCTGGCAAATCAAGCATTGTTCCACAAATTGAGCAATTTCTCTTTTCATGTTAATCCACCAATAAACTTCTCGAAGGTCATGATACATCTTGGTACTACCCGGATGCATTGTATAAGGCAAACGATGTGCTTCCTCCAATATCTCTCTTTTAATCAATGAATCATTAGGCACACAAAGCCTATTACCAAACCTCAAAACACCATCATCAGAGATACTAAAATCAAATCTACTTCCACCACGTACTTGTTCCATGATCTTAAACAATTGAGGGTCACCACTCTGAGCAGCTTTGATCTTATCAATTAGGGTGGGTTGTACACTTAAACTTGCCAGGTAGGATCGGGAGTCTCCAGTCACTATGTCTACTCCAAGTTTCTGAAGATCAACAATAATATGCTTCTGAGTAGTTAATAAAGCAGCTGAAAAGCTATACGACTTCCGACTAAGTGCATCAGCCACAACATTGGCTTTACCAGGATGGTAATTTATAGAACAATCATAGTCTTTAATCAATTCTAGCCATCTCCTTTGTCTCAAATTTAATTCTTTTTGAGTGTATATGTACTTCAAACTTTTATGGTCAATGTATATTTCACATCTCTCACCATACAAGTAATGCCTCCAAATCTTCAATGCAAAAACCACTGCTGCCAATTCCAAATCATGAGTTGGATAATTCTGTTCATAATTCTTTAGTTGTCGAGAGGCATAAGCAACCACCTTCCCATGTTGCATCAGAACACAACCAAGACCCTTACGAGATGCGTCACTATATATCACAAAACCACCCGAACCAGATGGAATAGTCAATACTGGTGCAGAAACCAACCGTTGCTTCAACTCCTGGAAACTTCTTTCACATTCCTCTGTCCAGTCAAACTTTGCATGTTTTCGAGTTAATCGAGTCAGAGGAGTTGCAATACTGGAAAATCCTTCCACAAATCTTCTATAATAACCTGCAAGGCCCAAAAACTTCTTACCTCACTTACATTAGTAGGGGCAGCCCAATTAACTACAGCTTCGATCTTACTAGGGTCCACTGTAATTCCATCTCTAGAGATCACATGTCCTAAGAACACCACTTGATTCAACCAGAACTCACACTTCATTAATTTAGCATACAACTTCTTGTCTCTTAAAATCTGCAACACCATTCTCAAGTGTTCCTCATGCTCTTCTTGGCTTTTAGAGTAAACCAAGATGTCATCAATGAAAACAATAACAAACCGATCCAAGTACTCATGAAATACCCTATTCATCAAATCCATAAAAACAGCTGGAGCATTTGTTAGACCAAAAGGCATCACTAAGAACTCATAATGACCATACCTAGTTCGAAAAGCTGTCTTTGGTATGTCATCCTTCTTAACTCTCAACTGATGATAACCAGATCTCAAGTCAATTTTAGAGAAGACTTGAGCGCCCTGAAGCTGATCAAACAAATCATCAATTCGTGGCAAAGGGTATTTGTTTCTGACGGTTACCTTGTTCAACTCCCTATAGTCAATGCACAACCGCATACTACCATCCTTCTTCTTAACAAACAACACCGGAGCACCCCAAGGAGAAGCACTAGGCCGAATAAAGCCTTTATCAAGCAAGTCTTGCAATTGCTCCTTCAACTCATTGAGCTCCGTAGGGGCCATTCTATAAGGTGCTTTGGAAATTGGGCCGGTACCAGGTACTAGGTCAATAGAGAACTCAACCTCTCTGTCAGGGGGTAGTCCAGGTAAGTCCTCAGAGAACACATCTGGGAACTCTTTCACCACTGAGATGTCTTCAACTTTTAACTCTACTTTATCACCCTTCAAAGCACAAACAAGGAACCCTTCACATCCCTTCCTTAGCAATCGCCTTGCCTGCATCACTGACACCAATACAGGTGGTTTCACCACACGATCTCCCTCGAAGAAGAATTCTGGCTCCCCAGGAATTCTAAATACTACCTTCTTCCCAAAACACTCTATGGAAGCATGAAAAGTAGATAACCAATCCATCCCTAGAATCACATCAAACTCAAACATATCAAGCAACATAAGATCTGCTTTTAATTCCCTCCCAGAGACTAAAACATTACAAGACTTGTACACTTTATGGGTAATCATTTGTTGTCCAGAAGGTGTAGCAACACACAATTCATAATTTAAACTCTCAGGTTCCATGTTTAGCCTTTGTGCAAGTCTACGTGAGATGAAAGAATGGGTTGAACCAGAATCAAATAACACTTGTGCATGCTGACTGGAAACAAGAAGTGTACCTGAAACCACTGATGGGGAGGCCTCGGCGTCCTGTTTAGTCAAAGCAAAAACTCGACCCTGAACCTTAGGTCTCTGTTGGCTCCCATTTGGATTTGTAGTTTGTTCAGCTCGCATATCTGGACAATCCTTGATGAAGTGTCCAGTCTTGCCACATTTAAAACACGCCCTTGACTCCAAATAACATGTTCCACTATGAGCCTTTCCACATCTTGGACAAGTTTTGTATGCCTTCTTATTTGAATTAGGCACCCCTTGCTTCTTGAATGAACTTCCACTAGACTTCCCCTTAAGAAAATGACTCTGGGTTGGCTTCCTCTCTTGATCATTGGCCCTTGAGAGACGATTGCAATTTCTCTCTGCTATGAGAGCTCGATCCACCACTTCTGCGTATGTTTCCAATTTGAACATGGAAACCGGTCCCTGAATTTCCTCCCTTAAACCTCTTTCGAAATGCCTGGCCTTCCTTGCTTCCGTGTCAACCATGTGTGGAGCAAAGCGGGATAATTCAGCAAATTTCCGCTCATACTCATACACTGATTGAGTACCTTGTGCTATGCGAATGAACTCAGCTTCATTTTGCACCATCAAACTATCAGGAAAATACCTCTTACGGAAGAGCTCAACAAAAAGCTGCCAAGTTATGACTTCTCTTCCATGTGTCCTCTCCGTGGACTCCCACCATTCCAATGCATCACCTTTCAGTACAAAAACAGCAAGGACAACTCGTTGCTCATCACTAACTTCCATTGCTCTAAAAAGCCTTTCTATCTCCTTAAGCCAGTTGTCAGCCTCAATTGGATCCTTTGTACCCTTGAAAGCAGGAGGATCAAGCTTCCTAAACTTCTCCAAGGCACTAGTCGGATTGGTGGCTCCCACTTGATGTTGCACTATATTGGTTAAGCCCCCAATGGCTTCAATAATAGCCTGGAGATTAGTAGGTCCCCCAGCATTCGGTTGACTGTTCCCTGGGTTCCCCCTTGGTGGAGCCATATCTCTAAGCAATACAATAAGATATCATAAGTAAATATTTCAATATTTGAGGGTCAAACCAAACACATAGATAGTACAACAATCATTCCTACACACTTTAGAATAATAAACAATACAAAACAAAATATAAAATCACTATGAAAGGTCAACTAATTCTAACACTAAAATTCCTTGTAATCACACTCTTGTTCCAAAATAGTCTTAAGATCAAACCTATAAGTCTACAGAATCATAAACCTATGCTCTGATACCATAACTGTAACACCCCAAACCCTTAATAAGGATTTAGATGCATAACCTGTCTTAGAAAAATCAACAATGACATAATGGAACAGAGCGTAATATTTATCCTCAAATAAACTTCTTGAATATCATCAGATTTCCTTAACAATCCATAAAAACAAAACAACAATAATATTCTTGAATGTAAAATCTCCAAATAACATCTCAAAATAGTTCCAAAATAATAATCTCATTGTCCTGAAACAATTTTACTAAAACAATTCTGCAACTATCAAGCTCCAAACGAAGTCGTTCATCTAAGGCTCCACTGATCTACCACCAAAAGACACTCCATAACTCTAATCTGAAAGGATGGAAAGAGGGGTGAGCTAAAGGCTCAATAAGAGACTACAAACATGAGGATGTCTTCCAAAAACAAAACGATAATATCATTGACAAAATATGGTCATCACGATACAATTAAAATTAGTTTAAACTGTAATATAATATATTCTATAAAACTATTAAAATAAAACACTTCACTATAACACTGTAAACATTAATAAAATAATGACCACATTTATATGCCAATATGCACCAAATAGGTAGAAACAATTTTATTTTGAAAATAAGCAATTTTCCACCTAAAAGAACAGTAGTAAAAAAAACAGTAATTTCAATATGAAAAATATTAGTCAAACACAGACAAAAGCTGCTAAACACTCGGTGGGTGATTTCCCATGGGAACAATAACACTAACCTCAAAGAGGCAACACTAGCTCCGAAGAGCAACAATAACACTGCACCACACCACACTAACACTGCTTCGGCCGAAGACCAACACTTAACCCTATGTTGGCAAAGGTTGCAGACTGTCTAGTTGACCATTTGAAACACTCTTGACATATACAGTTTCACAATAAGATACAATAAATAATAGAGTTTGAGTATGTATAAAGCACTAACAATGGTATAAGTCTTTGAAACTTCACTTTTGCAATTATGTGTATATATATATATATATAAATATATTTTTACCACAATTATATATATATATATATATAAATATATACGTCTTGAGAGACGTCATGTGTTGAAGTCTACTTACCTCTAGCGGCTAAACCAAGCTTCACTTCAATTGCTCGAAACAACGTCAACTAGAACCTAAATAATAATTAAACAATTCAATAAGGGCAGGTTCTTTAATAACCACAAAGTCCTCTTGATAAACAATTCCTCAACCACTATGAAGATTTGGCAAGATAAAATTTAACGTGTCTTTCTAATATAACCCCAAACCTATTCTAGATTAAAATAATAGTATAGCATTCCCTAACCTAACATCTAATATTTATATAAGAACACGTTACCATAAGCAACCCTTATATCTCTCTCCCACTAGATGTTTTAAATTAAAGGTTTTTAAGATCAAGAACCATAATAATGCTAGACACCTTGAAAACATAATCCTAATCTCATTAGGAATAAATTCCATAATCCTAGCATTAATATATAAATCATATATAAACCAAGGCAAGCAACGATATGATGAATCCTTTAAAAATTTGCATAGAAACCCATATTATATTATATATTATAAATATATATATATATATAATATAATATACGGTTTCAATATTTTTTTAAGCAATCATCATATGCTTATAAGATAGCCATCAAGAACTTGCATATATATATATATATATATATATATATATGAAAACATGTTAATGACAGATTGAAAATTCCACATGAGTCCACGAAACCGTTCAAGATCAAAAGCCATATATTAATCATGCCAACATATATATTAATATCCAAGCGGTGCATGCCTTAAATTCACGCGCATGGCAATTAACATATGACTTGTTATACGGATTCAAAGTCTAGGCATCCAAGCCAAAGCGGATTGAATGAATATATATATCTCATATAACCGTTTCTTGCATATATATATTCATGAGCCGCAACCCTAATCTATGATATTATAATCCTTTCCTCTCTATATAATTCTACCGCAACCCTAATCTATGATATTATAATCCTTTCCTCTCTATATAATTCTACAATAATATAATATAAACTCTAATAGCACAAATCACTATTTCAGCCAACAACGTGAATGTGAAATTTCCAGCAAAACACAATTTCAGCAATCTCAATACCACAAAATCGAATATCAGTTGCTGAAAATTACCTTGATGTCGTCTTGTCAGTTTGGCAGAATTTCTTTCACAGCCGCTTCTAGTTTCAAGGGTCTCTTTCTCTACCTTTCACATAGGAAACCCTAATTTTATTTCATTATAAAGCTGTTGCACTTGGGCTGAAAGTTTAGAAGCCTATTCCATGATAAGGCTAATTTCAGTTGGGCTGAAAATTTAGAAGCCCATTACACTAAAATAAACTTCCAAGACCCACTTATATTCCCACTAAACACATTAATATTATTTTTATTATTGTTATCATTATAAAAATCACAATATAAAATTAATTATCTCCTCCAAAAATAATTAAGCAATTTATCAAATCTACTCTCTAGAAGTGATTAAATTAAATTTAAATGAGACGGGTGTTACACTTAAACATTAATAACTTCCAAACAAACTCAATGGTATTGGACATCCTTCGAAATGACCACATCCTTCAAATGACCCGTATTTATTATTTAAGAAAACTTGCTAATAAAGTTATTATGATTTATGAAACCACTTGCAATTATGATAGCATCACACGATAAATTTTAAAATTTCAATCATAATTGATAGAAAAGATCACCCAAAAAAAAGCCTACTCGGACAAATTCCAGCAAGGGAATTCCACAGTTGGTTGGAGTTTCGATCATCCATCTAAAACATACATGGGAAGAAAAATACAATTTTTCTCCCATTTCCATTGAAAAATCAATACATAAAAACTAAAAAATGAGGGTTAAAAAATTGAACAAATCTCACCTAGATTCTTCAGTTGGGATATGATTCCAATATCTTTAATCACCTATCCCGGTGATTGCTAACCCTTTTGAAGCAATGGACAAACAAACACCACCCCTTCTTCTATGTTGGATTAAATACATGTTCATATCACATACAAAATATACGCAGCAGAAAATTAACAGATCTACTTTATTCACAATTGATAACATGCATTATGAAAGTTTCAGAATTTGAGAACAAGAAAGCGTACCTTAGTGTGGTGAAATTCAAAAACAAAGATCAGAAGTTCTTGGGAAGACTTTTAATCTTCACTCCAATTCCACTTAATGCCCAAGATGTGGGTCTCTCAATCAGTTTCCAATGAGAGAATAAGGGAGTGTCCAACACTCACATACAAAACCATTTCATTCCTTGTGTAATCTTGATGAAAAACACTTATGAAAAGACTTATCAAAGAACCTATGAAAAGACTTATGAAATTCTGTATATTTCTCTCCTTATATACAACTGATTATCTAATTGGGCTAGCCTTTTGGGCCATTCCAATTGGGCTCTAGTGTATGGCTTAGAGTAGGACCAAAAGGGAACAAATAAGACTCTAGCTCCAATGGGCCTTGGGCTTTTTTGTCAACTCTTGACAAGTCCAAAGTTACCATTAATTATATTCAATACCACTATATGAATATAATTGCACTCTAGGCCTTATTAATAAATTATATCCCAAGACTTTATTATACATGCAATACCTTCATTAAAATATTCGTAGTAATACAAAGTCATAAATATAGACTGCCACTTTGTAGATTACTACATCTTAATCCTTGAGTACCCGGTATAATCCTTAATGTTATTCATCATATATTTATGAAATCCAATTCCATAAATATATACTTTAGTAACTCCTTACTAAAGCAGTTGGGTCCAACTCTTTGAATAACCAATCCCATTAAACTTATCTCAAGGGAATATTTTATATCTCCATTAAGAGATTATGAATTTCATCTTGAGAATATATGTTCCATCAACACTAAATGCGGCTGCCCAACATACTGAGGTTTTGACTGTAACTTATAGATCTCACTCCTGATATATCAAAGCAATCTACATCTCATGATCAGATCCATTATTCTCTCAGGATTTAGAGTTGATGTAAATAGAAGTCATGCGATATTATTCAATTGACAGTCGTTAGGAGAATAATAAATCTCACAGCGGTCCAGTTCAATATGTCTTAACTCTTAAAACATATCAACATACCAACTAGAAATCTCAATTTCCATGATCAAGACAAATCATCTTAGTTGATATGTTATAGTCTTCGCAGATGAAACACCAAATTTCATCACCGACTACAAACTACATTCTGAGTTTACAAAGAGCTTGCAATTTATATCTTCTGTGACTAAATCACATAAATCGCATACTATGCATCTCATGGACTAAGATAATGTCTCATTAGTTCATTTATAGATAGTCTCATATAATTAAACAATTTAATTATTTATGACATGCCAATAAATTGGATTTTAGGGCATAAACCCCAACATTTTATGCAGCCAAACTCTCTGCATAAAGCCAATTTTTCAACAAATCCATTAGAAACAGTTCCATATAAAGAAATCATATAATATGAATAATCCAAACAGGAAATAAGCTAGAGAACCATATCAAGGAGGTACCAAAAATTTATCACAACAAAACAAAATATTTTTATTCCCCTCTCAATTAATTAAAATAAAGTATAAGATTTCTAAATTAAAATTTATTTTCTACCCCTCATTTTCTCAAAACCTAATAAACGAAAACCCCATCACAGGACCGTATTTATATAAACGAAAATCCCATCACAATCAATCAAAAACCATATCTAAAAACTCAAAACTTTTAACTTTCACACACTTTCTCAGCACCCAAAAAGAAAACAAACACATACACACACACACACACACACACACACACACACATACACACACATACACACAGATAGAGATACTACAATCATTAAACACTTTCCCAAGAAGAACTTCATAATTGGAGGGCAACTTCAATTCCCAGAATCAGAGACCCCAGAAAGGAAAAAAAAAAACTGTGAATGCAGATATTAGAAAATAGGGAAAGACTTAGTGATTTCTGTAATCCAAAATAGGGAAAAAAATCAAAAAATTGAGAAAACAAACATTTTCATGGAGAACCCAAAAACCCAGAACAAAAAGGAATCAAAACCAAGATGAAAAAGCCAAAAATATAATCATTTTTTTTTTTGGTAATTTTTGTAAGTTATAAAAAAGAAAGGAAGAAAAAAACGATCCTATCAAAGAAATTTAAAAAAAAAAATCAAATTTCATACCTAAATGTTATAAAAAAAAATCATACCTAAATCTAAAAAGGGGGAAAGAATGTACCGGCGCCAATTCTAATAATATGATAATCTGATGGTGGCAGCGACATTCATGAACACTATCGCTGTATCCCTCTAAATTCTCAATCATTCTATGTTTTAAAAACCTAAAATAAATACAAATCAAATCTAAACCTATCTAACAGGAAAACTCAAATAAAAGTAACGTTTTATAGCCAAATCTAAAAAAAAATTATCGATGTTAATGGGCCATAGATTTTTCTTTCTATGTGCTTGTGGTTCCGGTAGTCTGATTTTGCCTCTTTCTCTGTTTCTTTCTCCATGCCTCAGGCCTCATCACCTTTCTCTATTTCTATCTCCGTGTAAATCGTATCTCTCTTGGAGCCGTACGAACTCTTCGAATCTTCGCCGTACTTCGCATCGAAATCGATGGCGGTTACAGAAGGCTGATCGGAAGCCTCATCGGTTGGTTCTTCCTCTTCTTCTTCTTTGAGGCGATTTGGTGGGCGTGACAGTAGTAGTAGTAGTGTCTTCGTCTAGGGTTTGTTTAGGGTTTTCCTTTGTAGTAGTAGTAGTAGGGTTAAGGTTGAGTTGGTCTGATGAATCGGTGGCCATTGTGTGAGAGAATCAGAGATTGCGTGAGAATGGCACCTCTAATCACTTACTTCTTTCTCATCTAAGTTTTGGATTTTGATTTTAGGGGAAGGAGATGGCTTTGATTTTTGGGTTTCTGAGAAGAGAGAGGAGTTACGGGTTTTAATTGTAGTTTTTAGAAGAGAATTAGGTTTTGTTTTGCGGAAACGGTGTTTTGGGTCTGCAAAATCGTTTTTTAAGCTTTTTGATTTCATCGCTTCTCTCTTTCTCTGTTACTCTCCGTGTCCTTATCGCCCCTCTCTATTTCTATCTTGGTGCACATCTAATTCTAATTGGTTATTTTTTTTTTATATAATGAGAGGCTTTTAAACGGTGTGTAGCATTGCCAAACAACATCGTTTATCACTTTTTAACTCATAAGTGGCAGAAATTTAGATGGCCTTTTTTCCTAACGTGACAGCACCTCCTTAATTGCAGGAAAGGCTTCTGCTTTTTGCCTCTTTCTTTGTTTCTTTCTCCGTGCCTCAGACCTCATCGCCTCTCTCTATTTCTATCTTTGTGTAAATTGTATCTCTCTTGGCATCGTATGAACTCTTCAAATCCTCGCTGTATTTCGTATCAGAATCGATGGCAGTTACAGAAGGCTGATCGGAAGCCTCATCGGTTGGTTCTTCCTCTTCTTCTTCTTCAAGGTGATCTAATAGGTGTGACAGCAGTAGTGTCGTCGTCTAGGGTTTGTTTAGGGTTTTCTTCTGTAGTAGTAGTAGGGTTGAGGTTGAGTTGATCTGATGAATTGGTGACCATTGTGTGAGAGAATCGGAGATTGCGTGAGAATGGCACCTCTGATCGCTTACTTCTTTCTCATCTAAGTTTTGGATTTTGATTTTGGGGGAAGGAGATGGCTTTGATTTTTGGAATTCTGAGAGGAAAGAGGAGTTACAGGTTTAATTTTATTTTTTAGAAGAGAATTGGGTTTTGTTTTGCGGAAAACGGTGTTTTGGGTCTACAAAATCGTTTTTTAAGCTTTTTGATTTCATCGCCTCTCTCTTTCTTTGTTACTCTTCGTGTCCTCATCGTCCCTCTCTATTTCTATCTTAGTGCACATCTAATTTTAACCGGTTATTTTTTTGTTATTTATAATGAGAGTTTTTTAAACAGTGTGTAGCATTGCCAAACAACATAGTTTATCGCTTTTTAACTTATAAGAGGCAGAATTTTAGATGACCATTTTCCTAATGTGGCAGCACCTTCTTAATTGTAGGAAAGACTTCTGCTTTTATATATAGTATTAGATATTGATTTGCCCTAAAGTGTGTCAATAGAGATACCTCCAAGTTGATCCACCCTCCTCACGGGGTTGCAAAAGCCCCAAACTGATCACATTATTTCCCATGGTGTTAAGAATGAGCAAGAGCAGGAGTTATTGAGAAGCAGACGAAGAGAGAAGATGAGGGGAAAAGGTCAGGAATGAAACAAGAAGAGAGTATTGCGAGGCGTTCGTGTTGCTCAGGTGAGAGGAGAGAGGAAAAAAAGAGTGAAATAAGTTTTTTATATTATATGAAGATAATATTAAAATAAGATATAAAAAAGCTACAGTAACTATGCATATATGCACGGTTACTGTAGCAATTGTGCATAAATGTATAATTTTACACCCACTGATGTGAGTTTTTTTTTTTTTTTTTGTCAAAATGTTTAATATAAGTAACTTTTTCTGTTTTGCAAGATTTTACACATGCTGATGCTAATGCTCACTATAGCAAATGTGCAAATATGCACACTTTTAGAAACACTAACATGAAGCATTTTTTAGACAAAATGTGTAAAATTTGTGTCTTATTGTATTATGTGGATGTTACTGTATTGTGGAAAGGCCTATCGGCTATGGTGCTTTGCCTATAGAACCTTTGGGATTTCTTGGGTCCCCTCATGTACGGTGGCAGGTTTTCTTTTTGGTTGGTGGAATTAGTTGGAGAAACATTCTTCTCACATTTGGAATTTAGTTCCTTTGTGTTTGATGTGGTGCATTTGGAGGAAATGCAATCGGCGGACATTTGAGGATCTGGATAGATCCGATGACCAACTGCTTGCTCTCTTCTCTGGTTCCCCTTTTGACTGGGCTAGGACTTGGGGACTCATATCTAGTGATTCTCTTCCTTCATTCCTTAGCTCTCTCCTTCTTTGCAAGTAGGAGTTTTTTGTTTTTTCTTCTTTGCTTTTACTTGTACTTGTTTTGCTAGTGCTATTTTGCATTTAGCAGTTTTTTATATATTCATGTTTATTACTTATCAAAAAAAAAAATTGTATTATGCGGAAGCTGTCAAGTCTCATCTCATCCACACAAAACGCACACTCAAATCCCAAACAACCACTTAAAAAAAACAAACCTCCAACTACCTCCAACGGCCAACACACACACGCAAGAGAAGTAACACGAGTGCCCAACACCCAAAATGCTGACCAAAACAACAGCCACAGCTTCTCTATCAGCAGTCTCTGCCCTTTCTTCTACAACCCCATCTCCATTTCTCTGCCATTTCACTTCCAACAGTTCCAGATTCTTTACACCACCAAACCCTTTATCCAACTTCGTCAACATTAGATGGAACACCAATAAACACAACACCTATAACAAGAACAAGTGCAACAACTTTGGTACGTCAAGAATGGAGAGTTTCACAATAAAGGCATCAGCGCAACCTCTTAAGAACGCGGAGGAGCTTATCAACTCTGTTGAAACATTCATCTTTGACTGTGATGGTGAGGGGTCTTTTTCTTTTCTTTTCTTTTCTTTTTTTTTTCATTCTTGAATTGTTTTGTTTTTGTTAAAGTTATGTGAACAAGAACAAAGTTAAAAAATAAATGGGAATTGCTTTAACGGTGTTGGATTGAATTGATTTTTTTGTTTATTAATTTGTGTTGTGATATGCATAGGACGGTTTGTTATGTGTACGTACACGCGTGCTAATATGTTTGTTTGTGGGTTTGTTTAGGATAAGGAAGTAGTTAAAACCTTAAAGTGCTTTTGGATTTCATATTCTCAAGGCATTATGCTATTTAATTTAGTTATTTTTAATTTAGGTTGAAGTGAATGAGACCGACCCCCCCCCCCCCCCCCCCCCTCCTTTTTTTTAAGAGAGTGGGGTTGGAAGTTTGATTTATGTTCAATTACACAATTATTCTAAACAAATTGATGGGGAAAAATTGGGTCAGGTTTGCCCTCTTGAAACAATTTAAGTAAATTTCTTAAGAACATTTCCTTTAATCTCTTGAGAAATTTTAAAATTTCCTTTCTTTTCATACGTTGATTGTTGGAGCCCTAGCAATTGTACAATAACATATATACTGTGTAATTTCAAGCTAATGGCTAACAAAAAACCAGCTAATAAGAACCAATGGACGGAAGCAATCAACTTGAAGTATAATTAAAAACACTTAAAGAAATGCCTATTACAGATCTTTTTGTTTAGATTGGAACTATTTTGCTTTCTGCATGAGGTAACTTGAATTTGAACTTCATATCACTAGTCTAAAAAAAGCTTTTCCATATATATATTTTTCTGCATATGTATATGAGCAATTTTCTTATTTCACAGATGGTATAAAAATTAAATGAGCCATCCAAACCAGCTTCAAGAACATCGCAATCAGACTTCCCTTTCCAATTTGCAGCTTCCCATCTAAGCTCTGAATCCCATCACCAATTCTTTTATTGATAAAACAGAGTTGAAGAAGTCTTTACCAAATCCTTCTTTTAGGCCACATTCATAGAATAGGTAATTTACTATTTTCCATAAAACATATCCATTTTTGCCTCATTTTAGGGATCTCTCTGGTAGACCATTTGTTTAGAATGATTAGCCAGGTAATAAAAGAGTGCCTAGGAATTGATTTTGAGCACCAAATTACCTTGGGAAGACCACTTCTAAATAGTCTTCATACGGAATTAAAGTTACAGTCTTCATATTATAGGCTTCTCAAGTAACTGAGTCTTCTTGAGAAGTATAAAAAAACCAATGTCAAGGTATTGCTTTGAATGTTGACCAGATAATAAAATCCAGTAGGATGCCAACTTCAGCTTATATTGTTGATTACAGAATCTACAATTCCATTAACATTATTGGCTGCGTCATCTGCCTCCCAGAACCAAAGGAACAAGTCCATCTTTAAGTTTTCAATCCATATATAGTCACATTTTGGTGTTTTGTTCCACTAAAGACATGCTAGTGCCCCAAATTAGTTAAGTGTTGGGAAATTGAGACTTGAGGAGTCTTCTAGTGACATTTTGGACAAATATGTTGGATACCACTTGAATCCAAAAGCTTTAGTCTACCATGTATACAATCTCACTTTTTTCTACTATTTTTTGATCTGGACCAAGCATTACTGTAATGTGTAACAGAAATGCACCCCAATTTCAGAAAGTTGAATGACTAGGTCTACAATTTGTCATTGAAAAGTTTGAGGCAAGCATAAATGGAATAAATCTAGCGCTAATTTATTGGATAACATTTTAATAAATACCTTTTTCTGTTTGAAATTGATTTCTTTTTTAAATTAGCATATTTGAATTTTCTAATTAAAATAATTAGGTATGCGTTTGCAGCTTCTGTTCTTTTTTTCTTTGCTTGGGGGATTGGTTACGGTTACATTTCTAGTGATAATCTAATCAAAAATCTTTACTTTATTTATTATTGATTTGCAGGAGTTATATGGAAAGGAGATAAACTAATTGATGGAGTCCCAGAAACACTTGATATGCTTCGGTCCAAGGTCTGTATATGAATGTAGGTTTTACCTTGCATGCTATGTCTATGATAAATTATTATTATTATCATTATTATTTTGTCATATATCTGTTGACTTCCTTGTGAAATGATTACAATTGGGATTATTGCAGCAAAGTATTGGGCGTCAGTGAGTTGTTATGGCTATTAGATATTTGTTGATTTTCTTTTTCTGCAGGGCAAGAGATTAGTGTTTGTTACCAACAACTCAACAAAGTCTAGGAAACAATATGGTAAAAAGTTTGAGATATTTGGTCTGAATGTCAATGAGGTTAGTAAATGACTCTTCTCTCCCCATGTTTGCTTAACTTTGTTAATCATAACTTCTAATGCAACTGAATCGTTTCAGGAGGAAATTTTTGCATCATCTTTCGCTGCTGCTGCATATTTGAAGTCCATTAATTTCCCAAAAGATAAAAAGGTATTTGTATTAAATTTGTATTTTACCTGGTGACACAAACAGAAAATCTCCTATTATACCAGCAATGTAGGGATCAGCTCCATATGTCTGGGCAAGAGCAATTGTTTTAAAAGGAAATTTCCATTGTTGGCCATATTTCCTTGTATATATGTCTTGATTGCAGTCAAGCTTTTTACACAAAATTTATTCCGTTACAGACTCTAGAAGGTCTTAACAGGAAGTTATTTTTCGGGTTGGTGTTGGACTAGCAATTAGCTTTACATTTTCTAAAACCTAGAGCCTAGCTCATATATGTTTAGTAGTGAATAATATATCTACAGTTATAATGTATATCTAGCAAAAGACTCAGCATATTACATGGCACATGCTATGTTAATCTGCTTATGGCCATCTTATGGCATAGGACGGATGCCAACACATCCAGTAGCCGTAAAGTCAGGGGCGGCACCATATATAATTGAGGGTGGTCAGAGGACCACCCTCAAACTTGAAAAAATAAATAAATTTTATGCCTAAAAAAAGAAAAGAAGTTCTAAATTAATATGGATTGTAGTGACCCAAAAGGGGGGTCTTGCATTTCATGGAATCCCACATCGCTTAGAGAAGCACATGGAAATGTGTTTATAAGGAATGACCTCCCTTTAATGTGTAGAGGCCTTTTCTCCCACTGCTGTGTGCTTTGGGGGAGAACAAAACCGTGAGGGGTATGGGCCCCAAAGCGGACAATATCTACACATTTGGAGCAGGGTCATTACAGATGGTATTAGAGCCTAGTTTTGGGTCCAATCCTATAGAACAGATCCATTGTGATGTCCCAATTTGATTGATTGATTGTGTGATGTGTGTGGGTGTGTGATGAGATCTGGGCTTTATTAACAACTACAAGGAGCTTCAATTGTGACTAGTCCTTTTGAGGTATAGCGCAGATGTGGCTAGCGCTTTTCCTTAGGTCGTTACATATGGTATCAGAGCCGGCCCAGTGACCCCGTGTGGGCTCAGAGACACTACCCCACAAAGTGGGCCCTAACGAGGACGTTAGGGATTTAAGTAGGAGAGATTGTGATGCCCAATTTGATTGATTGATTGTGTGATGTGTGTGGGTGTGTGATGAGTCCCATATCGGGTATTTACTGGGTAGATCTGGGCTTTATTAACAACTACAAGGAGCTTCAATTGTGACTAGTCCTTTTGAGGTATAGTGCAGATGTGGTTAGCACTTTTCCTTGGGTCGTTACAGCATATTTTCCAATAGCTAGTCATTTAGTACTTGCTTTAGTCTTTAGATGAATTTATTAGATTCATGTGATACATCTTGTAGATACACGTATGCACTATAAAATAATACCTCAATATTTTATTGAACATGATTAATGTGTCGGTTTAATGCCTAAGTTGAGTACGTTGAATGAACTTGTAACTTACCCTTTATTTTTTTGTTATCACTATGGACAAAATTCTTATAAGGAAATCACTTTTATTACAAAATCTATCTTCTAAGCAAATTCGTATTCACTTGAATAATCTTCTTTTAGATCCTAGGCTATGAGAAAAGTTTTTATCTTTTCATCCTAATAATTGAGAGAAAATAAAAAAAGCATATTTACAAAGATGTTCTTGTCAACTTCTTTGCCATGATTTCCCTAAACAAGAAATTAGTGGAGCACTGCATTAATTTTAATCCTGATTAGTTTAAAGAGTATGAAATATAGGTTGGAACATATCATAAAAAAGGATGATGCATTTTGTTTATATTGTTACTTATTTAGGTAAGATGTTGGTAATTGAAATGGAGATCAGTAGTTTAATGATTACTTGACTGTGTATATTGAAAAAAAATGTAGTTGATAGCATTAATAATGAAGCTATCACACAACATTTTCAAAATATGAAAAACTTATAGAATGAAATTTTAAAACTTTATGTATTTGCGATTGTTTTTTTATGTCAATATATTCAAATTTTATTTTTATGAAGTTTTGTTTAATTTAATTTTCTTAATGACCATCCTAAACAAAATTTTTGGAGCCGCCACTGTGTAAAGTTTATGGTTCTGAAGAGGATACTTTACTATTCCATGAAATGAGAATTCTACCATTAGCTTCCTTCCATTTGTAATTTATTTCTGGTCTTCTTATAAGGCCTTTATCTCAAACCTATATAATACTGATTAAAACGTTGCACTGTGTTTTCTATTCTGGTGAATGCTTACTAAAATTGCACAGCATTTTCAGTTTTCTTTATTATCTAACAGTTATGTCTCTCTGCTTACGGTTATCCTGCTACCCTGATATCCTTCAAAATTTTTACTTGTTCATAAATCACAAATGGTAAGGCATGTTTAGAAATCTTGTTGATGCCCTGAATGAGTATGCTAACTAAGTGATATAGAAAATACGGTGCTGATAGCTGGTCATGATTTAGGTCTATGTGATTGGTGAGGATGGCATCTTGAAGGAGCTTGAGCTTGCTGGATTTCAATACCTTGGTGGGCCAGTATGTATGAATTAAAATTCACATAAGTTGCTTTCTTGATCCAAATATACTATAAATCTTTGAGTTTCTTTACATGTTCCAAACATATCTGCAACTTTTACATGATAGTGTGTAAATTTTGTTTGATTTATTTATTTATTTTTTATAATTCTGATATATCAGTTTTGATAAAAATTTTAAGGATCACATTAGATATAATTTCCTCTTACTATGCTGTTTGCAAAGCTTCATACCTAATCTCTACTTTTCTCTCATAGAAATTAATGGTTCAGCTGTTCTTACACAGTAGTTTTTGTGAAGTATTCACTCTTGATAGCAAATTTAAATTTAAATTCTGTGGAAGATTTCTCACAGAGCTGAAATGATGGTATGGATATTGGTGACACATAAGAGCATTACAATAACTGACGTGACAACAACAAATGTATTATTCATTTATTTTCATACAAATTGTTCGTTTGAAAATATCTTATCTAGCTTTTTGCTGAAAGTATGCTAAAGTATACTTGTACTTTGAAAAAATTTTAACAAGTGAGAAAATGAGGGAAAAAGTAAGGTTTAAAAAACTGTACAAAAGAACTAAAAGTTAAAAGCTGATGCCAAACAGACACTAAGGGGCTATTTGGCATGGTTATTTAAACAATAGTTTTCAATGTTTAAATAACAATAACACTTCTGACATGTATTTCTATAACATTCAAGCACGTATTTACGCAACACTGAAACTGAACAACAATACTTAAACACTGCTACCAAATGAGCCCTAAATATCTTAGACTTTTTCTGCGACATCCAGAAACCTAATTCAGCGTCACCTACTCTAAAAAAATTATTTGATGCTATTGAAATATAGGTCTCTTGGTTGAATATTTGCTTAATTGCATGAACTAATTGTCTGCCAAAGCTGAGAGTTTCTATTTTATCTTAGGTGCACTGTCTCGACAGTCTATGCCAGTGATTATTCATTCCAACTGAAACATTTTTTCAACTAAAGAAGAACATCTTGGCATGTAAACCAGACAATGCCTGTGATGGAAATTTTAAAGAGCCAATGAGGTCTATATAGATGAGATTTTGTATGATAACATGATATTTTAAACATAAGTTTCTATCCAATGTTGCATAAGAAGAAAGTGATGTTTAGATAAAGTATAAAATTTCTATATGTTTTGCTTTTGGATGTTGATGATAAATTAATTTTAACGATTTCTCAACAAAGAGCAATTTGATCAACACCATCTTTGAGGATGTTGAGATTTGGAATATAATAATTTTATCATGAAGCATCTTTATTATTTATAATGCATATATATGCTTATTTATTTATTTTAAATTTTCAGGATGATGGTGGTAAAAAGATAGAGCTGAAGCCTGGGTTTCTGATGGAACATGATAAGGATGTATACTTCTTTCTTGTGCTTTATGAATGCATTTCTGATTTGAGTTTCTCTAACAGTTTGTACAAGATAAAAAAATTACATTCAATCTTGATTATGGTTTGTGCATTCTTTGGTTCTCAAAACAATTTCTTTTGCCATGATTCAAATTTCATCCGTAACAATGGAGTTTCCTCATTGCTTTCTAGGTAGGGGCTGTTGTGGTTGGGTTTGATCGCTATTTTAACTACTACAAAATCCAGTAAGATCTCACGTTTTTAATTACAAGACACAGACACATTTGTTTTGGCAGAACAGCCATTACCTTTTCATTGAAGCACATTGTATAATTGCTAATTTGGGTATTATCTCTGGCAGATCTTTTTTTCTGTAAGTGTATCTATGAAAGAAATGTGGTCCATAATCATGGTTTCATGTAGAATTCAGAATAACACTTGTACAGACAAAGTTATTGACAGGAGTTACTTTTTTTCCTCTGAGAACTATATGGAGATGTTTAAATTCCAGGCCTTTCTTTTTGTCTTCTTTTCTTTGTGCCTGGAGAGGGGAAAGCTAACACTGTAGAAGTCTGAAAAAGAAATTTTATTTTATTACTATTATTTTTTAAAACATTACCTTGTTAAGTAATATATATTACGTATCCACTAGCACCTGCTATTGCAGTCAGCATCTAATTAATTGCTGGTGACAGTATATGTTCATACCCTGATTTACTTGATAAATAAGAATATCCAAAATTTATGCTTCTAATACACTTTTTAAAAAGAGATAATCTTATTGATAATGATAGGATAAATTAAAGATACGTACATCTCAAGTACATTGTCAAATAAGGAGGTAATAGAGAGTATGATTTTGAAAATGATAGAATAATTGAAAAGAATACATAGCTGACCCAAAGTTTTGGAACCGAGGCTTGGTTGTTGTTGTACATTCCAAGTACATGGGAAGCTTACAAATGGACTCACTGAAGAACTATAACCATAATCTTAAGAAATTTAAAAACACCCAAATACAGGAAGCAGGACACAGCCTAAAGCAACCATTTAGTCTAATAACGATCTCAAAAAAAACACATTAGAGGTCTGTCGTAAAGGTCATACCAAGTGCATTGGACTTTTGCTTCTGAAGGTTTAGGGAGGTGATTGGCATACAACCTTATCCCAAATTTGGAAATATTGAATCCCAAACTTGAACCAGTGGCACTTCGCTTGGTTGAACGGAAGATGCTTTATCTTATTTATTAGTGCTCAATACCTTTGAAAATAGTTCCTTCCAAATCTATGTTATTAACTGGATTGATCAGAATCAATTCCATGCTTTGGTTGAAGATTGTAGTTACACATACAATAATTTATATCTTGAATTGTCGGTTCCTAGTTAATTGGGCCAAGGTTTGTAGGCCTTTGCAAGTTGGGGGGTTGGGTATAAGACGGTTGGGTAATTTTAATTCTGCCTTACTAGGTAAATGGTTGTGGAGGTATGGTACGGAGACTGATGCTTTATGGAGGAGGGTTCTAGAGGCAAAATATGGGAACATGTGGGGTGGTTGGTGTACGAAGAAGGTGACAAGTCCTTATGGGGTTAGCTTGTGGAGATACATTAGAAGTGGCTGGTTGAACTTCTCTATACTCCTTATTTATGATGTGGGGGATGGTACTAGAGTGAAGTTTTGGAAGCATGTGTGGTGTGGGGATTGTACTCTCCAAGAGGCCTTTCCGGAGCTTTACTGTCTTAGTAGGTCCAAGGATTCCTCGGTGGCTGAAGTTATGGGTTGGTTTGCTGGGAGGTTTCACTGGAATGTGCAATTTTCTCGTCCACCACAAGATTGGGAAGAAGAAGCTTTTGACCGGTTTATGGGGTTGGTCTATTCTTCGTCAGTGCGGGGGTTTGGCCCAGATAAGGTTTGTTGGAAGTCTGCAAGGAATAGAGGTTTTGAGGTTAGAGGTTATTACAGCTCCTTTTACCCTCATAATCTTGTTTCCTTTCCATGGAAAATGATATGGCAGTCAAAGGCTCCTCCAAGGGTAGCTTTCTTTTCTTGGTCGGCTTCCTTAGGTAAGATCTTAACAACAGACAATCTTCGTAAAAAACGAGTGATAGTGCTTGACTGGTGCTATATGTGTAAGCGGTGTGGGGAGTCGGTTGATCATCTTCTACTTCATTGCCCCATAGCTTGGGAGTTGTGGTCTTTAGTTTTCTGCTTGTTTGGTATTCAATGGGTTATGCCTCATACTGTTCTTGAGTTGTTTGAGGCTTGGCAAGGAAAGTTTGCGCGACATCGTCACATTGATGTTTGGAAACTAGTGCCTCACTGCTTGATTTGGTGCATTTGGCGAGAAAGGAATGCTAGAAGCTTTGAGGGTTACGAACGCTCTTTGCTGGAGATTAAATCCTTTTTCTTACACAGTCTCTTTGATTGGAGTGTAGTTTTTTCTCATTTTTCTTGTTCTTCCTTTTCTATTTTTCTTGACCATTGTTCTTTTGTTTCTTGATATGTGCCCCCATAGTACATTTCCAATGTACTCGGTTTGGCAATCTTTTTATTATTAATAATATTCTTACGTTATTTATCAAAAAAGAATTGTCAGTTCCTAGGGACTTTATGCCATCTATATATTATAACGTTCAGTAGCTAAGAATGTTATCAATGGAAGCCCTAATTGTACTCATTTGTCAAAGTTGACATACAACTTACTTCAATCACCTAGTTTATTGTTGTAGCACACATGTTTATCTACACTATTCAAAAAGGTGCACCTTTCCTTTTATTTCATAGTAATCATTAGTCTTTATTAACTCAAGTCACCACCATTAGTGTAAATACAATTGTCAAAGTTTTCTTTAAACCTCAGATATCATTCTAGTTTAATCTTGCTACATATATTCTATCTAGCCTTCCATGAAGTGAGTGATTAACAAATTATTTTCTTTGATGGAAGGTATGGAACACTCTGCATACGTGAAAACCCTGGTTGTCTTTTCATTGCTACAAATCGTGATGCTGTAACTCATCTAACAGATGCTCAAGAATGGGCAGGTTTACTCCTTTCCCACTTTTATTTTAGTTTCGATTTTCTTAACCTTACCTACCACTTGTATAATGTAGATTATTTTTTTCATATTTTAAAGATGGGGAACTATAGCTTGGCAAAGATGTGATTTATAATTTAGCTTAGTGCTTACTAAGCATATTATGTTAAAAATTTACTTTCTAAATGAAGAGGAATGTTGACTGGTTTGAGGGAGTCACCCTCCCAGAAACTTAGAGAGGGAAAAGACAGGGAACACAGAGAAGAAAAGGAAACAAATTGTAGTCTTATTTCTGGTTGTTTTACAAAAGGTACATCACAAGTATTTAAGCTAGGCTCACCTTTACAACTGCCTATAGGAAGCCAGATTTAGTAACTAATTGCCCAATAGTCCAGCTGTACAATTAACCCCACTACTAACTAACTAATTCTCTATCAGTGGACACAAACCACTTGCACCCTCATGCTCTGCTATTTGTATTTTGCTGTGCCTGATTTAATACTCCAATTCCCTAAACTTGAGCTTCATTGCAATTTTCTTTCCACTTTTCATTAACAGTCGTTTATGCTACCTGTTCCTTAAAAACTGTAGTTCCTTTGAAAATGCAACTTCTATTCTGTTTTCTATATGGCTCTTTAATACATTGGAATCATTATCATCTCTATGTTATAATTAAGTATTAGAGTCTAATTGCTTCTGGCTATGAAAATGAAATATTAGATAATTTTTTTAAGTCCAAAATGCTGTTCTCTAAAGTAAATTGGTGAACAACTATAAAGCATTGTCTGAAATGAGCAGTTGTCACAAACTTGAGAATTTAGTTGAGAATTGACTTTCTAGATCAAATACTCATATTTAATTTTTCACAGCTGAGACTGTGACAAAGAGGGTAGCTTGTCATGAAGGCTCCATCACAAGTCTTTTGATGAGCTCTCCTTTCTTCAGCATGTAAAACCAATGCACCACCTAATCATGTAGAAAAACACGGTCATATTAGTAAGAAATCAGCTCAACAGAGTCAACACTCACCCTAATTTGATCACAAGCTGTGGTCAAATTAGGACAAGAAATGTCCAATTTTGACCATGTATAAAACCCTCATATTATTCGAATCCATTAGCTAGGCCTGGGCATTTGCATTTTTATGTGTGCTAGATTGAATTGAAACGGACAAAATATCATGAAAGCTTAGATAAGCTCAAGCTAGCTTTTCCAATTACTGAAAACATCATAGGAATTAAAGTGCTGATCCAAAGAACAACTTAATCAATCTTAGGAATTGATTCCATTTTGGTTGGATGGAGAACCCATCTTGATTTAATTTATTTGTAGTTGTATATAATCTTTTTATTCACACTATAGTGGGTACTTGATTTTAGGTGGTGGTTCCATGGTTGGTGCTATTGGTGGATCTACTCAACGTGAGCCACTGGTTGTGGGAAAGCCCTCAACTTTTATGATGGACTACTTAGCAGACAAGTATAGCTTCTGATTTCCTTATTCTTCTAGCTCATTTGGCTATCAATAATACAAATGCTCTTTGACATCAGCAAATATTATCTGTTGATATATTGTAACATATCATAGTTCTCAAAATGCTATGAAGTTCAGATATATGCATTAACATAGTGCACTAATTTATTCAGAAAGTTTTTGTTACATTTGTAGAAAATTTGGTTAAAAGTAGGAAAATTGTGTGCAATAGAACCATATTAGATACGGTTCATGGGGAAGAAAGCTGGCTGCATCTAGCTGTTAGCTTCTGTATATTAAATAAACCTAGCATCTTTTGAGCTGTCTTGGTTGTCTTTTATAGAACTGTTTGAATACTACATTGTAAGGTAACCTCTGTTACAGAATTATGAAGATGTAATCTTTTGGTAGTGGTGGAAAGAATTGAAATTGAGTTTGTTATGTTTACTTGGAATCTTTCCCTTCCTTCTCCCTCTTCCTTCCTAGTCTTTCCTCTATTGTCTCTTTCATTTTATTTTTCTGATTTCCTCTATCTTCTCTTACTTGGTGAGATTTTCAGTAGCTCTTCCTCCCTTTCTTGTTGATATTTTAATCCATTCTTTCCTTTCCCCTTGCTGAAATATTACCAGTTCTCTACCCCCTCTTTCTTGCTGAATTTCACTGAAATCTCATCTTAGAATCCCTTCTAAGTTTTATTTTTGTTATCTAAATCCTGTCCACTTCTTTCTCACCACCCTCCTAGCAAGACAACCTTAATCCCAAAGTTTTAAAGGCTTTCCTGCATCTCTTTATAATAGTATATAATGTATAAACAGGATACTATCTGATGGTGGTTAGAGGAAAAAATATCCTCTTTGGAAGTTTAAGATTAAGGAAAAGCCCATGAAGAAGTGTACATGGTAGTTAGTTAGGTTCTGAGTATTTTAATTTATTTTATAGTTGGTTATTCTAGACTCAAGGTATTCTAGTAATTCTGTAATTTTTAGGTATGTGCCATAGTTTCGGACCTTGGGTTTCATATTATTAATGAGTAAGTCTTATTTAGTTTATGGGTCTTTGAGTGTGGGCACTTGTTTGATTCAATTAGGGTTTGATTTATTAGGAGATGTTAATATTTGTGGTGTATATAAGCGTGTTATTGTGCTTAAACAAGGATGAGTTGATCAATTAAATATTGATATTTTTTTTCTTTCTTTCTCTTTGATATTTTGCTCCTATTCACGCTACCGCTCACTGACTCTGGTGAAATCAGATTTCCCTTTTTTCTTACCTCTTTTCAACCTTAAATCAAATCTTTTCTCTTCAATACAAAACCCTTGTCATTCTAACCATAACCCATCTTTCTAAAGGTTCTAATCCATAAATCTACAAATGCTCCCAAAGTTTAACCAGTCACAAGCACAAGTGGAAAAATTCTCCAATTGGTCCTACATCATTGCCACAATCTTCCAATTAGGTTTGATGACCAAGCATTTGCTATATAAGTTTGAAAGACAACTTTGAGTCTTTGACAGATCACTTGCTACAAATATTGCAACTTCACAACTCTTATTTTATTTTTAATACTGACTACTTGCCACAAATATCTCAACTTCATCAATGTAGTAAATAGAAGTATAGAACATCCACCACTCCAATTCATCAAAAAAAAAAAAAACATCCATCACTCCATTAATTTGCAATGTCCATCCCTATCAGTCCACTAATTTGTCAACTTTGACAATGATTTTGGATGGTGTGGGGGACATTAGAAATTAATCTTGGATTAGGGTGTTGATTGGGAGCATTTATAGTTTAGTGTGGACAATTCGATTGAGTGCAGTTTTTGATGGATAGCTAAAACTAACCCTATTTATTGTTTCATTTGATTTCCTGGTATACATTCTAGGAGCTTACTTGTTAATTATTCATTATTTCAATCACTTAGCATATGCTGGCCAAACATCTGGAATAGTAAATTGGTAGTTAGTTAGTTAGTTACTCTAACCAACTAATCACAGCTGTAACTACAACAGTAATTGATTACCTGCCTAGGGAATTATTACAGATGATATAATAGCCTATCATGTAAGAGTCCTAATGTTACAAACCTATGGGTAGAACTCACCCTTGAAAACCGGCTTACAAGGAGAGGGTGTCCAAGAACTTATAAATACATGATTAAGCTTATATTTAATCCATATAGGACACTAGGATCATAGCATACCACCACACTCTGCAGCCAATATCCACGATGGCTCACTCTAGCGATACTAATCCGATGATAGCCCTTTCTCTTTTGGTGGCTTCACTCACCTATCAGTTATTTTAATCTAGCCTCTAGGTCGTCCCCTCCGGGATTCAACTACAAAACCGTAACTCATTTGATCCCATACTCAATGAGCTACGTCCGATTACTCGAGATAGTAGTTGGCTTTGATACCAAATGTTACAAATCTATGGGTAGAACTCACCCTTAAAAACTGTCTTGCAACAAGAGGGTGCGAAGAGCTTATAAACACATTATTAAGTTTATACTTAATCCATGTGGGACACTAGGATCATAACACCTAACATTTCCTTCTCCATTTAAAGCAACTTGCCCACAAGGTGAGGGAAAAGGAGTTGCAGCTTGTAAAGTGATTCCCAAGTAGCATCTTTTGGTGGTGCTCCTAGCCATTGAGCCAAAACCTCAGTAATAGTTCTAGACCTCATAGTTTTTGATCTTGTCTACAACAAGCAATAGTTTTTGGCACTAAATGTCCTTCATTATCTTGAGGATGTAGTGTAGGGAAAGGAATTATATGTTCTCAGCTTAAGCTTTAAGCAAGAAACATAAAATGCAGGATGGATCTTAGAGTCTGAAGGTAAGTCCAGCCTATAAGCCACTGGTCCAACCTGTTGCAACACCTTGAAGGGTCTGAAGTACCTTGTAGATAACTTCCACTTGCCCTTGTAAGCTAAAGATTACTACTTATATTGTTGAAGTCTCAAATGAACTCAGTCACCAACTTTGAGAGATCTGACAATACAATGCTTATCTGCTTGGAGCCTCATCTTTTCCTGTGCAGCCACCAAATTACCCTTAAGAAGAGCTAGAACATCTTGCCTTTGTTGCAACAAGGTGTCAACTGCATCCACCCTGGTAGTACCAAGAACATAAGCTTGTAACTTTGGAGGAGGAAAAGCATATAAGGCTTCCAAGGGACTTTGCTTGAGAGCTGTGTGGAAGTTGGTGCTGAACCAAAACTCAGCCAAAGGAAGCCACTCAGCCCACCTATGAGGTCTGTCACTAGCAAAAGCTTTTAGGAATTGTTCCAAATTTTTATTCACAATTTTAGTCTGGCCATCAATCTGAGGGTGATAAGCTGTGGACATGGCTAACTCCACTCCTTTTAACTTGAACCATTCATACCAGAAAAGAGAAGTGAATGTAGCATCTCTGTCACTAACAAGAGTCACTGGCATACCGTGAAGCTTGAATATGTATTGCATATATACTGAAGCAACCTTAGCAGCAATATAAGGATGACAGAGTGGAAAAAAATGAACATATTTTGTTAATCTCTCCACCACAACCAGAATCACTTCATAACCCTGGGACTGAGGCAACCCGTCCACAAAATCAAGACTAACATCAGTCCAAGGAGTGATAGGAATAGGCAAGTGCTGGAGATGAAGTTTCAGATTTAATTCTCTGGAAGACATCACATTCTTGTATGAATACCTTGAGATCAGCTTGCATACCCTGCCAATAGAAATCCCTCTTAGCCCTTTGGAATGACTTAAGAAACCTAGAATGGCCTGCAATGGGGCTGCTGTGAACAAAATGCAGAATTTGGGACTTGAGTGGACAATGAGATCCCAAACAAAACATTCCTATGTAGAAAAGCAACCCATTATGAATAAGGAAGCCCTTAGGAAGAGACTCTCCTGCAGAGTGAGACTGAAAAAGCTGTTGAGCAAAGGAATCTTGGTGATAACTGTCTTTAAGGAAAGATAACCAAGTAGGATATGGTAGAGACACTAAAAACAAGCTAGCAGACTTTTCCTGTTGTTGGTCAAATTCTAGAACCAAGGGTCCTTGCCTAGAAAGAGCATCAGTCACTTTGTTCTAAATGCCTTTATTGTATTCAACTATAAATGCATAGCCCATCAACTTAAATAGTCATTTTTGTTGAGTTGGTGTAGCAATCCTTTGCTCTAGTAAGAACTTCAAACTATGCTGGTCATTCTAACAATGAAGGGTCTACCCAACAATTAAGACCTCCATTTCCTCACATTAGTGGTCAAAGCTAGTATTCTTTCTCATAAGTAGATAAATGAAGGTTTTACTCTTCAAAGTATGGCTATGAAAGGCAATTTGATGTAGGACAACCTAGGCTTCCCACCTAGATAAGTCCCACCGTAGACCTTAGGCTTCCCACTTAAAGTGTTTGGATTCACCACCAAACAAACACAATGCAATCTCTACAAATAATCTCAATAATAATAATCATAGTTTGTGAATACAAAAGAAATCATCTGGAACTTAATATGTAGCTTCTAGGAATCACAAAGATAATGATAAACTCTCCTAAACAAATCCTAAACAATTTCAAATACTAATCTGATAATCCTAAACAATTTCAAATACTAATCCAATAATCCTAAACAAAGGATAATGATGAACAACTAATCCTAACCAAACTCAAATATCAATCCAAACTAAATAAATAACTACGTTACAATCTGAAATTATCCACGGAAAATCTAAAATGAAATATTGAAATAACTTTTGGTTATGCTCCTGCATTATACTCCCCTGGTTTTGGAAAACTCAACCTTGAGTTTTGTAGTGATGAAGAATTAGGACTTCGGTGCGTACTACTTCAAATTAGAAATCACCGTAGGAAGCACTGAGAGTAGAATAACCTTCAATTCCTCAACACCATAGAACTCCTCTGGAAACACAAAATCAATGTGTTGAATAGGCACAATTTTGTCTTGAACCATAGTATCAACCTTTTGGAATTCATCAACCTCATGGATCATGAAGGGCTCAGTAGCACTTTCATCAAAATCAACCTCCACATCAAGTGCACTCTCTAAATCTTCGCTCACTTGTTGAAATTTCTCTTCTTGTGTAGACTTTATAATAGGTTCATGCTGCATGAATGTTGAAACATCACCTATTGACACTTGTACCTCTATTTCAACATTAGTCTTTCGTGGAACTCGAGCATCCTTTTTCTGAGTAGAAGAGTCTAGCAAAACCTTAATTATTTTTCTTAAGTCTTGAGCTATGGCAGTGAGTTTGATGAAAGGATGAGGTGTTTTCTTGTTGAATACTATCTTTGTGGCGTAGAAAATTCCCATGAGAGGATTGAGGTTGGTAATTCTCTTGATAGCATTGGGGAACATATTTCTCTCTTAAGTATTTGTTTCATTTCATTCCAATCAGTTATGGCAGGCTAGCTGCTTTCTTTGCGATGATTCTCGATACTACGCCAAAAGTCTCTAGCTCTACTTCTTAATTTCAACCTGGCAAACCAAACCTTATTGGCATCTAGCAGACATATTTGATTAAAGAATTGATCCATCTCATCTAGCCAATTGATGAGGGTCTATGGATTTGGACGTCCATCAGATATTGGCTCTTCTAAGACTACCATGATTCACAAGAATAGGTTTTCAACAATTTGAAATGAACATTTAGTGGACATGATTCCCATGGCTGGAGCAATAAGTTTTGGACCTTGATTGGGCTGGTTTAGTGACCTGGTACTGCCCAGGACATGGGCCACTTGGCTGAAGCAAAAGAGGTGGACTATGGACTCCTCACGTATCTGCTGGAACGTTCCGCTTTTGACTTTTTTTTTTTTTTTTTTAAATAACAATATTCAAGAACAACTACAACTTAAAACACTAGAGACGGAAAATTAAGCTAAAAGAAACTAAGGCTTCAGAGGAAACTAAACAAGTAACACAGAAAAATTATCATGGAGGGCGGCGCTAGATTCGTCAAAGAAGAGGCAGCATGGACTCATGGGCGATAGCTGTCATCAGTGCTCAAAGGTGGAGATCGGTGCTTGCGAGTAATGGCATGAAGAAATTGATGATGGCTTCTTGTATTTCGGACCTAGCAGTGTGGGTTTTGCATATCTGAATCTGTGGTTTTGTATGGGTCGGATCAAAAATGGGTTTGGGTCTGAGAGTTGCTGTGACAGGTTATTGATTTTGTTTTGAAGGGAATAGGGTTCTAAGTTTCAGAGCCTTGCATCGGGAACAATGTTGGGATTACAGGTTTTGTGGGTTTTGTGGTGGAATTTGGGTTCTTTGATTCTGAGCAGAGATGGCTTGATTGATGGTAATTGCAAAGATCTTGTGAGACATGCTTGGAGTGTTGATGATCGTGGGTTGTACTTCTGGTTGGTGTGGGTTAGGGCTGGTCAGACGTGGTTTTGGGCTGTGATGCACAGACACGGACACGGACACAGACACGACACAGACATGGACACAGTGATACGGTAATTTTGGAAAAATAAGGACACGACACAGCGTGGACACGACAATTAAATAATTAATTAAATTTTATATTTAGGCATATTTTTTAATATTTTTAGACATAAAATACGTTTATATCTAGAATTTAAATTATGTAAGATCTATAAATAAGTAAATTAACACCCAAAGTAGTACAATAATACACATAAAATGTTTAGAGTACAAATCAAAAGTTTAAATAGGCTACATTCATAAATCACCTACAATATTTAACTTTAATAAATAAAAGGACACACAAAAGCAAAAATTACTAAATTTATAATAAGCATTATAATTTATAAGGCAAAACAAAAGTCTGAGTAAAGAAAAAAAAAAAAAAATATATATATATATATATATATATATAAGTGTTATATGGTAGTAACCAAAAAAAAGAAAAAAAACAAAAAAACAAAACGCGTTATAAGTGAGATTAGTAACCCATTCACCCAAATGTCCAAATATCTGAAAAAAAAAAAAAAAAAAAAAAAAAAAAAAAAAAAAAAAAAAAAACAACAAACAAACAAACAAAGAGAGAAGCTTAGAGAAGAGATCGGACCTGTTGTCCACACCAAGAGAGAGAGAGAGAGATCGGAAGGGTCGCACGGCGTCGACGTCTATGGAGCTCGTCAATCGGCCCAATCTAGCTTCGGCGAGGGACAGAGGGCAGCAGCAGTGGCCAGAGGTCAGAGCAAAGGGAGCCGAGGGTGGGTTCAGAAGTGAGAACTTGAGATGTGGGTTTCAACTTTCAGTCAGACTCTAAGCTTGCTTTGTTGTTTTAGGGTATAAAACAAAATCAAGGGTATTGGTAAGTTTCATTTGTCAAAATCTGTGATTTTTTTTTTCACTGCTGGTGTGTCAGACCGCGTCAAAATCGTGTCGGAGCCGCGTCAGAGAAGCAGGAAAAAAAAAAAAAAAAAGACACTGCTCGGACACCAGAGTCCGGAGAATCGTACCGGTTCCAGTGTTCGACATGTGTCAGACACTGACACGTCGTCAAAAATGGCGTGTCGGTGCAACCTAGTTTTTGGGTTGCTCAAAAGGGGTGATCAAGTTGAGCTCTGATACTAAGTTGATGTAGGACAACCTAGGTTTCCCACCTAGATTAGTCCTCCCGTAGACCTTAAGCTTCCCACCTAAGGTGTTTGGATTCACCACCAAACAAACACAATGCAATCTCTGCAAATAATCTCAATAATGGGGGTAAGCCAGCGGTGCAGCGGGCCTAGGCCTGAACCCATTACAAAGTAAGTGCAGCGTGGGACTTTCTGATGCTCTCAACCCAAGTTCTTCGGGCCCAATTATTTTTGAAGTGGGTGAGAGTTCAGGTTTGGCTGACCCAAGACCTTTAGCCCATGACTCGGTGATGGTGCCGCCGAGCTCTAAACTGTCTCACGAGACCTCTGTTCTTCAGAATGAGGTATTGGGTGATGGTGGACTTGCGAAGCCAGTGATGGAGGTCAACTGCCTATGACCATGAGTCTTCGATGGCACTGGGTACAACATGTCCAGTGAGTTAGAGGTCATCTATTCTATTGGCCATTTCTTGTCTGAGTTCTTTCTAAGCTTATCGAGGGCTGGGCCAGGGGATTTGGGTGTCCAGGGTGGGGATGAAAGTGGCCAGGACAGTGGTGCAATTGTTGCTCAGGGAATAGATCATTATTGTGACATACCGACAGGTGCCCGTGAATCTGAGCAGTCCATGCTAGCTGCGATACCCGCGAAGGCTGATTGTGGTTCTCCTGGGGCGAGTGCTTTGGCTGAGGGAGAGGTGGTTAATTCAGAGCTGGGTTTGGGTGATGTGGATAGTTTCCCCCCTCTGGTGACTATCACTCCCCTTGGGCTGGCTTTGTTAGCTGAGCTGAATAGTGGAACTGAGGTTTTGGGGCTTGAGAATACGTTTGATGTTTCAAATTGGGTGAAACACAGAATTCCTAGCTTTAGTAAGTTGGTGGGGCTTCCTTTGAGACAACATGAGAAGATGTGTATTGTGTTATTTCAAAGGCTAGAGAGGGAAATGGAAGTCGCCAACCTATTGCATAGGAAAGCTGTTGTTCACCGAAAAATCTCCAAGGATAAGGGGAAGAGAGAGTCGAGGAATCTGATATCTTCGGTTAATTATGATGGTAAGTAGAGCTGTGGCTGCTATACAGAGCTAGAGGTAGGGAACTAATAGACTTTATGAAGCTAAAGATGATTTCATGGAATGTTCGAGGTTTGAATAACTTACGGAAACATTTGGTAGTAAAAAACTTTTTACGTGAGTGGAATTGTGACGTAGTCTGTCTTCAAGAAACTGAGCTTGCTAGCATGGATAGACAGACGGTTTTTAGCTTGTGGAGTTGTCCTTATGTGGATAGGATGGCTTTAGATACAAATCAGATGGCTGGTGGGGTTCTGATGATGTGGGATAGGAGGGTTTTAGAAAGGTTAGAGGTTATGGTGGGTTACTTTTTTGTGTCAGTTTGATGGCAGGGTGTGGGGGATAGTTTTACTTGGGCTTGTTCGGGGGTTTATGGCCCAAATGATAATAATATAAGGGGGCAGACGTGGGATGAATTGATTGGCATTCAGCAGTATTGGGATGTTCCATGGTGCTGTGTTCGGGATTTCAATATTGTTCGTTTTCCGACTAAACGCTTAGGTGGCACACGTCTTACACTAGCAATGAAAATTTTTTTTGAGTTAATTGAGGAGCTTAATTTGATTGATTTTCCATTCTCTCTGGCAATGGAAAATTTTTCTGAGTTATTTAGCCTTCGATGTCTAGGATAGACAGAGCCCTAGTCTCTCATGATTGGGAAGACTACTACCCGGATGTGATCTAGCGGATTTTACCCCGCCCTGTTTCAGACCACTTTCCAATTCTAGTGGAGGCAGGGAGAATGGCAAGGGGAAAGAGTCCTTTTAGATTTGAGAATATGTGGTTGAAGACGGATGGCTTTACAAATTAGGTTCATTCTTGGTGGAATCGCCACTCTTTCTCAGGTACTCCTAGTTATGTGCTTGCTAAAAAATTGAAGGCTTTGAAAGAAAACATTATTCAATGGAACCATAGTGAGTTTGGAGATGTTGGTCATCAAAAGAAAGAATTATTGGAGGCCTTTAGATTTTTGGATGCTAAGGAATGGGAGTTTGGCCTTTTTGATGACGAGATACATGAGAGGTTTGTGGTGAGATCTCAAGTAGAGAATCTTCTTCTTTGGAAGAAATTTCGTGGAGACAGAAATCAAGGATGCTATACATTAAAGGAGACAACAATACAAAATTCTTTCATAATGTCTAACTCCTGCAGAAGGTATAACCATCTGAATATTTTGGAGGTGGATGGGGTGATTTATGAGGAAGAATCTAAGGTGGCAGATCAGGTAGTAAAGTTTTATAAAAAAACTGTATCAAGAGACCGAGGAGTGGAGGCCTTTTATGGAAGGTTTGGAGTTTGATCAAATTGGAGGGTTGGAGAGGGGCTATCTTGAAAGAAGGTTTGAAAATGAGGAGATTATTCGAGTTGTCAAAGATCTAGAAGGTGATAAAAGCTTCGGATCAGGATGGTTTCTCTATGGCCTTTTACCATCATTGCTGGAGAGTTGTGGAAAGAGATGTTTTAGCTGTATTTGAACATTTTTATCAACATAGTTAGTTTGAAAATTCTCTTAATGTGACATTCATCTCATTAATTCCTAAGAAGAATGATGCTTCCAATATTTGAGACTGTAGACCTATTAGTTTGGTGGAGAGTGTGCATAAGATCTTGGCTAAGGTTTTATCAAATCGTTTGAAAGAGGTTTTGGATCAGTTGATATCTGAATCTCAGAATAGTTTTGTGGGTGGTAGACAAATACGTGAATCTGTCCTTATTGCTAATGAGTGTGTTAATAGTCGGGTGAAGAGTAAGATTCTGGGGATTATTTATAAACTAGATATTGAGAAAGCTTATGATCATGTGAATTGGGAGGCTTTCCTAGATTTTCTGAAGAGAATGAGATTTGGGGAGAAGCGGTGTAGGTGGATTTGGACTTGTATATCTACGGTTCAATTCTCTGTCTTGGTCAATGGGTCTCTAACTGACTTTTTGGAAGCTTAAGGGGAATGAGACAAGGGGACCTGCTCTCTCCTATGCTGGTTTTTTTTTTTTTTTTTTAATTATGATGGAGGTTCTTAGTAGGATGTGAAAAGAGCTGAAGGGGCCTGCTTACTTTGTGGTTTAAGGGCTGATGGTAGGCGGGGTGGAGGGGAATGTGTCTAGCATCTTTTATTTGTAGATGATACAATTCTTTTTTGTGATGCTGATGTGGAGCAGATCCTACATGTTCGGATGCTATTACTTTGTTTCCAGGATGTAACAGGTTTGAAGGTTAATGCCATGAAGAGTGAAAAAATGGTTCCAATAGGGGAGGTTAATAATGTGAAGGCCTTGACAGAGATTTTGGGTTGTAGGATTGGTACTTTGCCTATGGCCTATCTTGGTATGCCATTGGGGGCTTCCCATAAATCCCCAACTATTTTGAATTCTATTTTGGAGAAAATTGAGCAGAAGTTGGCCGGTGGAAGAAGCTGTATTTGTCGAAAGGTGGAAGACTAACGTTATTACGAGTACGTTATCTAGTCTTCCTACTTATTATTTATCTCTTTTTACCATCCCTATGCATGTGGCTAACAAAATTGAGAATTGCAAAGGGATTTCCTATTGGGGGATTCCAAGACACATTTGGTGGAGTAGGATAAGGTGTGTGTGTCTATGGAAAATGGTGGTTTAGGAGTAAGGAAAAAAACTACTTTTAATAAAGCCTTACTAGGGAAATGGTTATGGCGATTTGGGGTTGCGGAGACAAGGCTTTGGAGAAGGGTTGTAGCTTTGAAGTTTGGGGAAGAATGGGGGGAATGGACTTCCAAGCTGGGTAAGGGTGTGCATGGGTGTGATTTGTGGAGAAGTATCCAGATGGGCTGGGAGGTCTTTAGCAAAAATATTCAGTTTGAGGGAGGGGTGGGGAATAAAGTGAAGTTTTGGACAGATCGGTGGTGTGGGGATTTACCATTCCTTGTGACCTTTCCGGTTGTGTATTGGATTGCCACTAATAGAGAGGCTTCTATGGACTCTTCTCTTGAAAGTTTGAGATGGAGGAATGGAAAAGTTGGAATGTTCGTTTCATTCAAGAACCAAATGATTGGGAGATTGGTGTTGTGGATGAATTCCTTTGTACTTTGGGATCTAATTTACCCCTAAATGAAAATGGAGACCGTATGAAATGGAGGTTGAAGAAGAATGGAGATTTTAACAAGCTTTGAGGTCCCTTGCCCATTGTCTTTCCTTGGAAAGGTATTTGGAAAATTAAGGCTCCTCAGCGTGTTTCTTTCTTTGTTTGGATTACAGTTTGGGATAAGATTCTTCCAAGTGACAATTTGCTGGATAGAGGCTTTGATTTTGTTGACTGGTGCATTATGTGTCGTTGTAGTGGGGAGACGGTGGATCATTTGCTACTTCATTGTGAAAAGGCGTATCGGTCGTGAAGCTTGGTTTTTAGATCTTTTGGGATTTCATGGGCTTTGCCAAGATCGGTTGTAAATACTCTTTTTTGTTGGTGGAATTTGTTGGGAAATCACTCATCTAGTATTTGGAATTTAACTCTGTTATGCTTAATGTGGTGTATTTGAAGGGAGAGTAATTGGCAGACTTTTGAGGAGATGAAAAGTTCCGGAGACCAGTTGCTTGCTTCTTTTAATGGTTCTCTTTATGATTAGTCTAGGGCTTGGGGACTCACTTCTAGTGATTCTCTCCCGTTGTTCCTTAATTCTCTTCTTTGTAATTAATTTGTTCTTTTTTTTTTTTTTCTATCTTTTTTCTCTCTTTGTAATCTTTGGTCTGCCTTATGCTCTTTTTGCATAAGGTAGTTTTTTGAATATATATATATATATATATATATATTTCTTACTTATCAGAAAAAAAAAAAAAAAAAGAAAAAAAAAAAAGATTGGTAAGAAGCACTTCCAGAACAACCCTCAAATGTTTTAAGTGATCATTAGAACATTTACTAAATGCTAGAATATCATTAAAAAAAAAAAAAAAAAGAACCAACCTTTTCAATTAAGTCTCAAATAAAGTTTCACCATTTAAGAAGCTAGAATCCGAGGGTTGTAGACCTTGGAGCGACACCCCAAATACAGTATATTAAAATCAACTATGAATTTGCGACCTTGCATAGAAATAGTAACCCCATGACACACCCCGTGTCTTAATCATAAAGCCATTAGCTACTTTGACTTCAAGATTTGGGAGGTATCAAACTGCAATTTCAGACTTGATAACTAGAGGCATTAGAAAATTATGGGTACTCCCTGTATCAAGGAGAGATACCATTTCATGATTCTTGATTTTACTTTGAATCCTCATGGTATTTGATGAAGTGCTACCCACCATGGCATAGAGTGTAATTTCAGCATTACAACTATCTTCCATCACTTCATGATCTGTGGACCCAACTACAGCTCCTTGATCATCTAATTCTGCCAACTGCATACCTTGATTGCGTTCAATTGACAAAGATGAACCCTCCAATAAAGAAAAACTTAGCACCTTTACATTTATGACCCAATTGCCACTTCTCATCACAATTGTAACAAAACCCTTGTTTACTCCTTTCCTCCATTTAAGCCCCAGTCAACCCACAGCATCCTGGAACCACACTAATGCCTCCCCATCCATGTGATAAGATATCATAAGTACCTTCTGATGCTCTGGTGTATTGTAGAAAGAAAAAATTCGTTAGCCCTATAAATCCAGCAACTTGGATCCTCTCCTTGGAATTTAGGAAATTCCAATTTCAAGGGTTTGCTTGGATTAACCAGTGTCAACTCAGTTGAAGCTGCATGTCCTCGTAACCCAGAAGAAGAATGTCTCTTATCTTCTGCCTCTGCCATTTTCTGCATAAAGGCATTGCGTCTGAATTTCTTGTAGAGTCTGATCATGTTGATCTGTAACTCTGCTCAAAGCTGCAATCTGTTCTTGGATTTGAAGAGAAGCACCAGTTTCTGTCATGGTGGAATGGTAGGAAGAACTGCTCTGATACTAAATGTTAAGAATTTAACAGTTCTAAGGAATGAAAATGGTGGAATTGAAATATTTACTTCAAGGGCACCGGTCCTCTTAAGAATAGAGAAGAGAGAGAAGAGAGACTTAGACTAATGGCTTGTTTGGAAGTTTAGAGAGGGAGGAGAGTAGAGGAGAGTAGAGGGAAGGAGAGTAGTGGGGAGGAGAGTAGAGGAGAATGATTCTCCTCTACATTGTTTGGATGTTTTTAAAATTAGGGAGGGGGAGGAATGGGGAAAGGGGTAATTAGCCCTTTAGAAAAGGTAATTTTGTTAATTTAGAAAGGGTAAATTAGGGAATTCATTTGGCCAATAACTTATCTATTCTACTCTCCCTCCAAATCTCTCCAATTTGGAGGAATTAAAAATGAGGGGTTAGAGGGAGTTGAAACCCCTCCAAATCCCTCTCCCTCATTTCTTAAAAAATTTTCAAACAAGGTAATTGAATTACTCTCCCTCCCTCTACTCTACTCTCCCTCCTTTTTTTAACTCCCAAACATGCTATAAGAGTGTTCTTCTAATCACAGTACCATTCCCTTATTAATAGGCACAATTAGGTAGTTAGTTAGTCTAACCAACTCGCTGTAACTACAACAGTAACTAATTACCTGCCTAGCGAATTATTACAATACAATCATATAGATGAGTCAATAGCCTATCATGTAAGAGTCCTAACAGTATGTGATTTTGTTTTTGTCAACCATGGAGCTTAAGTGTGCATATAACAGTTAACAACACAAGAAACAATATTCATAGAAGCTATGACTAGATGCTACATTTCGCGAGACCTAAACTCTTTTGTGGAAATTACGAAAATAACAGTTTCATCAAGAGGTCTATAATATTTGTCTCGTCAATTTGATCAACCACAGATTTGGCATTCTCAAGTCACAAATATGCATGGTTGGGGACAGATTAGATACTGATATTCTTTTTGGCCAAAATGGTGGTTGCAAAACTCTTCTTGTTCTCTCAGGTATCTAATTCTTGAATAATTTATCCTTTGGTTAGCTTCGTGTATTGTCATATATATTCTGATCAAGCCCAAATTTCCCCTCTTTTTGTCTTGACAGGTGTGACTACATTGCCAACGCTTCAGAATCCAAACAATTCCATACAACCAGATTTCTACACCAACAAGATTTCAGATTTCCTTTCCCTCAAACCGGCAACTGTATGATGTTCATATAAGCACATTGTGACATTTTCCTTGGGCACATCTGTTCATTTTTAACCTTATTAATAATGAATTGTAGATATACAAAAGTCGTCCGTGTTTTTTTTTTTTTTTTTCATGAAATGAACAAACTGGAGATTGAACTTAGAAACATACTTTTGTTGTAGTTCCAATAATGAAAAAGTAAAACATATTAATCATTCCTACATGATTTTTTTTTTTTCCATGAAATGAACAAACTGGAGATTGAACTTAAAAACATACTTTTTGAAAAAGTAAAAAATATTAATCATTCCTACATGTATTATTGTTCATGTTATAGTACAGTACTATTTTGAGTCAACCTTATTCTTCTCTCTCTCTCTCTCTCTCTCCTTTTTTTAATTTTAATTTTAATTTTTTATTTCGTGGAATGAATTTGGTTCTTTAGATGATAGATTGATTATTGGACACTTGGTAAGTAAATATAGAAGAGATTCAGCTTTCGGCTGTCCCTCCAAAGCCTTTTACTCATAGCCCCCAAGTGGTAAAGTTTATATATTTTGAATGGTTGTGGACTGTCTTACTGAAACAAGTAAACTGTAATGTGGCAAGTACTGTAATCGCTAACAAGGAGGATCATGTAGGCATTATGCTATTCTCTCCAGTCCATTCAGGCCCACATCACTTTCCCATGTGTTAAACTAAAGCATGTTTACTTGGTCAAACTCCTGATGTGGCAAAGTAGGTTTCTTTATTTGGGCTTACCCTCCTACCAATAGGCAATGGCCTGCATGTTTGTAGTACATGCTAGCAACATTGTTGGTTGTTGGAATGACTACCAGACATCAAGAAAAACCAATACTTTAGACTAGGCAAAGCAAATTAAGTTGTACCCGGCTTGTTTACTATATAAAAAGTGAATGCCTATTATGAAATATGAAGCACCGACATTCGGAAACCTATATGAACTTTTTTTTTTTTTTTGAGAAACTAGACTAGTAGCCTAGGGCTTTATTAGAAACAAAAACCAAAAAAATAGGAATTAATGAACATCAAAGAGAGCCAAGGGGGCAATGTCATCCAGCAGGTCCTCTATCTAGGCTTGAAACTCTAACCTAGATTTGGCCTTTTTTGCTAATGCATAAGCTACCCTATTACAAGAACGTTTAACATGGTAGAATTCAAAGCAGGATAAATGAGAAACATGGGTAAGAATGTCATCGATCAGGTTGCCATACGGAGCTTCACTAGCAGACTCGTGATTAAGAACTTGTATCACAATCATCGAGTCACCCTCAAAAATTACTTCATGGATATCGATTTCAAATAGCACGACGGCATGCCAAAGCTTCGACCTTGACAACTGAATTTGGAAAGGGGACACTCAGCCAAAACAGCAATTGCGAATTACCACCCCAAACCAGCTGTGTGGTTACTGCTAAACACGGCACCATCAAAGTTTGCCTTGAATCCCAGGGAAGTCGGGGGGCACCATAGGCTGGGGGGAGCAGTTGGAAAGTTCACGGGCTGAGCATCTTGAGCATTGAAGAAGTCCTGGAGAAACTTTGCAGCATTTGGGCCAACTCTGTCCAGCGGTTGAGATGGGAGTGCAAGCCTTAAATCATTCCGATGATTCCAAAGCCCCTCGACTCTGTTAATCATAAAAACCTACAAAAATCTAGACAATAGGTTAAAAAATCAACCGGTGAGGAGGAGTCTGCTTGGCTGAACCAAACATGGTCACTCCACACCTTCTCCAACCCGGGACAACCCCAAATAGCACACAATAGGTCCTCAGAAGTAGTTCTGCAAATGTTGCATTGATCTAAATCAACAATATGGCACTGAAACAGATTATCCGTGGTTGGTAGGGCTTTGTTGCAAGCTCTCCAAGCAAAAAGCTTCACTTTGTTATGGACTTGTAGCTTCCAAAGGCCTCTCCAAAATTTCTTTTGGGGGTTTGGGTTAGAGCTACTAGCACTAGTAGCCGAAGCAGCATTGGCCAATAGTTGATAAGCACTACGAGTAGTAAACACTCCTGTAGGCGTTTGAGACCATATTAGACGATCAGGAGGAAGTCTAGCGCTAAGAGGGATGCTAAGAATAAATTTGGCTTCATGAGGAAAGAACAGCTGCTAAACTTGATCCACTTTCCATGTAACTGACTTGGCATCAATGAGAGCACTGACCTTGGCATCAGGGGGAAGAGAAGGTGGAAGAGTGATGACAGTTCTGCAAATTTTATTCGGTAACCATTTGTCTTCCTTGATGCACACGGATTGCCCATTCCCAACCTGCCACACCATGCCTTTTTTTAATAACATCTCTCCTACTTAAAATGCTCTTCCAGGCATAAGAACCAAGTGTGGATTCTTTGGCCTCTAAAATAGAGCAGTCAGGATTGAATCTTGCTTTAAAAACCTTATGACATAGTGAATCCGAATTATGCATCATTAAACCTTGTGCCACACTTGTTTACCTAGCAAAGCATCATTAAACTTCTCTATCTCCTTGAACCCCATACCACCATTTTCTTTGGCCTCACACAACTGCCCCCTCTTAACCTTGTAGATACTGTATTTTGCCCACCCTCAATTTGCGTGCCAGACCCTGAAAATTTCAAAAACATTAACTTTTCTCCATGGGGCCGCGGACACACCTAGATTGATGTGGAGCAACCCATTTAGGCATCAGGGCACTCAAAGTGCCATTTTAGGTCAAATTGACCAAAATGCCCCTAGTCAACCTTAGGTTGACCGAAAGTCAAAGTTGGTCAAAATCATCCCAAAACAAAATTATTCATGTTTCTACCTCAAACCCAAACTACTCGGAGATTTTTGTCAACTTTGACTAAGTTTGACCCGAGGTTGACTCCCGAGGGCAACAAAAACCCTAATTCTGATTCAACCTTTAGAATTGGTTGAAACCAGTGTCATTGCAAAGATTATTGAATTCCCTTTTCAAAAACTATTCATGGGTCGAAATTGGAGTTAAAATGGTTGAGATATCTTGAAAACCGTGTGGAGCACATTAGCACTCTCCTCGAGGCCATAACTTTCAATCCGACCGTTGGAATTTCAATTTCTTTAGTGTTTAGGAAACTAGATACCTAGAATTTTCGAGGGACATCAAGATCAACTCAATCGAAGTTAGGTAAGGCTTTCAAATATGCGATCTAAGTCAAGCGAGAAAAAGATGAAATTGTTGTTGTCAGCATACCCAACCTAGTGCATAATAAGTGGCTGTTGAGCCTTAAAAAGCGTGCCAAGCCTATATTTAACACCCTAGAACCCTAGATTTCAAAAAAGAAAAAAAAAAGATTTTGGGCATTTCGAAGCACTTTTTTAGGCAGATTCTCTCTCTATTCCTCCCTAAATTCTCTCCAAATACATCCAAAAACTTTTAATTCCTTTGTTTTCTCAACAATCAAGTGGATGCTTGAAGCAAGGGTGTGATTCCTAAGATGCAAGCTAAAAGGGCAAGGATGAAAGCAAGAAGACACAATTTTGTGTAGGTGCATATTCGTCTGATTTACAATTTCCTATACCTTGGGTTGATTTACATTTACATATAGTGTGAATATGCACCTACAGGGAAAAAGACAAAATTGCTGATGGCAATGTCTGATTTATATTTCCTGTACATTGCTGGGCCATACCTTTTTAACATTGGCAATGTTTGCTTTACTTTCCTAATTTGTGTGATAGCATTGTACATGATGTATGTATATCTATATATGCCTGTATATTGGTGATAGTGCACTTTGTATGATGGACTCTTATGGCTACGTGAGTGACCCTCTCTAGTCACAAGTGCTCTTGACCTTGTAGTGTGAGTATGTGCTCAAGGCACTTGTTGTAGGTGCATATTCACGCTATATTATATGCATGATCATCGCGGTGTGATTGTCTCGTTTCATGTTACCTGAGTGACATTGGTTTCCCTGTGTATGTGACACGTATCAATATGCTTGATGCTTTGAGGGGCTCCAGCTTGTCTTAGCACGAGCATGTTGGCACACGTCGTATACACAAGAATGAAACCTTGCTGGTGTGCCATAACACACTAAACGCGAAACTCTGCCGTGAAAATAGGGCACCTTCGTTGCCATATTTTCATAGCAAAAGTTTGGTGAGAGTAGTGTTTTGTGTGCTATGACGCATTCATGGCGAAACGCTGCCGGATTTTCGCCATGAAAATAAGGCAAAATGCGGCTGGATTTTCTTCGTGAAAATTTTGCAACGATTCCAAACACACTAGGGAAGCATCGATCAAGACTACACCCTTTCCGAAACTAAACCTCAGAGCCTAATTCCGTTAAAGCCCCGAAAGCTAATGCCAATAACTTGTTGGGCTGTATACGGATAGGCATTGTGGGGTGCCTAACACCTTCCCCACACGTAACCAGACTTCTGAACTCAAGAATCAAGATTTTTTATCCGGCCATATTAAATTAGGACAAACTACTTTTTTCTTAGCCTATGATTGGTAATAAAATCAAATAGAGTCAAGTGACCAATCACACCTTAGAAAAAACCCAATAACTGGTGGCGAGATCACTTACCTTTGGTAACTTGATTAAAATTGACTCATTCTCCCATCACACACCAGAGGTATACCCTTCTTGTCAGCATCCGAGCTCCGAGCCCGCATACACATCTTATGTATGCATTTTTAAGGGGGCGCGTGAGCGTCGCCGCAATGGGTGGTCGAACCACCACGAGGTATTGACAAACTGGTGACACCATTGGGGATTCTTAGAGAGTTTAGGCTTTAGAGCTTTTGATAAAATCTTAATCTTTGGATATTGGCTTTCAAAAACACTGAAATTGGATTAGCCTCCGATGCTTTCCTTTTGGAAAATGCTTTTACTATATCCTTAGTAAACTATTTTCAAAACTCAAAAATGTTTTTCAAAAATGTTTTGAAATGGTTTTCCAAAAACCGGCTTTGATGTATTTTTGTATGTGTGAAGCTTTCCTGCTGAGCATGCTTTACAACTTTCCTTTACATGTGCAAACCTAGGGTAGTAAGATTTAATTTCTACTACACCTTTACCTATTCATATATCTACTGTGCTTGGAAAATCTTTCCCCTTTCATTTCAAAATGCATGACATCACCCATCATATTGGGTCGAACTCGAATTCAACATTGAAGGCAAATGTTGGGTACGAATACCCTAGATAGTTATTGGGCGCCAACTTGTAGGCACTTCTGGGTCCATGGGTGGACAGGATTAGCTGAAAAGGCCCCCCTTGATCCGCTCTATCCCACAACTTCTATGAAAGGAAGGATTAGATGATCGAGGTCCTCCCTAAGAATAGGACCAACTTACCTGTTAAGTCGTGTCTCATATAGTTGGCCTAGAGAAAGTCAAAATCCATGAGAACTAGGAATAGCCAAGACGAGTGAACATTCAAGTCTAGGGTAGGATATCCTTATTAGGATTACTTTCAAAAAGAGTTAAGGGGAAAGTGTCTAGTTTCCATTTGCAGTTTTGCCATTTTTGCTTGCGTCAAAGAGTTATGCTCTACTCCAGTTTCTATCCATCTTGCTCACATAGCATCTGTGATTAACCCCTAGGGAAAAGCAACCTTGTTGCTTGCACATTAGATCATACCCAGTCCCTAAGGGTTTCCAATCCTAAAAGGACGTGCATGCATACACTAATGGCTCCGTCATGTAAATGTGTACATATGAAATTTGTGGCAAGTAGCCAGAACTACGTGCCAAGGAGGACATTTCCAAGAGTCCGAGATCTTCTCCGAGAAGGCAAGGCCATCAAGAATGAAGCCTCCACATCTTGTAAATTTGAACTTCCTTGTATTGTAAAAGGCCTAGTGTTGGAGCCATTGTATAGCCCAGTTTTGGGGCATTGTAAAAAGCCAAAGTTTTGTAAATGCATTGTTTTCTTTGTAATGAAAAGAGAATGGTCCATCCCGCAACTTCAAGCATGATATGAAAGTTCCAGTTACTTGCCAAAGCTTATGCATTAATTCTGCATCACTAAAAATCTCACCATGATAAAAGCTCGCTCAAGGGTTTAAGCCAAACTTTTGAAAATGATAGGAGCGTATCCTTAAGCATTTCGATTGTAGGGGAACAATCTCAAGTGAAGGTATGATCTTTGCCTACTTGCATAACATTGAGAAACCCTAAGAGGGATGGTCCCATGACCGCTCATGCATTAGTATCCACCTGAATCTTAACGGTCCCCGTCCTTACAAGGGCATTCTGTTAGGATTAGTGTCCTTAAATCCTATTGTAATATGCCATGTATGATATAATGTATGACATTATATATTAAATGATGTATGACTTAATATTGTGATTAATAAAGTTGCTTTATTCTTATCTAAAATGATGGAAACATGAATATTTAGACATTATCATATAGTCTATGAGATGCATAGTATGTAATTTATGTGATTTAGTCACAGAAGATATAGATCACAAGTTCTTTGTAAACTCAGAATTTTGGTTCGTAGTCGGTGATGAAATTGGGCATTTCATCTGCGAAGACTATAACATATTAACTAAGATGATTTGTCTCGATCATGGAAGTGGAGACTTCTAGTTGATATGTTGATATGTTTTAAGAGTTAAGACATATTGAACTGGACCACCGTGAGATTTATTATTCTTCTAACGACTGTCAAATGAATAATAAATCTCACGACTTATATTTACATGAACTCTTAATCCTGAGAGAATAATGGACCTGATCATGAAGTGTAGGTTGCTTTGATATATCAAGAGTGAGATCTAAAGTATCAGTCAAAACCTTAGTATGTTGGACAGCCACATTTAGTGTTGATGGAAAATATATTCTCAAGATGGAATTCATAGTCTCTTAACGGAGATATAAAATATTCCCTTGAGATAAGTTTAATGGGTTCAGTTATTCAGAGAGTTAGACCTAACCACTTTAGTAAGACTAAAGTATATATTTATAAAATTAGATTTCATAAATATATGATGAATAACTTTAAAATGATTAAACCGGGTACTCAAGGATTAAGATGTAGTAATTTACAAAATGGCAGTCTATATTCATGACTTTGTATTACTACAAATATTCTATGAAGGAGTTGCATGTATAATAAAGTCTTGGGATATAATTTATTAATAAGGCTTAGAATGCAATTATACTTATATAGTGGTATTAAATATAATTAATGATAACTTTGGACTTATCAAGAGCTGACAGAAAAGCCCAAGGCCCATTGGAGCTAGTGTCTTATTTGTCTCCTTTTGGTTCCACTCCAAGCCACACACTAAAGCCCAATTGGGAATGCCCAAAAGGCTAGCCCAATTAGATAATCAGTTCTGTGGAGAGAAACATACAAAATTTTATTAGGATGAAATGTTTTGTATGTGAGTGTTGGACACTTTCTTATTCTCCCTAGAACAAACACATATAACTGATTGAAAGACCACATATCTTGGGCATCAAGTGGAATTGGAGTGAAGATTAAAAGTTTTCCCAAGTGCTTTTCATCTTCGGTATTGAAATTCACCATACCAAGGTACACTCTCTTGATTCTATATTCTAAAACTTACATAGTGCATGTTATCAATTACGAATGAAGTAGATCCGTTAACTTTCCGCTGCGTATGTTTTGTATGCAATACAAACATGTATTTTTCCATCACATTCATGCATCTTCTGATATCTTTCACCTAATTGTACAGATAAAAATTGGGTGACAAGCAATCGGATCTTTCTATAGAGAAAGGCAAGAGGCCAAGTTTTTCTTCAAAATTGTCAAAAAGATCGAGCCTTGCTTTCCTTGTATTATATGCCTTTGCATCAAAATTGGATCCTTTGTCCAAGGATCATGGTGAATATTGTATCAGAAAAAGAGCTTTGTATTAGCTTTGATTTTTGCAAAAACCTTTGCTATACAAATTGTGCCAAATTTTTCCTAAAAGAGGGCAAGGTGTTGTACCTTAAAATTTTCATTATGAAAAAGGGGTTCATTCCAAGATTTTTCAAAACCTATGCAAATGTTTAGTTGCTTGCCACAAAGAGGTTAAGTTTTGCATCACTTTAGAAACTCATTCAATGACAAAAAGTCCAAATCATGGAACTTCTCCCCCTTAATTGTAAAATGAAATTGGGGCATGCTTAAAGCATTTGGACTTAAAACTGACATGTGCTTTGGTTTTTTGTTTCCACCATGGAAATATCTCAATTGTAATCCTGACTCTTTGCTTTCCCATTTTTTCTTGATGTGTGAGATAACATGTGGGAAGTTCTCTAAGCATGTACAAAAGGATATGTGGCAAGAATGAAGAGTGAGTCAAGTACTGAACAAAAACAATGGACCTATTCAATTGAAAACCAGCATTCTTTGGGAGATTGCAAAGTGGGAACCAGTTTCTGTCATCTAGTTGCAAACCAAAGTCTTGTTTCAAACCGAAGTCTTGTTTCATGTATGGACTATTCAAGATTATTTGGTTGAAACTGCTGCCACATGGCATTTGAAACTAGAAAGGAATAAGCATGAATTGCTAATTGAGTGCATTCTTTGACACTTGAAAATGAGATGATCAAGCCATTCCCAGAAATGTCTAAGGATTTGGTCTGCAGGAAGATCAGTAGGACACAGGTCCATGGCTTTTGCTAGTCTTATAACTCTAGAGGAATAAATCAAAGATGGTTTGAAGAACAAGAAGCTTCTAGAGATGTTCTCATTTGTGTCACACTTCAAGTGATAGACTGAAAAGGCTAGTGCTACCAAGAAGACCCTTGATTGGTCTTTTGCAATCCAAGCCAGTTGACTCATACCATCAAGATTGGTATTGTCAAAGTATTTGGAGTTAGTTCTTTTGAAATGGCTATCAATGGCATAAACTCCTAAGGGTGCCTAACCCTACCACCGCTTGTCAAGATGATTTCATGACTAGTCTGGATTCGACTATTCTTGGTATCGAAAAAAGGACTTTCAGAATTAGCCTTTTGGGCATGCACACCAACAATCACAAAGTATTAACCAAGAGGTCACATTGAACATAAGGTGGTAGAAGATAGATGAGTCAGGTTTGGCACGCCCCTATACCGGGACAGTTTTTGTTGGGCTCCTATGCCTTGTGAGGAGACCTTTGTCAAATCTTGTTAATCTCAAGTTGAAGAGAAATGATCTTAGGAAAATATCTAGGTTATTCATCTTAAAGGGATTTCTTTTTAGTACTGTTTTGAGAAAAAACTGTGGAACTTCCCTGACACTACTTCCAAGTGTGGAAATTAAGACTCGATGGTGGGCTCTCAAGATCATGCTGATATGTAGCCAATTTCTGGCTTGTAGTGTTTCTTAAGGGACCATTGACTTCACCCCCAAGTTTTAGTTGATGTTGTCAACCAGTGGCATGAAATTTTCAAGAAAATCCTAAGAATATGGAGGATGCTAAAAATTAACCCAGTCTAAAAACTTTTTTGGGATCAAGTTTTCCTTTAGAGGAAGTGTACTACCAGTGCTACTCTTAGAAAGACCAAGTAGTCATGGTTCACCTTAGCTAGGAATCTTCAAGAGGCCAATTAGATGGTTGAAGAACCGGAAAAATGCCATACTGGGGTTGAAGTTTTCTTGATTCTTCTCCCGTGTAAAAAAGGGAAGAAGCTGATGACTTCAAAAGCGTCATGAATTCCTATGCAAATCTCACATCGGGTAGGCCTCCATAAGACCGACAACTTATCCATGGTCTCTATGATACAACCCTCTCAAAGGCAATTTCTCTATGGTGATACGGCAGTCCTCTCAAAGGCGATTTCCTAGAGTCATGCATGTAAGCCTTACCAAAAGGCATTGCTTCTAACATATTTCTACAACCTTCTTAAAGGCGATTTCTCTATGGTGATAAGACAATCCTCTCAAAGGCGATTTCCTAGAGTCATGCATGTAAGCCCTACCAAAAGGCATTGCTTCTCACATATGTCTACAGCCCTCTCAAAGGCAATTTCTCTATGGTGATATGGCAACCCTCTCAATGGCGATTTCCTAGAGTTATGCATGTAAGCCTTACCAAAAGGCATTGCTTCCAACATATTTATACAAACCTCTCAAAGGAAATTTCTCTATGGTGATACGGCAACCTTCTTAAAGGCGATTCCCTAGACTCATGCATGTAAGCCCTACCAAAAGGCATTGCTTCTCACATATGTCTACAGCCCTCTCAAAGGCGATTTTCCTATGGCGATATATTAGCGGCCCTCTTAAAGGCACTTTTCTTAAAGTCACACATCGGCAACCCTCTCAAAGGCGATTTTCCCTATGATTATTCATGTTAGTCCTAATTAGAGGCATTGTTTTGCACATACATTGACAGCCCTCTCAAAGGCATTTTTTCTAGAATCATACATGTAAGTCCTAACAAGAGGCATTGTTTCATACATACACCATGAAGCAATGAGATAGTATCATACATCAAGGCCCACTGTGGGGCAATATAATACACATATGTCTAGACCTATCTAGAGGCAATGAATTATATACATACGTAACTAGCCCACCATGGGGCAATGTCTACAAGATACATGAAGAATACATACTTGCCCACGCAAGGGCTACATCATGCTACAACAAAGGCTAACCCCATTGAGAATCATCATCCCCAATATACTAATCGGTATCATCATCGTCGTCGTCGTCGTCGTCGTCATTGTCGCTAGTAAAAGGGTCGGTGGAAGGACCTGCACTGCTTGAAATGCCTAGAGTGGTACCCTGGGTCTTGAGAAGGCCCCTGAGTCTAAGCAAAAGAGTCCCAATCGCTCGGTGGGCCTGGAGGAGTTGGTATATACCTGGGCTCGTATGGAGGAATAATGGGCCCCCGGCCTGGAATATGAGGCGAAGGTGGAACAGGAATACGAGCCACTCGTAACTCTCCCATCAAAATCATGGTATATCCATAAAGCATGGCTAGCTCACTTTGAAGCTAGCTCCGATCTCTCTCTGCGATAGTAGCTCAGGCCTCCCTATCTCTCTACTAGAGCTCCCTCTCCTAAGCTAATGCCCAAGTAGTCTCCTCCTGTATGTGCACCTCCCTAGCTACAGTAGTGGTCTCAAGCTTTGTCACCCTAGCTTGCAAAGTCTCTACACGCAATCTCAACTCTGCTCTGAAGGCCACCTGAGCATGAACAATGCCCCTAGCACTCTACCCCCACTCATAGGGACATCTCCAATGATAGGCCCCGTGGAGGACTCTGTGAACCAAGTGGCATAATCCCTGCTAGTATCCATGTAGGCATCAAAAGAACCCGTCGTGTAAGTCGGGTCATCTATGACAATGGACTCGAATGACAAGCTAAGAGGAGGCGGATCTCTAGGTACTCCAAAGACCGGCATAATCTGATGGAAGGTCCTTTCTGCCAAAAAGAACTCCTAGCTCGACAAGGCCAAAAACTAGCGTCTTATCCTTGATTGGACCATAGCAATAGTAAGCTTTAGTCTTCCCAGCAGCGAGCCGTTATAAGGGCAAACTACCATCTCACCCTAAGTGACGCAGTCTAATGCCGTAGAGGTAGTGACCGGCTGTACCAGGATAACCCTAGTGATCGTACAGAGAGCCCAAGCATATGCTCAAGGATACACTATCGCTGACAAACCCGTACACCGTGGACACAAAGATGGGATGTATTCATATGCCCACCATGTCGAAATCAACCAGCACCCTTCCAAACTCCTGAAATCCTGCTGGGAGGCTTGCCTCAAGAAAGCAATGAAAAAGCCATAAGTGACGGACCCCCAGTCATATCTCCCAATGTCAGAGATTGCTCTCATGGCCCACAGTAGCTGGCAGGATAATACCGATCGGTTGTTGCCAAAAAGGCAACTACCGAGAAAACATAGGAAGAACCGTCAAAGATGAATGTCAATAGGTGCCACACCCTATGGGATGCTACTTTGTAGCCACTTAGTGTGAATCTGTGGTGATGCAGTGGGCCCAAAATATCCTCTCGTGTTCATAGTTAATGGGAAAGTGATGCCCAAGTGCTCACAAGCCATCTCAAAGCTCATGTCATTAGTCGGAATTGGGTATTCACCGAATTTAATGCCCAAGATGGCCATCTAATCAGTAGGGAGAATGGCATACTCCCCACAACTCAAGTGAAAGGTGCCTATCTTAGCATGAAACCGCAGTACCAAAGCCTACTAAATCCCATGCCTCATGGTGTATGAGGGGATCCTCAAAAAATCCTTGAATCCCTGCTCTCTCAAGAAATTTGCATACTGCCGGTGGGTCCCAGATCAAACAGCCGCCGAAGAAAGGTGGACCAAGCACCCCAACCACGGATCCTGTCGAGCCCCTGCATTCAGAATCAAAAGTTTTCCGTTAGCACATGCATATAATAGAAATATAAATGACAATAGAAGAAAGACAACATACCTTTCCCTTCCACGCCTAGGCGGAAGGCTGATCCTTCAACCTGCACTGAAGGTGAGTGTCTCTGATATTGCCATCTACCGCTCTAGTATAAGCATCAGCCCCAGCTTGACGTGGCGGGAATCTCGGCTTTAAACCGCACATCTGGGTGCCTGGGTAGACCTCCTTCTCCCCAGACAAGTCAACCTCTATGTCAAAAATAAGGAGATCCTTGACTCGCGTCTTTCCTCTAGAGGCCCTTCTTCTTGTAGTCAGCCTGCGCCGTGAAGAAGCCCCATTGGAAATAATGCAAAACTCAGAGAAGACACTGGCCATCTTGATTGAACGCTGCCTCTTAGATTGGGTCTCCAAAAGGATCCCACCAGTGGGCCTAGTATTATCACCCATGCAGTCGAAATGGCTTTGCAGAACTCGAGCTGCCCGCTCGCCCGCCGAAGTGGTCTCATCATTAAATAAAAAGTCCCCCCATAGGACATAGCATAAACGGGGGCCTTCCCCCAGTCCCCTTTGGAACTAGCCCTCTGAGACATGATCTACAAAACAGCAAGAAATTCAGACACAAGTGGTAAGCCCATAGGTTAAATGGCAATATAGATGAACTAACACTTTTTCATAAACATTTTATACAAGTCTATGTCAAATATATGATCTTACAAGAAAGTAGATTCTTACAAGCATGCTACAGTGGGTAAACTAGCGACTGCATCCTAGGCTCACATTTTGTAGTGAGTAAGCTAGCGATCGTGTCCTGGGCTCACATTTGGCAGTGGGTAAGCTGGCGGCCGCACCCCAAGCTCACATTCTACAGTGGGTAAACTAGCAACTATGTCCTAGGCTCACATTTTGCAGTGGGTAAGCCGGTGGCCGCACCCTTGGCTCACATTCTACAATAGGTTAAGTAGCGACCACGTCTGAGGCTCACATTTTGCAGTGGGTAAGCTGGCGGCCATGCCCCAGGCTCATATTCTACAGTGGGTAAACTAGCAACCGCGTCCTAAGCTCACATTTTATAGTCAGTAAACTAGCAGCCACGCCCCAGACTCACAATCTACAGTGAGTAAACTAGCGACTGAGTCCTAGGCTCACATTCAATAGCGAGTAAAATAGTGGCTGCTCCCTAGGCTCACATTCCATCTTGAGGTTAAGAAAGTAGTCGCGCCGTATGCCTCGCCATCACACAGCTATCGAGTCAGTAAAGTTCGAGTTCCTGATCTACAGTAGGTAAACTAGCGACCGTGTCCTAGGCTCACATTCTACAGTGGGTAAACTAGTGGCGCGCCTCAGGCTCACATTCACACAAAAGTTTTCAAGTTCCTGATCTATAGTGGGTAAACTAGCAGCTGCGCCCTAGGCTCACATTCCATCTTGAGTTTAAGAAAGCGGCCACGTCGTACGCCTTATCATCACATAGCTATCAAGTCACTCAAAATTTTTCAAGTTCCTGTTCTACAGTGGGTAAACTAGCGGCCACGCCTTAGGCTCACATTCCATCTTGAGGTTAAGAAAGCAACCGCGCCATACACCTCGCCATCACATAGCTACCAAGTCACTCAAAAGTTCAAGTTCCTGATCTATAGTGGGTAAAATAGTGGCCACACCCTAGGCTCACATTCCATCTTGAGGTTAAGAAAGTGGCCATGCTGTACGCCTCACCATCACACAGCTACCAAGTCACTCAAAAATCAAGTTCCTGGTCTACAGTTGGTAAACTAGTGAATGCATCCTAGGCTCACATTCCATCTTGAGGTTAAGAAAGCGGCCCTACCGTACACCTCACCATCACACAGCTACCAAGTCACTTAAAAAGTTTTTAAGATTTCCGATTTACAGTGAGTAAGCTAGCGGCCGCGCCCTAGAGTCACATTTCCACCATTCCCGACTACCAAGTAAGTCCCCTTACCCATATCCCGCATTCTATTTTCAGCATTTAATTTCCCACATATTTGCACACGCATATAACACACAAATATGTGTGTGTGTGTGTGTGTGTGTGTGTGTGTGTGTGTGTGTGTGTGTGTGTGCATTTTCCTAAGATAGCATGGCATAAATCATGGCAAAAAAATATAGCACTAGCATGCATCCCTAGTAGTATTGCTACTAACATTTTACAGAAAAAAGAAAGAGAACAAAAAAGACACTAACCTCAAATGTAGAAAAGATTGAAACAGCAGACTGAAGTTGAAAAGACAGACCCGCTAAGCTTGTAACTGCTCTAGAGATTTTTTTTTTAGAAGTGGAAAGTTGAAGGAAAGTGAGAAATGAGTTCAAAGTGAGCAAGAGGAGGCCTTTTATTGGCCTTTAGGCAGCCTGGCTGCCCGGTGCACCTTATTGGGCCGCCGAGTTAGCCCGGCACACCTTGAAGGGCCGTCAGGCAACGTTGACCAAGTCAACCTTGACCCGGTTAAACCAAAAAAAAAAAAAAAACCTTTCCTCCCCTAGAGTTTAGAGACACGTCTAGTAAATATTTCAAAAGCAGCTGCAGCAGATTGGTCCAATCAAGTAAAATCCGGTCTCGATCTGTGTGTTGCATCCACACGCAAATTTGGGGGCAACAAAATTTGAAATCACGTTCTTTATCTGACACCTCTCATTGCACTCGAGATGTTAAATAAAGAAGGGGCAGTTATTGATACTGTATTTTGTTCGCCTTCGATTTGCATGCCAAACCCCGAAAAATCTTAGAATATTATTTTCCCTCCGTGGGGCTGCGAGAACATCCAAAATGACGTGGCACAAGCCATTTAGACATCGGAGCACCCAAAGTGCCTTTATCGGCTAAAATGACCAAAATGCCCCTAGTCAACCCTAGGTTTGACCAAATGTCAAACAAGGTCAAAACCCTCACCAAAAAAAAAAAAAAACACTTTTCATAGTTTTACATCAAACCCAAGCTTCATGGAGATTTTTGGCCACTTTGAACAACTTTGCCCCGAAGTTGATCTTAGATGGGCCTAGAAACCCTAATTTTGATCAGGCTGTCAGAACAGGTTGGAACCAACACCATTGCAAAGATTATCAAATTCTCATTCCAACGACTATTCATAAGTCGAAATCAGAGTTAAAACGGATGAAATATCACGAAAACTGGGATAACGCACCGATCGATGGATTTTTAAGTGCCATAACTTTTGATCCGACCATTGGATTTTCAAGTTGCATACCTTTTCAAGAATAGGAAGTCAAGATCTTTCCAGGGATGTCAAGATCAACCCGACCAAAGATCGTTTAAAGGTGGCAGCCCTTGAAATGCTACCACCTCAAAAATCGTGTCAGGGCTATAAAAGGCCCTTGGCACCATTCAGACCAAAAAAATGACCATTTTTCTGGGTTTTATTCTCTGCCTGGATGCTTTCTGAGTTTTTTTCCTCTCTTCCAAACACAAAAAATACATCAAAGCTTCTTGATTCTTCTCTCTTCACCAAAAACACAAGGTATTGTTCTTATACCCAATCTTCTTTTCCTTGGTTCTACATCTTGGACTTGGAGATTAGGTGTGTAGATGTAGCTTTCTAGCTACTATCCACACCCCTAACCTTCTAAATCTTTTTCTAGCCGTTATTTTGCTCTTTTGCTTGAATAACATGATTTACTATTTTCTTTAGCATGTTGCTTGCCTTATTTGTGTTTCTAGCTTAAATCTCCTTGTTTTTTTTATGCTTTTTACCATGTTTCATGCTTAGATCTACATCCTTACATGCTTATATGTTAGATCTACATGCTTTAGGCTTTATGCCATGTTTTCCTATGTTTTGTACCTCTTTTTGTTCTATGTTGATATTAGGGTTAAATGCTCACTTGCTTGTATGATGTTGTTGGCTATGCCTTGCTCGGATCTATGTGTTTATGTGTTTATATCCATGCTATATGGTTAGATCCTTGTCTTCACATGCTTATATGCTTGGATCTAGGTTCTTCCATGCCTATGTGCTAAGTTTCTACATGTTTACATCCATGTTTCTATGCCTATATGTTTAGATCTATGTTTTCACATGCTTGTGTGCTTGGATCTATGTTCTCTATATGCTTTATACTATCTTCCATGTGCTTGTACACTCCATGCCATATTTGTGTGCCTAGACCTAGGCTATGTTTGTCACGTCATGTGCTATTGTAACCCTTTTGTTGCTTTTGTCTCTCTTTCTTGTGTTTTGGCCTATTGGTTCGAACTCGATCTAGATTCTATGGTCTTTGTCATCGTCCATACACCTTGGCCCATATCAAAGAGTTTGGATCATCCTTATTTGCATGTCTATGCTTGCTTGCTTCTATGCTTTATGCTTGTGTTAGCCTCTCTAATTCTAGGCTTTGCCATGTTTAGCTCTCTCCGCGGGCTTGACCTTGTGTGGTTACATCCGACACCCATGAGGCCTTGTTCGGATGTAATCATTTGGAAGGCATCTTCGGATGCCAGGTTGCTCCCTACGTACCCTTCCCTTTTCCGCTCCGTGGATGCCATGCTTGCCATACTTGTTTGCGCCACCCGTTGGCTTTCTATGCATCTTTACATGCTTGTTTACATGTTTATGCATGAGTCTTGCTTGCTAGTATGTCATCCATGCTTTAACACAATGAAATTATGGACATTCGATCTAAACCTACATTTGTCCCTCGCAGAAACCACCTTTTGTTTGCTTTTTTGTTTGCTTGCCTTCTCGCTTGTTTGCTTTCTTTTTTGTTCTTTACTGCCATATCTATCATGCTTATCTACTTTATGCCTCCTTCGTATGCTTTTTGCATCTTTTCCTACCATTGCTTGCTTGTTGAATTCTTGTCTTTGCCTTTGCATGTATACACACAAAGCGATGACACATGGAGCTAAGGTATGATCTCCCAGACGCAAGCAAAAAGAGCAAGGATGCAAGCATGTAGATATAAGCCAAATGGCAATATTCAGTAGTTTTAGGGTCTAGCCTCTCCCATTTGGTTATGTACTCTTTTAAAATCCCTTCCTTCCTCCTCCCTTTTCTCTCTTAGATGGTTTGTATTAGGTATATCATGCCATGTACCATTCGTCCTCATCTCTAGAGCATGGCGACCCTTGTTTACTTTCCTGCACCTATATTTTGGCCTATGCTATAGGGATGTAGGCATTTATTTTCCTGCTCTGTGTGCTTGCATTGTGCATGATGTATGTGTATATATATACCTACTCGCCCCTTTCAATGTAATTGTCACAGTCCATGTTACCTAAGGCAAAGCGATGCCTAATTTCCGCTAAGAAAGTAAGGTGACATGTTGCCGGATTTTTTCCATGGAAATTTGGCACTTTGCTCGAATGCCTTAGGAAAACACAGATTGGGACCATACCCATTCAAAAGCCAAACCATAAAGCCCCCATGCATGCAAAGCCCCGAAAAGCCAATTCCAAAATCATGTTTTTTCCGCCAATCTCTGAAAATTAAGGTTCTATCAAAACAAAGGACTATCCTTGGATAGGCATTGTGGGGTGCCTAACACTTTCCCCATACGTAACCAAACTTTCGAACCTAAGAATCAAGATTTTTTTTGCCATCCACATTAGATTAGGAAAAATGCCCTTTTTCTTAGCTTATGATTAGTAATAAAATCAACTAGAAACAAGTGACCAATCACACCTTAGAAAAACCCAATGATTGGTGACGACTTTACTTACCTTTGGTAATCCCTTAAAATTTGGCCCGGATTCTTGCCACAATGCCAAAGGTAGACTTACCTTCCTCCATCGAGAGAGAGAAAGAGAGCACCCGATGCCCCGCGTGAACCACGCCACACCAGTACACACGTGCACACCTATCATTTGAGAGGGGCCTCTAACGAGCCCCGTGCGCGTGGGGGAGTGTTGCCATGGCGGGTGGTCGAACGAATGCCCAACAACGGTAGTTCTCTACTTCGTTTCAAGACTGGGCGTTGACATACGTCAGATATGATCTTTAATGCATCTCGAGAGGAAACAAATGTTAATTTAAGAAATAAAACACAGTTTAATGGCAAACCCTAAATTGACAAATTTCTCATTTTCACAACAGTTCAATCAATTCAAACCTAATTTTGCCATTGGATATTAAAATGAATGGAATTCCGATATGTTTAATGTCACATCAAAATAAACCAATAAGACCCTTGATTTAAAACTCAAGTTTCGAACCAAATTTGAGGTTGGACAAAATACGGTATCTACAGTTGCACCATGAGATTCATATCCTCCCTTAATTGGATTTGGTTAGCTACCATTGTATTCAGTAGCTCTTAGGTACTCATTTGTTCTTCAGCATTCTAATGTTCATCTTTGCTAGAGTCTTCTGATCCTTTGTTGTTTGGGCTGTCTTGTGAATCAAACACTGGGTTGCAGTGCTAGAGCTATAGAGTGCCTTCTATGCGCAGTGGTTTCAGTAATATGATAGGCCTTGAACTAGAACTTGCTTGGTTGTTGCTCTTCGATTCTCTTTCAAGTCTTCCCTTTGATCTTGACCAGATTCTCCCCTAAGAAAAGGTAGGTTGGCTCAATCAATGCTACATCCCCCATCTACTTCAATCATTCAAACAATCACAACCAACACTCACAGGATGCAATGCTGCATTTACTTAGACCGACCTAACGACAGGTTCTAAGACATTTTATTGTAGGGTGAGTTTGTTGTTTTATTGTTTCCTATAGCTAGGACATTGCTCCTCCTAACTTGTAATGTAATGAACGTTGTGTTGGTCCAAACGTCATGGCTTATCATTTTCAATCATCAAGAAATGATCAAGTGACTTTGGGCTATGAGTTGGTGGGTTCACCACTAGGTACTCGAATCTAAGGAAGACCAATGATCCATGGTTACTACCAACAGTTTTTGAGATGGGTTCTTGCATAATTGTTGTTTCATGGCACACATCAATGACAGTTAAAAGAAAAAGCTATAAACATACAACATGGCATCTCATACAACGTTTTATACAATATCATATTTTATACAGTATCATACAAACATAACCAATATTATACAAGCAAAGAATATTGTACAAACACAAGGGAACTTAATTGATCATTTAAAGTCTAATATGAAGTTTAGCCCTCGGCATTCCCAGCGTAGTAGCCACTATGAGAAACCGGCTCTCAATCAAAAGAGATAGGCATCGGCTACTCTCTTTTGGAGATTATGTGGAGTCGCCACTTATTTTTTTATATTACAAATGTGAAATAAGAAAAAATACAATATATAATTCACATATCTGAAATACCTCAATTTTCATTCATTGAACATATGAATACAACTTGGTAGAATATCGTTACAAGGCTTTGGTCCTAAATATAATCGATGTAAAAAAAATACAAAGCTTTGGTCCTAGATACTATGTACCAAAACAAAAATATGACACTATTCTACGAACCAAGACCTTTGATTTGGGGGCAAGGTTACAGAATGGGAAGGTGTTAGGCACCCATTCTGCCCGGGCAAAGCCTGGTTTTCTAGACCCTAAATGATCGTTAAGTACCCTTGACCAATGGTATGCAACAGATTATGAAATGCAACATGTCATGTAAACTTTCTTAGATCTATGGATAAATGTTATTTAGAGACCTCAAATCTAATCTAAATAATCAAATCTAATGTTTAAAGTGAAAAATAGAGTTTTAGGATAAAAATGTAAATCTGACATCAATTTTAAAAAAAGGAGTTTTGATGACAAAATGGGGATCCAGAGGAATTTTGGTGAGAAAAATTCAAATCTAATTTTAGGTATGAAAAAGATGAATTTTTAATGAAAAATTTCAGATCTAGCTTTTAATTATGAAAGGAATGAGTTTTAAAGGAAGAATTTTAGATCTGATTTTTAATTATGAAAAAGGAATGAGTTTTGAAGAAAGAATTTCAGATTTGATTTTTAATTATGATAAAGAATGAGTTTTTAAAAATAATTTCAGATCTAATTTTTAATTATGAAAAAGAATGAGTTTTGATAAAAGAATTTTAGATCTGATTTTTAATTATGAAAAGGAAAGAGTTTTAAAGAAAGAATTTTAGATTTCATTTTTAATTATGAAAAAGAATGGAGTTTTAAAGAAAGAATTTCACATCTGATTTTAAATTATGAAGAGAAAGGGTTTTGATAAAAGAATTTCAGATTCGTAGTATTTAGTAACAAATAATCATAGATCTAAAATTATATCATGGAAAACCCTAAATCTATATGTACTAACATATGAACCAAACAATCATAAAATATCATATTAGAGATTATTTTTCACATGTTAACATGGAAAACAAAGCTAGATATATATATATATATATATATATATATATATATATATATGCTAATAAAAGAATCAACATTCAAATATGGATGTTAATAAGGAATTAAAAGTGATACCTGCATCAATTACACGAACAAATTCTACAAGGGAATTGCTTTAGAGTCAGAGAGAGTAAATCTCTCTGAGTCCTAAACAATTAGCACTTAACAGGAAAGAAAATCTTAAAGTCAAACTTCTAGAGTTTCTTTAACGTTAAGGGGCAAAGGAGTGTTGAATTCTGGGTTTTCTCCTCTATTTATAGAGGTGTATCTGCTTAAAAAATAAGCTAGGGCTACTTAGAAAATCAACAAATATGAATTGGGTCAAATTTAATCACTAAAAAATCGAATTTCATGGGTCTAGATCTAAACCAAACGTACTTAGGCCCAACTTAAAATTTGTGCCAATCGGCACTCCCCAAGTGTCAATTGGCACTCCTCAGTGCTTCACCCAGTTTCATCTTCTTGTGCGTTTTGGACTCTTTTTGGGCTTTTTTTGGGCTAGGAATTGTTTTTGGACGTATTTTAGACTTGTATTCCTAGTGAAATCCATTTTAATTTGATAATTAAATCAATAAAAATAATTATCTGAAAGATAATTACCCTAAAAACCTAATTATAAACTTAGTTCCCATATTATTAGATTATTCATTTTATTCCCATGCAACCAAACTTATTTTAAGAAAAATCAACAACCAATCACATAGATATATTTAATTAATTTTAATTATCAACCAATCAAAATTAATTTCAATTATCAACCTTTTTCCCTACGATCAATGTACCTCTGTATAGACCTTCCCAATTTAGACCCTATTTTCCTCAGCTCGGATCTTGGGTATTTCCCATAACCTTTGTAAGTATCAAATCTCCAAGGATAAATTCTTGAGTTTTCATGTTCTTGTTGTAGCCTTGGCTGACCATTTGTTGATATTCAGCTAACTTGATTGTGGCAATTTCTTTTGTTCTCTTCTATCATGTTTAGGCCTTCAAACAGTGCCAAATTGTTGTTTTCTTGGTTGAAATTATTAGTTCATATTGTTGGCATCCCAACTTCAATAGGTATTACAACTTTTAACCCATAAGTCATGGAAAAAGGTGTTTCTCCAATGGATCTCCTCGAAGTTGTTCTAAATGCCCATAGTACACTTAGAAACTCCTCAGCTCATTTCACTTTAGAGTCATCTAATCTCTTTTTTAGGCCACTAACGATGATTTTATTAGTTGCTTCAGCCTGACCATTGCCCTGAGGGTAGTCTAGGGTTGAATATCTGTTAGTGATCCCAAATTCGCTATAATACCTATAAAACACCTTACTATCAAACTGAAGTCCCTTGTCAAACGCTAAGGTCCAAGGTACTCTGAATATGGAAATGATGTTTACAAGATAATAAGGGAGGATGAAATGGGTGTAGTTATTAAGGAACTACCCCATCCCTTCAAGCTTACCCACAAAAATAAACAAAAATGAATGAGGCTTTTTTTATGTGGATTTCCTAGAGAGAGAGAGAGAGAGAGAGAGAGAGAGAGAGACTTTTTTTAGAATTTCTAGGGTTATTTTTCTAGAATATTCTTACTTTTTTTTTACTTTCCTCACTTTTCTCTCCATATTTTTCTATTTTTTACTCATTTTTTCCATGTTTTCTCATAAAAATAAAGAGGTATTTATAGGGGAATGAGGGAATTGGGAGGCTAGCTAGGTGTAATACGTTACACCTAACTAGCTTCCCATTCTTGCCACCTCATCAGGCCTATTTTGTCTTTTTCCTTTTTACTGGTCTAATCTTTGCGAGGTTGTATGGAGGGCTTTCCAAGCTCTGTTTTCTTCACACTTTATATGGCAATAGTCTTAGCCTTGCCTGATTTGGAGCTATGGTCGTCAAGATATCACGTTCGGAAGGAAGGTGACGTAGTATTGAAAAATTCTATGACGTTTTTTCTTGAAAATTTTGTATCTTCCAATTCGGGGTAGATATTGTTGAGCCCTTTTTATGAGAAGTAGCTAAGAACTTGTTCTTCAAGATGGTCTAGTAAGATTGCTTTAGTTCTTGCCCAATAGGTATAGTTTATTGGGCAAAGACAGGTTAAAAATAGCCTATTTTCTTAGAAAAAAAAAAGTAAGGATTTCATTAGGGTTTTCGGTATTTCAAATTCAACGCGATCGAAGGGTTGGATCAAAAAGTCAATTTTTTGACCATACCCGTTAGGTTTTTAGCCTTAAAATTGATTTTTTAATATTGTGACCCTTTCATCCAACATCCAACCATGTTGTATTTTTTTTTTTTAATCCTTTTTGGCTTTAAAACTTATAATTTTGCACCTTTTTCAAATTTTTTGAATTTTTTGTCTTTGTTTTGACACATGAATCGAGGCTAGACAAAATATGGTATCGACAAGGTATATTTAGGTACTCTCCAAATTTTTTTGGCGAATTTTAGTCATTTTTATATGTTAATGAGGGTATTTTAGTCATTCTTGATATTTTGAAACTCATAGGAGATCATTGTCATGAGTTTTACTAAAATTGATGAACAACAGCAATTTGAACCACCTATTCCAAAGAGTTACTTGGAGAGGTCACCCGGCATCATAAGTTTATACTTAATAATTTTTTTTACAATATTGTTAGTCATGTTAGTCCCCATTAGTTTTATTTCCAAGTGCTGGTTTGTCATTTTTTAGGTTTCAAGGGTATTTGGGTCATTTTTTAGGTTTCAAAGTCATTCGGTCATTTTTTAGGTTCTAAGGGCATTTTAATCATCTTTTAGGTTCTGAGGGTATTTCGGTAATTTTAGAGGGTTTAGTGGGTTTTTTTTTTTTTTTTTTTTTTTTTTTGCTCAAGAGTATTTTGGTCATTTCGGTAATTTTTAGGTTCTATGGGTTTCAGTCTTTTTTTTTTTTGGTTTCGATGGCATTACAGCCATTTTTTAGGTTTTACGGGTATTTTGGTTATCTTTTAGGTTTTAAGGGTATTTCGGTCATTTTTAGGTTTCAGGAGTATTATAGTCATTTTTTAGGTTTAGGGAAATTTAGGTCATTTTCTTGGTTCTAGGGGTATTTTGATCATTTTTTTAGGTTCTAAGGGTATAATGATAATTTTAGAGGGTTTTGGGGGGGGGTATTTTGGTCATTTTTTAGGTTTTGATGGTATTTCGTTAATTTTTTTAGGTTTCAAGTGCATTAAGGTCATTTTTTAGGTCCTAAGGATATTTTATTCACTTTTTAGGCTACAAGGTCATTTTGGTCATTTTTTAGGTTTTAGGGACTTGTCGGCCAATTTTTAGGTTCTAACAGTATTTTGGTCATTTTTTAGGTTTAGAGTGTATCTCAGTCATTTTTTAGGTTTTAAGGGTATCCTAGTAATTTTTGAGAGTTTCGGAGGTCACATGTGATGTAGGTACTACTGTTGGAAAAATACATGTTTGTATCATATACAAAACATACGCAACGGAAAATTAATAAATCTACTTCATTTGCAATTGATAATATGTACTATGCAAATTTCTAAATACAAGATCAAGAGAGTGTACCTTAGTGTGGTGAATTTCAAAACAAAGATTAGAAGTACTTGGGAACACTTTTAATCTTCACTCCAATTCCACTAACGCCCAAGAAGTGTGGTCTCTCAATCAGTTATATGTGTATGTTCAAGAGAGAATGAGAGAGTATGCAAACCTCACATACAAACCATTTCATGTTCTTTCAAAAATTCTGTTTGTTTCTCTCCTTATAACTGATTTATAATTGGGCTAGCCTTTTGGGCCTTTCCAATTGGGCTTTAGTATGTGGCTTGGAGTGAGACAAAAAGGGAACAAATAAGACACTAGCTCCAATGGGCCTTGCACTTTTCTGTCAACTCATGACAAGTCTAAAGTTACCATTAATTATATTTAATACCATTATATAAATATAATTGCATTTTAGGCCTTAGTAATAAATTATATCCCAAGAATTTATTGTACATGCAACCCCCTCATAAAATATTCGTAGTAATACAAAGTCATTAATATAGATTGCCACTTTGTATATTACTACATCTTAATCCTTGAGTACCCGATTTAATTCCTTAAGTTATTTATCATATATTTATGAAATCCAATTTTATAAATATATACTTTAGTACCTGTAGGGACACGGTTTCAGCGTACCAGCCCAAGGAGAATGGACCAGCCCGAAGGCCCAACAATAATGAATTAGTAGAGAGAGAGGGAATCGAGAAACTGGGCTAGAAAATAATAAACACACAATCAGACAGATTTTGGGCCCAAGAAAGGATAGAATGCAGGATTTAATTCAGTAAACGTCCTCGACAATGGTCCGAGGAGATTATATTCAATTTGACTGTCCTTAATTTCTTTACACAAACTTTTTTTTTTTTGGATCCCCTTTTTCTGAAGGAGACCTCTACATTATATAGCTCCTTCTAAACCATCTACACCCTACACTTGTCGATTGTTTAAGCCTCCACTTGAGTACCTGTCCCACCATGTATCTTTTTTAGTCTCCTCAGAGTTGCGATGATCGAGATTACACTGTTTAGGGGTCTTCTCCACATAAATGCGGCCAGGGGAGTGGGTGCAGCACATTTAATGCGGTGGTGGCAGCCTTTTCCTTAGATATTTTAGGGAGTCCCATTCATTAGGGGTTAGGTCTACTCCTCGGACGACCTTATTTATTCCAGAACGCACTGATACGTTCTGGGAGTTCGGGCTTTTACTTTTAGCCTCCTCGGACCTGGCTCCATCCTCGGATATGATTGGGCTTAGTGAACGTCTTTGGGCCTTTACCCTTGCAAGGCCCAACGCGTGATCTTGGGATTCCAAGTGCCGTGTGGCCTAGCACATGATCTTGGGCCTCTGTGCCCACAATAGCCCCTCAAAACTCTGATTTTCTTTCCTCCCACCCGAGGAGAAAAGGAGAATTTTGATTCACTTAAGTTGCGCCAGTTCGCTCGTGGGCCTGCTTGCACTGGATTACCGCTTCGTGCGCTTCGTGAGTAATACCGATGCTTCGAAAATCGTGAATCAGCATTGATTGCTCTAGGCGGTGCTGTGTCGCGTCCATCGAACGGTGAGGGATGGATCCAACGACGGACATTTTATTTAAAAATTTGGGCGGGATAATTTCCGCTTCATCTATAAATAGCCACCTAGGGGACATCATTTCCTCACTTTTCGTATCTTCAACTTCTCCAACTCGCATCCTCTGAGATCTCCTACTAACAAAGACTCCTCAAGCTCTCCTTATTCTTCCCAACAAAACCCACTTTACCTTTTTAATATTCGAAGGTTAGTGTTCCTTTCTATTTTGTTTTCACAAACGCCAGAGTGTGGGCTTGTGTTTTGTAGTTAATTTCCTCCTCGGCCAAACCTCTTGGCCTTGTAGATCTCAATTCATAGGAAGTCGATTATACTACCCTTCCTTTAGTTAGTCAATATGGGCAAGTTCATGGAGTTAGTGGACTCCCCTGCAAAAATAGAGGTTTTTAAGAGTAAATACCATATTCCTGAAGAGGTAGGTCTGCGATATTGTCATCCAGACCGAATAGACTTGGATAGGAGGGAGGGGGAGGTCGTTATCCCAGTGATAGCCTTTTTGGAAGGAAGGATGACACTCCCTATGGGTAGGATCACCCGCGACTACCTTTTCCACCATAGGCTGTGCCTTTAGCAGTGTGCACCGAACGTCTTCAGGATTCTAGGTAGCATCGACGCGCTGAATAGGCACCTCGGACTAGGGCTCACCTGGTATGACGTGGTGCACCTGTATGAGGGTCACACGCAATCTGACGGGGGATTTTACCTTAAATCCCGCTCGCCTGTCGTTAGACCCATCTCCTGCCTCCCTAGGTCCAATAAGAACATGAAGGACGATTACCTGATAGCCTCCGGAGTGTGGCATGATGGCGTCCACTGCCCCGTTAAAGAGGGGGACCCAGGTGGGAAACCTTTAAGTCAATTTTCCTTTTTTGTGTTTTTAGATAGTAGATTCTTCGGTGCTAACTATACCATTGTTTCCTTGTCAACTTTGTTGTCTCTTAATGCTATGCCTGGGTTTCCTAACGATTCGTTTCGTTTTAGTTTTGCAGATAAAAACATAGTAGCTCCTCGGCTGAGCCACACAAACGTCCCTGCCTTGAATCTCTTGCTCCGAGCGGAGATTTTCGTGAACGAGGACGGGCCGCTGCGTGCCGTCCACAAGATCTTGGACTTCGAACCGATTTCGAGGTCGTTTCAGGAGATCGGTAGCAGTATCAGAGCTGGTGATCCTCGGCTCCGCAGGATTGACGTGTCAAAGCCGGGCTTTCTTGCCAATCGTGATCTCCCTCCTGTTTCGCTTCCGATACCTTAGGGTGTTTCGCTTCCCATAGCTCCTCTGCAACAAGTCCTGATAGGAGCAGCCGAAATGGCCGAGGAAGGGACCGCATCATCACGTCTGTCTCTGGAGGAGGAGATAGACCGGTTTCGGTTCGAGGAGGAGGGTGACACAGCGCCCAGCACAGCTTGCCCTCTTAACCTCGGTGGGGAGACTGGTGACCGTCTGAGCACACACGCGCCCGTTGTTGTGGTGACCTGTTTAGACAGCTCGTCTGAAGAGGACATGGCACCGAACCAGAAGGGAAAAGGTCTGAAAGAGCTGCTGGCTGGAAGGGCAAAGGGGGGAACTTCAAAGGAGACCCATAAATCCCAAGTTCCTCCTGTGCTCCCTCCACTCCCTCCTCCTCCAGCTGCTCTAGGTTTGAAGCCCATTCCTGATCTGAAAAAGAAGAGACCGATTACAGAGCAGGAGGAGGGGGAGATCCTCTAGAGAAAGGGGGCTAAGTAGCAGAAGACGACCATGGAGCCCCGAGAAAAAAGGTCGACCTCCATTGATAGTCAGGGTGACCAGAATAGAGCGAACGTGCGCATATCGGCGCGTGCCTGGTCTCCTCGGCTAGAGGTGGATGGGGCGTCTATTCCATGGGACTCCTCGGTTAGGGAGTACCGAAGAGGTCAGGCCGCATACGTGGCGGAGGTTTTGGAGCAGCCACTCCTCCTGCCCAAAGACATGGAGGCAGTAAGGAATCTGAAGCAGCAGGACCTCTTCCTATGCCTGAAGGGGGATCTTGCGATGGTGAGTCTTTAAATTCCTTATGCCAAGTTTCTGCCTATCTTCTTTATATTTCTTTCATTTATGTACTTATGTTATTTTTTAGCAGATAACGCAAGAAGTTTTCGTGGAGGAGGAGTGGGTTAAAGAGGCCCGAGGGGAGGCGAAAAATGAGATGCTCCTCCGCCGTGAAGGCCACAGGAGCTGCAAAGGCCGAAAGCCAAGAGCTCCAGGCAAAATTGATTATCGCCGAGTGGGATAGAAAGAGCGCCAAAGCCGGGTTGAAGTCTGCTGAGACCCAAGCCGAGGACCAGTGCAAGTTGCTGTACAAGACCGAGCTGGAGTTGGCAACGTCGAGGCAGCTCGTGCTGGATCTGAAGGTCGAGCTTCAACGGGCTAATGAGGCTGCTTAACTGGCCAAGGAGGCCTTCGAAGCTGAGAAGCAGGCATCTTATTAGCTGGGCGTGGAAGAAACAGAGGCCAGGCTCACTGAAGAACTGGCCGAGGCCTGCAGGGAGTTCTGTGATGCAACGTGGGCTGAAGCCCTTAATGCGGCCGGAGTTCCTACAGACTCGGCCTTAAGGGGATCCGAGAAGGTGTACTATCATCCCAACATTCGCGAGATTCCGAATGATCCCTTCTTGGATGCTCCAGATGCTGCTGCAGCTAAGGAAGCTGAGGCCAAGGAGGCAGTCTCTGAGGTTCCAAGCGCAGCCGTGGTTGAAGGCGACGAAACAACGGCTAAGGGTGAGCTGGACCAAACGGATAATCCTCCCGCTCCCGAGGTTTAGGACTTAGGATTTTCATCTTTTTGTTGTTGTTGTTTTGTTTTTGTACGCATATCGTTGCAAGCTGTCGGTGTATCTTTGACTTTATAAATGAAGAAGTTGTTATTATTATTTTCTTTTTATCCATCATGTGTTATTTATTGTGCTTTATGCTGTAATTCCTCTAATTATGCCAAACAAGTCTGTACCAACATGGCATGTTAATTCGTAGGGTTAAACAGGCAATTTTTGCATATCCTTTCTGACTCGCAAGTAAGTGTTAACTTGGTTCACTTGGAAAATTTGGGGGCGTGTTAATTTTCCCAAAGCAGGTGGTCCGAAGGGCCAGGCTTAGCTTAGGATCTGTTTGACACTTAGAAAAATTTAAGACCGTGTTAATTTTTCCAAAGCAAGTGGTCCGAAGGGCCAGGCTTAGCTTAGGATCTGTTTAACACTTAGAAAAATTTAGGACCGTGTTAATTTTTCCAAAGCAGGTGGTCCGAGGGACCAGGCTTAGCTTAGGATCTGTTTAACACTTAGAAAAATTTAGGACCGTGTTAATTTTTCCAAAGCAGGTGGTCCGAGGGGCCAGGCTTAGCTTGGGATCTGTTTAACACTTAGTGACCCAAGGCATACGGTCCGAAGGACCAGGTATGACCAAGGCTCCATTGATTCTTTTAGTTTAAAGCAGTTAAACATCATTCATAAAGTAAAATAACACGAAACTCGTAATGAAGCACTTTTTATTAATAATAATACCTTTTTAGGTTATTTACATTCCACGGATGGGGCATTGCTTGATTTTCCAGATCCTCCAAGTAGTATGCTCCTATTCCAGCTACAGATGTAATCCCATACTGTCCTTCCCAATTCGGCCCTAGCTTGCCCCAGGCGGGGTTCTTCGCGGTTCCGACTACTTTCCTTAGTACCAGATCTCCCGGCGCCAAAGGCCTTAGCTTCACATTAGCGTCGTACCCTCGTTTTAACTTGTGCTGATAGTAAGCTAATCGGACCGCTGCGATTTCTCTCCGTTCGTCAATTAGGTCCAGAGCTTTCTCCAACAAATTGTTGTTATGGTCAGGAGTGAAAAAGCTTGTTATTAGTGTAGGGAAGCCAGTTTCCAGTGGGATGACCGCCCCGGCTCCGTAAGTTAGCGAAAAAGGGGTCTCTCTAGTGGATCTTCGCGGGGTGGTTCGATACGTCCACAACACATGTGGCAGTTCCTCGACCCATCTTCCTTTGGCGTCTTCCAACCTCCTTTTGAGTCCACCGACAATGACCTTGTTAGTGGCCTCGGCCTGTCCGTTCCCTTGTGGGTAGGCCGGGGTGGAGTAGCGGTTGGTTATACCTAGCCCGCAGCAATATCTTCGGAAAGATTTGTTGTCGAGTTGAAGACCATTGTCTGAGATGAGAGTATGGGGGACTCTGAATCGAGTGATAATGTTTCTCCAGATGAACTTCTTCATGTCGGCATCTCGGATGTTGGCCAACGGCTCGGCTTCGACCCATTTGGTGAAATAGTCCGTGCCAACCACTAGGTACCTCCTGTTTCCTGCAGCCTTGGGGAAAGGGCCAACAATGTCCAAGCCCCATTGGGCAAAAGGCCAGGGGCTGGATAGGGGGTTGAGTTTTTCCCCGGGCTGGTGTATATTCGGGGCGAACCTTTGACATTGATCACATCTCTTTACATAGGCTTGGGCTTCTCGGTACATGTTAGGCCACCAATATCCTTAGGTGAGAGCTCGATGGGATAAAGATCTTGCCCCCGTGTGACTGCCACAAATTCCTTCATGTAGTTCTTCCAGGAGAATCTCTACCGCTTCGGGGTGGATGCACAACAGATAGGGTCCGGAGAAGGACCTTTTATACAATTTACGGTCCTCGGACAGCCAGAACCGAGGGGCCTTCCTTCGTATCTTGTTTGCCTCAAGCTTGCTTTCAAGTAAGGTGTCATCTTCGAGGAACTGAACAATAGGGTCCATCCAGCTAGGGCTTACTGTTGCTTGGTGGACGGACGATACCCCCTTCCTCGGCCTATAAGGCTTCATGAGGTCTTTAACCAGAATCAATCTTGGCAGACCTTGCGCTGAGGAGGTTGCCAGCGTGGCGAGGGAATCCGCATGCGTGTTTTTGCTTCGGGGAATATGTAATAGGTTGAAGGAGTCGAAACCGGTCTGTAAGTGTCTGACCTAATTCAGATATTCTTGCATCCTGGAATCCCGAGCCTCCATATCTTCTCGGACCTGACCCACCACCAATCTAGAGTCCGAGAACATGTTCACGACCTTTCCACCTAGCTTCTGTGTCATGATCATCCCTACTAGGAGGGCCTCATATTCGGTTTCATTGTTGGTGGTCGAGAAACCGAGTCTCAACGACTTTTCGATTGTGACGTTTTCGGGGGAGATCAGGACTAGCCCCACTCCAGCCCCTTTGAAGTTTGAGGCGCCATCGACATAAACTTTCCAAGAAGGGGTTCCTTGTATAGAGGTGACTCCAACTAAATTTTCATCCATGTATGGCATCTTCACGTCAATCTCTACTGATGTCTCAGTGAATTCGGCGACAAAATCGGCTAGGACCTGCCCCTTCATAGAGGTGCGGGGCATGTACTTGATGTCGTACGCCCCCAGCTTCGTCCCCCATCTAGCTACCCTTCCCGTATAATCAGCGCTTCGAAGTAAAGCTTTGAGTGGTAGCTGGGTCAAGACAACGACAGTGTGGCATTGGAAATAATGAGGCAACTTGCGTGTGGCATGGACCACGGCTAGAATAGCTTTTTCTAGTGGCAGATATCTGATCTCGGCATCATGTAGGGACTTGCTGACATAGTATACGGACCTCTGTATGCCGTTATCAACTCTTATCAGCACTAGACTCACAGCGTGGACAGCAACTACGATATAGGCAAATAAGACCTCATCTAGCTCGGGTCTCGACATAATAGGTGGCTGAGAAAGATATTCCTTCAATTGTTGGAAGGCCAGGGCGCACTCCTCGGTCCACTCATAATCCTTCCACTTGTTCAATAGTTGATAAAAGGGTATGCACCTATCTGCCGATCGTGATATAAACCGGTTGAGGGCAGCAATCATTCCCGTGAGTCTTTGTACTTCCTTGGGATTCCGAGGAGGTTGCAGGTTATTAATTGCTTTGACTTGATTTGGGTTCACCTCAATTCCGCGGTGAGTGATCATATAGCCCAAAAACTTTCCAGATCCCACCCCGAAGGAACATTTGGAAGCGTTGAGCCGTAGCTTGTGGCTTCTTAGGATTTCGAAGACATTCCCGAGGTCCTCGACGTGCTCGGCCTCTCTCTTGCTCTTGACTACCATATCGTCTATATAGACTTCGACGCATTTGCCCAGATGCGGTTCAAACATCCGCGTCATCATTCGTTGGTAAGTGGAGCCTGCATTTTTCAGTCCAAACGGCATTACCTTGTAATGGTAGTTTCCGATGGGGGTGACGAAAGCCGTTTTCTTCTGGTCCTCCAGGGCCAAGGGTATCTGATGATATCCTTGGAAAGCGTCCAGGAAGCTCATCCTGGGGTGCCCTACAGTCGCATCTACCAGCTGATCAATTCGGGGGACGGGGAAAGGATCCTTCGGGCAGGCCTTGTTCAAGTCTGTATAGTCTACACACACCCGCCATTTGCCATTCTTCTTCTTCACTACCACTGTGTTGGCCAGCCTATTTGGATAGAAAATTTCCTTGATTGCTCCTGCCTTCTTGAGTTTTCCGACCTCTTCTTTAACGGCGTCAGAGTGATCTTTGGATGATCACCGAGGAGGCTGCCTTTTGGGGATAACAGATGGATTGATGTTAAGGTGATGGAAAATGAAGCTCGGATCTATTCTAGGAGCTTCATAAGTGTTCCAGGCAAATACGTCTATGTTCTGCTTCAGGAAATGCACTAACTCTTCCTTCTCCCGGGGTGGCAATTTAGCACCAATTTGAAAGAATTTCTCCGGGTCATCATCGATGACGACCCTCTCCAATTCCTCGTACTCTGCCTCTTCGGCCTTCAACTTAGGAAGGGAGGACCCGAACTGTGATTGCTATGACGCTTTGATGGAAAAGGCCGAGGACCTAGGCTCTGATCGGCGTGTTATAGCGGACACCAGACACTGCCTAGCCACAGATTGACTTCCAATCAGCTCCTCAACCTAATCCCCGGCAAGGTACTTCACTTTGAGGTGAAGGGTAGACGAGACAGCCCCAAGGGCATGGAGCCAAGGCCGTGCTACGATGGCGGTGTAGGGGGAGTAGGTATCCACCACGATGAAGTCCACTTCCACCAGCTTGGAACCGGCTTGAACCGGCAATCTGATCTGTCCACGGGGAATGACGACCTTTCCATCAAAGCCAACTAAAGGCGAATCGTAACTTGCCAGGTCCTCCTGCTTAAGATTAAGCCCCTTGTAGAGATCTGGATACATGATCTCGGCTCCACTTCCCTGGTCCACCAATACTCTTTTATCGTCGTAGCCACTAATTCTGAGAGTTACGACTAGGGCGTCATCGTGTGGTTGTATGGTTCCGACTCTATCCTTATCCGAGAAGCTTAAAGCTGGGCGAGCTTCTTTTCTGACCCGCTTGGATTCAGGTTCGCAGGGTTCGGCCTGTGAACCTGTGATTGACATTACCCGGGAGGGGCACGATCCTGTTCTGCCCGGCGTGGCTAGAATGACGTGGATGATTCCCAAAGGGGGCCTGGAGTATGTGCCGCTTTGAGCCCTTGGAGTCGGCTGATTGCCCTGCCCACCGGGCTGGGTCAGAAACTGCTTGAGCCTGCCCTCTCGGATCAACTGCTGTAGATGACCCCATAAGGTTCTGCAATCCTCAGTCCTATGACCCCGCTCCTTATGGTACTGACAATGAAGATTTTGATTGCGCTTTGCTGGATCGCCTATCATTTTGCTCGGCCATCTGAAATATGGCTCATCTTTGATTTTTTCCAGGATCTGATGTATCGGCTCCCGGAACAAGGTATTAACGGCTTGAGCAGCTGGGCCTCCAGAGTCTCTCCTAGGGCGACTGTTGTTGAAAGGATCCAACTTGAAATCCCTCCTCTCGTGAGGGATAACCTTACCTTTGCCCTTTTCCTGTTGCTGGTCCTCTTCGACCCTTTTGTACATGTCAATTCGGTCCATGAGTTGGCGCACACTGGTGACGGGTTTTCCAGTCAGAGATCTCCTCAGGCCGTGCTCGGCAGGCAGGCCGACCTTAAAGGTTCTGACTGCCATGTCGTCAAAATCACCCTCTAACTCGTTGAACATTTCCCAGTATCGATATGAGTATGTTTTCAAAGTTTCTCCCTCCTTCATGGACAAGGACAGCAGGGAATCCAGAGGTCGAGGGACTCTAGTACAGGTGATGAAGCGGGATCCAAATGCCTGTGTGAGCTCCTTGAAGGAGTCAATAGTACCCGCGCTCAAACCGTCAAACCATCTCATCGCCATCGGTCCCAAACTAGAGGGGAAGACTTTGCATATAAGGGTCTCATTAGCAGAATACACGGCCATCCTCTGGTTGAAATAACTAACGTGTTCAACTGGGTCCATACGACCGTTATAGAGGGTGAACGTAGGTTGAGTGAATCGCTTGGAGAGTCGTCCCCTATCAATCCTGTGCGTGAAGGGAGATTTAGATATTCTGCTGAGCGCTTTGCTCATGGCGTCATTTCCCACGCCTCTGGAAGATGTACCTTCCCTCCTGCGCTCTTGACGATCATGCGGCTCGTATGAGAAGGTCTCGCTTGGGGGCGTCCTTGATCTGCGCCTGTACTCATTATCGTCCTCGCTACTCGTAGAAAGGTCATGGGCTGAGGGACTTCGCCTCCTCCGCTCTCGGCGGAGCTTCTTTTTCAAGTAGTCAATTTCTTTCTGCATGGTCCTGGTGCACTCCTCCTGGGAAATATGGCTATCGCCCTTAGACTGACTTTCACCGGAGTGGATGGTATGCACACTTCCTTCCTGACCTTCTTGAGGATGCCCTTCCCCACGAGATCCCATAGATTCGGATTGGTGTGGGCCTAAACCTGCCATGATTGACTGTCTACCACTCTAAACCACCAGATTCCCACAGACGGCGCCAATTGTAGGGACACGGTTTTAGCGTACCAGCCCAAGGAGAATGGACCAGCCCGAAGGCCTAACAATAATGAATTTGTAGAGAGAGAGGGAATCGAGAAACTGGGCTAGAAAATAATAAACACACAATCAGACAGATTTTGGGCCCAAGAAAGGATAGAATGCAGGATTTAATTCAGTAAACGTCCTCGACAATGGTCCGAGGAGATTATATTCAATTTGACTGTCCTTAGTTTCTTTACACAAACTTTTTTTTTTTTTGGATCCCCTTTTTCTGAAGGAGACCTCTACATTATATAGCTCCTTCTAAACCATCTACACCCTACACTTGTCGATTGTTTAAGCCTCCACTTGAGTACCTGTCCCACCATATATCTTTTTTAGTCTCCTCAGAGTTGCGATGATCGAGATTACACTGTTTAGGGGTCTTCTCCACATAAATGCGGCCAGGGGAGTGGGTGCAGCACATTTAATACGGTGGTGGCAGCCTTTTCCTTAGATATTTTAGGGAGTCCCATTCATTAGGGGTTAGGTCTACTCCTCGAGCGTCCTTATTTATTCCAAAACGCACTGATACGTTCTGGGAGTCCGGGCTTTTACTTTTAGCCTCCTCGGACCTGGCTCCATCCTCGGATATGATTGGGCTTAGTGAACGTCTTTGGGCCTTTACCCTTGCAAGGCCCAATGCATGATCTTGGGATTCCAAGTGCCGTGTGGCCTAGCACATGATCTTGGGCCTCTGTGCCCACAGTACCTATTCACTAAAGTAGTTAGGTTAAACATTCTGAATAACAAACCCATTAAACTTATCTCAAAGGAAAATTTTGTATCTCCGTTAAGAGAATATGAATTTCATCTTGAGAATATATGTTCTTTCAATACTAAATATGGTTGCCCAACATACTAAGGTTTTGACCGTTATTTTAGATTTCACTCCTGATATATCAAAGCAACCTACACTTCATGATCGAGTTCATTATTCTCTCCGGATTAAAAATTCATGTAAATAAAAGTCGTGAGATTTATTATTCATTTGACAGTTGTTAGGAGAATAATAAATCTCACAGCGGTCTAGTTCAATATATTTTAACTCTTAAAACATATTAACATATCAACTAGAAGTCTTCACTTCCATAATTAAGACAAATCATCTTAGTTGATATGTTATAATCTTCGTAGATGAAACACCCAATTTCATAATTGACTACGAACCAAAATTCTGAGTTTACAAAGAATTTGTGATTTATATCTTATGTGACTTTTCACATAAATCACATACTATGTATCTCATGAACTATAAGATAATGTTCGAATATTTATGTTACCATTATTTCAGATAATAATAAAACAATTTTATTAATTACAACATTAAATTATACATAATATCATACATAATTTCATATATAATATCATATATAGTATCATACAATAGGATTTAAGGAGACTAATCCCAACAAATCTCCCACTTGCCCTAAAGACTATTGTGCACTAATCTAATTCTCATTCCCTCCAAATGTGACTTGAAAGTCCTTTGAGGCAAGGCTTTGGTAAAGGGATCCGCTTGATTATTTGCACTATCAATCTTTGCTACTACTACATCCCCACGAGCAATAATGTCTCGAATGATGTGACGCTTTCTTTTAATGTGCTTTCCTTTCTTATGATTCCTTGGATCTTTGAATTGTGCAACCGCTCCACTATTGTCGCAAAACAATGTAATGAGAACTTGCTCCATTTTCACAACACCAAGATCAGAAAGGAATTTTTTGAGCTAAACAGCTTCCTTTGCCACCTCATAAGCAGCAATATATTCAGCTTCCATTGTGGAGTCCACAATACAAGATTGTTTAACACTCCTTCAACTTATGGCTCTACCTCCCAAGGTGAACACACAACCTGAAGTGAACTTTCTGAAATCTAAATCTGATTGAAAATCTAAATCTGTATAGCCAATAGGAATCAAATCCTCATATCAGTAAATTATCATTCTCCGTAGATATTTGAGAATATACTTTACAGTTTGCCAATGTTTTGGTCCTAAATTTGATTGATATCGGCTAATCATGCCAACTGAAAAACAGATATTTGGTTTAGTACAAAGCATGGCTTACATGAGACTTCCTACTGCAGAATCATAAGGAACTTGTCTCATCATATTTTCTTCTTCTTGAGTCTTAGGCCTTTGGTCATCAAACAGAGGAACTCCGTGTCTGAAAGAAAGCAATCCTTTCTTGGAATTTTGAATTCTAAACCGTTTGAGAACCTTATCTATATATCTAGCTTGTGATAAGACTAACATCTTATTCTTGAGATCTCGCCAAAGCTTGATCCCTAGAATAAAGTTAGCCTCACCCAAGTTCTTCATATCAAATTGGCTTGACAACCAAATCTTTACTGATGACATTTCCCCTACATCATTTCTAATGAGTAGAACATCATCAACATAAAGCACTAGGAACATTACTACGTTATCTCGATGTCTTTTGTACACACATGGTTCATCAAGATTTTGTTCAAAACCAAATGACTTGATTGCTTGATCAAATCTGATATTCCATGACCTAGATACTTGCTTAAGTCCATAAATGGACCTTTTCAACTTGCATACCATATGCTCTTGGTTTTTTGCTATGAAACCTTCCGATTGCATCATATAGATTTCCTCTTCAAGATTGCCATTAAGAAATGTAGTCTTAACATCCATTTGCTAAATCTCATAATCATAATGAGCAGCAATGGATAAGAGAATTTTGATAGATTTAAGCATTGCTACTAGTGAAAAGGTTTCTTCATAATCAATACATTCTTTTTATGTATACCCTTTTGCCACTAGCCTTGCTATAAAGGTTTCAACCTTTCCATCTATCCCTCTCTTCCTCTTGTAAATCCATTTGCAACTAACAGGTTTAATGCCGTTAAGTACCTCTACAAGATCCCAAACTAAATTGGAATACATGGAATTTAATTCAGATTTCATAACTTTGACCCAATGATGTGCATCTATATCATTCATTGCCTCTTCATAAGTGTAAGGATCAGTTTCGGCCTTTTCTGAGATAGTTTCATGAGTTTCTCCCCGACCTTTAAACCTTATAGGTGGCCTAACAATTCTCCTACTATGATGAGGCACCTGTGCACAAGACATCTCATGAGTAATATCTTGTGGTGTGTCTGATACAACCACATCATCCTTAGTTTCATTCATTGATTGTTCACTTACAAGTTCGTTCATGTCAGCCAAAAAAACTCTACTTTTAGGAGTATAATAATTCATATAGTCATTTTCCAAGAATTTGGCATTTGTACTAACAAACACTTTATCATCTTGATGACTATAGAATAAACCTCCAATAGTTCCTTTTGGATACCCTACAAAGAAATCCACTTCTATTTTAGATTGTAACTTATCAAACTTTCCTTTTAACACATGTGCTGGATAACCCCAAATATGGAGATGTCTCATACTAGGCTGACGCCCATTCCACAACTCTACAGGTGTTTTAGGAATAGACTTCAAAGGTACTAAATTTAGAAGATACATTGTAATATTTAAGGCATATCCCCAAAAGGAAATTGGTAGAGTCGAATAACTCATTATGAATCTAACCATATCTAAAAGAGTTCTATTCTTTCTTTCCGCTACACCATTTTGTTATGAAGTTCCAAGTGCAGTCAATTGGGATACAATTCCATTTTCAGTTAAGTAATCTTTGAAATTCCTAAGAAGGTATTTGCCACCATGATTAGATCGAATGGCCTTTATATGTTTACCCAATTGATTCTCAACTTCAGCCTTAAACTCTTTGAACTTTTCAAAAACTTCGGATTTCCATTTCATTAGGTACACATAACCAAATTTAGAGTAATTATTAGTGAAAGTAACGAAATACTCATAGCCACATCTTGCTCGGATTGACATAGGATCACATACATCTGAATATACTAGTTCTAGCAAATCTTGTGCTCTTTTACCATTAGCATTAAAAGGTCGTTTGGTCATTTTACCCTCCAAACAAGATTCATAAACTGGAAATTTATCAAAATCCAATGGCTTCGAGAGTCCATCTTTGATCAGTCTTTGAATCCTATTTGAATTAATATGATCCAAACGCAAGTGCTAAAGATATGCATTACTAGTAGAAGGAAACTTTCTCTTTAATGATTTCACATGTGAATTAATATCTAATTCAGAATTATATAATTCATGCTTATCAGGAGTTAAAATATAAAGATCATCAACAATATTGCTAGAACAGATAAACACTTTACCCTTCTTTATTACAACATTGTCTTTAGGGATAACACAATATCCATATTTACCTAAAAAAGTTGCAGAAATTAAATTCCTACGAACATTAGGTACATATATACAGTCTTCTAATATTAAAACCCTAGACTTAAAACATAAATTAACAACTCCAACAACTACAACTAGAATCCTGCTCCCATTAGCCAAAGTAAGAAACAATTCCTCTTCACTAAGTTTGCTAGACTCCTAGAACCCCTGTAAAGAATTGCAGATATGATTAGTACAACCTGAATCCATACACCAAGAATTCGTGAGATTTTGTACTAAACATATTTCAAGGAGGAATGAACTTTTCATACCCTTATAATTGGCAGCCCTGAATTTTGGACAATTCCTCTTCCAATGTCCTTTCTCACCACAATGGAAACACTTTCTTTTGATTTTCTTTCCTTTGTCGGAAACCCCTAAAGCAATTTGTTTACCATCTTGCTTGGTGGAGTCCTTCTTCTTCTTCTTCTTCTTCTTCTTCTTCTTCTTCTTACCCTTACCTTTTGACTTAGGTTGAGATGTAGAAGCTTTAGTCATATTAGCATCAACACTAGATGTACCAAGAATACCTTCTGCAACTACCAACTCATTCATTAATTCAAACAATGAATAAATCTTTTTGTTCATATTATAATTGAATTTGAATTCCTTAAATGATTCCGGTAGTAACTAGAGTATCATATCCACTTGGAATTCTCCATCAATATCGGCATCTAAAACTTCCAGTGTATTCAGATTAGAGATCATTGTAAGACAATGCTCCTTCACTAAACTGCCTTCAGCTATTTTGGTATTATAAATTATCTTCATAGTTTCTTACCTTGCAGAACGGCCTTGCTCACTAAACATCTCCTTCAGACTTAGCATTATGTCTGAAACTAGTTTTACATCCTGCATTTGATGCTATAGGACATTTGAGATAGATGCTAGGATGTAGCATTTGGCCATTTCATTAGATTTATGCTAATGATCATATCGCTATTTTTCCTCTAGGGATGCATCTAATGAAGGAAAGTTAGGACATGGTTGAGTAAGCACATATTTGTGCTCTTCAGCTGTAAGAACAATGTCCAAATTTCTTTTCCAGTCAACATAGTTGGATCCACTTAGTTTGTTTTGATTAAGAATAGTAACAAGTGGGCTAAATGATGCCATGATCAAATCTGAAAGTAATAAACATGAATATATTAAGTAAACTGGACATTATCAATTTAGCATATAAACATATAGTATGAAACTTTAATGAAACCATAATATAATATATGCAACGACAACCCAATCCCATATTTAATATCCCTCAGCATAGAGTGAATATTAGATACTATGATTGATTGAGAATTATTCTCATTATTAGTGCTATCATGATAACTCTTATCAAAGACTAATAATATACTGTTATACATTTGGCCTCTAAATAATAATAGTAAGAACTTAGCATAAAAGATACTATAATATTTAGTCTACTGTACACCATTGTCTAGAATCATAGGTAACCATATTTCATCCCTTTAATAGGCTTATTTTGTACTACCATAATACATAAAACCCTCTGCATGGAATGTAAAGCTCGAAGCAAAGACAAAGTATATATTTCACACTAATATGAACCGACAATAGAGGCCGTGAGATCCAACCCTTGTATCTTTCTCCCACTAAATGTTTTAAATTAGACGTTTTTAATTGAAAACATGTGTAATCTAATCACGCACAGCCTTGCACTTTATACATTTGAAAACACTTTGAAAAAATTCAAAATTCCCATCAGTGGCATTTTCGCGAGAATCTCACTACTAAGCTCTTCCCGCGAAAATGGGTTAAGGCAAAATAGTGAAAGTACAAAATTCAGACAGAAACTTTCGCGACTGTCTCACGACTGTTTCGCGAGTAAAGCTTACTCGCGAAAAATTTTGTGCATTAGAGACATTTTTCACAGGATACCTTCTCGCGAAATTACTTAGGAAAAATGCATGTTTTCAGTTTTTAAAAGATAGATGTGGACAGTTTTCAACGGTTTTTCATGAACAAACAACCACCATATGAACATAATAAATAGAATTTGATATTAAAACTGAATTTCATTGATGCTATAGCCTTAAAGATCAATTTAACATACTTAGATTCAAATTTAAACCACACCATAACATCAATATCAGTTTTCCTCAAATCATAGTTTCAACAACCATGCAAAAAATTAAATGCATAATCTTCTAACAGCATGAAACTGTTATCTCTAATTCCAAAACTCACAAAACATTTTATTCAGATTCGAAATTGAAGACCGCTCTAATATCAATTGTTGGAAAAATATATGTTTGTATCACATACAAAATATACGCAGCGGAAAATTAAGGGATCTACTTCATTCGCAATTGATAACATGTACTATGTAAATTTCAGAATACAAGATTAAGAGAGTGTACCTTGGTATGGTAAATTTCAAAACAAAGATTAGAAGTACTTGGGAACACTTTTAATCTTCACTCCATTATTTCAGAAAATAATAAAAACAACTTCATTAATTACAACTTTAAATACAAGGATGTACCACAATTGAAATAAATGTACTGTTAAAATGTGACATTTTGTTGTTGTCATAATATTTTTATAGCTGCTGAGGTGTATGTTTTTTAAAACATTCATATCAGCTTGTGCAAAATGGCATAGCCAAATTTTTCCCAACTAATCCTAAAAGTCAACCACTTAAACTTATGAATCTATTGTACAAAATGCATTTTAGCTATAGTACTCAAATATGCATTGTTGTTGTGTATTTTAGTTTTTATTATTTCTTTGCATTTATCGAGGATGATGGAAGAGAGTGGATGACGGTTTTGTTATTGGGGCGATGTTTTCATAGCTGCTAAGGTGGCAGTAGCTTATCGATCAAAATAAACTAAAGTAAGAAAATAAAATATCATACAGGACCAACCATAAAGTTAAAATAAAGGTATTGTGAAAATGTGACATTTTGTTGTTACAATATTTTCACAATTTCTAAAGTGTAAGTTCTTTATAGGTCAAAATAAAATAAAAAATTATTAGACTAGATCCATCAAAACTGAAAATAAAGGTATTGAGAAAATGTTGTAACATTTTGTTGCTATCACAATATTTTCACAACTATTTAGGTGTAAGTTTCTTATAGATCAAAATAAAAAAATAAACTATCAGATCGAGACTACCACAACTAAAAATAAAGTTAATGACAAAATGTCGTGACATTTTGTTATGTCCCTAAACGTTTTTGGTTAGTCAATTTTAGTAAGCTAAAATTCATTGTTTCATGCTCATTTTTCTTAGGTTGCATTTTTGTTTTGTTTTGTTTGTTTTTGTTTTTGTTTTTTTTTTTTTACACACCGACATAATTTTACTAAAAAAAAATATAGTTTCTTCCTTTATGTTTGAGTTAGTTCACAATTCCTCCCCTAAACATTAAAACCAAGCAATTCTTCACCCTATTGTGCAATGTTTAAACCACTCCCACTAAATTTTAATATCCCAAAAACTTCCTTCATATATTTTTAGTTTAATGTGGTAGTTATGCTTGGAAAATAGGAATGGTAATATAGGGTGTTCTATTTGTTATAAAAAAAACACTGATCTAGAGGTTTTAATCTTCTAAACTTATAATTTTATATAATTCAATGACTCATGTCTTTTGTTATCTTATTCTTAAAAAATAAAATTAAAAAATATATATACATTCTTACTTAAAGTGATGTTTATTAAAAACTAAATAAACTAAACATTATAGCTAGACGCATAAAATGTAAGATGAAAAAGAGGAAAGTATGAATATAAATCTTCGTATTACGAAATTTCAAATATTGTGATAATATCTTAGTAAAACTCAGTTGCTTATTATTGGAAGATGATATTTATTATCATTTTTGGGATCTTTTTATTGAGCAGATATTACCTTTAGTAAATAGGCGGTAAGAAATTATTATAGTAAAATAAATATTCATATGTTATATAATTACATGTAGTCAAAATTCTTATAGGAATAATATTAGTACTGTATGACATACATTTTTTTAGTACATAGTCTTATCTATAATATATATATATATATATATATATATATATATTATTATCTATATATATCTATATATATATTAAAAATCGAAACCTCTGAAGCTCTCACAATTTTCCACATCATCATTTTAATTTATAATTTTTTTTAATCTTTAAAACTAAATAGTGAGAGAGTCCTAACAAGAGTCTCGCTCCCTCTTTTTTCCTCATTATTTTAATTTATAAAAAATTTTAATTTGTTAAACTAAATAGTGAGAGAGATCTAATAGGAGTCTCTCTCTTTTTTCCTTAATCCTAATAGGAGTCTTTTTTTTTTTTTTCATGTGAGTCTTTTTTTTTTAACCTAAAGTGAGCCCTTAAATTAAAAAAAAAAAAACGTGAGGTCTAATTTAAAAAAAAAAATTTATTTTTTTAATCCTAATTCTAACGTAAGTCTTTCAAAAAGTTAAAATTTTCAGTTTTATATTATATATAAATATTATTATCTATACATATATAAAATCGAAGCCTCTGAAACTCCTACAATTTTCCACATCATCATTTTAATTTATAATTTTTTTTTAATTTTTAAAACTAAATAGTGAGAGAGTCCTAACAGGAGTCTTTCTCCCTCTTTTTTCCTCATCATTTTAATTTATAAAAAATTTTAATTTGTTAAACTAAATAGTGAGAGAGTCCTAATAGGAGTCTCTCTCTTTTTTCCTTAATCCTAATAGGAATCTTTTTTTTTTTTCACGTGAGTCTTTTTTTTTTAACCTAAAGTGAGCCCTTAAAAAAAAAAAAACTAACGTGAGGTCTAATTTAAAAAAATTTTATTTTTTAATCCTAATTCTAATGTAAGTATTTCAAAAAGTTAAAAATTTCAGTTTTATATTATATATAGATAATAACAATAATGTGACAAGTTCTAAAAATATGAGAATGCAATTTGTAGATCTACTGTCAAGATAACATAGATTAGATTGGTAGTGGATAGTAGATATAATTGCAATTGAATATTATGTAAAGTTATCACCATAGAATAACCCACGTCGAAATATGTTATGTAAAACCAATGATATGAAAGAAAAAGAATTTTTCTAAATCATTATATTGAAGAAATTAATTATTTTCATTCATTTTCAAATTATACATTTTTAAAATTTAAGCATATACCTTTAAGTAAAATAAGTACTTTTAATTTTTATTTAACTATCCCGTGCATTGCACGGGTTAGCGACTAGTATATATATATATAACCGAAACCTCTGAAACTCTCACAATTTTCTACGTCAGCACAATATTTAAATAAAATTATCATTTTATTTAAATAAAATTATTTTTGTTTAGTCCAAACTTAATAGGGAGTGGAACTCTATCTTTCTAACAACTCCAACTTAAACTCAAATTCATCATTTTTTTTAAAACAAAATTATATTTGTTTAATTCAAACTTAATAAGGAGTGAAACTCTATTTCTTTAACAAGTCCAAAATAAACTCAAATTTAAACGTTATTATTATTATTATTATTATTATCTCTCTACTTCACTAACTTAATATTCTATGATAGGGTGTAAACTTATAGTCATGAATTATTCTTTTGAATGTAACACAATCTTTTTCTTATATTTTTCTATTTTTTACTTATATATATTTTGTTTTGTTTCAATAATTTCTAAGCAGTGAATTATTTGATTTTTTAATATTTTTTGGTCTTTCAGAAATTTTAATATCTAAATTTTTAAGTTATTTTTTGTAGTATCTATAATTGTCTGAAAATTTTTTTGTAAACTATTGTACGTTCAAGTAATGACTTATTCATCAAATTGTAATATAAATTAAAGTTATACAAGTGCAAATCATATATTAATATAATTTTTTAATTAATTTAAAATTTTATAAAATTATTTTAGTCAGCCTCTCTCAAATCACAAATAGGTAGTTCCGTGCTATTTGATGAAATAGAAACTCCATTATTATTTTAACGGGTGAATTGCACGTGCTGCTAACTAGTAGAAAAGAAAAAGGTAAAGCTCGGTTTGGGCGATTTCTGTTTAGTTAGATTAGGTATCTCTCTGCTTCTCAAAAAAAAAAAAAAAAAAAAAAAGATTGGGTATCTCTCTCTCTCTCTCTCTCTCTCGGTCCTCAAAGCTCAAAATCAAGCCAGTCAGTCATTCCTTAAACCCTAAAAAGTCAGGCATGGGCGAGCCATCATCTTCAAAACCTCTCTCTCCTCTCCGAATCCCAGACTCACCTCTCTCAACTTCAGACGCGTTAAGTCGTGAAGAGCTTCTTCGAAGACGATCGGAACGGTTGAGGCAGGTGACGAAGTTGTACAAAGCCTTTTACTGGGCGTTAATGGAGGAACTGAGAGCGAAGTACAAAGATTATTACTGGAGGTACGGGAAGAGTCCGTACTACAATGGGGAAGAAGAGGAGGAAGAAGAGGAGGAAGATGAAGAACAACAACAACAACAAGAGAGGAACAGAAGCGGAGGAGGGAATGGGAATGAAGAGGATGTCGAAGAGATGAGATGTGAAGTGACAGGGTGTAAGGCAAAGGCGATGGCGTTGACGAGGTATTGTCATGCGCACATTCTTTCGGATTCTAAGCAGAATCTCTATAAGGGATGCACCTATTGCATCAAGAGGTGAGCTTTTCTCCTTTGTTTTTACTACTGCGTTGTCCTTTTTGCTTATTGGAGATTTCAATCATTTTCGTTTATTCTATTTTTCCTAGAAAGATGGAAGTGCATTAAATCATATGAGATCTCTCGTTTGGAGAATAGATGTGGTTCGATAAACCGGATTCGTATTTGTAAGTGTAGTCGAGGGTAGGAGAAGTGTTAAATGAGAGCAGTGTAGTCAGAGGCAAGGCAAGGTGAGGCGCCACTAAGTTTGGAATGTGTGAAGGTTTGGAGGGCGAGGAGGGTGGTAGATGATAAGAAGCAGGAAGGAGAAGAGAGGAGAGGAGAGGAGAGCAGAGAGAGGGAATAATTATCTATTTCCTTTGTGTAAATGTGCTTAAAAATAATAGAGAGGAAAAAAGAGCAGGCATTCTTCCTTTTATTTGGTTCTTGAGTAGAAAGGAGTGGAGAGGGTAAGATATTATACAAATTGACAATAGAGTGGGATAAGTAAGTCATAAAGGTTTGTGTAGACCTTATTGAAATTTTAATAATAAAGAGGAAAATTTAGAAAAATTGATTAAACAAGGTATTTAAATTCCTCTAATTTGGGTAAATTGAAAAGATGGGACTCGAGGGGATGAGGTTCCTCTCCAAATTCTCTCATTTCTATTTACCCTCACCTTAAAAAGATATCGAGTTCTCTCAAATCCCTCCCTCACCTTAAAAAAATTCAAATAGAATGGACTATAGCCCACCATTTATCTTGTTGTTTGTACATAGCAAGGATGGCACTTGCTTAGTTGTTGCTAATATTAATTATAGAGCTCAATCTATTGATTCCTTGAGGTGAGAATTCATCCCAAACACTCCTAATCTCTAGAAATATTTTGGGGTTTTAGAATTTGGGGATTTCAAATATTTAATCCTTTTAGGTCAAGTGAATGTTTATACTTCTATGTTTTGATGGATTTTGGGATGTTTGGGCAGGCTATTGATTTTGGGGCTTTAATGAACTCATTTATCTAAAAAAAGAAGAAGCACCAATGAACTCATTTGACGTTGTGGTTTAGAATCCTTTGGGCACTCGTGGAACTTACCAATCAAAAAAAGTAGAAACAAGGGTCTTGACCACTTGCTCCCAAATTAGATTTGGGAATGGCCCAATAGGGCCCATTCGTTCTGACTAGCACATGCATGTTGTTTGGGTTTTGTAAGGAATCCTAATTTCCTGGACTTTTCTTCCTTTTTCTTTCTTCTCCTTTTCACAAACTATACCTGGTCTCCACGATGTGTTGTATCCAAATATGAAGTAATTACTACAAAAATCACATTAAATCACAATTTGGATTGATTTGCTTTCTAAAATCCCTTGAAAATGAGTTTATTTGGTGCTCTAAAAGCATTAATCTAATCTTAAGATCCCAATATTTATTATATAATAGAAGCATAAACATTCAATAAATTCAAAATGAGATGTGTTGCTGATACTATATCACTAAATGGAGCAGTGAGGTTAGATGAATTTTTGGTCCAAGTTAAATTAGAGTTTTTGCCAATGTCATGTAGATTTTGTCCTATCCTTTGTCTAGTTGTTTATGGCACTTATTGTGATCATTCAAACTACAGACCATGGATCGCAATGGCAAGATATTGTAAATTAGGAAGCCAAGGAGCTTTAAGCTAAATGACTTGTCCTTCCCTTATAAGAGTTATAAGAGTTCTTATAAGAGTTACGTGGGATGGAGGGTGATGTGAGCCAAAGACCCACCTGGTTTAACTCAAAAAAAAAAAAAAAAAAAAAAAAAGTAAATTAGTAAATCTAGTTTAGCTGCACTGGATGGTTACCACCTATTATCAAATTGACCGTCCAGGATGATGGCAGTGATTAAACCACTCTGACCTTTAATTATTATTATTTTTAAAATCTGACAATATTGCAACTATTTGATTTCTGTTGAATTTTACCTCTGATTTCCTTGACTATGCTTGATATTCTAAGTTTATATTACTGAATGTGAAGATAGGATATGTTCTACTAATAATTTTATTTATATTACAAACAGGCTCAGTGTTGGTAAAAGTGCGCTTAAGCTCAAAGTGTGAAGCCCCAAGGCTCCATCGCTTTTTGCCTCAAAAGCTTGGCTCATTCAAAGAAGCGCGCTTTTTCAAAAAGCTCAAAGCATGCTTTTTGGTGCTTTTTTTTTTTTTTTAATATTTAAAAGAAAAAACCAAAATTGAATTAAAACTATAGGATTTCGACCTTATTGATATAAACCATTGATTTGACATATTTTTTGTGTAACTTACTAATGAAAAAATTTGAGTGTAACTTGTTTTGAAACCTACAACCTTGTAGTATTCTCCATTTTTATTTTTATTTTTCTTGATTTTTTCTTCTTGAAGCGGAGTTTGGCAATGTCACTTTTAAGAAGCAACAGACTTGGAGTAAATTGAATGCTCTAGATGCTAAAGGGGAGACTCACCTGTTTACAGCCGATGAACAATTGGAATAGGTTGATCTCCATACAAAAAGAGAAGTTCACTTTATTAGAAGAGATTAGTTGGAGACAAATGTCTAGGGTATTGTACTTGAGGGAGGATGATTCCAATACAAGATTTTTTTTTTTTTTCTCAAGATGGCCAATTCTAATAGAAGAAATAACAATATTGAGAGTCTTATGGTTAGTGGAAGTTTGTCTTCTGATCAAGATATGATTACAGATTGTATTTTTCAATTTTTCATGGATTTATACATGGAGCAACAAGTTGATCAACCATTTTCAGATGTGTAGGATTTTCCAATGATATCTAGACATAAAGCTGATTAGTTAGAGAGACCTTTTGAGGAGGCAGAGATATATGGTGTCCTTCAGGACTGCAATGGTGATAAATCACCTAGGCTAGATGGCTTTGCCATGGCATTTTTCCAAGCTTGTTGGGAGATTCTCAAACTAGATCTTATGGCTGTGTTTCATCATTTTTATGCTAAAGGCCAGTTTGAGAAAAGCTTGAATGCAACCTCATTACTCTCATCCCAAAAAAAAAAAAACTGCAGCAGTTGATGTTAGGGACTTTCACTTGATTAGTCTTGTTGGGGGAGGGGGGGGGGGGGGTTATAAAATTATAGCTAAAGTCTTGGCTACTCGTCTACTTACATACTTGCCAAGAAGTTGACTGCTCTAAAGACGGATCTAAAGAAGTGGAATGGAACAGATTTTGGCATTGTCACAGCCAAGAAATAGCAACTACGGAGTAAATCGTATGCTTTATATGTTAAAGAGGAGAATCATTCTCTAATAGATGAGGAAAAATTGGAAAAAGCAACCTTTCACTCTTAACTTGAGAAGACCACTTTGTTAGAGGAGATTAGCTGGAGACAAAAGTCCAGAGTGTTGTACTTAAAGAGGGGGACTCCAATATGAGGTTTTTTTTCATAGGATGGCCAACTCTAACAGAAGAAATAACTATATTGAAAATCTTATAATTGATGGGGCTTTGACTTCCAACTAGGATCTGATTGCCTACTATATTAAACAATTTTATATGAATTTATACTCTTAAGTAGCAAGATCATCGACCTTTCTCGGATGTGTTGGATTTTCCAAGGATTTCAGAAGATAATTGGTTAGATAGACCTTTTGAGGAAACTGAGATTTTTGAAGTCATCAAGGATTTTAATGGGGACAAATCACCTAGGCCAGGCGGTTTTTCGATGGCATTATTTCAAGCTTGTTGGGGGATTCTCAAATTAGTTATCATGGCTGTGTTTTACCATTTTCATGTTACAGGTCAATTAGAAAAAAGCTTGAATGCAACTTTCATTGCTCTCATTCCTAAAATAACTGTTGCTATGGAAATAAAGGATTTTCGTCCTATCAGTCTTATTGGGAGGGTTTATAAAATACTTGCTAAAGTTTTGGCTGTTTGACTTTGCATGGTTTTAGGAGATATTATTTCAGATCCCTAGAATGCTTTTGTTCTAAATAGGCAGATTCTTGATTCCATTCTTATTGCTAATGAATGCCTTGATAGTAGGTTGAAATCTAGTTTGCCAGGGTTGTTATGTAAATAGGACATAGATTAAGCTTTTGATCACGTGAATTGGAGATTTCTTACACACTTGCTTGAGCGCTGTGGCTTTTTTGATAAGTGGAGGTGGTGGATTTCGTTTTGTTTATCAACTGTTTGTTTTTCTATTAATGGTTCTCCGTATGGTTTTTTTGGGAGTTCAAGGGGGTTGCGGCAATGTGATCTTTTGTCCCCTTCGTTACGTGTGTTGGTTATGAAAGCCGTTGGTAGAATGTTGGTAAGGCTGTACATGAAGGTTGCTTGTCAAGTTTTCATGTAGGTGATTTAGAAGGAAGATCGTTGGTGGTTTCTCATCTCCTTTTCCCATGATGATACTCTAATTTTTTGTGATGCTAATCTTGACCAAATGCTGATACTTCGCATGGTGCTCATTTGGTTTGAGGTTGTGTAGGGTTTGAAGATAACCCTAGGTAAGTCTGAATTGGTGCCTGTGGGGGTGGTTCATAACATTGAGCTTTTGGTGGCTGTACTAGGCTGTAAGTAGGGGTCTCTTCTAATGAAATATTTGAGTCTTCCTTTGGGGGCAAAATTCAAGGACAAGACAATTTGGAGCCCAATTCTGGAGAAGTTGAAAGGAAATTAGCGGGTTGAAAAAAATTATATTTATCCAAGGGAGGTAGAGTTACTTTAATTTAAAGTACTTTGTTAAATCTACCTACTTATTTTCTTCCTTTATTTCCTATTCCTATTGCAGTGGCTAAACGAATTGCAAAACTTCAATGGAACTTTTTATGGGGTGGCCTAGGGGATGAGCCTAAATTTCATCTTGTTAATTAGGCTACTGTCTGTGCTCTACTTTCTTCATGTGGTTTGGGGATTAGGAACCTAAGAATTTTTAATGTAGCTTTATTAGGGAAGTGGTTGTGGAGATTTGGGAAAGAAAGGGATGCTCTTTGGCGACAAGTGATAGAGCTGAAGTATGGTTGTGAATGGGGTGGTTGGTGTTCTAGCTTAGTCTTTGGTCCATATGGAGTTAGTTTGTGGAAAAATATTAGATGGGGGTGGCCTTGTTTATCTCGGTTTATCTTGTATGAAATTGGAGATGGATCAAAAGTGCAGTTTTGGCTAGATCGGTGGTGTGGAACAACTTCTCTTGCAAACTGCTATCATGAATTATATAGGATTTGTTGAAATAAAGAGGCAAGTGTGGCTGATCTAAAGAGGTACACCAATGGAGTCTTTCATTGGGATATACATTTTTGTAGGGATGTGCATAATCAGGAATTGTAAGCTTTTCGGAGCTTCATGGATAACATTTATGGCACTCCTGTAAGGGGGATTGGGGGGGATAAGAGATGTTGGTTACCTAATAAGAATAAGGGGTTTATGGTTAGTGCGTATTATCATCTTCTAACTGGCCATAGTGAGCAATTTTTCGCTTGGAAGAGCATTTGGAAGCAGAAGATTCCTTTTAGAGTGACTTTCTTTGTATGGACTGTTGCTTTGGGGAAATGTTTGACAATTGACAATTTAAGGAAAAAAAAGGCATGCATTTTGGATTGGTTTATATGTGCAAATGTTATAGTGAAATTGTTGACCATCTATTCCTTCATTGTCTGGTTGCTATGGAGCCGTGGGATATGGTTTTTGGTTTATTTGGAGTTTGTTGGGTTATGCTAAAGTCTGTTGTTGAGCTTCTTGCTTGCTGGCGAGGTCGATTTGGCTGCCATCATAATGGATATATATAGATCGTTGTTCCTCATTATTTGATGTGGTGTGTGGTGTGTTTGGAAGGAAAGGAATAGTAGGTGCTTTGAAGACAGTGAGCATTCTATGCTTGATCTCAAGCTATTATTTTTTAGAACCTTATTGGATTGGTTCTCAGTGTGGAGAAGCCAACCCTTTTTTTCAATTTTGGATTTACTTGATTTATGTAATTTTTGTATTCGATTTGTACATTCTTGTATATTCCCTGTGTACTTGGGTGTTTCTTTTTTGATATCAATAAATTTTTATTACCTATATAAAAAAAGGGTCATGGGGGATATAATTTTAGGTTCGCAGAATGCTTTTGTTCTGGATAGACAGATCCTCGACCCTTTACTTATTGCTAATGAATGCCTTAACAGTAAGTTGAAGACCGGTCTCCCATGGTTACTTTGTAAACTAGATGTTGAGAAGGCTTTTAATCATGTAAATTGGGGTTTTCTTATGAAGTTGTTTGAGCGTATTGGGTTCTCTAATAAGTGGAGGCAGTGGATTTGCTTTTGTCTATCTATTGTTCGTTTCTTTATTTTGATTAATGGTTTCCCCTATGGATTTTTTGAGAATTCCAAAGGGTTGAGACAAGGTGATCCTTTGTCTCCTTTGCTTTTTGTCTTGGTCATGGAAGCTCTTGGAAGAATTTTGGATAAAGCTGTCCATGAAGGTCGCATGTCAGGTTTTCGTGTGGGTAATTTAGATGGAAGATCTTTGGTGGTGTCTCATTTGCCCTTTGCTGATGACACTCTAATTTTTTAAAAAGCCGACCTTGATCATATTCTGATGCTCCATATGATTCTTATTTGCTTTGAGGCAGTTTTTGGGCTAAAAATAAATTTGGGTAAGTCTGAATTGGTTCCTGTGGTAGTGGTTCATAATATTGGGTTATTGCTGAATAGTCTTGGCTGTAAGCAAGGTACTCTTCTAATGAAATATTTGGGTCTTCTTTGAGTGCTAAATTCAAGGATAAGGCAATATGAAACCCGATATTGGAGAAGATGAAAAGGAGATTAGCGGGATGGAAATGTTTGTAATTATCCAAGGGAGATAGAGTCACTTTAATTAAAATCACTACCAATTATACCTACATATTTCCTATCTTTATTTCCTATCCCTGATTTTGTGGCTAACCGAATTGCAAAATTTCAGCAGAATTTCTTATGGGGTGGTCTAGGGGATGAACCTAAATTTCACCTGGTTAAATGGGTTATTGTCTGTACACCTCTTTCTCCAGGTGGCTTGGGGATAAGGAAAGTAAGACTTTTTAATGAAGCTTTTTTGGGAAGTGGCTTGAAAGGGATGCCCTTTGGAGGCATGTGGTAGAGGTGAAATATGGATGTATATGGGGTGGTTGGTGTACTGGCCCAATTTCTGGTCCATATGGCGTTGGTTTGTGGAAAAATATTAGTCAAGGATGGCTTTTTTTTTTATTATTTTTTTTTATCGTTATATTTTGTTTAATATTTGTGATGGGTCGAGGGTGAAGTTTTGGCAAGACTATTGGTGAGGGGAGACACCCCTTGCTGTCCACTTTCTTGAATTATGTAAATTTTGCTGAGATAAGGAGGCAAGTGTGGTTGAGCTTATGAAGTTCTCTAATCGGGTCCTTTTTTAGGATGTGAGTTTCTTTAGGGTTTTCATGTTTAGGAATGGGAGGCCGTGTCGAGCTTTGTGGATACTATATATGGCTCTACAGTAAAAGGGTTTGGGGAGGATAATATGAGCTGGAAGCCATATAGAAATAAGGGATTGTTGTTTCCCTTGGAAAAACATTTGGAAGCAGAAGATCCCTTATGGAGTGGCTTTCTTTGTTTGGATTGTTACTTTGGGGAAATGTTTGACGATTAACAATTTACAAAAAAGGAAGGTGTGGATATTGGATTAGTGTTATATGTGCAAGTGTAATGGTGAGAATTGGTTGACCATCTTTTCCTTCATTGTTCGGTTGCTATGGATTTGTGATATATGGTTTTGGGTTTATTTGGAGTAAGTTGGGTTATGCCTAAGTCAGTTGTAGGGCTCCTTGCTTGCTGGCAAAGCCGGTTTGGTTGTCATCGAAATGATTATATATGGATAATTGTTTCCTGTTATTTAATGTGGTGTCTTTGGAGGGAAAGAAACAATACGTGTTTTGAAGTTTGTGAGAGATCTAGTCCTGACCTCAAGTTATTTTTCTTTAGAACTTTTTTAGATTGGTTGGTTGCCTTGTGAAACCAATCATTCTCTTCTATTTGTGATTTTCTTGATTCTTGTAATTTCTGTATTTGACCCCTATACACTCCCTGTGTAATAGGGTGTCCCTTTTTTATATTTATAAATCTTATTATTTATATATAAAAAATAAAAAAAAAGATTTTTAAGAAAGGAAATGACATGGAAGTACTCATATCTAGCTGATCCAAAAAAAAAATAAAATAAAATGACTTGACTTGCAAGTTTGTGTTAAAATTGCAAACGTAGGGCTTATCTAAATGTTATATGAATTATATAAAAATTTTTATTTCAATTTATATATGATAATTTGATCGTTGCATTTCTCATTAATAATAATTTTTAAATTTATTAAATTATTTTTTAAAAATGTGTGCTTCACTTCAATTAAATGCGCGCTTGCGCTTTGCGCCCAGGTTCCAAGAGGCCTTTGTGCTTAAGTGTGCCCCTCACTTTTACCAACACTGAATGGGCTATCTTATTGTTCCTCGACATGCCTTCTGCTAATAATAGTTTTTTGATAATTATATGTTTGCCTATAAGCAGCACACAGACAGGGCCTATTCTCTGTTGTAAGCCGGTACTGAGATCTACAGTTCCTCTTCTCTGTCCTACTCATATGCAAGTTGCTGAAAAACATCTTATCCGAGCCCTGAAAAGGGCAGGTCTTAATACCTCTTCAACCAAAAAGCTTGCTCCAAAGTTCCATGTTGTAGTTGCTGAATATGTTCGCCAAATTCAGACCAAAAGAAGAGCTGCACGAAAAGCAACTGTAGCTAAGGATCGGATTGATGAGGAAATGAGGTAGTGTGCCTAATTGTTGATTATTAGTCTATTTGTATAGGTATTGGGCTGTTGGTAGCGCAGACAGATGGCAGTAATTTGGGTTGGCTCTGATTGGTGGAGAAGGATAAGATCTGGACAGGATATTGGACTTCCTTTTTTTTTTTTTTTTTTTGGGTGTATTGGAAGTCAATGTTTACTTCTGTGCATACTTAAGGTACTTGCTTTCTCTTATTTATATCTATATGAAATTGGCTGGCAGTTAAAAAGCAGAATGATGCACAAGTCACTATAAACTCAAATGAAGCATGTGCTCAACAAAATGTATAATGTTGTGAAATGTAGTATAGATGCATTGTTTCTTGTATTCATTTATTAATAAATATATCAAAATTCTGGTTCGTGTATCCACCTGTACATGATTAGATTTATGTAGTTGAATTTGAAATGTTGATCAACCTGATCGGATGACTATTGCTATTGTTCATAAGCTAGAGGCATACTTTCCCCAATGCTGTTACAAATATAATAATTTTCGCCCTAGTTATGCTTGGTATCAAACTATGACAGTATCGGTTCTGCATATGACTGTGTTAGTAAATACTAATGATTCTTATTCAACCACCAAAGATAGGAGCAATCAATCAAGCAAGTATTCTTTAATTGAAGCAGGGAGATGCTAAGGTGAATTATTTGGGTACAGAAACTGCAGTAACAATTGGGCCTGAACTGTCATCGTGTTTTTCTTGCTTGGATGGTTAAATACTAGATAATAGAACAAGTGGGACCAAGGGCAGCCATATGGCCCTAGACAAGATCAACAAGAATGTTGATAAAAACTCAACTTTCTTAACCAGAAAGTATTAGTTACGTAATACAGTTATGACAATGTGCAGAAGGGGTAATTAGCAATTTTGAGGACATTGTTGCAATTGAAATTCTTGTTTGTTAAACCTGGAGGAATGTCAAATGCTTTCTATCTACATAGAAAGGTTCAATTGGGAATCGGGCAGGTAGAACCTCAATGAGTTATAGGGACGAAAATAATTTTCTTCGAGAATGCAATAACATGTTTGACTTAATAAATATTGGGATTTATGGGATGAGAGCGGATTGGCACTAATTCTTTTAGTACTAGAAAGAAGGTGAAAATATTATTTTGGTCTTTATATTTTGAGATCAGTCAATTTGATTCTTACATTTTGGTAGCAGTCAATTTAGTTCTTTACATTTTTAACTTGCAACCAATTTGATTCTCCCTGTTAATTCACTAACGAAAAATACTTATGTGACAAATGATTTACACAGACATATATAATATTAAAATATAAAATGATACGTTGATGAGTCCAAATTTTTTGGCCATATTAGTTCTTACATAGCAAAAGGGCCGCATCAACTTTTAAAAATACCAGTCTTTTCTCTACCATTTTTTTGCTTTTATTTTTGTTACATTTTTCAACCAAACAGAATTTATTTTTATCTCATCAATTTTTTTTTTATTCATTCTTATAATTTCTTGGAAAACAAACAAAATTTCATCGTCTTTTCTTTCTTGCAATTTCTTCATATCCAGACAGTAATCTAGTCCAACAATGGCATATCAACACAAATTACATTGATTCTAACTTTCAATTTGGCTTTCAATCATAGTGAATCTTATGCCATTAAGTTTAAACTAAAATTCCCAAATTCAAACAAATCCCCAAACTCAGATTCAACAAACTCAGCACCTCCATACAACGATCCAACAAACTCAGATTCACCACAACCCCAACAGTGTAGCACCAGCACCACCACAATCCCAGATCCAGCTTATTCCAAGCCGAAGCCACGACTCAGTTCCTAGAGCTAGCCCAAGCTTAGGAATCCTCTCCAATCTCAATCTTCTTCTCTGACTAGATCCACCAAATCCTGACTCACTAATTTCACTCCCAACTCAATGATTCCTAACCTCTTCTCATTCCTCTCCAAAATTGTCTATCCTGGATCTCATTCTTAAGGAAGCCCATGATGTAGGGGTTGAAACTTGAAAGTTGTGGACTGAAGAGACTTATGGAGTTGTTGTGGCAGAGGCTGCATAGGAGGCACCAGATGGATGCCGATCTTTGGTGAATCGAAGAGTGGTTGCCAAGAAGGCTTGGGGATGGAGTCAAAAAGTTGTAGAGAGAGAGAGAGAGAGAGAGAGAGAGTTGAGAAAAAAAAAAAATCGGTTTGGTTAAAAAGAATATAAGAAAATTACAAGAAAAAAAATCTGGCAAAGAAAAGCTAATGTGGCCAATAAAATTTAGACATATTAGATATCATTTTATATTTTAATTTTAGACATGCCAACTATTCAAACCATTTGCCATTTAAGCATTTTTCATTACTAAGTTAACGGTAAGGACTAAATTGGTTGCAAGTTGAGAATGTGAGGGACCAAATTAACTGCTACTAAAATGTAGAGACCAAATTGATTGTAACCCCAAAATGTAGAGACCAAAATAGTATTTTTGCCAAAGGACAATTATGGCTACTATGCGAAGAAGGATGATCCATATTACTTGATCCACTCATCTATCATGTCACAAATGGAATCATTTATCATCTGAAATTCTGTAGACTAACCAAACCTAATTCCTGATAATCAGGGATTTTTTTTTTTAAGAGAGAAAAATGGATTGAGTCACGCCCAGGTGAAAGATGTCAACTCGGAGATGCAATTTGGCAAGCAACTTATATCACTTTTGATACCTAAACAATAAAACCATTAATTCACAAATTCATTCACATTGGGAGCACACATGCAAAACAAAAAAAAAAAAAAAAAACCCCGGGATGGAGGGGGGGGGGGTTTAGGTTCCTTACTTTGCATGCACTACGTCACACTCAAGAGTTTGGTGATGAATCTTTGGGAGATTCTAGCCTTTTGCCCTTATTGGGAAAAATATTTTGCCCTAGTTTCCAAACTATATAGGGGCGTGCCCTTGTTTCGATATCGATTACCTTAAAATCAAGTTACTTAAGGTACTCGATTATTACAAAGCTGAGTTCTAGGCAGGTTCTTGCCACGCTGGGTCGCCACCTTGGTTTTTCCACATTAAAATATTCCCGCGCTACTGTTTATAACTCGGCAATGGGGAAATCGAGTTATGTGCAGAATAAAAGGAGTTTTGAATGCAACGTCTCTAAAACAGTTTGTCTCCCTTCCTCAGTCCGATCAGTAGCCACCCTCAGTCCGTTTAGTAAACCCTTCTCAAGTTCAACGCATGTTCAAGTTCTTTTATTTCTACCCGCACCCAAACCAAACCGTTCAGTAGACCCTTTCTGAAACTCAATCTAAACCCACACCCAAACCCACACCTTTTCACTCTCACCATAGCCGAAGCTCAACCCAATCCATCTTTAGAGTTAAAGGATTAGAAACGTATTAAGATCATTTCTAAATGTTGAGTTCAAATTTTTTCCCCCCTTTGCATGTAATCATCTGAGTTAAGTGTTGCTTGTGCATGTACTCTGATTTGAGTGTGACTTCTTAAGTTTTTCTCTGTTAGATTTTTCTCTATCTCTATTCATTATTATTGTTGCTGTTTTAGCTTTGTTGGGTTTGGTTTTGAACTCGGTTTTGATGCACATCTAGGGCAGAAATTCATGTAAAATACAATTGACATGACAACGGTGTTCATTGTTAGGGAAAATTGCTTTTTAATTCATATAGTTTGAAAGTGTATCAAATCAAACTCTATAATTTCAACAAATTATGTCATAAGTTATGTCATGATTTTGAATTAGGGAAAATTGCTTTTTAATTCAATCCTGAATGATCTTGAATTGAGAAGCTATTAGTTTATTTCAATAGAGCCAATTAATACTTTTATATATTTATGTATTTTTATTTTCATAAATAGAATACATAAATAAAATGATTTTATTTGACAAAGGCAATAAGGAAAACTACATACTACATTGTAGATCTTACAATTTCAAATTCAAACTATCTACAAAATCTAAAACCAAAAACCAAATGTGATGGAATATTTTCTAGCAAAATCATCTAATTATACAAGCACTGTAACAATGATTGTTTGATCATAATGAATGGCTGTTCAAATCTATCAAAAGTTCGCAAGTTTTGCTATCCCCAAACTATCCACAAGATGCACAATGGAATTGCATCTCAGGCTTCAGAATTTTTGACTCTGAAAACTCCCTCTCCAACAAATTATCATTTGCACCACTGTCTTCTGCATGGCCCAGGACAGTCCAAATAACACCCACAGAAATGACCAAATATCTCCAGCTACCATGAAGTAAAAGGTGTTCCATGATATCCGTCAGTCTTACACATGCAATACCAATTGACAATCATCATGTCACACTTCCACAAGTTATTCACTATTAAAATTCTGTCTAATGTTGCTGTCCATGCAAAGAAAGCAACATCTGTAGGAACCTTGAGTTGCTAGATGCTTTTCTATGGAGAACTTGCCCCTACCCATCAAAATGCCCTGTATATCTACTGTTTTGGGTTCTTAAAACATTTGTTGCCATTTACTTTGCTTAGGGCTCTAACTGTGCCATATTGTATTTATTCAACATCTTAGTTTTTTTTTTGTTGGTTTCATGTCATTATCCTTGTAATATCATATGGGAGCATATAAACTTATCACATCAGTTGAAAGTCTATTACATTTTGTGTACAGATGCATAATTGATTATCTTAAGGGACTAGAATTGGTAATTATCTTATGAAAGAACTTCTGACAGACTGTTATTTTAAAGCAGGATTTCTATTAAGTAATAGTTTAGGTGAGACACTGTAAATATTAGAATTGAGCTGTACTTTGGATAGTGTTATATTATTAATATTTCCCTCAAATATTAATATTGAACTGTAGTTTGCATAATGTTTAATATTAATATTGAACTGTACTTTGATTAATGTTGTTCAGGCTTCCCACTGATGAGTAGCCTGCTTTATACAAGTTTAGGAGTATCACATTTCAACCTTTTGGTATTGTTTTAGTTCTATTAACTTATGTCATGATTTTTTGTTTTCTAACTATTTGAAGAATAAGAGAAATTGAAAGGATTCATTATCCATAATCTCAAAATTGTTAACTCAAAAGACTTATAGGGTCTGTGGGACTTGATGGGACGTAATTGGCAGCCCCCTTTAAAGACTTATAAATTGTGACAGAAAGGTGGTAGTAATGTTCAAGCATTAATTTGAGATGTTTTGGATGATGGAGAGCTCTCTGGGGGACCTTGCTTAGTTAGTCTAAAGTTGAATTGAGGCTTATGTTATTGTTTGTTTTTGTTTATTTGCTGTTGGATTAGTTTTAATTAAGTTTTTCTAGAATGAGGGCAATTTGGTAGTTTTTAAATTCCTCGAATGGTCTGTCCTTGGTTGTACTGAAGCCCATCAATCTTATTTTGTGTTTTGAATCCTTTTTCTATTTGGTTTAGAAGTTCTTAAAGTACTTTTTTTTTTCTTTTTTATTAGAATTCCTAGTCTTTCTAAGAAAGGATTTAGAAATGGCCTATATAATGGCTTTTTTGTAGTTGATAATATTGATAGATTTTAATAACGTTCCAACTTTTTTCAAGCGCGATTGCTATCTCCTACCTAAGTGTGACTGCTTAGGAAAGCCTAGGTGTGATTGCCCAGTGTTTTATCTTTCTTTATTTGATGTTCTTTTTATTGTTTTAATACCAAACAGCCATCAACACATTCAATATCTCATCAAGAATCTAGTTTAGTGCTGAAATTCCTAAAAATCCTACATCAAATTTGGTATTAAGGCTCGTTCAAGCTTCTGTCTTGTGTCAGATTAGCAGTCATTTGTTAGTTATGTTTGTTGACTAAGTACATCAAATTATTATTATTATTATTATTATTATTATTATTATTATTATTATTATTATTATTATCATCATCATCTATTACATTTGGGGTTGAAAAGGGAACTTAGTGGCCTTTTAGGGTCACCCAATCCTTTCCTAATAGGTTGGGTTAGGTTAGGGAGCATTAAGATTTGTGGTGGCTTTGGGAATGGAAATAGTAAATGCTCTGAAAAGCCAACTGTTTTCAGGTGTTGGTGCTTCTAGGGTGCTTCTGACGGATCTAAGGCTTTTTTTTTTTGGTGGTTTGGCCTCCTATACTTATTTCCCAAGGGTATTGGTGGAGGTATTGATTTCTTAGTGTTGGAATTAATTTTTGTGGGTATAAACGTTTAGGCTTTTGAATGGGAATTGATATATAATTTAATTAATGGAAAAGAATGGAATATAAATTGCTGTTCTTATTTTTTGTGAATGATATAAAACAAGCTTTGATACTAAAATTTGATGCAGATGGAAAATTGCAATAAAGAAACAAAGACGAAAAATGATAAAAAATTAAAAACCTAGGAGTTAGTGATGGGAACGTAACTGGCAGTTTCCTTTAAAGAGTTTTTTAATTTGGGATGTTTCAGATGATGAAGAGTTCTATTGGGACCTTCCTTAGTCTAAAGTTGAATTGACTCTTATTTGATTGCAGTTTCCTTTAAACACTTTTCTAATTTGGGATGTTTCAGATGATGAAGAGTTTTCTTGGGACCTTCCTTGGTCAATCTAAAGTTGAATTGACTCTTATTTGATTGTTTGTTTTTGTTTTTCCCTGTTGGATTGCTTTTAATTAAGTTCTCCCAGAATAAAAACAATTTGGTAAATTCCAGGTCTTCTAGAATGGGTTGACCTTGGTTGCACCAAAGGCCTTGTTACCTCACACCTCAAGGCCTCGGGAGATATAAGGCCTTGGCACCTTGAGGTTGCCTTTCACCTTTAACTACCTTGACCCTATTTCTAGTTGACTTAGAAAAGCCAACTATTGATTTACAAAAATGTGCTTGATTCGAAGAAAATAAACAAATTACTAATAACCTAATTTACAACCAAGACTTGACCAATAAAAATATAATTGACTTCTAATATTAACAAAATATTTAATTTGTAGGTTTCATAAATTTTATGTACATAATCGACTTTGCAGTTCTTGAATTCTGTCTAGGGTAAAAGAAAATTTGATTTCTTTTTGTAAGGCTTGTGGCTTTTATAGAAAAATGCTAGATAATCTTTTTTTTTTCTTCTTCTTGCAAAAATTTAAGAATTCTTTTTCCATTTTTGTCTCGTTTGTATCCATAATCTCAAAATTGTTAACTCTTAGACTGTGGGGTTCATAAAAATAAATTAAGAAAAAAAAACCCAAAGAAAAGAAAGCAAAGCTCTTGGACTGTTATGGTCACCAATTCAATGTTCATTTGACACATAACTATGCACACACCATCATTTGATGGTATAGGTCTCACAATTGTTTAATCCATTTAATTAAGCTCAATATTAATTTGATTATTATAAGTTGCCTCCAAAGCTATGCTTGTGAGTGAGATGTCCATTGCACTAGAGTCTCTAATGGCACCTTTACCTACTTCCATGTTTGTGTCCTCCTTTTTTGTTGAAAACTCACCTCACTAGCCACTAAGTTACAATGAACCCTTTTCACTTCTTGCTTTATGAAATAAAATTTCTTCTAGAATGTGATGTCAAGTATGGAAAAACTTAAAGATTAGGGGAACAAATAAAAGGAAAGAACTTTACACTTTGTTTAAAGAAGGGACATTCTACTATTGATGGGTGGCAGGGCTTGTTTAGGGGTAATTGGGTACCTTTTAATATTAGAGCTATGTTTTAGTGTTTTACAATGGTGTTTTTTGTGGTGCTTAATTGATTCTTTGGTTTGCATTTTGTTGTGTTCATTTGTTGGTTTACTTTGTTTGAATTAGTCATTGATTCTCACGTTGGTTGGTTGGTTAGGTTGCTTATACATTCTGCAACTATGTGTCCTTTTTGTTTATGCCTTGCAGCCATGAACATTAGGATCAAGTTAGGCATAAATGCTCAGGCTAGCTGTTTTATATTTTATTGTTTTGCTTTAACTCTTCTTTGATATGATTAAATGGATTGAAAATTAGTGTATATATAGATGAATGACTTATAATTCAGTTAAGCAATTATATGTTTTCAATTTTTTGTCAAATCTCTCTCTCACTCTATTTCTCTTTCACTTTCTCTCTTTCTCTCTCTCTCTATTTGTTTCCGTGAGTTTGTTCTAGAACATTCAATTACTTGCTTGTGTTTACATGCAAAAGCTAAGCTTTTCTTCACTATTAAACATAGACCTACGTGTCTAACATGATTGCATACGTGTCAGATATGCAGCAATTGTGAAATGTGGATCTTGGACCCATGGTTGGTACACAGTTTGTTGGGATTAGTGCCCTTAAATCCTACTGTATGATGCTATGCATGACATTATGTATGACTTAATGTATGAATTAATGTTGTGATTAATAAAGTTGTTTTATTATTATCTAAAATAATGGCAACATGAATATTTAGACATTATCATATTTTTCATGAGATGCATTGTATGTAATTTATGTGAAAAGTCATAGAAGATATAAATCACAAGTTCTTTGTAAACTCAGAATTTTAGTTCATAATCAGTGATGAAATTGGTCGTTTCATCTGCGAAGACTATAACATGTTAACTAAGATGATTTGTCTTGATCATGGAAGTGGAGACTTCTAGTTGATATGTTGATATGTTTTAAGAGTTAAGACATATTGAATTGGACTGCTGTGAGATTTATTATTTTTGTAACGATTGTCAAATAAATAATAAATCTCACGACTTATATTTTCATGAACTCTTAATCTTGAGAGAATAATGAGCCTGATCATGAAGTGTAGGTTGCTTTGATATATCAGGAGTGAGATCTAAAGTAACGGTCAAAACCTCAGTATGTTGGGCAGCCACATTTAGTGTTGATGGAACATATATTCTTAAAATGGAATTCATAGTCTCTTAACAGAGATACAAAATATTTCCTTGAGATAAGTTTAATAGGTTTTGTTATTCAGAATATTAGACCTAACTACTTTAGTAAATAGTTATTAAAGTGTATATTTATGAAATTGGATTTCATAAATATATGATGAATAACTTAAATGATTAAATAGGGTACTCAAGGATTAAGATGTAGTAATCTACAAAGTGACAGTCTACTTTCATGACTTTGTGTTATTACGAATATTTTATGAATGGGTTGCATGTACAATAAAGTCTTGGGATATAATTTATTAATGAGGCCTAGAGTGCAATTATATTTATATAGTGATATTAAATATAATTAATGGTAACTTTAGACTTGTCAAGAGTTAACAGAAAAGCCTTAGACTTATTGGAGCAAGTGTCTTATTTGTTCCCTTTTGGTCCCACTCCAAGCCACATACTAGAGCACAATTGGAAAGGCCTAAAAGGCTAGCCCAATTAGATAATCAGTTATAAAGAGAGAAACATACAAAATTTTGAACTAACAAGTACATGAAGTGGTTTGTATATGAGTGTTGGACACTTTCTCATTCTCTCTTGAACAAATTTATATAACTAATTAAGAGACCACACATCTTAGGAGTTAGTGGAATTAGAGTGAAGATTAAAAGTGTTCCCAAGTACTTTTAATCTTTGTTTTGAATTTTATCACACCAAGGTACACTTTCTTGTTCTATATTCTGAAACTTACATAGTACATGTTATCAATTGCAAATGAAGTAGATCCGTTAATTTTTCGCTGCGTATGTTTTGTATGTAATACAAATATGTATTTTTCCATCACAATTGACGCAGCAGTCGAGTCATCGATGGGAGACGTTTGGTGGTCAGGTACGTAGTTGTATTGAACTTCGGACACGTCGAAGTCGTTTCTTTTTATTTCTGTAGGGTTCTCTGATTATTTGTAAATAGATGTTGAACAAGTTAGCATTTCTCTTTTGGTTTAGGCAGAATTTTATTTAATTCAAAGAGAAAATGGTATGAAGCATTTATTATAAACATGAATTTAAAAACACTCTTTCATTAACAGCATCAAGAACATGGTATGGAGTAGAAATATTCAAAGTCAGTAGATCTCATTTAGAAGCTATAGTAGTCAATTAAAATGAATAGGCTTCCATTATTTTTCCAAATGTGCACACACCATTAGGCGTGGCTACACATAAGACAACTGACTTTGATTCCTAATTCCCTACTCCATTTGACATAGTGAGGCACTTTGTTCATTCATTTCAAAAAAAAAAAAAAAATGCCCATCACCTTAGAGCTAATTTTAAACAATGTAATTGATCTTGAATTGATCCTATCTGCTATTGAGCTAGAGTGAATAACCAGTTAACATCGTAACTAACATATTGTAAAATGTTCGTAACTAACTAGTTAGCCTACAGTTTCTTGCATATTATTATTATGTAGCATTCTTATAGTTATTTCGTGTGCACTATCCTATGACAATGCTCTTTCGTGTGTAGATAGTGCTAGGTGTGCTAAAGTGCAAATTCCGATCTTGCAAGTTACCTCGGCATGGGCTAGACCCAAGGATTGCTCGCTACATAATTGAGGCGGGTTTTGAGGTTATTCAAGGTTCCAAACTTGGAAGTGGATCACGCGTTGATCACAGCATTGATTGTGCGTGGGCGTTCGGAGACGCACACATTCCACCTACCGTATGGAGAGATGGGCATCACCTTACAAGATATTGAGGTGATGCTGGGGTTCCTGTTGATGGGTTGCCAGTGATTGGGAGTGTTAAGCTGGATTGGCCTTGGTTGTGTGATGAGTTACTGGGTCATCGTCCTCCAGACCTGATACTGCATCCCCATGAAAACATGTCTATCCTTGCTGGGGCGAGGATAAGAGTTAGCTGGCTGAAGGCACAATTTAGAGGTCCCCTAGCTGCGGATGCTACTGACGAGGTAATGCAGCAACATGCACGCTATCACATACTCGCGTGGTTGAGGTCCATTCTGTTTATGGACAAGTCGGCAGACCGGGTGTCGATGATGCCTCTGCAATTCCTGAACTCAATCAGCAACGCGAAGAGGTACATTTGGGGTAGTGGAACATTAGCTTGGCTGTACAGGCACTTATGCAAGGCATCGGAGACAAAGGCGATGCAGATTGGAGGAGCACTGATGTTGTTGTAGCTGTGGGCGTATTCGAGGTTCTCACTGATATGCCCTGTTACGAGGCTACCATAACTGCCAGTGGAGGCAGGTCCCCTTGCCAGTCGGTATGTTATTTGATTAGTTTGATACATTTGTCCTGCCATTTGTCATTCACCGTGCATGTGTCTATAATTGGTCAAAATCCCTGCATGTATGCCAGTTATAATGCATTCACTAAGGACACTGCTGTCCAGAAGTAAACCTTGTGTCAAACCAAAAGTCTAATTGACATTAATTTAATGGATTACTTAACAAGATAGCATGCCAAATACACTGTTATGAGTGCAAAAGAAAATTACAAATACAAAATACTTTTTTTTAATAGATAATGCTAACACAGAACACTTAGATGCATCTATTAGTGCAATGGGAATCACAGTCACACACGTCATTCAGTACTTAATAAAACTAGGTTGTACAAAATATTTGTAAATAGTATATAAACTGATCATATTTAAGTTTAATATTGAAGATGTTTGTTTTTGAATTTTGGCTAACTCATGAAAAAGTCTCTGTAATAATTTCATTTGGTAGAGGATGTAAATTGGTCATTTTTTTTCAACAAGGAAAAAACGGGTTGTTTGTTAACCAATTTATATACTTTGTTCTGAATTTATATCTAAATTTTTATTATTATGAAACAATGAATTTGTTTGTGTTTATTATATTTTCCAAAGAGTTTACTAAAATTTAACCATAATAAAAATCTATTGAAATGCACAACTAAATTTTGGGATATGATATTGTCAAAATTTATTGTATTGATATTTATTCTTAAGTTTCGGGATTCAAGGATTTTTTTTTCTTGGTTGAGATAGTTACAACAAATTCTTCCCCCCCTTCTAAACTTCCAAACGCTTTGTACATGGGGAAGTGCCAATTGGGTAACTATTAACTCTTCGCAATAATTATTTTTATTAATCTCAAATAAAAAATACTTATTTAGACCTCAAACAACTTAAGCAGGGGATTAATTCAAACAAGTTATGATTTACCCCAAATAGGCTAGCATAAATATATATTTTCAGCCATAGTAGCAAAGTGAAAAATCTATAAAGAATCTTTTCATTGGAAAAACTATTCGGAGGATCCAATCTCATGAAAAAAACTTACTATAGAAGAACAATTACAATCAGTCAGAGCTTGTAAAACCTTTATAGCTCTGTATCTAACCTCTATAAAAGTCTGACTTGCATTCCTATCATAGTAGCCCTAGAATCTCTGAAATTCTTTTATAATGTTTTTTCCCAAGAACAAATCTTGTTGTTATGAAATGAAACCTCTAGCACTCTTAAGTACTTTCTTTAAGATTTGCCTCATTGAATTCACATGAAGGAACTTATGGACAACTCAAAGGTTTAAGGCACAATGTTCAATCAAGAATACACACTAAATCTAAATATAATAAATTCTTCCACCTGACTCCCATATGGTATTTTGCACTAAAATACCTTACAAAATGACTTAAAAATTGTAATGAAAAAATGCATTTTAAGCTAAGGGGTTTTTTAATTATTTATTATTTGGATCAAAATACTACTTCTTGTTGATATGACAGGTTCTTTGGCATAAGAAAAGTCCAAGGTGTAATTTAATTAACTTTTTGTTATTTTTAATTACTAATGACTGGGAAGAATTAAAGCAATTTGATATTTTGGATATTCAATTAAAAAATTTTAAAATCTAATATTTAGTTTGAAACCATGCTTAAACTGTAAGGAATAATTTGAATTTTCCACTAAAATTAGCATTAAACAAAAGTTTATAATTGCATACACACGCAATTGTTAGGATATGTGCCCTTAAATCCTATTGTATGATGCTGTGTATGATATTATGTATAACATTATGTGTTTAATAAAGTTGTTTTATTCTTATCTAAAATAATGGTAACATGAATATTCGGACATTATCAAATAGTCCATGAGATGCATAGTATGTGATTTATGTGATTTAGTCACAGAAGATATAGATCACAAGTTCTTTGTAAACTCAGAATTTTGGTTCGTAGTCGGTGATGAAATTGGGCATTTCGTCTGCGAAGACTGTAACATATTAACTACGATGATTTGTCTTGATCATGGAAGTGGTGACTTCTAGTTAATATGTTGATATGATTTAAGAGTTAAGACATATTGAACTGGACCGCTGTGAGATTTATTATTCTCCTAACGACTGTCAATTGAATAATAAATCTCACGACTTGTATTCATATGAACTCTTAATCCTGAGAGAATAATGGACATGATCATGAAATGTAGGTTGCTTTGATACATGAGGAGTTAGATCTAAAGTAACGGTCAAAACCTCAGTATGTTGGGCAGCCACATTTAGTATTGATGGAACATATATTCTCAAGATGAAATTCATAGTCTCTTAATGGAGATATAAAATATTCCCTTGAGATAAGTTTAATGGGTACAGTTATTCAGAGAGTTGGGCTTAACCACTTTAGTAAGACTAAAGTATATATTTATGAAATTGGATTTTATAAATATATGGTGAATAACTCAAAAGGATTAAACCGGGTACTCAAGAATTAAGATGTAGTAATTTACAAAGTGGCAGTCTATATTCATGACTTTGTATTACTACGAATATTTTGTGAAGGGGTTGCATGTATAATAAAGTCTTGGGATATAATTTATTAATGAGGTCCAGAGTGCAATTATATTTATATAGTGGTATTAAATATAATTAATGGTAACTTTAGACTTGTCAAGAGTTGATAGAAAAGCTCAAGGCTCATTGGAGCTAGAGTCTTATTTGTTCCCTTTTGGTCCCACTCCAAGCCACACACTAAAGCCCAATTGGGAAGGCCCAAAAGGCTAGCCCAATTAGATAATCAGTTATGTGGAGAAAAACATACAGAATTTTATAAAAGAATAAAATGGTTTTGTATGTTTAAGAGTATAAGATAATATAAGGAACAGAGACACTCTTTCATATTCTCTCTAGAAAACATAGAACTGATTGAGAGACCACACATCTTGGGCATCAAGTGGAATTGGAGTGAAGATTGAAAGTCTTCCTGAGTACTTCTTCATTCAGTTTTGAATTTCACCGCATCAAGGTACACTCTCTTGTTCTTATATTCTGAAACCTACATAGTATATGTTATCAATTGCGAATGAAGTAGATCCGTTTATTTTTCGCTGCGTATGTTTTGTATGCGATACAAACATGTAGATTTTCCTAACATTGGTATCAGAGCGGTCTTCATTTCGAATCTGTATAACATGTTTTGTGCGTTTTGGAATTAGAGATAATAGTTTCAAGTTGATAGAGGATTATTCATTTAATTTTCTGCATGGTTCTTGAAACTATGATTTGATAAAAACTGATATTGATGTTATGATGTTTTTTAAATATGAATTTAAGAATGTTAAATTGATCTTTAAGGCTATAGCATCAATAGATTTCAGTTTTGATATCAATCTCTGTCTATCATGTTCATATGATGGTTGTTAATTCATGCAAAACCGTTGAAAACTGCCTTAGAAGAATTTCTGGAAATTCGAGTTTTACAAGTTTCGATCGATCGAAATTTCCTTTCGATCGATCGAGTAAAACAGAGACCAATCTTTTTGGAACGATTGATATTCGATTGCTAGTCGATCGATCGAATTTTCTTTTCGATCGATCGAGAGGCGATCGAGTATCAATCGAATAAGACAGAAGGTCAAGTTAGAATTGTTTAATTTTTTCGACCGATCGAGGGGCACATTCGATCGATCGAAAGAAGGAAAATCTGAATTTTTCTAAGTGTTTTCAAACTTAAAAGTGTGTGATTAAATTTTGTGTTTTCACTATTTTTTCTTACGCCTTTTTCGTAAGAAAAAGTGCTTAGTATAAAGTGCAAGGCTATGTATAATTAGTTTATGCATGTTTAAAAGATAAAAACCTTTAATTTAAAATATCTAGTGGGAGAGAGATACAAGGGTTGGATCTCACGGCCTCCATTATCGGTTCATAGTAGTGTGGGCTAAGCACCTCGTCTTGGCGTATATGCCTCGCGATCCCAAAGGAGGGTGTTTACTTCATAGTACTACAAGATTTAACTTACCCGTTTAAAGTAGTGTAGACAAGCACCTCGTCTTGGCGTATATGCCTCGCGATCCCAAAGGAGGGTGTTTTGGTCTATGGTACTACAAGTTTAAACATCATAAAGGAAGATGAAATGTGGCTACACATGATTCTAGATAATGGTGTACACTAGACTAAGTTTAATGTTAACCTCCCAAAGGAGCTATGTCATTATTATTTAGAGGCTAAAGATAATACGGCATATTATTAGTGTTTGATAAGAGTTATCATGATGGCACTAATAATGAGAATAGTTCTCAACTGATTGATGTGTTTATAATAAACTTGCTACCAAGGAATTATAGACATGGATTGGGTTGTCGTTGCATATATTATATTATGGTTTATTAAGGTTCCATATTATATGTTTATATGCTAAATTGATAATGTCCAGTTTACTTATTATATTCATGTTTATTATTTCAGATTTGAACATGGCATTATTTAGCCCACTTGTTACCATTCTTAATCAAAACAAACTGACTGGAACCAATTATATTGACTGGAAAAGAAATTTGGACATAGTTCTCACAGCTGAAGAGCACAAATATGTGCTTACTCAACCGTGTCCTAGCTTTCCTTCATTAGATGCTCCTCCCGAGGAAAAACAACGATATGATCGTTGGCAGAAATCTAATGAAATGGCCAAGTGCTACATCCTAGCGTCCATCTCAAATGTTCTACAGCATCAAATGTAGGATGTAGAACTAGCTTCGGACATTATGCTAAGTCTGAAGGAGATGTTTGGTGAGCAAGGCCGTTCTGCAAGGCAAGAAACCATGAGGCAAATTTATAATACCAAAATGGCTGAAGGTAGTTCAGTGAGAGAACATTGTCTTACAATGATTTCTAATCTGAATACATTGGAAGTTTTGGGTGCCGACATTGATGGAGAATCCCAAGTGGATATGATACTCCAGTCACTACCGGAATCATTCAAGGAATTCAGACTTAATTATAACATGAACAAAAAGATTTATTCTTTGTCTGAATTAATGAATGAGTTGGTAGCAGCGGAAGGCATTCTTGGTACTTCTAATGTTGAAGCCAATGTGGGTGAAGCTTCTACTTCTCAACCTAAGTCGAAAGGCAAGGGTAAGAAGAAGAAGAAGTAGGACTTCACAAAGCAGGAGGGTAAACAAATTGTCTTAGGGGTTGCCGACAAAGGAAAGAAGCTGAAAGGAAAATGTTTCCATTGTGGTGAGAAAGGACATTGGAAGAGGAATTGTCTAAAGTTCAAGGCTGCCAATAAGGGTATGAAAATTTCATTCCTTCTTGAAATATGTTTGGTACAAAATCCCACGGATTCTTGGTGTGTGGATTCAGGATGTACTAATTATATCTGCAATTCTTTGCAGGGGTTCCAGGAGACCAAAAGACTTAAAGAAGGAGAGTTGTTTCTGACCTTGGCTGATGGGAGTAGGATTCCAGTTGTAGCTATAGGAGTGTTTAATTTATGCTTTGAAACTAGGGTTTTAATATTGGAAGACTATTTATTTGTACCTAATGTTCGTAGGAATTTAATTTCTGCAACTTATTTAGGTAAAACTGGATATTGTGTTATCCTTAAAGACAATGTTGTAATAAAGAAGGATAAAACATTTATCTGTTCTGGCAATATTGTGGATGGTCTTTATATTTTAACTTCTGATAAGCATGAATTATATAATTCTGAATTAGATAATAACTCTCATGTAAAATCATTAAAGAGAATGTTTCCTTCTACTAATGATGCATATCTTTGGCACTTGCGTTTGGGTCATATTAATCCAAACAGAATTCAAAGACTGATCAAAGATGGTCTCTTAGAGCCATTGGACTTTGATGAATTTTCAGTTTGTGAATCTTGTTTGGAAGGCAAAATGACCAAACGACCTTTTAATGCAAAAGGTAGAAGAGCCCAAGAGTTGCTAGAATTAGTTCATACGGATGTTTGTGGTCCTATGTCAACCCAAGCAAATGGAGGTTATAAGTACTTCATCACTTTCATCGATGATTACTCTAGATTTGGTTATGTGTACCTAATAAGACGGAAGTCTGAAGCCTTTGAAAAATTCAAAGAGTTTAGGGCTGAAGTTGAGAATCAATTGGGTAAACACATAAAGGCCATTCGATCTGATCGTGGTGGCGAATACCTTCTTGGGGATTTCAAGGATTACTTAACTCAAAATGGGATTGTATTCCAATTGACTGCACCTGGAACTCCCCAACAAAATGGTGTAGCGGAAAGAAGGAATAGGACTCTTTTAGAAATGATTAGGTCCATGATGAGTTACTCAACTTTACCAGTTTCCTTTTGGGGATATGCACTAAAAACTGCAATGCATATTTTGAATTTAGTTCCATCAAAATCTGTTCCCAACACACCTATGGAATTGTGGAGTGGGCGCAAGCCTAGTATGAAATATCTCCACATTTGGGGATGTCCAACACATGTGTTGAAAGGGAAGTCTGATAAGTTGGAAGCTAAAATGAAAGTATGCATGTTTTAGGGTATTCAAAGGAAACCAAGGGTTATTTATTCTATAATCATAAGGATAACAAAGTGTTTGTTAGCACTCATGCCAAATTTTTGGAAAATGATTATGTGAATAATTTTAACCCTAGAAGTAGAGTTGTCTTGGCTGAAATGAATGAACTTGTAATTGAACAACCAATGGTTGAAACTAGGGATGATGTGGCTGTATTGGATATACCACAAGATACTACTCATGAGATGTCTAGTACACAGTTGCCTCGTTGTAGTGGGAGGAATGTTAGGCCACCTATAAGATTCATAGGTCTTGGAGAGACTTATGAGGCTATCGCAGAGGGGCCGAAACTGATCCTTACACTTATGAAGAAGCAATGAATGATATAGATGCACATCATTGGGTCCAAGCTATGAAATCAGGATTAGATTCCATGTATTCCAATCAAGTTTGGAATTTTGTAAAGGCGCCTAACGGCATTAAACCTGTTGGTTGCAAATGGGTTTACAAGAGGAAGAGAGGGATAGATGGAAAGGTTGAAACCTTTAAAGTAAGACTAGTGGCAAAAGGGTATAATAAAAAAGAAGGTATTGATTATGAGGAAACTTTTTCACCAGTAGCAATGCTTAAATCTATCAGAATTCTCTTATCCATTGCTGCTCATTATGATTATGAGATTTGGCAAATGGATGTCAAGACTGTATTTCTTAATGGCAATCTTGAAGAGGAAATCTATATGAAGCAACCAGAAAGTTTCATAGCAAAGAACCAAGAGCATATGGTATGCAAGTTGAATAGGTCCATTTATGAACTTAAGCAAGCATCTAGGTCATGGAACATCAGATTTGATCAAGCAATCAAATCATTTGGTTTTGAACAAAATCTTGATGAACCATGTGTGTACAAAAGAAATCAAGACAAAGTAGTAATGTTCCTAGTGCTTTATGTTGATGATATTCTACTCATTGGAAATGATGTAGGTGTAATGTCATCAGTAAAGGTTTGGTTGGCAAGCCAATTTGATATGAAGGACTTGGGCGAGGCTAACTTTATTCTAGGGATCAAGCTTTGGCGAGATCGTAAGAATAAGATGTTAGGCTTATTACAAGCTGGATATATAGATAAGGTTCTAGAACGGTTTAGCATGCAAAACTCCAATAAAGGATTACTTCCTTTCAGACATGGGGTTCCTCTGTCTGATGACTAAAGGCCTAAGACTCAAAAGAAAGAAGATATGATGAGACAAGTTCCTTATGCTTCTGCAGTAGGAAGTCTCATGTATGCCATGCTTTGTACTAGACCAGATATCTGTTTTTCAGTTGGCATAGTCAGCCGTTATCAATCAAATCCAGGACCACAACATTGGCAAGCTGTAAAGCATATTCTCAAGTATTTACGGAGAACGAGAGATTATATGCTTGTTTACTGTTGTGAGGATTTGATTCCTATTAGCTATACAGATTCAGAATTTCAATCGGATCTAGATTTCAGAAAGTCCACGTCAGGATGTGTATTCACCTTGGGAGGTGGAGCTATAAGTTGGAGGAGTGTTAAGCAATCTTGTATTGCGGACTCCATCATGGAAGCTGAATATGTTGCTGCTTGTGAGGCGGTAAAGGAAGCTGTTTGGCTCAAGAAATTCCTTTTTGATCTTGGTGTAGTGAGAATGGAGCAAGTTCCTATCACATTGTTTTGTGACAATAGTGGAGCGGTTGTACAATCCAAAGATCCAAGGAATCACAAGAAAGGAAAGCACATTGAGAGAAAGTACCACATCATTTGAGACATTGTTGCTTGTGGAGATGTGGTGGTAGCAAAGATTGAAAGTGCAAATAATCTAGCAGATCCCTTTACCAAAGTCTTGCCTCAAAGGACCTTCGAGTCACATTTGGAGGGAATGGGAGTTAGATTAGTGCACAATAGTCTTTAGGGCAAGTGGGAGATTGTTAGGATATGTGCCCTTAAATCCTATTGTATGATGCTGTGTATGATATTATGTATAACATTATGTGTTTAATAAAGTTGTTTTATTCTTATCTAAAATAATGGTAACATGAATATTCGGACATTATCAAATAGTCTATGAGATGCATAGTATGTGATTTATGTGATTTAGTCACAGAAGATATAGATCACAAGTTCTTTGTAAACTCAGAATTTTGGTTCGTAGTCGGTGATGAAATTGGGCATTTCATCTGCGAAGACTATAACATATTAACTACGATAATTTGTCTTGATCATGGAAGTGGTGACTTCTAGTTAATATGTTGATATGTTTTAAGAGTTAAGACATATTGAACTGGACCGCTGTGAGATTTATTATTTTCTTAACGACTGTCAATTGAATAATAAATCTCACAACTTGTATTCATATGAACTCTTAATCCTGAGAGAATAATGGACCTGATCATGAAATATAGGTTGCTTTGATATATCCGGAGTGAGATCTAAAGTAACGGTCAAAACCTCAGTATGTTGGGCAGCCACATTTAGTGTTGATGGAACATATATTCTCAAGATGGAATACATAGTCTCTTAACGGAGATATAAAATATTCCCTTGAGATAAGTTTAATGGGTACAGTTATTCAGAGTTGGGCCTAACCACTTTAGTAAGACTAAAATATATATTTATGAAATTGGATTTTATAAATATATGGTGAATAACTCAAAAGGATTAAACTGGGTACTCAAGGATTAAGATGTAGTAATTTACAAAGTGGCAGTCTATATTCATGACTTTGTATTACTACGAATATTTTGTGAAAGGGTTGCATGTATAATAAAGTCTTGGGATATAATTTATTAATGAGGCCTAAAGTGCAATTATATTTATATAGTGGTATTAAATATAATTAATGGTAACTTTGGACTTGTCAAGAGTTGACAGAAAAGCCCAAGGCTCATTGGAGCTAGAGTCTTATTTGTTCCCTTTTGGTTCCACTCCAAGCCACACACTAAAGCCCAATTGGGAAGGCCCAAAAGGCTAGCCCAATTAGATAATCAGTTATGTAGAGAAAAACATACAGTATTTTATAAAAGAATAAAATGGTTTTGTATGTTTAAGAGTATAAGATAATATAAGGAACAGAGACACTCTTTCATATTCTCTCTAGAAAACATAGAACTGATTGAGAGACCACACATCTTGGGCATCAAGTAGAATTGGAGTGAAGATTGAAAGTCTTCCCGAGTACTTCTTCATTCGGTTTTGAATTTCACCGCATCAAGGTACACTCTCTTGTTCTTATATTCTGAAACCTACATAGTGTATGTTATCAATTGCGAATGAAGTAGATCCGTTTATTTTCCGCTGCGTATGTTTTGTATGCGATACAAACATGTAGATTTTCCTAACAGCAATGACTCAATAAAGTTGTAAATTCATACTAACTTAATTTTGTTACAGTCCTACAGGTAAAGACTCTTAATTGTCTTATAAAAGAATTAAGTTTAAACATCATCTATATATAAAAGAAATAATTGGTGTCTTGGCATAACATGTAAAGAATAATCTTAATGGAGAGATAACAACATGAATTCAAACCCTACAGCATCTATCAAAAAAGGGGAAAAAAATGATCACATCCACTTATCACGGTCTATAATCTATATTTTACTAACCTGGTAATTCATTGTAGCAAGAAAGTAGAAACAACATATCTCACAGAAGAACCCCAAGTAACCACAGTTTACAAAACCAAAGCAAAGCTAACTAAACTGTCCTATCTGACTTGAGCGTAAACAAAATACTCGCAAAGGATATTCTTAAGCAAAAAGGCAAGCAGCCATGGGAGCTGTGAGCTGCACAATCTAAGCTCCTCAACACCCACTTGAAACTAAACTTAAACTTCAAGCTTACATGTTACCAGTTCTCTTATACATACCCTCTACTGTCTACAAAAATTTCCCAATTGCAAACCTTTTGTAAAGCTTAGATGGACTCAAAATCAACCACAAATTTTGCATCCCCATTGATATATATATATATATATATATATATATAGCTTTATTTTCTGTGTGTCTAAAATAAACATGAATGCTTCGCTGGTTTAGCACCAGAGTGGGGCTAATAGGCCAAGTCCCAACATGTGCAGTTGTGCATTAAGGAAGCAGAACAACATGGGGGGTGGGGGGCGGGCCGGGGGGGGGGGGGTGGGTGGTGGTTTAGAAAGAAAATGTGTAATTATTTGAACACCACTAAGTATAGGATAGGTGGTCTTTAATGGGGCTGGTTTTGCTCTTGTTACTTACCATTATAATTGACTGAACAACCCATTGTAGCAGTCATGATGATTCAAAGTCTTTCTAAAATAGCGTAATTTAAAAGGCAAGTAAACTTAATTTTTTTTTTGTCCACATGTGAGAACCGTCAAGCAAGATGGCCAGGTTTTCTCTTATCATATTGATTAGATTGTAGTGATGATAGCGCACTTGGAATGGGCATTTGAAATTATGCAACCACGAAAATCGGGATTGGATAATTTCTATGGTGCTAATATTTTTATATTGATAGCACCTAAGTGTGTTTGGATTAACCCAAAAATGGATGTATATGTCATTATCTAGGCAAAAAAAAAAAAAAAAAAAAAAGAATTTGTATGTGAGTATGTCATTGTCATCATTAGTATTAGAAGGAAAAATTTGCTTGTATGCGCTTGGTTGAGAAACATTGGTTTCAATTTGTCTTGCAGTCTTTCCCAACAGATAAAGTCAAAATGGTGTAAGGATTATTTGACAAAGAAAAGAAGGGCTATCCAAGTATATAGATATATAGTACAAGCATTTTTTTATAGCAAAGTATCTCTTTCCAATTGTATATAGCTTAATTGACTTCTCTTTGACTACCAAAGATGCATTTACAATGGGTCTCCCAATTTCTAAATAGTGCTGTTTATATGTCTTACTATATAGATTATAATGAGATTATTGAAAAAAGGAAGAAGATAGGTTACTAATTTGGATCACCCCACTCTCCTCCTTCCATGAGAAAATTATCTTATGTAGCATGTTAGAAAGTGGATTTATGCAATTGTGAGTCTAGCATGTGAGAGAGTGGATTTATGAAATTAATCTATTAGATAATAAAAAGCCTGTTTGGTTCGGGCAAAAAAGATGTGTATTCCGTTTTTATTTTCAGCTTTTATGTGACCCACCACTAAAAACTTGGTTGACTTCAAATTTGTATTCAGTTTTCATTTTTAGTATAAAAAAACTGGATTTTAATACAAAAACTGAATACAACTTTTGGTGTTCTCATTTTCTTGAAAATGAATACAATGACATTTTTTTAAAAAACCAGATCTGTGGGTTCCATAACACTGACTTGTCCCATCAAAAAACACTCTCTCTCACAATTGTGTTTGAAAATTATAAAGTGAAAAAAGAAGAAGCAAAAACTAGAGCAGAAAATAATGCCAAACATAAAATGAGTTGCGCAGAGAAAATGAATGAGTCCATTTGAGAAACAAAAAATGAGTTCAGACAATGAAAAACGAAATTGAATCCACCCCTAACAATAACAAAATAGGGCCTAAGCCTCTCAAAAAGTGTACACCTTATCCCCTAAGGTGCACACCTTTTTGTGTTTCTTCCTCAAATGAATTAACCAATAAAAACCTCTCTTTATAATCTCAATTCATTCTTATCAATTATGTACTTGTCTTTGTTTAGTATGATGCTTTAATGATCCATGTTGAGACACAAACAAAACTTGGAAATTCACATACTCAACTCTGTCTTTTATTATTAGTAATATTGTTTGGTTACTTTGCATCCTAAGGATTAGTAGGTAGTGCCAAAACCTGGTTGGCCATATTTGTATGCTCGGAAATTCACAGTCTAGACTTTTTTTTTTAGTTCTTTTTTTAATAGTAACATGTGGAAATGAAGGATTTGAAATCACCTTCGGAGAAAACATCTAAACTACAAAGCTGAAGCCCTTTCTGTGCGTTTGACTCACATGTAGTGCAGTAGACCACGGTACACCAGACCAGATAGCTCCAATATCAGTTTCATGTTTATGACAACGTCCTTATTCACTTTTTCCCCCTATCATATCGAAATTAATCTCTTTTCAGTTCTGAAGGAATACAATTAGGAGAGAATTGACAAGAATGAACTAGAAATTATTTGTTTGCAACACTTCATCAATTGTAACTACAAATCCATTTAAATTTTAAACCTTGCAAAGGTTTTAGGTATTTCCTTACTTATTTCTAATAAGTATTTTCCACCAAAAATACGAAAGCTAATTAATGGCTTCATTTTTGCTATGCATTTATTTTTATGGCAGCATTGTTGTTTGACATTAACTAATGAGCATTGTCTGAAATTGTATGTTTACTAGATGGAAGGGGCCGAAGTGCACGACAGAGCATGCCACACATGTGCTAGCTGCATATTGTGCGTCACTGTCGAGTATACGGGCACACTAGATATTCTACCACTTCATGTCTCAAGGATATAATTCTCCATATTTTTGTTTTTCACTTGGTAGGGTTGTCAACTACAGCATGTGTATAGTTAATAATGTAACTTTAGTTGATTAGACATAGATATACAAGGAATTAGTTACGAACATGTCAAAAAGGTGGGTAGTCAATAAAAAGTACCTTCATTAGTAATTTTACATTGATGTTTGTCATTTTGATTCCACACATATTTAGCTGTGCACCCTTAAAATTTCTTCCTCGGTTTTAGCTAGTGCAACCAGTAGTATTTGGGTGCATCTTACCATGTCAGATCCAATAAGAGGGGGAAATAGATCAAGAATTTCTTAGGATTTTTAGTGAAGTGGTTCTTCAATGGTCTTCTACATATTTGCTCACATTGAGGATTGACACAAATAAGTACGTATTTAATTTGTTTTTTTGTTGACCATTTATCTAGGTTGTTTGGGAGCCGTATAGAGATGTCCTAGACTTGCTGCCCCCATATTGCACTGCCGGCCAACATATATGGAGGGCCACTATGCCGTTGATCTATTTTTGGATAGTAGAGGATCATCATCCCGAACGTGTCTTTCATCAGTTCGGGATGAAGCAAGCGCCACCGGATATTGTGGATACGTCGGTTGATCTCCACAGAATCTCCCTCCAAGGTAAACTAGAGAGGGATTGGGTGCAAGAGAATGTTGTCTACATTGACCGATGGGCCCATAGAGGGGAAGGACTTACCGACGCATTGACATTGGATGGGGACACGACGTACCTTGCTGCTTACATGGAGTCGTACCGAAGGACGACCAGACGGTACATTGCGAGTTGACGTATTGGGAAATCCTGGTAAGGCAACAATTCGATGCTTCTTTTATGGATTGACAATATATGTGTGTTGCTGCATGCATTCTAAAAATTAAGTTTTATGAAGCCATTGAATCAATATTTTGACATTCATTTTAGAGAACATTTCATTTCTTGCCACTAGATATGCATTTGTCACAAGCAATATGTACAAGTGTGCCATTTCAATGTTCATATATATATATATATATATATGAATAAGCTCATCATGCATAATTTGTTTCCAAATCGGTCATGAATTACCTGCCAAGAGATATAGTAAAAAATCATACGATTTTTCCTTAGAGGCGTAGTGTTGCACAACACAAAAGTAACTAGAAAAGTTTTAACATGACTCCTTTATTTCGTAGGTTAAGTCCAATGTGGAATTACTATCGCAATGCAAACCAGACTCCCAAGTGTACAACCACCTGAAGAGTACGCTGGATCTTTTGGAGAGTTGAGCCGAGTGGCATTGGAGAACGCGTGTGCCATGGCGATTGAGGCGAGCACAAAGGCCCTAGGCTGTGGTGGGGGAGGTTGTGGGTCTGGAGGGCGTGGACGTAGTGGAGGTCATGAAGGTGGTCATGGGGATGAGGATGACTTGGGTAACTTCCAACTCTAATACCTCTAATTCTTACTGACTTTCACTTCTACTACTTTCAGTTGTAATTTATTTAGAGGACGTATTATAGTAGCAAAGTATATATTGTTTGGTAAGTAGTTTTTAGGGTTAATTTGCACTTCCTTCTCTTAATTATGGAATAATTAGTTACAATGTTCTTCCAAACTTTAAATATTAAAACTAAGCACTTTAAATATTAACCAGTGGGAATAAGCACTTTGTCCCAAACTACTAAATATAATTTTTTGTCAAATTTAAGAGAAATCTTAACTCATAACAGACAAAGTACTTGATTAAGGATGGACATCCTAAAGGGTATACTCTATACTCTTTCTTAGCATATGGTATTTGTTTTTTCTTTTCATAAAGTAAAGGGGAACAAATCTTTCAAATAATACTGTGTCACATTGTATGCAGTAGAGATGAGTCCAGTCCAAGTGTCTAAGAAGAGAGAATGAGAGCTTTTTGTTGTTTTTCCCTATATAGGATGTGTATTCTGGAATCGTACTTTATATCTAAAAGTTTTTGATGATGCATGACAAAATCAGTAGGCTGGATGCTTTGGATTTCGTTGGCGAAAAGATAATCTGGAAAGAACCTGAAGAGATGAACAAACTATGAGAGGTGACCAGGGTGGACCGGCCAAAAACCCTCCGATGGTAAAGTCAGTGTCTCTTTCAACTTTAAGAATTCCAAATTACTTGGAAGAGATTTTTTTCATACCTTTTCATTGGTGATAGTTGTTTTTTTATAGTGCATGCTATAAGCAGTTACTTGATAACTTCTCCTATATTGGAGGAGGTCGGAAGGTTCGGAGTTAACTTCCATAACTGTTATGGAAGTTACATTATTTGATCATACGTTCTGTAACTGTCATCGAAGATGGTTTCGTGGCAATGTCTTTGATTTTGCGTGTGCGTTCTGGAATAAGTGTATTAACCTCGTCCAGGGATTGCATGTGGTAACCACGTCTGGAGTCCTTGTAGGCCGTCCAAGAGTCTTAATGGACGGACGACCCTGACATGGACGAGGTTCATGGGCTAAGTCATCTTTGTTTCTTCTTTGGACAACCTCTACAGACGAGCTTGAAGTTGGCTTATTTTAGGACACTATCAGTTTTGTGTATTGTATTAGTTGTAGTACTTTCAAATTTAAATTTACATAATTTCCAAAAGATATTTATAAGGTAAAAAAAAAAAAAAACAAAAACTTCAAAGTTGTTTATCAGATAATGTTTTTCTTTTCGTGTTGAATATCAATATGTGTGTACTGTCACTTTGTGTTATAAGGTAACAAGTAATGACATCTTAGTGATCTTTAAAATAAAGAGAATCTTAATCCCTGAGAGCTTATTTGTATTCACTCTCTTTTTATAAATCTTATTGACTCTTCTTCTTCTTCTTTATTTATTTTTTTTCTTCCAAGCAAAATATATATATGTATTTAAATGTAAGACATGCAAACCTGTTTCATTCATTCCTTATAAACTACAATCAAATACTATTATCCACTTTTAACGTATACACATCAATGCTAATATATTTAACACATTGATGAAAAACAGTAAGTCTATTCATTTTTTCATCGAGTATAAAGCACAATAATATGTTTGCCAATGTAATTCCTTTTAAAAATATTTCTACGCGACCATATAAATAAAATTAGCATTATATGAGGAAAATTCAAAGTTGTGATCACATTATGAAGTTCATAAAATTAGAGTTTGAAAAAATAATAATAATAACAATGATAGAGTATAAACAAGTAAACAAAGCTGGACTTTGTAATTCAAAGGTTTTTAAAATTTTTTTTATTATAGTTAATTTAATATGCCAATAATGAATTAAAAACAATTTTTTATTAGATTTTATAAACAAAACAAGGTTTATATAGGGTAGTCTAGGTGTCCTAAGCATTAGTTTTATTGGGTAGGGTTTACACTTTACAATAGTTATTAGATTCTATGAACAACATGCACTAGGTGCGGGTCTATCTGGGTTTCTTACGCATTTGGCCCTTGTCATGTATTGTTTACACTTTACAATAGTTATTGGATCCTATGATCCCACTCAAACTGAGTTTTTACGAACTTACTTACGAATGAACCTCTCCTTTATACTTTCTAGTTTCTAGGGTAATTATACATTTTGAATCTCGTGTTAAAAACAATGTTTTATTGTTATTGTATCAGCTTTGTAGCTGCTGTGTGTTTTCAGCTCTGTTCTAGCTTTATTTTTAGACTTTGTTTTCTTCCATTTTCAGTTGAATGAATGCAGACTGTTCCAATTAAAAAAAAAAAAAAACTTTTATTGGATTTTTATGAGTAATGCATTAACTGATAGTGCAAGTAATCTTTCTCCACTCTCGGTCAGAAAATTTTCTCCATCTTAAAACATCAAATTTTATCACTCATCTTCAAGAATTTTCTTCAATTTTATTGTTATAGTTGAAATAATTATTCCATAAAAAAAAAAAAAGACAGCAAATAGTAGACATTTTTTTTTTGGGGCAAAATCTGATACTTTCATTGCAAAAGGAAAAATATTCAATCAGAATAAAAAGTAAGAACACCGGAAAAGAAAGCAACCATGCGGCTGCAATTGGGACGACATTTTGTGTGTGTGAGTGTGTAAATGAAAAGTTTCATTCCCCAAATTAAATCCCCTGCAAAGGGTCAAATGCCATTGAATCATATCTAGGCTGCAAATAGTAACATATTTTCTGACTCAATCCCTTGTTTTCATCTTAATAAATACAACTGTTTTTGTATAGATGATGAGGCGTTGGAGGGCGACTGGGGCATGTACATGGATGGCGCCGGGTCATCGCGATGCACATTGATGCTGCTGCCCAGCCATCCCACCCTGCTAGCCATGACAATAGTGCAGAACACACATCCTGTGCGCAAGCCGGCCCTCGGTCCTGATGGAAAATTACGTGTTTGCATTGCATACAAAACATACGTAGCGGAAAATAAACAGATCTACTTCATTCGCAATTGTTAATATGCACTATGTAAGTTTTAGAATATAAGAACAAGAGAGTGTACCTTGGTATGATGAATTTCAAAACCGAATGAAGAAAAGCACTTGGAAACACCTTTGATCTTCACTCCAATTCCACTTGATGCCCAAGATGTGTGGTCTCTCAATCAGTTCTATGTTTTCTAGAGAGAATATGAAAGAGTGTCTCTCTTCCTTATTTCATATCATATGAACATACAAACCATTTCATTCTATATAAAATTCTGTATGTTTCTCTCCACATAACTGATTATCTAATTGGGCTAGCTTTTTGGGCCTTCCCAATTGGGCTTTAGTGTGTGGCTTGGAGTGGGACCAAAAGGGAACAAATAAGACACTAGCTCCAATGGGCCTTGGGCTTTTCTGTCAACTCTTGACAAGTCCAAAATTACCATTAATTATATTTAATACCACTATATAAATATAATTGCACTCTAGGCCTTATTAATAAATTATATCCCAAGACTCTATCATACATGCAATCCCTTCATAAAATATTCGTAGTAATACAAAGTCATAAATATAGACTGCCACTTTGTAAATTACTACATCTTAATTCTTGAGTACCCGGTTTAATCCTTTTAAGTTATTCATCATATATTTATGAAATCTAATTTTATAAATATATACTTTAGTCTTACTAAAGTGGTTAGGCTTAACTCTCTGAATAACTGAACCATTAAACTTATCTCAAGAGAATATTTTATATCTCCGTTAAGAGACTATGAATTCCATCTTGAGAATATATGTTCCATCAACACTAAATGTGGCTGCCCAACATATTGAGGTTTTGACCGTTTCTTTAGATCTCACTCCTGATATATCAAAGCAACCTACATTTCATGATCAAGTCCATTATTCTCTCAGGATTAAGAGTTCATGTGAATACAAGTCGTGGGATTTATTATTCAATTGACAGTCGTTAGGAAAATAATAAATCTCACAGCGGTCCAGTTCAATATGTCTTAACTCTTAAAACATATCAACATATTAACTAGAAGTCACCACTTCCATGATCAAGACAAATCATCGTAGTTAATATGTTATAGTCTTCGCAGATGAAATGCCCAATTTCATCACCGACTACGAACCAAAATTTTGAGTTTACAAAGAACTTGCGATCTATATCTTCTGTGACTAAATCACATAAATCACATACTATGCATCTCATGGCCTATTTGATAATGTTCGAATATTCATGTTACCATTATTTTAGATAATAACAAAACAACTTTATTAATCATAATATTAAGTCATACATCATTTAACACATAATGTCATACATAATATCATACATGGCATATTACAATAGGATTTAAGGGCACTAATCCCAACAATCTCCTACTTGCCCTAAAGACTATTGTGCACTAATCTAACTCCCATTCCCTCCAAATGTAACTCGAAGGTCCTTTGAGGCAAGGCTTTGGTAAAGGGATCTGCTAGATTATTTGCACTTTCAATCTTTGCTACCACCACATCTCCACGAGCAACAATGTCTCGAATGATGTGGTACTTTCTCTCAATGTGCTTTTCTTTCTTGTGATTCCTTGGATCTTTGGATTGTGCAACTGCTCCACTATTATCGCAAAACAATGTGATAGGAACTTGCTCCATTCTCATTACACCAAGATCAGAAAGGAATTTCTTGAGTTAAACAGCTTCTTTTGCTGCTTCACATGCAGCAACATATTCAGCTTCCATGGTGGAGTCCGCAATACAAGATTGCTTTACACTCCTCCAACTTATGGCTCCACCTCCCAAGGTGAATACACATCCTGATGTGGACTTTCTGAAATCTAGATCCGATTGAAAGTCTGAATCTGTAGAGCCAATGGGAATCAAATCCTCACAACGGTAAACAAGCATATAATCTCTCGTTCTCCGTAGATACTTGAGAATATGCTTTACAGCTTGCCAATGTTGTGGTCCTGGATTTGATTGATATCGGCTGACCATGCCAACTGAAAAACAGATATCTGGTCTAGTACAAAGCATGACATACATGACACTTCTTACTGCAGAAGCATAAGGAACTTGTCTCATCATATCTTCTTCCTCTTGAGTCTTAGGCCTTTGGTCATCATACAGAGGAACTCTATGTCTGAAAGGAAGTAATCCTTTCTTGGAGTTTTGCATGCTAAATCGTTCTAGAACCTTATCTATATATCCAGCTTGTGATAAGCCTAACATCTTATTCTTGCGATCTTGCCAAAGCTTGATCCCTAGAATAAAGTTAGCCTTACCTAAGTCCTTCATATCAAATTGGCTTGACAACCAAACCTTTACTGATGACATGACCCCTACATCATTTCCAATGAGTAGAATATCATCAACATAAAGCACTAGGAACATTACTACTTTGTCTTGATGTCTTTTGTACACACATGGTTTATCAAGATTTTGTTCAAAACCAAATGATTTGATTGCTTGATCAAATTTGATGTTCCATGACCTAGATGCTTGCTTAAGTCCATAAATGGACCTATTCAACTTGTATACCATATGCTCTTGGTTCTTTGCTATGAAACCTTCTGGTTGCTTCATATAGATTTCCTCTTCAAGATTGCCATTAAGAAATGCAGTCTTGACATCCATTTACCAAATCTCATAATCATAATGAGCAGCAATGGATAAGAGAATTCTGGTAGATTTTAGCATTGCTACTGGTGAAAAGGTTTCCGTATAATCAATACCTTCTTTTTGAGTATACCTTTTCTCCACTAGCCTTGCTTTAAAGGTTTCAACCTTTCCATCTATCCCTCTCTTCCTCTTGTAAACCCATTTGCAACCAAAAGGTTTAATGCTGTTAGGCGCCTTTACAAGATCCCAAACTTGGTTGGAATACATGGAATCTAATTCAGATTTCATAGCTTGAACTCAATGATGTGCATCTATATCATTCATTGCTTCTTCATAAGTGTAAGGATCAGTTTTGGCCTCCTCTGAGATAGCCTCATAAGTCTCTCCAAGACCTATGAATCTTATAGGTGGCCTAACATTCCTCCCACTACGACGAGGCACCTGTGTACTAGACATCTCATGAGTAGTATCTTGTGGTGTATCCAATACAGCCACATCATCCCTAGTTTCAATTGTTGGTTGTTCAATTACAGGTTCATTCATTTCAGCCAAGAAAACTATACTTCTAGGAGTAAAATTATTCATATAGTCATTTTCTAAGAATTTAGCATTTGTACTAACAAAAACTTTGTTATCTTTACGACTATAGAATAAATAACCCCTAGTTTCTTTTGGATAACCCACAAGCAAACATACTTCTGATTTTGGTTCCAACTTATCAGGCTTCCCTTTTAACACATGTGCTGGACAACCCCAAATGTGGAGATATTTCATACTAGGCTTACGCCCACTCCACAATTCCATGGGTGTTTTGGGAACAGATTTTGATGGAACTAAGTTCAAAAGATGTATTGCTGTATCTAAGGCATAGCCCCAAAAAGAAATCGGTAAAGTTGAGTAACTCATCATGGACCTAACCATTTCTAAAAGAGTCCTATTCCTTCTTTCTGCTACACCATTTTGTTGGGGAGTTCCAGGTGCAGTCAATTGGGATACAATCCCATTTTGAGTTAAGTAATGCTTGAAATCTCTAAGAAGGTATTCGCCACCACGATCAGATTGAATGGCCTTTATGCATTTACTGAATTGATTCTCAACTTCAGCCCTAAACTCTTTGAACTTTTCAAAGGTTTCGGACTTCCGTCTCATTAGGTACACATAACCATATCTTGAGTAATTATCGGTGAAAGTGATGAAGTACTCATAACCTCCTTTTGCTTGGGTTGACATAGGACCACAAACATTCGTATGAACTAATTCTAGCAACTCTTGGGCTCTTCTACCTTTTGCATTAAAAGGTCGTTTGGTCATTTTGCCTTCCAAACAAGATTCACAAACTGGAAATTCATCAAAGTCCAATGGCTCTAGGAGTCCATCTTTGATCAGTCTTTGAATTCTGTTTGGATTAATATGACCCAAACGCAAGTGCCAATGATATGCATCATTAGTAGAAGGAAACTTTCTCTTTAATGATTTTACATGAGAGTTATTATCTAATTCAGAATTATATAATTCATGCTTATCAGGAGTTAAAATATAAAGACCATCCACAATATTGCCAAAACAGATAAATACTTTACCCTTCTTTATTACAACATTGTCTTTAAGGATAACACAATATCCACTTTTACCCAAATAAGTTGCGGAAATTAAATTCCTACGAACATTAGGTACATATAGATAGTCATCTAATATTAAAACTCTTGATTCAAAACATAAATTAAACACTCCAATAGCTACAACCTGAATCCTACTCCCATTAGCCAAGGTCAGAAACAACTCCCCTTCTTTAAACTTTCTGGTCTCCTGGAACCCCTGCAAAGAATTGCAGATATGATTAGTACAACCTGAATCCATACACCAGGAATCCGTGGGATTTTGTACCAAACATATTTCAAGAAGGAATGAAATTTTCATACCCTTATTGGCAGTCTTGAACTTTAGACAATTTCTCTTCCAATATCCTTTCTCACGACAATGGAAACATTTTCCTTTCATCTTCTTTCCTTTGTCGGCAACTCCTAAGACAATTTGTTTACCCTCTTGCTTAGTGAAGTCTTTCTTCTTCTTCTTCTTCTTCTTCTTCTTCTTCTTCTTACCCTTGCCTTTCGACTTAGGTTGAGAAGTAGACGCTTCACCCCATTGGCTTCAACATTAGAAGTACCAAGGATGCCTTTTGCCGCTACCAACTCATTCATTAATTCAGACAAAGAATAAATCTTTTTGTTCATGTTATAATTAAGTCTGAATTCCTTGAATGATTTCGGTAGTGACTGGAGTATCATATCTACTTGGGATTCTCCATCTATATTGGCACCTAAAACCTCTAATGTATTCAGATTAGAGATCATTGTAAGACAATGCTCTCTCATTGAACTACCTTCAGCCATTTTGGTATTATAAATTTGCCTCATGGTTTCTTGCCTTGCAGAACGGTCTTGCTCACCAAACATCTCCTTCAGACTTAGCATAATGTCTGAAGCTAGTACTACATCCTGCATTTGATGCTGTAGAACATTTAAGATGGATGCTAGGATATTGCACTTGGCCATTTCATTAGATTTCTGCCAACGATCATATTGTTGTTTTTCCTCAGGAGGAGCATCTAATGAAGGAAAGCTAGGACATGGTTGAGTAAGCACATATTTGTGCTCTTCAGCTGTGAGAACTATGTCCAAGTTTCTTTTCCAGTCAACATAATTGGATCTAGTCAGTTTGTTTTGATTAAGAATGGTAACAAGTGGCCTAAATGATGCCATGTTCAAATCTGAAAATAATAAACATGAATATAATGAGTAAACTGGACATTATCAATTTAGCATATAAGCATATAATATGGAACCTTAATAAAACCATAATATAATATATGCAACGACAACTCAATCCCGCAATCAATATTCCTCGAAAGCGAGGTCATATCAATCACTATGATCAAGCGAGAATTATTCTCATTATTAATGCTATCATGGTAACTCTTACCAAACAAAAATAATTTTCCGCTTTACCTTCAACCTCTAAGTAATAATGACATAGCTCCGAAGGGAGGTTAACATTATACTCAGTCTAGTGTATACCATTGCTAGAATCAATGTGAGTCACCAAGTAACTCCACGGAAGCGTGGTCGTTCTTAATGTAAAAACACACTTCATCTATCATAAAGAAGTTTAACCTGTAGTACCATGAATTAAACACCCTCCGAAGGGAGCAAGGCATATATGCCAAGGCGAGGTGCTTAATCACACTACATTAAATTGACAATGGAGGCCGTGAGATCCAACCCTTGAATCTCTCTCCCACTAGATGTTTTAAATTAAAGGTTTTTATCTTGCAAACATGCATAAACTAATTATACATTGCCTTGCAATTTATACTAAGCACTTTTTCTTATGAAAAAGGCGTAAGAAAAAATAGTGAAAATACACAACTTAGACAGAAACTTTCGCGACTGTTTCGCGGGTATACCGCGATTTAGCGCTTCCCGCGAAAACAAGTTAAGGAAAAAATTGAAAACACAAAAATCAGACAGAGACTTTCGCTACTGTCTCGTGACTGTTTCGCGAGTAAAGCTTACTCACGAAAAACCCGTGTTTTCAGTTTTTTCAGAACAGTTGCAAACAATTTTCTATGTCTTTTCATGAACAAACAATTACTGTATGAACATGATATGCAGAATTTGATATCAAAACTGAAAACTATTGATGCTATAGCCTTAAAGATCAATTTAACATACTTAAATTCAAATTTAAACAACATCATAACATCAACATCAGTTTTTATCAAATCATCGTTTCAACAACCATGCAAAAAATTGAATGCTTATAAAATCTTCTAACATGATGAAACTATTATCTCTAATTCCAAAACTCATAAAACATGTTATACAGATTCAAAATGAAGACCGCTTTGATACCAATTGATGGAAAATTACATGTTTGCATCGCATACAAAACATACACAGCGGAAAATAAACGGATCTACTTCATTCGCAATTGTTAACATGCACTATATAAGTTTCAGAATATAAGAACAAGAGAGTGTACCTTGGTATAATGAATTTCAAAACCGAATGAAGAAAAGCACTTGGAAACACCTTTGATCTTCACTCTAATTCCACTTGATGCCCAAGATGTGTGGTCTCTCAATCAGTTCTATGTTTTCTAGAGAGAATATGAAAGAGTGTCTCTTTTCCTTATTTCATATTTTATGAACATACAAACTATTTCATTCTATATAAAATTCTTTATGTTTCTCTCCACATAACTGATTATCTAATTGGGCTAGCCTTTTGGGCCTTCCCAATTGGGTTTTAGTGTGTGGCATAGAGTGGGACCAAAAGGGAACAAATAAGACACTAGCTCCAATGGGCCTTGGGCTTTTCTGTCAACTTTTGACAAGTCCAAAATTACCATTAATTATATTTAATACCACTATATAAATATAATTGCACTCTAGGCCTTATTAATAAATTATATCCCGAGACTCTATCATACATGCAACCCCTTCATAAAATATTCGTAGTAATACAAAGTCATAAATATAGATTGCCACTTTGTAAATTACTACATCTTAATCCTTGAGTACCCGGTTTAATCCTTTTAAGTTATTCATCATATATTTATGAAATCCAATTTTATAAATATATACTTTAGTCTTACTAAAGTGGTTAGGCCTAACTCTCTGAATAACTGAACCATTAAACTTATCTCAAGGGAATATTTTATATCTCCGTTAAGATGCTATGAATTCCATCTTGAGAATATATGTTCCATCAACACTAAATGTGGCTGCCCAACATACTGAGGTTTTGACCGTTTCTTTAGATCTCACTCCTGATATATCAAAGCAACCTACATTTCATGATCAAGTCCATTATTCTCTCAGGATTAAGAGTTCATGTGAATACAAGTCGTGAGATTTATTATTCAATTGACAGTCGTTAGGAGAATAATAAATCTCACAGCGGTCCAGTTCAATATGTCTTAACTCTTAAAACATATCAACATATCAACTAGAAGTCACCACTTCCATGATCAAGATAAATCATTGTAGTTAATATGTTATAGTCTTCGCAGATGAAATGCCCAATTTCATCAACGACTACGAAACAAAATTCTGAGTTTACAAAGAACTTGTGATCTATATCTTCTGTGACTAAATCACATAAATCACATACTATGCATCTCATGGACTATTTGATAATGTTCGAATATTCATGTTACCATTATTTTAGATAATAACAAAACAACTTTATTAATCATAATATTAAGTCATACATCATTTAACACATAATGTCATACATAATATCATACATGGCATATTACAATAGGATTTAAAGACACTAATCCCAACAGGTCCCCACCACCCATTCGGCTGTCTCCCCCATTGTTCAGTGGCTCTGCCCACAACGGTGGCTGTATATTTGTACCCACACCTGGCTGACCGACCCCACCTGTAGTTCAGGCTGAGCCCACCTAGGTGTGGGTACAAATATACAGATCGAACAGATACAAAGTGAAAATATTGAGCCAGTACATGGGTTGCGAAGATCACTCTGCATTGACATACATCCCCCTAATTGTGGGACCGGTGATGGTAAATACCATGATTTATGGAAACAATTATGAAATCCATAGACTACGCATAATTATAAAAGATATATAAAACTCGTAAAGGAATTATTCCTATGTCTACCTCCACTATTATATGTCCTAGTCTTCTATCTTAAGAATGATAAAGTAATTATTTGCACAGCTAGGAAGGCATCTTTCTTAACTGCTATTTGTTAATTAGAATGTTCAGATTAACAATCCTGTGCTCAATTTGCATTAGATTTTCTTATTTAGCCAGTACACGTCCATGTTATGTAAACCTTTTATCATTTACCTTATTAGAATGTCACAGGACTTGCATATGATGTTGTTTGCTTTAAGTGATGATCATACTCAAATCAAACAGTTACTGATAATTAAATTAAGCAGAGGGTTCGTCAACTATTACTCACTTCACTTGGTAGATATTTCAAAGGCTTCATCATCAAACGCGTAATCCAAGAGTCTTAAGTATATCCTCTATAGTATTGAATTACTGTTGCCATTGTTGCAATGCAGTTAATCAAGTATTCAGCATCATTATTTGTGGTTGTAGAATTTGTAGTAGTCATGTGACATTAAATGGCAACCCAATTCATCACCCAACTTATTAGTGGTATCAAGGGTGATCAATCATTGCTATAGAATTTTTCTCATTAGTTTTTCTTTTTTTATTCCACAAAATCCTCATAGAATCTGCACAATGATGTAGCCTATTGAGTGTTGACCCCTAAACACACATTTTGCTTTGGTCTATTAAGTGGATGAGTAAAAGAGAAGCTATATAGCTCCTTTCCACATCATTGTGGCCTTAGGGAATGTGCGATCCCTCTCTTTAAACCCTACTTTGGCTGTTAGGGAATGTGTGCATTCAAGTAATGTGCTCTGCTTTGAATTTCAGGTAAGACGAGACCGGCCAAGGTGGCTGTGAGGAAACGAAAAGATCGTTGAGCTGTTGATGATGTGGAGCATACAGGGGTAAAACCTTGCCCAATATTTGGACTTTTTAATTTCTTTTAGTTTTTAAGGTTCATTTTTCGATAATTAGAATTCACAACAAAAAAAAAAAAGAGAAAAATCAAAAACAATATTACACAGTTGGGATTTTTCTTGGCTATAAAAGGAAGTTGTTACTTTTAAGCAATTGAATTTCTCTCTCCTCTCTCTAGATATACATAAGTCCAGCATGGCTTAGAAATTGAATTTGCTTAGTTCTGTTTATAAATTTCCTTCCTTCCTTTAAGCGCTGTCTGATTTGCAAGAAAGTGATGGAAAGGTGGCCTGCACATCAAATTATTATTATTAAAATCTGCCCGGCACATCAAATTAGATCTATGAAATTTGGACACAGACACAACACAAGTGTTATGTTTCAGCTTGGACATAGCATGTTAGAGACAGCAACTTGTTAACTTTCAGACCATACATATGTCGTAGGACCAGCATACTTGGTACAAAGAGAAGGCATTTCTTTTTGTTGATTGGTAAGTGAAAAATAGAAAAGGCATTTCTTGTACATTAGTTAAGAAACTCTTCCAGTCTTGGTACAAAGAAAAAGGCATTGCTGGGTCAATTTCTTTTGGTCTTGTCTGTGGTTTTAGATTCATGTGGGGAACCTTATTTGAATGATTTTAGGGGACGAGCATGTTCCTAGTTCCTATGAGATTCATGCAGGTGAACCATTTATAAACAGAACTTGTTCTTGAGTCAGAGCATAAATAACTTCCGTGCTTTAGGATTCAATAATGACTATGGTTTTAATAAGGAAGAGAAAAGACTTGATGTAGGATCGCGTACGAGTAAGAAGAAACATAAACTGAATCCGCCCACATTCTGCCTGAACACTAAACCCTCAATGACTTGAACCAAAACCCACACGGATGAACACCCATAAACTAAATAAAACTTATTAATAAAATACCATGATTGGCCAACAGCTATGGCATAGCCCATACCCAAGAATTCTAGAATGGACAGGGATTTCCTCCATACCCAAGGAAATAGTGTAGGAATCTTTTGATTATGGATTTTTGGTTGGACAAGATCACGTTGGGATATATGGCTTGAGTCAGGTGTTTGTAGACGTTATGAATTTTTCTATAACTTAAACTTATATTCTCCTTTAGTTTTTGTTTTTTTTTTGTTTTTCATTTACTGATTCATATTTGGTGGCATATTTTGCAAGCTTCTGTAGATCCTAATATTGATAAACTTTGAAAACCACCATATTGGTTGTTTTCCTTGTTTTTTGCACGGTAGTTGGACAACGTATTGCACAGTTATAATAGCTAGTGGACAAAACTTTGACAAGATTTTTTGGACATAGAAGACTTTGACAGATTTTTGGAGAGCATATATGACAATTTGGACAGATTTTTTGGACAGCTGATTTGAGCTTATACAATTTTTTTAAACATATTTTGTAACGAATGAAGCTACTTAAACATCTTAGGTCCTATATGTGCATGTTTGATTAAGCTTCGAGTTAGGTACCAATTATAATTGCTAAGGGTGGATATTTTCATATGCAATGGAAAAGTTCATTTCTATATTTTTGTTTCTAGTTAGGTGCAGATGGAAAAGTTCAGTTCTATATTTTTGTTTCTAGTTAGGTGCCACTTATAATTGCAAAGGGTGGATATTTTCATGTGCAATGGAAAAGTTCATTTCTATATTTTTGTATCTATGTATCTACATATTTGAACAAAGGCAACTTTAGACGAATGCAATATAGTGATGATGGATGGAAATTTGAATTCAAGAAGTTTAATTTTACCAATAGATTTGTTGAAATTTTCCGTTTATGTGGCTCTCTTTTATAAGAAAAATACTCTAGTGTAAATTTAGCTTTAGATTTGTTCAGGATGAATGCAATATAGTGTTCTGGAAATAAAATTGGTGAATGCAATATAATTTTGTGGATGGAAATTTAAATTCTGGAATTTTAAATTTAGCAATAGATTTGTTGAAATACATTCAAATATAAATACAATCGAACAAGCAGATTAAATATACACAAAGCAGGAGTTGCATGAATTTCATGCCCCAAAAGAAGTAACTAACAAATCATATTGCACATCAATTCAAATCCAGAAAATATATTCCTTCCATCAGTAGATGTCCAAATCAAATTCCTCTCATATTCTTCTAGAAAACGTCACTCTCATTTTACATGACACATGCCCCTCAGTTTCCAAACATGTCTAAAAACTCCAAACAATATTACTTCATATCATTTTAATTCCAAAGGTTTTCCTTTTATTTTTCCTCAAACTTGTAATAGTGGACTTGTAATAGTGGCTTTGTTTAAAACTGTTAGGTTCTAAGAATTAGGAACTAATGTATTAGAACTTCAATTTGTAATGTTGGCAAACCATGATCAAAACAATGTTTAGTCTTGTGTTAGACTTTGCTCAAAGTATGGGATTTTATGTAAAGTTGGAATCGAGTTTACTGCAGAAGTAACTGTTCACTTTCTGCCAGACTCGATCGATCGAAAATTAGGCTCGATCGATCGAAAATCGGGCAGATCGTTTTTTCTGCAGAAAATTCCAACTCAGCCTTAGTCCATTTAATGTATAGGGTTTTATGTTTTGCCCTAAGTATATAAGGGAAAACCCTAGCCACGTTTTTAGAGTTCTGAATGCTGTGTTTGTGAACCTCATTGTGAGATCTAGAGGTGTTTACCTTCACATACACTTAGGGTTTACAAACTCGAGACTTATGCCTAGAGCTTGATAAATCAATACAGTTGCAGAATCAAAAGAGCATCAAGATATACAAGCAGGTGCGCTTGTGATTTGCTGAAGAATTCAAGGAAAGAAGGAGTCCGTGGATCTCGGAGCTATCATGGGGTCGTGGTAGTAAGTTTCCTACACTTGGGTAGCAATAGGATGTTAGTGGTCTAAGTCTTATTGTGTAAACTTCGATTCTTTCATAGTGGATTCAGTTTTACCTTGAGGATAGCTAGGTTAAATCCTCCCCAAGTTTTTTACCGGTTTGGTTTTCCTGGGTCATCAGATCTTTGGGTTCTTTAATTTCCGCTGCTTTGTTGTTTTTGCTTATTTGTGTTAACCTAGATTTAATTAAATTACCTAAGTTAATCACTTGGCTAATTCTCTAGGTTAATCTGTTGGGTTTAAGGGGTCTAAACGAACTGACAAGTGGTATCAGAGCGGGTAGCTTTTGTTTTTGATCCTTTGATCTTTTAGCTGATCCTTGACCCCTGTTGTCATGGAACACGGACACTCTCTTGTTGTTCCACCTCACTTTGATGGAAACAACTATGCTTATTGGAAAGTAAGGATGAAAGCATTCCTGAAATCCATTGATGAGAGAGTTTGGAATTCCGTTGAGTACGGATGGGAGAAGCCCACTACTCCTGTGAGTGAGTGGCAAACTTCTCAAAAGGAGGCAGCCGCTTTCAATAGCAAAGCTATGAATGCTATTTTTAATGCTGTCTTAATGGAAGAATTTAAGAGAATCTCAAATGTTGAGGTTGCTCATACTGCTTGGAATATCCTCCAGACTGTGCATGAAGGCACAAAAGCAGTTAAGATAAATAAATTGCAGCAATTAACTACTAGATTTGAAAGCATTAGAATGAATGATGATGAATCTTTTGATGAATTCTATGCTAAATTGAATGATATTGTTAATTCTGCTTATAATTTGGTGAAATCTATGATCAACCTAAAATTGTTAGGAAGATTCTTAGATCTTTGACTGAGGATTTTAGACCCAAAGTGACTGCCATCACTGAGAGCAAGGATGTGGACTCCATCCCTGTTGAAGAACTTGTAGGATCTCTTCAGTCCTATGAGTTAGACCTCCCTAAGACTAACAAATCCAAATCAATGGCTCTTAAGTCTGTTGATGATGTTGAGGATGATGGATTTGATGATGAACTCTCTGCTACAGAGATTGCCTATCTTGCCAAGAACTTTAGAAATTTTCTTAGGAACAACAATAGAAAGGCAAGAGGCAAGAACACTGTTGAACCTAGAAATTTTAGGAGGAATGATCCCACTAAGGTCAATAACATTGAAAAACCTAAGGAGAAAGTAGGCTAGCCTTCTAATAATTCTTTGGGACAACAATGTTATGGTTGTCAAGGGTATGGTCATTTGAAATCTGAATGTCCTACATACTTGAGGTCTAAGGGTAAAGCTATGGCTGTAGCCCTTAGTGATGATGAAGTTTCCAACAATGAATCCACTAGTGATGAGGATGGAAACTTCATTGCTTTCACTGCTACTACTGTAGTTAATGAAAGTATGTCTGTTGAAGAGAACCCTTCTGATGGGGAACTCTCTGAGGATGCAGATTTACGGGAAGCCTATAATAAACTTTGCAAAGTTGCTGCAAAGGATGCCATGAATGTTGATTTAGGCTTGAAGAAAATTGCATCTCTTGAACTTGAAAAGAAAAATTTACTTGTGAAATTGTTTGATGCAAATGAGCTTTTGAATAATGTGAAAACTGAGAACATGCTTTTACTTGATAAAGTTAAATGTTTGAAACTTGATTTATCTGTTGCTAGAGAACAAACTAATAGGTCTGCAAGCTCCAAACTTGATCACATGCTGAGTATTCAAAAGTCTCCTTCTGATAAAACTGGTTTAGGTTTTGAAGAAAGTATTTCTGTGCTTGAATCTTCTTCCACTAAATTTGTCCCGTCTTCTGAGAGTGAGATTGTCAAACCCTTGGTGAGTGAACCTGTCAAACCTATAAATGTTACTTCACCTAGGAAGATTAGGGTTGATCTTCAAGCTTCTCATTCTAGAGCTTCTACTTCTACTAAGGGCAAGTTGCATGATAAGCCTGCATGGGTTTGTCATTTTTGTGGAAAACCTGGACACATTCGTCCAAATTGTTTTAAATTGCAAGCTGCGAAGCGAGCAAATAAACTGAAAGTACCTGTGCCTCAAGCACATGATCCTATGGTACTTATTGGTGAATTGGTAAAGGCGTTAAACCTTTATTCCAATCCTGGAGTTGCTCAGAATTCTAATGTGAATCATAACTCCAAAGCAAGAGTTGCATCTAAAAAGTTTTAGATGCAAAAGGCTCAATCAAATTGAGTCTGTCTGACATGGTCCTTGCGCTTCATTGCTCTATCTTTTGTGACCTTTGTTTCTAGGATTTGCATTGCATTACATTCATGCATTTCATTCTAGGATGTTTGTCTTTTTATATATAAAAAAAAAAAAAAAAATTTTTTTTTGCAAACTGTGTTTTTGCAATTTTTTTCTTGAATTTGAAGACAAGGTTGGTCAATCAAATTTTGCATGACATGCTTATGTACCTTGTTTAGCTTTGATGCACTTATGTCTATTGCACTTTACTAGCTAAAGTTTTGTTGTGCATGTTGTGTGGGAAGATGCTATATTTGTTGATCACATGATCTTGATTTTGAAGTTATATGTCTTTGATTGTCGGACTTGAACCTATTGAGAAAGGCATAAATAACCATCTCACCACTGTTTATTAGCCAATCATGAACACCTTAGTGCATATCCTAAGATTTCTGTGCTCGAGAAAGTGTAGCACATGCACAAAAAGAACATAAGGTGTAGCCTCTAATTAAAATTGGTGTGTACATTATTGGGCTATAATAATCTCACAAATTCAAATAAAAATGGTGTGTACATTATCCCGGCTATATTACTAAGGTTCTAATCAATTAAATTGAATTATGAGGCAAATCAAGAAACTTACATGATTGCAAGCTTTTATTCTAGGAGATGTGGGAGTTATATGATGTAACTCTTTAAGGAATTGTCTCTTTCAAATTCATGTGATGGATTTTGTAGAAATTGTGATTGATCTCTATGTGCATATCCCCTCACATGTTTCTCAAACCTATGCTAGTTGCACACACTACACAAGTTATTCTTTGCTAAACTGTGTACATGTTTGTGTGTGTTCTTTGGTCTGACCTACCAAGTTTGAGAATTTTTGAAAATTGATGCAGAACATGTTTGCTTGTTTGAATTTTTTTTTGGGGGTATTGAAAGAAAATTTTGCCTTGAGAAATCTGGGTTGAATTCATGTGTTTTTGGAAAACATCTCATCTCATACTCATGCATTTTTCTCATAAAATCTGATGCTTTGAGAAGAGACTGCACTGAAATTGGTGTGTTTTTTTTTCAAAAAATTAATTTTTCCAGAATTTCGATCGATCGAAACTGATTTTCGACCGATCGAAAATGTTTCAAAATCAATGGAAAAGTTTCTGGTTGACTCGATCGGTCCAAGTTGAATTTGGATCAATCGAAGCTATTTTCGATCGATCGAATGTAATTTTCGATCAATCGAAAATCGGGATGACTGGGTTTAAAAAGGTCTTCTTTCCATGTGATTCTTTACCTTTCAAAACTTTTTCAAAAGTTTTTGTCTCCCTACCAACCGGTCAAGCACTTTTCTTGGAGATTTTGTCGTTTGCTTCCAATTCTTTTGCCTAATCTCTCTCTCCCAAGGCTGGTAAGACGTTTTTGCCCCTCCTTTTGAATTTATTTTGATGTTCCTCCACCGTTTGATGAGGTTTCAGACCTTCGTCGCACTTTGGATACTGTCATGATCGTTCAGGTGGCTCATGGTCAGCTTTTGGTGGACATCCTTGATGAGCTACGTGCCCTGCGAGTGGATTTGGCGAGTTCTCATCGTTCTCCTCCACCTCCTTTTGATGATGAGTGAGTGCCCTTTGGCAATTCGTCACAAAAAGGGGGAGTGCATGTTGGATATCTTGGAGTTTTTTGTAGAGGAGATTTTTGTTTTAGGGGGAGTTTTGAGCTTTTGTAGGTTTATGTGATACCTTGGAGCTTGTGGAGTTATTAGATTGTATCTAGGCGCTTCACCTTGTGTTTACTTTTTTGGCTCTTGATTAGGAGATATATTTTGTGATACATTGGTTACTGATATGTTTCTTGTTTCACTATACTTCATTGCTTATTGATTTATATTTATGATGTTATTCATGATATATGTCTTTATTTTGTGTTATGTGAAATCAAGAAGTTTATTTTATATTCCTTGTTTTTTTCTTCCACACATGCGTTTATGTGTTTGTTAAGTGTTACAGGAATATACAGGTTGTTTTCAGTCGAGCTGCTGTCTACCTTGCAACTGTTAGATAGTAGTTTAGGTTGAGTTGTTTAAGTGGCTATTTATTTTGTAATGGGCTATTTCAATTTGTAAACTTTGAGCTTTTTGTTAAGTCTGTGTTTTGTCACGGATTGCCAAATGGGGAGTTTGTTAGGTTCTAAGAATTAGGAACTAATGTATTAGAACTTCAATTTGTAATGTTGGCAAACCATGATCAAAACAATGTTTAGTCTTGTGTTAGACTTTGCTCAAAGTATGGGATTTTATGTAAAGTTGGAATCGAGTTTACTGCAGAAGTAACTGTTCACTTTCTGCCAGACTCGATCGATCGAAAATTAGGCTCGATCGATCGAAAATCGGGCAGATCATTTTTTCTGCAGAAAATTCCAACTCAGCCTTAGTCCATTTAATGTATATGGTTTTATGTTTTGCCCTAAGTATATAAGGGAAAATCCTAGCCACGTTTTTAGAGTTCTGAATGCTGTGTTTGTGAATCTCATTGTGAGATCTAGAGGTGTTTACCTTCACATACACTTAGGGTTTACAAACTCGAGACTTATGTCTAGAGCTTGATAAATCAATACAGTTGCAGAATCAAAAGAGCATAAAGATATACAAGCAGGTGCGCTTATGATTTGCTGAAGAATTCAAGGAAAGAAGGAGTCCGTGGATCTCGGAGCTATCATGGGGTCGGACTTTCAGTCAGTCGGACTTTCAAACCGCTTTGGAAACTTATTGGAGAGATGAAGATTTGAGACATAGGAGATTATATACTCCTATTTGAGTTTGATGATGCGTTGGATTTGGAAAGAGTTCTGGAACTTGAGCCATGGACCTACGATAAAAGCATAGTTGTTTTTTGACGTGCGGTGGATGTTGAATCAGTACCCTTGCTCTCATTCGATTCCATTACTTTTGGGTGCAACTCCACAACGTTCTAGACCTATGTCTCACACAAGCAACGGGTGAAGCAGTGGGTAACACAATTGGGTCTATAGTGCAAGTGGCTGATCCGGAGGATGATGGTGAGGGGGGCGAGTTCCTGCGAATTCAGGTATTGATTGACATTACAAAGCCCCTTCTGCGGTGCTGTAAACTATGGTTAGAGGGAGAGCATGTTGGATGGGCTTTGCTTAAGTTCGAGTGACTCCCAAACTTTTGTTATTGGTGTGGGAGAGTTACTCACAACGAGAGAGACTGTGAAGTATGGCTAAAGTGGAAAGGAAACTTGAAAAAAGAAGAGTAACAGTATGGGGATTGGCTTCGTGCTGAACCGGTGCGTAACACTAAAAAAATAGTGGTGGTTGTTTCTGGAAGTTCTCGTGGAAAACCGCTGAGCTTCGTGGAAAACCGCTGTGGGAGAAGGGACCTGCGATGGAGAAGAAACTGTTAACTACCAAAGATTTACCTAGCTAAGGTGCTCATGGCTTAGCTTTCGGCAAGGGGGTTATGGAAAATAGTTCTTGGACTGAGGCAGTGTCTATGGAGGCCGAACCATCAGGGGTGATTGTCACAAACTTTTATATTCTGCATGGAAATGTGTTTAGTGGTATTGGTGGGAACTCTGTTGATTTGAATAATAACATGGGTAACTTGGTGGGCTAGCCAACTTTTATCAATCCCATGCAAAAGGCCTTAAGTACGGAGGGTGAGGTTGGATTTAGTGAGGGGCAGGATGGTGTTTTTTCTTTTAGTGCAAAACATTCCCCATTAGCAGACATCACTAATCGGGCAGCCACGGAGCCTTTGAAAAACTCTAAGCAAAAATGGTCAAGACTATTGCGTGAGGTTAGAGAATCTGGTTCAAGTTCAGATATGGAGATTTTTAAGAGTAGGCGTTCGGAGTTGGAAACTGTGGACATGACTGTTAGAAAGAAGAAAAGGGTTAGTGCAGCTAGTAAAGGGGGTAAAGAAAATGATCAGGTGGTGGCTGGTTCCCAGCACCACCAGCCACAATGAGTTGCCTTAGTTGGAATTGTTGTGGCTTTAGGAACCCACAGACAGAAGCCGAACTTGCTGACTTGGTTGGCAAAAAAGATCCCAAAATGGTCTTCCTCATGGAGACCAAAGTTGATAAGGAGGTTATTGAGAGGATAAGTCGTAAATTACAGTACACAATTTTTTTTGTTGTTCCACACCATAATAGGGGAGGGGGGCTAGCTTTGTTGTGGAAAGAGGATTTTGCAATGAAAGTCCTCACTTCGTCTGATAATCACATTGATGGGGTGGTGGATCAAGAAATGGATGACGCTTGGCGTTTCACGGGTTTCTATGGAGAGCTTGAAATTACCAGCTGGGAAAATTTCTGGAATCTACTTAGAGATCTGAGCCTCAGATACAATTTACCTAGGATATGTTTGGGTGATTTTAATGAAATCCTTAAAATTGAAGAGAAGCAGGGATGGTTGGATAAACCTGAAAGATAGATGCAAGGGTTTCAGGATGCGTTGGATTTTTGTGCTTTTAAAGATCTTGGTTTTAATGGCTTCCCTTTTACTTGGTGTAATAGAAGACCTGGTGTCCATAAAGTTTGGATCAGATTAGACCGTGGGGTGGCAACAGTGTAATGGATTTTAAGGTTTCCTACTTCACGCATTCATCACTTAGAGTGTTTTCATTCAGATCATAGACCGCTTCTGCTTATTTCAAATGCTGAGCAAAAGAGGTTCTATAAAAAGGGGCGGCCTTTCCGGTTTGAATCTATGTGGCTTAAAGATAAATCTTGTGAGGATGTGGTGAAATATTCATAAGCTAACTTAAATGATTCTAACCCGGTCAAGACTCTGCTAAAGAAGATCACAAGGTGTCAAGAAAACCTTAGCACATGGAATCGGGTTACCTTTGGGTATGTGAGAAACACCTTGGCCAGGAAATTGAAGGACTTGACTTATGCCGAGGAGGCTGGTTTGTATAGCACCAATCCGATCCACATTGAAATGCTTTGATCTGAAATTAATTTGCTCAAGATTAAGGAGGAAGCAATGTGGAAACAGTGCTCCCAGTGAGTGGTTGAAGGAGGGTGACCGTAACACTCGATACTTTCATTGTAGGGCCAACCAACGAAATAAGCATAATTATATTTTGGGGTTGGAAGATGAATTTGGTATTTGGACCAAAAATGAAGATCAAATGGGCAGAGTGGCAAGCTTTTATTTTGATACTATGTTCACCACTTCGAATCCAATTGGTTTTGACAAAATTTTGGGTGGTTTAATCCCTACAGTTACTGATGAGATGAACGTTAGTTTGAACAAACCATACACTGCTGATGAGGTTCTCAAAGCTCTCCACCAAATGGCTCCTCTCACTACACCAGGACCAGATGGTATGTCCCCTATTTTTTACAAATCTTTTTGGCATATAGTTGGTAAAGATGTGATGGAGGTAGTTCTAACAGCCTTAAATTTAGGTTCCATTCCAGAATCTATTAATTCTACCTTTATTACACTTATCCCCAAAATAAAAGACCCAAAGAAAGTTTCAGATTTTAGGCCTATAAGTCTTTGTAATGTGGTTTACAAACTCATTGCTAAAGTGTTGGTTAACCGTTTGAAACTGATTTTGCCCTATGTAGTTTCTGATTCATAGAGTGCTTTTCTCTTGAGAAGGCTGATTATTGATAATGTGCTGGTTGCATTCGAGACCCTCCATTTCTTGAAGCGAAAAACCCAAGGTAAAGATGGGTATATGGCTTTAAAGCTTGATATGAGCAAAGCTTTTGACAGAGTGGAGTGGGACTTCTTGGAAAGCGCAATGGTGCATTTGGGGTTTTCTGGTAGTTTTGTTGCCGCTATTATGTCCTGCATCAAGACTGTATCATACTCTGTTTTATTCAATGGGGTGTTAGGTAGAACTATCAAACCTAGCAGAGGGCTGAGGCAAGGTGACCCGTTGTCTCCATATTTATTTCTGCTATATGCCATGGGCCTACAAGGACTACTCCATAAAGTTGAATCTGATGGAACCATTAGGGGAGTGTCAATTTGCAGGAATGGGCCACGTGTTTCTCACCTATTCTTTGCTGATGACAGTGTTCTTTTTTGTCGTGCTAAAGAATCTGAATGCTAGGAATCCTCCACATCTTATCAGTCTATGAGAGAGGTTCGGGTCAAAAGATAAACAGAGATAAGACAAACATTTTTTTCAGCTCTAATACTCACTAGGATACCCAAGTCAGAATTCAAAATTTGTTGGGTGTTCTAGCTATCAGGCAATATGAGAGATATTTGGGGCTACCTGTGTTTGTGGGGAGAGCGAAGAAGCAAGGGTTTGCTTCCATTAAGGAGAGAATTTGGAAGAAGATCCAAGGTTGGTAGGAGAAACTTTATCCCAAGCGGATAGAGAGGTGCTCATCAAATCTATAATCCAAGCCATTCCAACCTATTCCATGAATTGCTTCAAACTTCCCAAGGGATTAATTCAGGAAATTGAGGTTATGATCTGCAAATTTTGCTGGGGTTGCACTGGAGACAGCAAGAAAGTGCATTGGGTTAAATGGGAGAGACTTTGCCAAGCTAAAGAGTGTGGAGGCATGGGGTTTAAGGAGATTGAGAAGTTTAATGATGCATTGTTGGCCAAGCAAGTTTGGCATATGTTGAAAAATCCGGATTCACTTTGTCATAAAGTTTTTAAAGCTCGATTTTTCCTTGATTGCTCCATTCTTGAAGCTAACCCCTCGACTAATGGGTCGTATGCATGGAAGAGCATTTTAAGTGCAAGGGATTTAGTGCGGAAAGGTTTGGTTTCGTGGATAGGTGATGGTAAAACAGCGAGTTTAAAGGAGGATAAGTGGCTCCTAGACCAAGTGTACCGTTCGGTTTAATCCCCTTTCCCTTTTATTCCCCCTGGTGCAAAGGTTAGTTTGTTTATTGATGAGAAGAATGGAACATGGAAGGAAGCTGAAATTAAACAAAATTTTCTACCACATGAAGTAAAGAAAATCATGAGCATCCTTCTTAGTACCAGACTGCCTTAAGATAGCCCTATATGGTAAAAAACGCCTTCGGGTATTTTCTCTACTCAAAGTGCCTACAAGCTGTTGGTTCATGATGCTTGGGTCAGCAGCCCAAGTAGCTCAAATCCTCACCCTCAGAGACATCTTTGGAGAGGTGTTTGGATGCTACAAACCCCAAACAAGGTGAAGCACTTTACTTGGCGAGCTTGCAATAACTCACTTCCAACAATGGATAACTTGTATTGTTGCCACATAACCCCTTCTGCCTGCTGCAATGCTTTCCAGGCCCAAATTGAAGATATCTTGCACGTAGTTTGGGGTTGCCCAGAGGTGGCAAATCTGTGGAGTACTCTTAGCTGGGTGCAACACTCAACCCCTTACTCTCCAAGGGATTTTTCTAACCTTTTCTCAAGTTTTTTGCAGGTCCAAGAGGATTATAGGGTGGAGATCTTTGCCATTTTAGCTTGGCTGCTCTGGAATAGACATAATTCCATTCATTTTCACTGTCCGACTTGGCCACTAAACCAGGTTTTCTTAGAAGCAGCCAGAATATTGCAAGATTTCCTTGAAGCTCAGGATGATGCACTGGCCATAGTTCGGAACCTAGTCCAGCAGAAATGGTCGGCCTTAACACAACCACAGTACAAAGCCAACTTCGATGGTGCTATCTTTAAAAGCAATGACTCGGCCGGTCTGGGTGTGATAATTCGAGACTCCAACGGCGCGGTCATAGGCGCTCTGTCAGCCCGTGTCCCACTACCTCAGTCCGTGGCAATGGTTGAAGCTCTAGCTTGTCGGAGAGCAGTCCAATTTGCTGTTGAAATCGGTCTACATGAAGTGGTTTTTGAAGGTGATGCAGCAGTGATCATCAACGCCATTGCTCAGGGATCGGCCAACCAGTCCTTGTATGGTCACATAGTTGATGATATTTTAGCCTAAGCTTCTCTTTTATCTTCCTCTGTTTTTTTTTTACTCCTCGGTTATGTAATACAGTTGCAGACGCCTTGGCCAAACGTGCTAAAGTAGGACCTGACTTACAAGTTTGGTTAGAGGATTGCCCTGAAGACATTGCCCCTCTAGTTTTGGGTGATGTCCTTTAATGTGTTTTTATCATTGTTTCAATAAAAGCCCAGCCCATTTTGGGGTCTGGTTTCTCAAAAAAAAAAAAAAAAAAAAAACTAACAGCTAGTATATTGTTTCAGATAATATGAAACAACAATTACCAAATTCAGATATTAAATGTCATGTCATGCATGTTGCTATAAAATGGTCACAACAAATGCATCGTAACTTGTAGCTATTGTATTCAGCAAAAAAAAAAAAAAAAAAAAACCAAAATACTTGTAGCTATTGTAACTATTATCTCCATTTGTTTTTTTTTTTTAAAGGAGAAGAAAAGAAAAGAAAAGGTCATATGTAGTGCACAAGGCTCCTGAGGGGTCTAGGCTAGGTGGTACTGACCATGCTCACTAATATCCTAGATAGAAAATCATTGCCTTAAGCCCTCAATTGAATAAAAAATGGCAGCTAGGCAAATACTATATATAATGGTGCAATATATAAGAATATTCTATTTATATTTTCGTTTTGTTCTCACCAAAGAAAAATCACAATTACCACATTCAGAAGACGTGATATATTTCATTTTCCATTTTCTTTTCCTATGAATTTGATACCATTTAATTGGTTTCATGCTATTTGTTTTAGCCCAGGAACTTCCATTGCTGTGAGTTCGACATAATTTGCATTAGTGTTGGTTGGAAGAGCAGCAATTGTGTTCCCTATCGCCAATATTACAAATTGCATAAAGAAAATACCAAGTACTAAAATTGAGCTATGGAAACAGGTGATAATTTTAGACATCTTCAGCACTTAGCTATTGCCATTGATTCTAGCTCAAGCTTAGCTAACCATCTGAAATCTTAGTTTATAATATGGTGGGCAGGCCTTATGAGAGGTGCAGTAACTATCGCCTTGTCTTATAACCAAGTAAGTAGACAAAATCTCTAGTCAATATCAATTTAATATGTTGATTCTAGAGCAGTTATTAACTTCTGTAATCTCCAATTGCGGTTTGCAAATTCTGATAGGACGTTAACAGAAGATAGTACACTAATGATCACCTCAACTATAGTTGTTGTTTTGTTCAGTACCGTGGTATGTTAATTAGCTTCTTGATCTTTAATTTTCATTGCTATAAGGTCCATTATAGTTAAAGCGTTGTCATTGCACTTCGCATCCAACCCATGGGCCCATCCTTTCATTTTGTACGAACCCAAAAAATGATGTCATGAAACCAAAAATAGCCCAAATCTTGCAACATATTAAAATAATTGGTTGGGTATACACACTCAAGTATACTTAGTATAAAAAGAAAAAAGAGAAAACTCTTTGAAAGGTCTACTTTAGTTGAACATAACAATACTTCTCATCAAATCTATTTTCACACTTCTCTTTTTTAATTTTATACTTCATATTTTCATCAATATAAAAGCCTTTATTCCTTCTAATTATTACATAATGATGTCTTGCCTCTAGTTTATTTCTAGCCTATATATAGAACAAGATAATCATCAATAAGACTCATATGAGCTTTTAGTGTTAAGATTAGTGACCTTAAATCCTATTGTAAGATGCCATGTATGATATTATGTATGACATTATTTATTAAATAATGTATGACTTAATATTATGATTAATAAAGTTGTTTTATTATTATCTAAAATAATGGAAACATGAATATTTGGACATTATCATATAGTCCATGAGATGCATAGTATGTGATTTAGTCACAGAAGATATAGATCACAAGTTCTTTGTAAACTCAGAATTTTGGTTCATAGTCGGTGATGAAATTGGGCATTTCATCTGCGAATACTAAAACATATTAACTAAGATGATTTGTCTTGATCATGAAAGTGGAGACTTCTAGTTGATATATTGATATGTTTTAAGAGTTAAGACATATTGAACTAGACCACCGTGAGATTTATTATTCTCCTAACGACTGTCAAATGAATAATAAATCTCACGACTTATATTTACATGAACTCTTAATCCTGAGAGAATAATGGATTTGATCATGAAGTGTAGGTTGCTTTGATATATCAGGAGTGAGATCTAAAGTATCAGTTAAAACCTCAGTATGTTGGGCATCCACATTTAGTGTTGATGGAACATATATTCTCAAGATGGAATTCATAGTCTCTTAATGGAGATATAAAATATTCCCTTGAGATAAGTTTAATGAGTTCAGTTATTCAGAGAGTTAGGCCTAACCACTTTAGTAAGACTAAAGTATATATTTATGAAATTAGATTTCATAAATATATGATGAATAACTTTAAAATGATTAAACCGGGTACTCAAGGATTAAGATGTAGTAATTTACAAAGTGGCAGTCTACATTCATGATTTTGTATTACTATGAATATTTTATGAAGGGGTTGCATGTACAATAAAGTCTTGGGAAATAATTATTGATAAGGCCTAGAGTGCAATTATATTTATATAGTGGTATTAAATATAATTAATGGTAACTTTGAACTTGTCAAGAGTTGACAGAAAAGCCCAAGGCCCATTGGAGCTAGTGTCTTATTTGTTTCCTTTTGGTCCCACTCCAAGCCACACACTAAAGCCCAATTGGAAAAGCCCAAAAGGCTAGCCCAATTAGATAATTAGTTATTAAGGAAGAAACAAACAGAATTTTAAAGGTGAGAGACTTCTTAATGAAATGGTATGTGTGTAAGTGTTGGACACTTTCTCATTCTCCCTAGAACAAACACATATAACTGATTGAGAGACCACACATCTTGGGCATCAAGTGGAATTGGAGTGAAGATTAAAAATTTTCCCAAGTGCTTTTCATCTTCGGTTTTGAAATTCATCATACCAAGGTACACTCTCTTGATTTTATATTCTAAAACTTACATAGTGCATGTTATTAATTGCGAATGAAGTAGATCTATTAATTTTTCGCTGCGTATGTTTTGTATGCGATACAAACATGTCTTTTTCCATCAAATGGAATCAGAGCGGTGTTCAATTTTGAATTTGTATAACATGTTTTGTGCGTTTTGGAATTAGAGATAATAGTTTCATGTTGTTAGAAGATTATACATTTAATTTTATGCACGGTTGTAGAAACTATGTTTTTGATAAAAACTGATGTTGATGTTGTAATGTTGTTTAAATTTGAATTTAAGTATGTTAAATTGATCTTTAAGGCTATAGCATCAATGGAATTTAGTTTTGATATCAATCTCTGTCTATCATGTTCATATGATGGTTGTTTATTCATGCAAAACCGTTGAAAACTGCCTTAGAAAATTTCTGGAAATTCAAGTTTTACGAGTTTCGATCGATCAAAATTTACTTTCGATCGATCGAGTAAAACAGTGACCAATCCTTTTGAATCGATTGATATTCGATTGCTAGTCGATTGATTGAATTTTCTTTTCGATCGATCGAGAGGCGATCGAGCATCAATCGAACCAGGCAGATGGTTAAGTTCGAATTTTTTATTTTTTTTTTCGACCGATCGAGGGGCACATTCGATTGATCGAAAGAAGGAAAATTTGAATTTTTTTTAGTGTTTTCAAACTTAAAAGTGCAAGGCTATGTATAATCAGATTATGCATGTTTTATAATTTAAAAACCTTTATTTTAAAACATCTAGTGGGAGAGAGATACAAGGGTTGGATCTCATGGCCTCCATTGTCGGTTTGTAGTAGTATGATTAAGTACCTTGCCTTGGCGTATATGCCTTGCTCCCTTCGAAGGGTGTTTAATTCATCGTACTACAGGTTAAACTTCTTAAAGATAGATGAAGTGTGTTTTTACATCAAGAACGACCACGCTTCAGTGGAGTTACTTGGTGACTCACATTGATTCTAGGCAATAGTATACACTAGACTAAGTATGATGTTAACCTCCCTTCGGAGCTATGTCATTATTACTTAGAGGCTAAAGGAAAAACGGAAAATTATTTATGTTTGGTAAGAGTTACCATGATAGTATTAATAATGAGAATAATTCTCGCTTGATCATAGTGATTGGTATGACCTCGCTTTCGAGGAATATTGATTGCGGGATTGAATTGTTGTTGCATATATTATATTATGATTTTATTAAGGTTCCATACTATATGTTTATATGCTAAATTGATAATGTCCAATTTACTTATTATATTCATGTTTATTATTTTCAGATTTGAACATGGCATCATTTATCCCACTTGTTACCATTCTTAATCAAAACAAACTGACTGGATCCAATTATATTGACTGAAAAAGAAATTTAGACATAGTTCTTACAGCTGAAGAGCACAAATATGTGCTTACTCAACCTTGTCCTAGCTATCCTTCATTAGATGCTCCTCCTGAGGAAAATAGCGATATGATCGTTGGCAAAAATCTAATGAAATGGCCAAGTGCTACATCCTAGTGTCCATCTCAAATGTTCTGCAACATCAAAAGCAGGATATAGAACTAGTTTCGGACATTATGCTAAGTTTGAAGGAGATGTTTGGTGAGCAAGGCCGTTCTGCAAGGCAAGAAACCATGAGGCAAATTTATAATACCAAAATGGCTGAAGGTAGTTCTGTGAGAGAGCATTGTCTCATAATAATCTCAAATCTAAATACATTGGAAGTTTTGCATGCCGACATTGATGGAGAATCCCAAGTGGATATGATACTTCAGTCATTACTGGAATCATTCAAGGAATTCAGACTTAATTATAACATGAACAAAAAGATTTATTCTTTGTCTGAATTAATGAATGAGTTGGTAGTGGCGGAAGGCATCCTTGGTACTTCTAATGTTAGTCTTGAAGCCAATGTGGGTGAAGCTTCTACTTCTCAACCTAAGTCGAAAGGCAAGGGTAAGAAGAAGAAGAAGAAGAATAAGGACTTCACTAAGAGGATAAGCAAATTGCCTTAGGAGTTGCCGACAAGGGAAAGAAAATCAAAGGACAGTGTTTCCATTGTGGTGAGAAAGGACATTGGAAGAGGAATTGTCCAAAGTTCAAGGCTGCCAATAATAAGGGTATGAATAGTTCACTCCTCCTTGAAATATGTTTAGTACAAAATCCCACGGATTCCTGGTGTGTGGATTCAGGTTGCATTAATCATATTTGCAATTCTTTGCAGGGGTTCCAGGAGACCAGAAGACTTAATGAAGGAGAATTGTTTCTAACCTTGGTCGATGGGAGTAGGATTCCGGTTGTAGCTATTGGAGTGTTTAATTTATGCATTGAGTCTAGGTTTTTAATATTGACTGTTTGTATATACCTAATGTTCATAGGAATCTAATTTCTGCAACTTATTTGGGTAAAAATGGATATTGTGTTATCCTTAAAGACAATGTTGTAATAAAGAAGGATAAAATGTTTATCTGTTCTGGCAATATTGTGGATGGTCTTTATATTTTAACTCCTGATAAGCATGAATTATACAATTTTGAATTAGATAATAACTCTCATGTAAAATCACTAAAGAGAAAGTTTCCTTCTACTAATGATGCATATCTTTGGCACTTGCGTTTAGGTCATATTAATCCAAATAGAATTCAAAGACTAATCAAAGATGGTCTCTTAGAGCCATTGGACTATGATGAATTTTCAGTTTGTGAATCTTGTTTGGAAGGCAAAATGACCAAGTGACCTTTCAATGCAAAAGGTAAAAAAGCCAAAGAGTTGCTTGAATTAGTTCATATGGATGTTGTGGTCTTATGTCAACCCAAGCAAAAGGAGGTTTTGAGTACTTCATTACTTTCATTGATGATTACTCGAGATATGGTTATGTGTACCTAATGTGATGAAAGTCTAAAGCCTTTGAAAAATTCAAAGATTTTAGGGCTAAAGTTGAGAATCAATTGGGTAAACATAAAGGCCATTCGATCTGATCGTGGTGGCGAATACCTTCTTGGGGATTTCAAGGATTACTTGACTGAAAATGGGATTGTATCCCAATTGACTGCACCTGGAACTCTCTAACAAAATGGTGTAGCAAAAAGAAGGAATAGGACTCTTTTAGAAATGGTTAGGTCCATGATGAGTTACTTAACTTTACCTATTTCTTTTTGGAGTTATGTCTTAGATACAGCAATACATCTTTTGAATTTAGTTTCATCAAAATCTGTTCCCAAAACACCCATGAAATTATGGAGTGGGTGTAAGCCTAGCATGAAATATCTCCACATTTGGGTTGTCCAGCACTTGTGTTAAAAGGAAAACCTGATAAGTTGGAACCAAAATCGGAAGTGTGTTTGCTTGTGGGTTATCCCAAAGAAACTAGGGGTTATTTATCCAAATGTTAAATTCTTAGAAAATGACTATATGAATAATTTTAATCCTAGAAGTAGAGTTGTATTGGCTGAAATGAATGAATCTGTAAATGAACAACCAATGGATGAAACTAGGGATGATGTGGCTGTGTTGGATATACCACAAGATATCACTCATGAGATGTCCAGTACACAGGTGCCTCGTTGTAGTGGGAGAATTGTTCGGCCTCCTATAAGATTCATAGGTTTGGAAGAAACTTATGAAGCTATCTTAGAAGAGGTTGAATCGGATCCCTACACTTATAAAGAGGCAATAAATGATATAGATGCACATCATTGGGTCCAGGCTATAAAATCTAAATTAGATTCCATGTATTCCAATCAAATTTGGGATCTTGTAAAGGCGTCTAATGGCATTAAACCTGTTGGTTGCAAATCGGTTTACAAGAGGAAGAGAGGGATAGATGGAAAGGTTGAAACCTTTAAAGCAAGGCTAGTGGTGAAAGGGTATAGTCAAGTCATTTGGTTTTGAACAAAATCTTGATGAACCATGTGTGTACAAATGACATCAAGACAAAGTAGTAATGTTCCTAGTGCTTTATGTTGATGATATTCTACTTATTGGAAATGATGTAGGGGTAATGTCAACAGTAAATGTTTGGTTGTCAAGCCAATTTGATATGAAGGACTTGGGTGAGGCTAACTTTATTCTAGGAATCAAGCTTTGGCGAGATCGCAAGAATAAAGTGTTAGGCTTATCACAAGCTGGATATATAGATAATGTTTTAGAATGGTTTAGCAAGCAAAACTCCAAGAAAGGATTACTTCCTTTCAGACATGGAGTTCCTCTATCTGATGACCAAAGGCCTAAGACACAAGAGGAAGAAAATATGATGAGACAAGTTCCTTATGCTTCTACAGTTGGAAGTCTCATGTATGCCATGCTTTGTACTAGACTAGATATTTTTTATTTAGTTAGCATGGTCAGCCGTTATCAATCAAATCCAGGACCAAAACATTGGCAAGCGATAAAGCATATTCTCAAGTATCTAAGGAGAATGAGAGATTATATGCTTGTTTTCCAGTGTGAGGATTTGATTCCAATTGGCTATACAGATTCAGATTTTCAATCAGATCTAGATTTGAGAAAGTCCACTTCAGGTTGTGTATTCACCTTGGGAGGTGGAGCCATAAGTTGGAGGAGTGTTAAGCAATCTTGTATTGCGGACTCCACCATAGAAGCAGAATATAATGCTACTTGTGAGGCGGCAAAAGAAGCTGTATGGCTCAAGAAATTCCTTTCTGATCTTGATGTAGTGAGAATGGAGCAAGTTCCTATCACATTATTTTGTGACAATAGTGGAGCGGTTGCGCAATCTAAAGATCTAAGGAATCACAAGAAAGGAAAGCATATTGAGAGAAAGTACTACATTATTCGAGACATTGTTGCTCGTGGAGATGCGGTGGTAGCAAAGATTGAGAGTGCAAATAATCTAGCAGATCCTTTTACCAAAGACTTGCCCCAAAGGACATTCGAGTCATATTTAGAGGGAATGAGAGTTAGATTAGTGCACAATAGTCTTTAGGGCAAGTGGGAGATTGTTAGGATTAGTGCCCTTAAATCCTATTGTAAGATGCCATGTATGATATTATGTATGAAATTATTTATTAAATGATGTATGACTTAATATTATGATTAATAAAGTTATTTTATTATTATCTAAAATAATGGAAACATGAATATTTGGACATTATCATATAGTCCATGAGATGCATAGTATGTGATTTATGTGATTTAGTCACAGAAGATATAGATCACAAGTTCTTTGTAAACTCAGAATTTTGGTTCGTAATCGGTGATGAAATTGGGCATTTCATCTGTGAAGACTATAACATATTAACTAAGATGATTTGTCTTGATCATGGAAGTGGAGACTTCTAGTTGATATGTTGATATGTTTTAAGAGTTAAGACATATTGAACTGGACCGCTGTGAGATTTATTATTCTCCTAACGATTGTCAAATGAATAATAAATTTTACGACTTATATTTACATGAATTCTTAATCCTGAGAGAATAATAGACCTGATCATGAAGTGTAGGTTGCTTTGATATATCAGGAGTGAGATCTAAAGTATCGGTCAAAACTTCAGTATGTTGGGCAGCCATATTTAGTGTTGATGGAACATATATTCTCAAAATGGAATTCATAGTCTCTTAACAGAGATATAAAATATTCCCTTGAGATAAGTTTAATGGGTTCAGTTATTCAGAGAGTTAGGCCTAACCACTTTAGTAAGACTAAAGTATATATTTATGAAATTAGATTTCATAAATATATGATGAATAACTTTAAAATGATTAAACTGGGTACTTAAGGATTAAGATGTAGTAATTTACAAAGTGGCAGTCTACATTTATGACTTTGTATTATTACGAATATTTTATGAAGGGGTTGCATGTGCAATAAAGTCTTGGGAAATAATTATTGATAAGGCCTAGAGTGCAATTATATTTATATAGTGATATTAAATATAATTAATGGTAACTTTGGACTTGTCAAGAGTTGACAGAAAAGCCCAAGGCCCATTGGAGCTAGTGTCTTATTTGTTTACTTTTGGTCCCACTCCAAGGCATACACTAAAGCCCAATAGGAAAAGCCCAAAAGGCTAGCCCAATTAGATAATCAATTATTAAGGAAGAAACAAACAAAATTTTAAAGGTGAGCGACTTCTTAATGAAATGGTATGTATGTAAGTGTTGGACACTTTCTCATTCTCCCTAGAACAAACATGTATAACTGATTGAGAGACCACACATCTTGGGCATTAAGTGGAATTGAAGTGAAAATTAAAAGTTTTCCTAAGTGCTTTTCATCTTCGGTTTTGAAATTTACCATACCGAAGTACACTCTCTTGATTCTATATTCTAAAACTTACATAGTGCATGTTATCAATTGCGAATGAAGTAGATCCGTTAATTTTCTGCTGCGTATGTTTTGTATGCGATACAAACATGTATCTTTCCATCATTTAGGTATTAATACAAATGAACATTTAGGCTGCAAATTATTGTACTAGTTATTGAACTCATGAAACTCTTGAACATCATTCTGTGTTCTTCTTTTCTTTGTTCTCCAAACAGGTGTTTTGTTCCATAACAATGCCCTTTATTGAAGCAGTGTTGTTACGGAATGCAAAACCAGTACATTCAGATGCAACTGACATACCAAGTCTAGATGACTTACAAATATTATTCCTTGAAAATGGCAATCCGAGTGATCAAAGTGGTAGCAATGAGTACTGTTAAATTATCATCTCCCCTCTACCTTCTAGGACCACTAACCATTTGCCATGCATAAACTGTGGGGTTCCCTTCTGAACGTGTATTGATCTGAGAGTTCTACCATTGTAAGGGTAGCTTAAGCTTGCTAATAAGTAACCCTACTTCAACTGTTCATTATTTTCGAAGAAAGTTTGATGACAAGTTCATGAGACCAGTATTTGGCGGACGGGGTTTTGTCCCATTTGATCCTAGTTCTCCAACTGGTACAACAGATCCTCAAACTTCTTAATACTATTTTTTGGTGCAACAAACTTGTAATAGAGCTGCAAGATTTCATTTTTTATTTTTTTATTTTTTTTAATAATGCTGAAAAAGGAAAGCATTCATAGAATTAATTGTATCATAGAAGGTACATTATTTATAGACTTTAGTGACAACATTATAAGCATTATAAGCATGAATGTGTAATTTTTTAACTATAGTGAATTGAGCAATGGAGATTTAGTTATTTATTTTGGAAATTTATTGCTCATTCACTTTGAAATGACAATGCAGTTGTTACAAAATTTTATGATCAAACATAAAATCAAACCTAGTTATTCATCCAAAAAAATACAAATGGAACCATAGCCATCAAGCATGATTTAAGTAATAAAAGTTCAATATAAGCTCAAGTAACCCTATGGGGTTGACTTAGTGTTTCTTAAGGGTTAACTTAGTGGTTCCTAAAGCCACATAATATCCATGAAATTTTGGCTTTGAAACCTTTAGCCGACATCTTATGGACAAGGACATGGTTTTTCTTGTAATAAGTTGTTGTTTGTGCAATGAGTGAATTACACAGACTCGAGGGAATAGATCATGTGATTAATGAACTCTAGAAACCATATTTCTTAATCTAACTTCTTTGATCCTACATTTGAAATCTGGTTTTCAGCAAAAAATACAAGTAATTATAGACCAACACGCCAAGACAAATTCCAAATTAAAGTTCAAAAGGGAAACGAAAAGGCTATTCAACAACATTTCAGCCCATTTGTAGTGCAAACTAGAGGCTCAGGGGGCATAAAAACACATGTCGTTAGTATTACTAGATTCATAAATACCACAAGCAGCAGCAATAGTTTCACCTTCATTTTGCACTTCCTTGTTGTTTCGAATCATGAACTTCATCATCCCCCATAACATGGGCTATCACTTCATTGAGCATGTTAGTACTCAAGGTTGCAATCCTCCTTGTGTGGTCACGCTCCTCAATGGCAACGTCTAACTGATACCTCAACAATCTGTTCCTAACGTCTCCATCACAATAGCTGGTTCCTTTGCTTTGAGACGTCCCCCTTGGGCTTGATGTCGACATGGTAGGAGATGTCCACGATGGGGAAGCACCATACTGCACGTTCCTACCATTACGTTGCAAGAAGTCCATGTATGCAGATTCTGCTTCCCGTCGATCTTTGTATGACCTGTGTTCGGCGTTTGCGAATTTATGAACTTGTTTACTTGCTTCTGCCCAATTTTCGTATATGCCAGGAGCATGACCAATGAAAACAACATAGTATCTAGCATTGTACGTGAAAACCGCATAAGGAGTTGCTAGGGTTAGAACTTACCAAGTTTCTAATCTGAGCTATTAGATGAACATGTACCATGTCGCTTTACCAACAGTTGCGGGTGGACTACAGCAACCTTGACGTTGCTTGTTCCAAGATCTGCCAAACAGTTGCATAATCTATATCAAATAGTGGTAAATTGTTTAATTACAACTATAAAACATGTGGGCATGTTACCTTTAGAAGTGAAGGAGGCTTCTCTTCTCCATCTCTGACTGTTTTCTTCTGCTCATAGCCCCCAACCAGAATAAGAGGAAGCTGTCTTTTAATATAAAGGGTAAAATACTCGAGTTCTCTAGGGTCGAGTACAGTACTTGACTATCCAAAAAACGAGATACGTTTTTTAAAATCGAGTTACGTGAACGTATACAACTCGCTTGTCATAAAGATGAGTTTGTATAACTGCTGCCCAACTGTATTTAGGTGAAGTAAATAATACTTGTTTTCCTTAGGGCCGAGTTATATGAATTATCAAAACTTAATTTACCTAAATTCGAGTATTGTGCAATTATGTCATTTCCTCCCCCACCTTCTAGGTTCACTGACCATTTGCCATGCACGAACTGTGGGGTTCCCTTTTGAACGTGGACCGGTCTGAGAGTTCTACTATTGTGTCACAACGTCTACTGCCAGTTTTAAGTTCAATTGACCAGCTTCACCAAGTGTAGTATTTGTTTGATCTCTACGTCTTCTACGTTCTGTCAACATCTCACTTGATAGGTAACAACTGATAACAATTTATAACAACACAAATCCTTTGAATGTTGTGGGTCTTCAATGGGGGATATCTGAACATAATAATGTGGTACAATTTATGATAACACAAACTCTTTGAATGTTGTGGGTCTTCAGTGGGGGGTATCTGAACTTGAGAATCCATGTGGTACATGTTGCATGCTAGAAATTATCTCCCGTATTTGAAATGCTTCTGAATTCTCATTTGTTTAACAATATTCTACATGAAACCCAAACACATTGTGCGAACATTTTTTTTTTTTTTTTTTGAAATTTCAGTCTGATGGACTTGATGATACAATTATTCAATAGTATTTTTTAGCATCAAGACTTTATGACTCGCCTAAAATTTATGAAAAAAAAGATGGGTTTTTTAGCACAATTTGCTTAGGTTTGTTTAGTTACATGAACACCCAAACATAGGGCATATATAGTTTGCCTATGTTTTCACAATATTACACAGCATGATACAATTATTACTATTTGTGGTTCAGGTCCATTATGAGTCCGCATTACTTCTATGTTTACTATGATGGGGAGGCATATATTAATGATTTGCATGGACTATCATACCGAGGTCCGAACCACAAGAAGAAGCTTATTGAAGTGAAACGTGGGATACACATGAGAAAAATGAAATGGAAGATAATGTCAACTTTGGGGTTAGACAAGGATTCCCATGACATCTCCATTGTATTTCGGGCTCCTCAGCAACTGGTGGACATAATGTGGGGAGTGATAAAGCAGGCATCGCAATTCATAGGTTCTAACTTTTATGTAATTGTTGACACTGTTGGGTTTAACGTCGACGGGGGTTCATAGTATGCCAATAGAGCTGGAGAGCAAGAATCAGTTCCTGTAACCATCGTGTACCCTTCAGTTACAGCTGAGACGTCTCTGCCCTACAACGTTCGACCAAGCAATGTGGTTGCTATGGACAATATTGAAGACGCCGAAGTGTTAGGGTCTATCCATACCCGTGAGGGTCAAGGGTATACTCACGGAAATGAAGATATCCAAACCTACTTGGATGAGGCAATCGAAATCGATGGCACTCGAGATGTGTACGAGAAGTTCATTGATAATGATGGACTGGAGGACAATCCCAAATTTTTAGATGAACTATAAAAGGCACAAGCTGTGGATGATCACAACATGTAACGGTCCCCACACTTGCTTGTCACTCCAGGTGGATCATGATGGAAGGATTCGAAGTTCATTTCCATCACACTTAAGTCATATGTACGGGAAGACATTTCAAGAACAATAGCAACCTTGCGTAGTCTTTTGCATGCGAAGTACAACCATTGGGCGTCTCACTATAAGGTTTGGGATGCAAAACAGAAGGCGATTGCGGTCATCTATAGGGATTTTGATGAGTCATACACATAATTGCCTCAGTTTCTAGAGGCGTTAAAAGATGCAGATCCAACCACAGTGACACAGTTGAAGTGCAATAGCCGTGGTGTGCAGGGAACTTGCACATTTAATTGTTCCTTTTGGGATTTTGGTCCGTGTATTAAAGGGTTTAAGCATTGCAGGCCGGTGATAAGCATCGATGCAATGCACCTCTATGGCAAGTACAAGGGGAAGTTGTTGATAGCAATTGTAACGGATGCTAACAACGAGGTTTATCCGCTCGCATTTGCTGTTGTTGAAAGTGAGAGCAAGGAGACATAGGGATGGTTCTTGGCATGCTTGACACGATTTGTTACGGATTGGACCAATCTTTGCATCATCTTTGATTGACATTCGGGGATAAAAGCCTGCTTTGATGACACAGGTATAACTTGGTTGCAGCATCCCAGGCCCATCATCGGTACTGCCTCCACCATGTAGCCAGCAATGTTAACACAAAATGGAAAATTCCCGAGTTAAATAACTTGGTATGGAGGGCAGCAAGTGTGAATCAAGTCAAAAAGTTTGAAGCCACGCTGGAATTAATTCGCAATGTCAAATTGGCTGCACGCAGGTACCTCAAAGCTGAAAACAAACAAAAGTGGACACTTACACACGACGGAGGGCGTCGATATGGAGCAATGACAACCAACATATCAGAGTGTTTTAATGGAGTATTGAAAGGTGCACGCAACTTGCTAATAATAGCAATGGTGAGGTTCACCTTTTTCAAAGTGAACTTGTACTTTGACGCTCGTCGTAATCTCACTCTAGATCAGTTGGAAGTGGCTCAAGAATGGTGCAAGTATGCCATGGACAAGTTCGAAAAAAATCAAGCAAAAGCTGTTAGGACATATATGATTCACTTGTTAGGAACATATGTCACTACTTTATGTAATTGGCTAATCCTTTGACAAAATGCACTTTACTTGTATTTGGGTAGATCTAGGATATGTTTAATACTTTAAGAAAATTTGTTTCAAGATCAAGTGTTGAAACCATGCAAGTATGTCCAAGATTCAAGTCTGTCCAAGATTCAAGTCTGAAAAGTACCTGTCATTAAAGCTCGACAGCTAGCTTGACAACTAGCCATCTATCGAGCTTGTAGAGTTGTTCCAGCCCCGTGGCTCGACAGCAGCTCGACAGATAGGGTGTTTGTCGAGGTTTATGAAAAATAGAATTTCAGTTCTATTTTGACTCCAATTCGTGATTATGTGTTTGAGCTTTCTTTTCTCACAACCCTAAATATATATAAGGATTATTTTAAGGGCTGTATTAGGTTGCACAGCCAAGAAAAAAATTGCACAAGAGCATAATTTCTCAAGTGTGACCAGAAACCTAGTTTCCCTAGTTCTTGAAGAAGCTGCTGTGTTTGTACACCATAGGGTTTTGTGACCAAGCAGCTTCATGATCTTCATGTGTTGAAGAACAGAAGAACTTTGTAGCTAACATCTCTCTCTAGTTGGTGATTGAAGTCGCGTACTAGAATTCGCGTAATTGGTTAGTCATGTACTTGGAGCCGTGCATTGAACAAAAGAGATTGTCACTATAGAATAGGTATAATTGGGTATTGGGGTAAAGGTTCAACTATAGGTTGGTATAAGGTACTGGGATTCCTTTACTTGTAACCGCTTGTTGTGATAATAGTGGATTTTCAGGAGTGGTGACCTTAAAATCATCCGGTGGGGTTTTTGCTGTGTTGGTTTTCCCCATTCTTAAAAAAATTATCGTGTCATTTATTTTTCGCTATGTACTTAGTTTAATTGGTGATTTGTTTGTGCTACCATACGTTTGCATGTTAATTTGATTAATTAATAAACTTGACTAATTAATCAATAAATTCATCATAAGGGGTCAATACGTTTTTGGCCTGTCAAAAGCAAAGGACCATATGGTGACATGGATGTGCGCAAAAGCGTGGTTATATCAGGTTGACACCCCAGGAAATCCTATGAGTAATGGGGGCAGACAACACACGCATAGGGTTGACCTTCGGGGTATGACATGCACGTGCGGGAAATGGGAAGCATACAAGATCCCGTGTTCACACGTAATAGCAATTTGTACTAAGTATATGCATGATGCACAACAGTTTATTGATCCTTGCTATAGCGTGACTCATAGGTACCATAGCTACGAACTGGTATTCCAATCGTTGAAAGAAAGATTAGCATGGCCGGATCCAGAAGAAACTAGACTAGTGATGCCCAACCCACGATTGATCCAGAACAAAGGTCGGCCAAAGTCCACACGAATCCGCAATGAGATGGACGAGGATGATAGGGAGTTGCCAAGCTCCCTATGGATCGAGAATGGACCAAAGTCAAGATGTGAGTTGTGTCGCCAAGAGGGGCACAACCGTAAAACATGTTCTACTCGAAATGCAGAGTCAACGAGTGGTGGAGCTGCATCATAGTTAAAGCATCCATTTCTTAACAAATTTTGTCATATAAATCGTTACATGACTGTTAATAACTTAGTAGTAGTAAATTGTTCTCTATTGCCATAGTAAGTATTTAGACTAGTCATGAAACAAACGTTGGTGTTCATGCATGGATAGGTAAATGAGTCCAATTGGTATTTAAATATGATGCTCACTGGAGAATGGTGAAATGAGGTTGTTTAATAGTTTTGTCACATTATCGTAAGTTATGAATCTAAGCGTTGTTGTGGCTATGTTGCTTGTTAATAACTTATATAGGGTCCAATGTATGTAACATATTTGAACTGTTTATAGTAGGTATGGTAGCCAAGGTGGATGGGTGATAATGGACGTATGTTGCGTAGCCTGGATGATCCTTACCGCCTAAGGAAGCACCAAAACGACACCTGTTGAACGGGCATATGATGAGAAGACGGTGTTAGATTGGTCATTTTTTGCTTGGAAATTGATACTAAGTTTTGCACTTTGTTATGTTCTTATGTGGTCATGCACTTTGTTAATGGCATTAATGTTATGTACTAGATGGGGTTTCACTAAGTTGGTTAAGCGAACAATTCAGTTACATGTAAATTGTAGTTATTACAAGCAGTGCCTTATGTTTAGTATGATTTCCAACTTCTACAACTTGGTGGCAAAATTATCTATAGCAGTGGCAATCTCAAAAGCAACAGGTGTATTTATTGCAATGCACAAGTGCATGAAGAAGAGTTTTCTAATAAACATAACATAGTTGGTGTATTGATAAAACTAAGCTGTAGCTGACAACAAAAGAAACATGCATAGAGTATGATCTCCATTAGAGGGGTTTTCCACATAACTCGATGTTAGTGATATCGAGTTATATTATTTGAACTCGATACCACTAATGTCGAGTAATGTATAGTCATTTCTGAATACTGTAATTACCACGAGCAGATAGTACTCGGTCTCAAAGGAAGCGAGTTATAAATATAAAACTCGACACTAATGTAGTCGAGTATTGAAGAAGAATTTAAGGATTAGTCGAAACTGGGGTTCGACCCATCGAAAAAATGCATGAGTCCAACCAAACTTCTTTGTATGAACCGATTGGTCTTCGATTGGTGTTGGATTGGTCAATCTTTATCAAACTCGGCTTTAGAGGTAGCGAGTATTATAGTACTCGATTATGTTAATATTGAGTTATGTGTAATCGTTTTTGACTACTTTGATCACCACGACCACACAGTACTCGGCTTTAAAGGCAGCGAGTTATAATTATGAAACTCGATACCATTGTAGTCGAGTATTGTTGACAAATTTCCCTCCCTTTGGATCAGTCGAAACTGGGGTTCGACCCATCAAAAAAATGCATGAGTCCAGCCAAACTTCTCTGTAAAAACTGATTGGTGTTCGATTGGTGTTGGATCGGTCAATCTTTATCAAACATGACTTTAGAGGTAGCGAGTATTATAGTACTTGATTATGTTAATATCGAGTTATGTGTAATTGTTTCTAACTACTTTGATCACCACGACCACACAGTACTCGGCTTTAAAGGCAGCGAGTTATAATTATGAAACTCGATACCATTGTAGTCGAGTTTGGTTGACGAATTTCCCTCCCTTTAGATCAGTCGAAACTGGGGTTTGACCCATCAAAAAAATGCACGAGTCTAGCCAAACTTCTCTGTAAAAACCGATTGGTATTTGATTAGTGTTGGATCAGTCATCTTTATCAAACTCGGCTTTAGAGGTAGCGAGTATTACAGTACTCGATGTTAGTGATATCGAGTTATGTGGATTCTCCATATTTGAGTTGGTCAGTGTTATTTCTGTTGTTGGATTGCTGCACTCAACTATTTAGGTGAAGTAGCAGTTCAATTGCTCTCGATTCCTCAGGCTCAAAAGCAACTTTCCGAGCTCCAAACATTGATCCTCAACTGTAGTAAGACTCTTTTACTCTTGCTTCCCATTCAAATTAACTGAAAATCCAGCATTTATCTCCCTCTAAAAGCTGAAATTTTGATCTATGCAAGTGTTGGGATTTTCATGATTTTGGGTGTTGTGGTCTAAAATGGTTCATGGGTTTTTACGTATGCATGTTGTTCATACGATTTGTACCCTTAATTACATAAACATAGCTGATTTGTAAAAGCCCATTGAATTTAGGGTTCATGTGTTCATATGGAATTTGGGGATTTTCATAGTTGTGGGAGTTTTGACGTGAAATATGTAATGGGTTTTTTGTATGGATGTTGTACACACGTTTTCTACCCTTTAATTGCAAAGAACGCATGATTTCTGAAAAATGGGAAATTAGGGTTCGTGTCTTCATATTGGGAATTTGGGGATTTTGATGGATATGAATAGTTTTGATCTGAACTGGTTCATGGGTTATTCTGTATGCATGCTAGTGACACGTTCTCTATCGTTTATATTCAAAATTTTCACATCTGGGTATGCATGTTGGTTCATTCGCCAATCTTTTTCTTCATGGAATTTGGGGTTTTGTTGAATTGGGTATAATTGCCTGAAATTGACCACCGTGGTAAGTTTGATGGATTGGTAGTCACTAGTTTTACACCCGCTGCACAATGTGCACTGTGGATTCGCATGTTTTTCAAATAACTTGATTGCATGGGTCAATGTTCATATATATATATATATAGAAAATTGATCATTTCAATGCATTCATTCATGCTCCAATTGTATCCATGCATCTTGTAGTCTTTTTCTCATGTATATGTACATTGTGTTTATGTGTCTCTAACACAGTACTGAATATTGGTTTTCTGTTGTGCTTTTGTTCCATCTCTGTAGATCCTAGTTATGGCTCCTAAGAAATCTAAAACCATTAAAACCAAAGACAAAAGAGTGTCTGCCTCCTCATCTAAGCTTGTAATTATGTTTGATCAAATAACGTTTGAAACGGTTACAAATGAGTAAAGGTTTGAAAAATTAATTCATTATAGGAAGATTTGGCCAGAACGACAAATCAATCTAGATGAATTACCTCTTTCTATCCATAGGAATCTACAATGTAGGAACTGGTTGTCTCTGTGTAAAGATTTACAACCCCCTCTAGCTGCCCTGATTAGAGAGTTCTATTCTAATCTCCATATTCATCCTGATGATAAATTTGGTACTTGGATTCGAGGTCAAAGTTTTGTCATAACTAAGATGATGTATCTGATGCTCTTAATGTACCTTGTGTTTATAGACCTACTTATCCATACTCGGAGCGTCCTCCTATATCTGATGTTATGACTCTTCTTTACGGAAGATCAGTGACATGGGGTTATGGCCCAAGAATTAACTTGAGTGAGTTAATTGAGCTTAATTATATCTTCTTTAGGATAGCTTATCACAATATCTTCCCCATCTCCCATGTCCATACTATTCCTATAGAGAGGTGTTTCTTTTTGTACGCCCTCGTCACTGATGCCTTCATTTGTTTTTCTTCCCTTTTCTTTCAAACACTTGTCGAGGCACATAGGAGCAAGTGTAAGAAGCATGGTCTATTCTTCCCAGTTTTCATCTATAGGGTTCTAAAATTTTTACAGTTAGAAAACTTTCCTTCCCTAGAGTTGATCCACATCACAACCCCTATAGGAGCCACCTTTCTCAAACAGCGGAGTGCACAAAAAAAGAATGTTGGACCGAGTGTTGGTTCATCAAAAAGACCACGAGTATAGTCCACTACTAGAGACGTTCATGCTGAGGAGAGTCTTGTTGATCCTACAGCTGCTGTTGCTGACTATGGTGACAATGGGGTACATGCTGACAACGCAACTGCGGAGCCCACAATTCCTCCTCCTCTCTCTCTTCGTGCTATGATGGAGACCTTTATGACAACTCAAGCAGCTCATGGATAGCCATTACATGGGCTTATTGCTGAGGTTGCTACGTTGAAAGCAGATTTTTCAGAGTATAGGAGTGCTTTTTCACCTCCTCCACCCTCTGACTCTTGATGATTGCCTTTGGCAATACATTACAGACAGGGGAAGTAGGGATTGTAGCATAGGGGGGAGAGTAGTTTTTGTAGCTTCTATAGATTATATGAAAGTTTTTTAATGTGATTCTCAAGCATTTGTATGTTATTATATGTACTCTTCAAGGTCCACAACACATGGTTTTGATTTTATGATAATATGACCATATTCACAATGGTTGATGAATCTTATATTGAATGATCCTTTTCTTTCTTATTTTCCTTCAACTGGAATGTGGATAAGGTAACCTCACTGATAACATATTCATATTTAAAGAAAAACTACAGTCATTGAGATGATAACAAAAAGGAACCTACCTCATTAGATGCATTATTGATTAGTTCTGCAATGGTTATACCAAAAAAAATAAAAAGAGATCATAAAAGTAGATTAAACAGATACTAGCCTCTGAGCAAGTGCGTGCACAGAGGCTGTTCTATTTTGTGGGTAAAGATTGATTTAGAGTATTGATTATAATTTGGGATTACTACATTTTCTATAAAAAAAAAAAAAAAGTACAGCATTGTCATGGAAAATTATTTCACTGCACATAATACTCATCACACCCCTAGGTTATTTTTTTTTTTTTTTTGTGATTGGAAAAAGTAGTAATCCCAAATTACAATAAATGCTCTAAATTAACCTTTACCCAAAAAATAGAAGAGCCTCTGAGCACGCGCGTGCTCAAAGGCTAGTTTATAGTTAAAATTAGATTAAATTTGCCGTACTCATACACGTTTATACTTTTGGATGAACGTTATATAGATGTATTTTAATAATTAATACCTATGAAATTGTTTCTTGTCAATGATTATCCAAAAGTATATATGTTTCCAATTCTCCATCCATATCCTTATATTTAGGCACTAACATATCTGATTGTCCAAGAAAATAAAAGGCGTTCTAACACAAAGGCACACCCCTTTCTCTCTCCCTTGTGTGTGTGTGCTTGTTTCTCAAAAAAATAAAAATAAAAAATTAAATAAAAAAGGATAAAGTTTAGGGAAATTTAAAAGATTAAGGTGGGGAATTGGTGTGACCCTATCCTTATTTAAAAGTTTATCAAAAAAAGAAAAAAAAAAAGAAAAGAAAAACTACACGTTTGAAAAAATCCCACTTACTACACATCTATAACAAAAGTGAAAAAGAGTTGAAATTTAAAATATAATTATTTTACGATGAAAGGATCAATAATGGTTAGCCACTTACTACACATCCATAACAAAAGTTAAAAACAGATTAAATTTCAAAGATATCAATTACCCTTAAAACTGAGAAAATGTACGTAACATTGTTTATGGTGCAGTAAAGTAATAGTTATAAAAAAAAAATGTAAATTGAATTTCACATAAAATCATTCAAATGACAAGTATAATTTATGTTACAAAAGAAATATGTTTAAAACAATTTCTTAGATAACAACCACTTCATGTGAGGGTTAAATTGGGTAACATTATCCAGTAGCTCAAATATATAATATAATAATACCCTCTAAAATAAAGTGGCATAAATTACATTTAAAAAAATACTGTAAATTACATGGAAAAACTTGTTTACATAATACCCTCTAAATAAGAGTAGCGTAAATTACATTAGGAAAAAAGTAGCATAAATTACCACTTCAAGCAGCCTAATTCCCTTAAAACCCAACACCAAATTGGCCAATCATGCACACATTCACTCCAGCCTGCAATGCCTCCATAAATTCCTTGGTCCCATACCTCGCAATTGCACCCAAATTGGTCACCAAATCTATAAACCAAAACTTAGAAAAAGTTCTAGCAATCTAAAATTACAATAAATATTAAGTTATTGGACCAAAATAGAGAAGAAGAATATATAAGTTCCTGCACGCATAAATAGAGAGAGTCTTGTTGAATCGAATCTTATCCAATACTGACACACGTAAATGCAAAACCAATCAGTCTTAATTCTCATCCAACTAGTTTAATTCCCTTAATAAAACTAGAATGTAATATAATTAAATAAAACAATACAAAAAAAAAAATATTGCATTTTATTATTTAAGTGATACTGTTGGGTTTCTTATTTATTTATTTATTAATCATGAGTTTATTCATCTTTAAAAGGCTCAGTTAAGTCTAACTTCATATTATTAACTATAAAATTTCATTAACAAAACTTAGCATTATGTAATTTTTTTACAATTTCAGTTTAGCAGACAGTGCATCTATATGATATGGCTTATCAACTGGGGCTTTACTTGTAATTGCTTATAAATAATTGGCATAAGAGTGGTTTGTGTGCATGGGTGAATTGTACGTTGGGTGTATAGGAAATGCTGTTTGGATTGTCTATTTGCTAGCTTAGATGAGTATGGTTTGATTGAATTTGCATATTTTATTTTGGGGAGCTATGTGATGTGTGACTTGCGGGGTTTACTTTTATTTTGTTAATGTGTGCTTCCACATGAGTATGGATCAGTGTCATCACAGTGACATAAAATATGCTCTGGACAAGAAAGATTGTGCTTTATTATCTACGGTACTGTTTGGTAGATTAGATGTATAAATGCGGATATTTTTAGTTAGAAATGATGGTTCTAATTTACAATTTAGCAAACTTTATTAGAAAATGAAAATGATTCAAATTTTATGGGATGAAAATGAGAGTTTAGATGAAATCTTAAAAAGGAATTTATTTTGGTTTTTATATTCAATGAGACGTAAGCACAAATTTTTGATAATCACAAGGATAACAATTCATTACACTTTGAATTTTCCACAATCGATAATCATTCCTTTTGGCAAACCATTATGGAAATCATAATTGTAAAACTTTTGCAAAGCTTAACAAACAATTAATAAAAAAACAAAACATTGCATCTTATTATTTAAGTGATGCTACAATGAGGGAAACAAAATAAATAAAAGAGAATAAAAGAAGCCTATTCACCAACTTAAACATTTCAAGGTTGATTGAGCATCTTTTGCATGTAACCACAAATTCTGCATAACCGTAAGGATAATGTTCATCTCGGTTCCAATGTCCCATTCCAATTTTGTGGCATGCTTGAATGTTTGGAATTTGATACAGGGCGGTTCCCACAGCTATGTGTCGAAGCATATTTCGGCAATTTCGAAGCCAATGCTTCCCATTTTCATCATTTAAAATTTCTAAAAGGTTATCAATGCCTCCACGATTTGACTCACAAAGTAGCATGCTTCCATGTATCTAAGCTGCAATAAAATTGCCACATGGTAGAGCTTTTTCAAATAAATTTTTTCCTTCAACGACTTTTTCATTCAAAAAGTATTCCCAGCTTCCCAATATCAATAGCGCATCGGGATTTTCTGCTTCATAACACTGAAAAATTACGGTTTTTTCTTTGTCATGTAGTAGACCTGGGTGATTGAAATATGAAGTCAGTTGAATTTGTTGGAGGACTAGTTTGCTTTCTGTTAACTTGTTGAAGCCTTTGCAACTAATTAAGAAAAAGGAAAAAAATTAAATTAATAGACTGAATAATTTATATAGAGGGAAATAAATAAGTAGATACAAATTGAGAAAATAGTTTTTTATACCTTAATGTTTCCCAGAAGTGTTGTCGAATCTTTGGCTACTTTCGAAAAGATTTCAACGAATATGTCAGTATGAAGATTTTCAAACCAAGATTATTTTTTGTTTTTGTTTTGTTTTTGTTTTTTTTTTTTTTTGTTTGAAATAGTGTTATAACATTTTAGTTACTATTTATAATAAAATGATTTGTTAAGGTTCATAGTATCATATTAAATAACAATACATAATAATAATGTGTTTACGAATTTTGAAATGATATACATGAATTTGATGGTGAAATGGTTAAATTCATATAGAATTTTGTATTGCAATTGGTTCTTAATGAATTTAACTGTTTCTATCCGTTAATATTAACACTTTACAGTTAACATGACCCATTAATTAGGTCAGATGGATAGACTGAAATTGTGAATAGGAGTTTGAAGCGATATCTAAGGGCTTTCACTAGTGATAGATCTCACCAATGGGCTTCTTGGCTACCATTAGCTGGATTTTGGTTTAATTTCTCCTTTTATACTAGTTTGAAGCTAACTCCTTTTGAAGCTTTGTATGGCTTTCTTCCCTTTAAGCTCCAAGGTTATGTGCCTAGTACTACTAGGGTGGGTGCTTTGGATTCATTACTAAGTCAAAGGCAAGCTGTTTTGGACACCTTAAAGGTTCATTTAGCTGCTACCCAAGCTAGAATGAAGGCTCAAGATGATAGGCACAGGCAGGAGAGGTCCTTTACAGTGGGGGATTAGGTTTTCCTGAGATTGCAGCCCTATAGACAGCAATCATTGGCTTCCAAGGGCAGGTGGAAGTTATCTCCAAGATATTTTGGGCCATTTCAAGTATTGCAGAAGATTAGTAGTGTGTCCTACAAGTTGGATTTGCCTTCTGAGTTAAGAATCCACCCTATTTTTCATGTGTCATGTCTGAAGCTAAAGTTGGGCTAGCATGTCACACCTCTACCTACTCTACCTCCTGTTAATGAGTATGGTCAAGTGCTTACTAAACCCATGGTTGTTCTGCAGAAAAGGACTAAGTCTTTGAGGCCTAGGGTCATCACTGAAGTCTTGGTGTAGTGGTCAGGTGCTTCTCCTAATGATGCAACTTGGGAATCCCTTCATTAGCTATAACTCTCTTTCTCTCACCTTGTGGGCAAGGTGCTTTGAATGGGAGGAGTAATGTTAGGAACCTGTATTCTAATTGTAGTGTAATTGTACATGTGGACTTTATTAATTGTAATAGATAGGAAGTTATTAGTTAGTTACTTTGGGGTTAAGGGTTAGCACACTAGTTAATAAGGTAAAGAGTGGTTAAGAGGGTGAGTTAGTTGTATTGTGGGTTGGTTAGGATTACACGGGTATAAGGAAGGAACTTTGTAACAGAATATAGTCATTGTTTGATGAATAATACATTGCTCATTCTCTCTCTCTCTCTCTCTCTCTCTCTCTCTCTCTCTCTCTCTCTCTCTCTCTCTCTAATCTTCCATGGACGCTAGGTCCCCTTGAAGTGACCAACCCATTTTCATTCCAATTTACTAACAGAGTTTTAAGTGATTTTTATTAAGGGTCTCAATGTCTTATCACCCATTCTCACTGATAGGCCAAGAATGTATTGACCTCTTGTGATAAATCAATCAATTAATTAGCCAAGTTAATTAATTAATTCAATCAACATGCAATATACGTGGTAGCATAAAAAAATTACCAACTAAGTTAATATGCAGTGGAAAATAAAGTTGACACGGTGATTTGATTACGAATGGGGAAAACCTCCGAGGCAAAACCCTACCGGGTGAATTTAAGGTCACCACTCTCGAGAATCCACTATTATCACAACAAGCGGTTACAAGTAACGGAATCCCAATACCTTATACCAACCTACAATTGAACCCTTACCCCAATGCACAATTGGACTTGTTCTGGAGTGACAATCTCTCATTTTCAATGCACGGCTCCTAGTGCATGACTAACCAATCGATGCATAAATCCTAGCACGTGACTAACCACCAACTTGAGAAGGATGTTAGCTGCAAAGTTCTTCAGTTCATTAACACAATGAAGATCACAAAGCTCCTTGATTACAAGACCCCCTACGGCGTACAAACACAGTAGCTTCTTCAAGAGAAAGATGAACTAAGACATATGTCTCCCGTCACAATATACTTGTGAAAAACCTTTGCATCAAGTTTTACTCACTTGTGTCTTATGTGACGACCCTTAAAATAATCCGTATATATGTTTAGGGTTATGAGAAAATAAAGCATAAACATGTATACATGGATTGGTGTGAAATCAGATTTGAAAAACTGATTTTCATAAATCTCGATAGGTTGGTTATTTGTTGAGCAGCTGTCAAGCATCGGGTTGAAACTCCATTTTAAACCTCGATAGATGCTGTCTGTCAAGATAGCTATCGAGCCTTAAAATTCAGCACTTCTTCACTTGTTTCTTGGATAGATTTGCATGGCTTTGACACTTGGACTTGAACTCTTATTCCTTGAAGTATTAAACACGTCCTAGATCTACCCAATTACAAATAAAGTGCGTTTTGTGAAAGGATTAGTCAATTCTAAATGACATTTGTTCTTAACATAATTCACATATGTCCGAACACTCACCTCAAGAATTATTACTTCTGGAAGCACAAAAAATGTTTTTGTTGTTATTGTTAAACTTATTTTACAATCTCTAAATTGGGAAACTTGAGCTGCCCTCCGACTTGTCATTATATCAATCATAATTAGAACCAATAGGTCAAACCCATTTTTCACTTCTTTTTTCGTTTTTTATAGTTTTTGTCAATACCTATTTGATGGTATAATTTAGTTTTCAAAATGCTGTTGTATATGTGTCTACTGCTCCTAATAAGTGTCGCTCATAATAATAATTTCTGGATGACGTGTCGCGGCATGCAATTGTGTCATTGTGACCATGATTTTGAACTTTTGACCATTTAATTTTTTTTTTTATAGTATTGTATGTACTTTTAAATTTTAGATGGCATACGAAAGTTTGGTATGATTGCAATTGTGGAAACCTAGATTAATTCTCCAACCATATAAATGTGCCCAAAAGAGACCTTAATTGGCTTCGTATTTAGGTCAGTGTAAAAGTTGGAACAATATACGCCGCTTAAGCTTTATATTGTAATTGCAGTCTAATTTTGTGCAATGAGTCACATCTAAATTTTTAAATTTTTGTATTAAATTATTTAATTCAATTCAAAATAAGAGAAATCCAATATAAATGAACCATTTGGTACCCAACTATATAGCTAATTCTTTGAATAAAATAAAATTAGAAGAAGAGAGTTTTTGAATGATTTTACCTTCCTATACTATTTGTTTGTCTAACTATGTGTGTGTGTGTTTAATTGTATCTGTGCATTTGCACGGGTTCTAAGCCAGTTTATACTTTATACTAAGAAGATGAGAATAAGAAGAAACAAAATAAATAAAGATAAAGGAGAAGAGTTTATACTTTATATATACTAAAAGGATAAGAATAAGAAGAAACAAAATAAATGAAGATAAAGGAAACGAGGAAGAGTGATTTTAAGGTAAAGAGTAGTGGGGTAATGAAAAGGTAAAGGGAATGAGAAAGGTCAAAGAAAGTGTAAATGTTTTTTTTTTTTTAAATGTGTACAATTTTATGAGGTCAATTTTATTTAATTGAATTTCAGTAAAATATTATATATTTAATTTTAAAAAATAAAAAAGGAGAGAAAATATAAAAAATTTAAAGATATGGAGGATATGGTTGAATTTAAATTTTAAATAAAATAAGATGAGAATAAAAATAACAAAAAATAAAATATATAACAATAAACACCAAATTTTCCAAATTAGGATATGTAATAGAATAATATTATATTCTCATATACTATCTTTAATTCTTTATAATGCAGCAGGATAATATTTAACAATCAAAGAGAGAGAGAGAGAGAAAGAGAGAGAGAGAGAGAGAACAAAAACTTAAAACACAAAACTAAATCACATCAACCCAAAGTAGAGTTCTAAAGAACACAAAATTTTATCAACCTAAAGCAAATATGCAAGAAAAATTAAAAAAATTCACCAAAAATAACTACCTCATCCTTATGTGTGTGTGTGTTTTTGTTTTTGGAAAAAAAAATTCTAACAAATATGGTCCTAGACTTACTGAATAATTAAATTGCTAATTCATTTTAAAGAGAGAAATGGGGGATGTACAATTCAATAGGTAAAACTTAAGTGCAGTACGCTAGGTTTCATAATTATATTCAAAAATTAATTGTTTTGAATTTAATAGTTGTTGGAGAATTTTAATATTAATTAATTAAAATGAATAAATATTACAATATAAATGTAAATATGTGGGAGTGAATATGAAAGATGAAGAGTTAGTGAAAATGTTTAATCCAATATTGAAAAGGAGAGAGACTATTTTCTTCATTTTTAATTGTGGTGATTAAGGGGCTAATATGAATTGACATGGATATTAGGCTAAAAACATACACAAGAGGGAGGTGAAGGGTGGAGGTGTCAAAAATGGAAATAAATCAGCTTCTTGGATCCTCCTACGACCCATTCAGAATAATTACCATATCCGTTGGTGAGTAAATGACCTGAATTTATACTCCATTTTTATTATGGAAAATGAAGAGCCATTAACCCACATAATGGACTATCTGTTTGGGCCTTTTCATTCTTCAAAAACTCCTTATCTCACCATTAATTGTGTAACTCCAGCCCATCAGAGTCATATCAGCAATTAATCTTGTAACACCCACTACATCTGAATAAAAAACCTAATTAATCAGATTAATTTGGGTAGTAATTTCGTGAGGCCCATTGAGCCTATAAATAGATTCATTCAGACCCAATCCAAATTACTGCAACATACACTAAAAAATAGAGAGGTTCTTGGAAAAGAAGGGTGTTCTTCTGGTGGAGTTTTGGGCTTAAACACTTTGTGCAAAGATTGTTCTAGCCATAGGACACTTGTTGGGCTATTGTATTCTGGGGGAGACAAGTTAGAGAAGGTCTGCCTGGTTACAAAGTTTAGCCAACCAAGGGCTTGAATCTCCTTTAAGAGAGCGAGTACTGCGCCTCAGTCCAAATAATGTTGTGTAATTTTTCTCTTTAAATTAATAATATTCAGAAGTATTATTTAGTTTCTCTTTGTATTATTTCCATTATTATTGTGTTTGCACCAACAATTTTAAGGAGATTTAACACATGGATCCTACACAAGAGAAACCAAATGAGCCTGTTGGAGATCTTAACAAGCCCTTTCGCTTCAAGAGAGTCCACTTCAAGAGGTGGAAAGGAAAGGTCCTCTTCTAGTTGAGTCTTCTCAAAGTCACCTACATCCTCACTAACAAAAATCCATCAAAGGTTTCTACTGATGAGATGAGTGAGGAAGAATATAGTCTCCATCAAGAAAAAAATAGATAAGTATACAAAAGATGAATACAATTATCACTGTTATCTTTTGAATTGTCTTGCAGATCATTTCTATAATTATTATCATACAACTTATAATTCTGCCAAGAAAATTTGGAAAGCTTTACAAAGCAAGTATGATACCGAGGAGACAGGTGCAAAGAAGTATGTTGCTAGCAGATTTTTTCGTTACCAAATGGTGGATGGAAAATCGGTGGTCGATCAAGCACAAGATTTCCAAATGATTGTGGTAGAATTGAGATCCGAAGGCACAAAGTTGGAGATAATTTGGTGGTAGCTAGCATAGTTGATAAACTACCACAATCTTGGAGGAAGTTCCAAAAGACTTTGTGGCACAAATTAAATGAGACATCCTTGGAGACTTTGATTACACGCATCTGTGTGGAGGAGGAGGCTAGAGGACAAGATGCACTCATGACACAAGAGAGCAATGGTAATTTCACCACAAAGGCAAACCTTATTTCAGCCGATAATAATATGCCCAAAAATCATTTTCCTAGAAATGGTCAATTGAAGCCAAAAAAGAGAGTCTTTAAAAATAATAATAAACCTTAAGGAAGGGGAAACCCGAATAAAAATTACACTAAGAACCTAGGACCCCCTTCACAAGATCAATTTAATAGATCCAATTTTGTCTGTGGCAAGAGTGGGCATATTGCTCCATTTTGCAAATTTCGGAAACGTGAATCTGTCCTGCAAGCTAACATAACCGAAGAGCCTTTAGTGGCTATGATTACAGACATCAATATGGTGCAATATGTTGAAGGGTGGTAGGCAAATTCTGGTGCTAATAGCACGTCTGCTATGACAAAAATTGGTTCAAATTGTACACTCCTTTTAAAGAAGAAAAAACTGTTATGCTTGGTGACTTTAGCAAAACCAAGGTTCTTAGGAACGGTGAGGTTGATTTGAAATTCACTTCTGGACGTGTGCTAACATTGAAAGATGTACTCTACACTTTATGGAATCTGAAAATTATGTAATCTCTATAAAGGGATTATTTGTGGGCAAGGGTTATGCTTTTGATGGAATGTTTAAATTGAATGTTGAGAATAATAAAGCATCTACCAGTTCGTTTTATATGCTTTCTCCTATTAATTTTTGGCATGCTCGTTTGTGTCATATTAATAGTAGATATGTGGGAATCATAAGTAGTTTAGGATTAATTCCAAGATTGTCAAAAGATTTTGAAAAATGTGATACTTGTAGTCAAGCTAAGATTTCAAAAGGCCTCATAAAAGTATTGTAAAAATACTGAATTGCTTGAGCTAATTCACTCTGATTTATATGAATTTAAGGGAATTTTAACTTGTGGAGGAAATAGATATATTATCACTTTCATTGATGATTTATCAAAATATACAATTTTTTATTTGTTGAAAAATAAAAGTGATGCTTTTGAAAAATTTCAAAATTTTTTAAAAGAAGTTGAAAAGCAATTCGGTAGAAAAATAAAAAGAATAAGAAGTGATAGAGACCGTGAGTATGAATCAAGTGCATTCAACTCATTTGTTTAGTCTTTGGGAATTATTCATGAAACTACTGCATGATATTCACCTGCTTCTAATAGTATGGTTGAAAGAAAAAATAGAACTCTAATTGAGTTAACAAATGCCATGATAATTGAATCTAATGCACCTTTACATTTTTTGGGTGAAGCAATTTTAACTGTATGTCATATTTTGAATAGGGTGCCACATAAAAAATCACATACCACGCCTTTTGAGATGTGGAAAGGACATAAGCAAAATTTGGAATATTTGAGAGTATGGGGTTGTCATGCTTATGTAAAGCTTACTGACCCTAAAATACCTAAATTAGATATAAGAGTTACTTCCCATGCTTTTCATGGTTATGCGATTAGTAGTGCAGCTTAAAGATTTTTTTGATCTTGAAAACAAAATACTTTTTGAATCTGGTGATGCAATTTTTCATGAAGAAAAATTTCCTTTTAAATTGAAAACTAGTGAGGGTGAAGAAAATATTTTGTCACAACCTAGTTCTTCTACTTCTCATTTACAAAATCAAGAAAATTTTGAAATGGAACCTAGAAGGAGTAAAAGAGCTGGAGTTGAAAAGGATTTTGTTTCAGATTATTATGTTTTTATCCCCAAAATTTAAAAGAGGCTTTAATATCACCTAATGGTATATTTTGGAAAGAGTTTGTAAATGATGAGATGGAATCTCTAATTTCTAATAGAACTTGGAAATTGGTAGATCTTCCACCAGGTTGTAAGACTATAGGTTGTAAATGGGTCCTTAGAAAAAAGTTGAAACTGGTTGGATCAATAGATAAGTTTAAAGCTAGACTTGTTGCAAAAGGCTTTAAACAAAAAGCTGATCTTGATTTCTTTGATACATTTTCTTCGATAACAAGAATTACATCTATTAGACTGTTAATTGCTATTGCTACAATTTTTGATTTGAAAATTCATCAAATGGATGTAAAACCTGCTTTTCTAAATGGGGACCTAGAGGAAGAGATTTATATGGATCAACTCGAAGGCTTTGTAGAGCCTAGACAAGAAAGCAAGGTATGTAAGCTAGTTAAATCCCTATATGGCTTAAAACAAGCACCAAAACAGTGGCATGAAAAGTTTGATTCCTACATGATTGAGAATGGTTATAAATCAAATGAATGTGATAAATGTATTTATTCTAAATCATAGAATAATTTACATGTTATTATTAGCCTCTATGTGGATGATATGTTGATTTTTGGCTTTAATATGCATGTTATAAATGAGACAAAAAATATGCTTGAAAGCCATTTTGATATGAAAGATCTTGGTAAGGCTAATTTTATTTTGGGCATGAAAATTACAAAAGCATGTGATAGAATATTTCTTAATCAATCACATTATATTGAGAAAATATCATTTACATGATCACAAAAGTGTAGCTACTCCTGTTGATTCTAGTGTTCATTTATTTCTAGTGAATAATGAAGACGAGATTTTTAATCAAAAGGATTATGCTAGCATCATTGGTAGTTTGCGTTATGATACTAATTGTACTAAACCTGACATTGCATATGCAGTAGGAGTGCTTAGCAGATTTACTAGCAAGCCTAGTAAAGATCATTGGCTAGCTATTGAGCGAGTCATGAGATATTTAATTAGTAAAAAAAGCTATGGCTTATTTTATAAAAAGTACCCTGTTGTGCTTGAAGCTTATAGTGATGTCAATTGGAATACTTTGTCAGGTGATTCTCTCTCTACCACTGGTTATATTTTTACCTTAGGTAGTGGTGCTATTTGTTGGAAATTTAAAAAGCAAACAATAATTGGTAATTCAACAATGGAAGCTAAATTAATAGCATTAGCTTCAGCTAGTAAAGAGGCAAATTGGCTTAGAGATTTGTTATATGAAATTCCACTTTGGGAAAAACCAATTCCACCTATAATAATTCATTATGATAGCACCGCCGCAATTGGTAGACTTAAAAACCGTTACTACAACGGTAAATCCACACTTATAAGAAGAAAGCACAGTACCGTGTGATCTTATTTGAGTAGTGGCATCATAACTGTGGATTATATTAAATCTAATGATAATTTTGTAGATCCATTTACCAAGGTCTTGGCAAAAGATAGAGTCTGGAAGACATCGAGGGGGATGAGACTAAATTCCATAGAATCATAAGCCATGTATGAGGATACCCAACCCAATGACCAGAGATCCTGAAAATTGAGTTTAATGGGAAAAACGAATCATACGATGGTTGTAAGAAATGCACTATTTATTTTTTTAATTATTTATTTTTTAAATAATTTTTTAATTGTTCATCCCTATGATATAAGTGCATTTATCATGTAATGTGGAGAGGTTGAGTACAAAACTCTAAATGAAATTTGTAGCTCGTATGAGTAGGGTGTCAGAATTACAAGAGCACCCTTGACAAAATTTTACCTATGTAAGTGTGGGGGTAGGGCAGGTCCCTTTGAGATTTGAACTTAATCTTAAACACACTTATGAAATCGGGATCAGCATACGGCCGTAAAGTGCTAGCTATAAAAGCTCATGTCAACACTAGAGTTGTTATGTGAAAGCAGTGACACTTAATTTCCCTAAAGCAGTACTAGTTCAAGTTAGAGACCACTACGACTCTGGAGTTGAGATCACTGTTTTACTAAGTGAAGATTCAATGCAAAGCACACCTTCATGATGCATAGTGACTTGTCTTTGCCTAGTAATCTCTCTTTAACTAAAAAATTTAATATTAAAATGAGTGGGTCATTGTTGGAGCATTTTAATATTAATTAATTAAAATGAATAAATATTACAACAAAATTATAAAGATGTGGGAGTGAATATGGAAGATGAGGAGTTAGTGAAAATGTTTAATCCGACATTGAAAATGAGAGAGACTATTTTATTCTTTTTAATTATGGTGATTAATGGGCTAAGATGAATTAACCCAAATATTAGGTTAGATACGTGTGCAAGGGGAAGGTGAAGGGTGGTGGTGTCAAAAAATGGAAATGAATTAGCTTCTTGGATCCTCCTGTTTGACAACCCATTCAAAATAATTATCATATTCGTTGGTGAGTAAATGGCCCAAATTAATACTCCATTTTTATTATGGAAAATGATAAGCCATTTTTCCCACTTAATGGACTATCCATTTGGGCCTTTTCGTTCTTCAAAAACTCCTTATCTCACCATTAATTATGTAACTCCAACCCATCAGATTAATATCCAGCAATTCATCTTGTAACACCCACTATATCCGAATAATGGACCTAATTAATCAGATTAATTTGAGTAGTAATTTCGTGAGGCCCATTGAGCATATAAATAGACTCATTCAGACCCAATTCAAATTACTGCAACATACACTAAAAAATATAAAGGTTCTTGGCAAAGAAGGGTATTCTTTTTGGTGGGGTTTTGGGCTTGAACACTTTGTGCAGAGGTTGTTCTAGCCATTCAACACTTGTTAGGTTATTGTATCATGGGGGAGACAAGTTAGAGAATGTTTGCACCAGTTACAAAATTTAGCCAACCAAGGACTTAAATCTCCTTAAAGAGAGCGAGTGCCACGCCTCAATTTAAATAGTGTTGTGTAATTTTTCTCTTTAAATTAATAATATTTAGAAGTATTATTCAGTTTCTCTTTGTGCTATTTTCATTATTATTGTGTCTGCACCAACAATAGTTATTGAAAAAGATAACACTACTATGACTTAATGGTAAATTCAACCAAGTGTTTGTATTTAATTGGGGAACCTATTGTACTACAATTCTGAAAAAAAAAAAAATTATCTCAATTTAATTGTTTTTTTCTCATGGGTCTATATATACCATGCCAACTTCATACATTTGACAAATGGTAACACTTAGTCTAAGAATAACAAAATTTGACTACAAATTTGATTGTAGCATAAGACTACAACTCTCACTTAAAAAATTATCATTTTTATATATTTTGAAAATCTAACCATTAAATTGTATGTTATTTTTGTTCTTGAGACACATGTAAAATTTTGTGCCAATTAGATTTTATTTACCATTCGATCTATAAAATTATTTTTTTATGCATAATTTTAGATTATAAAAATTTGAAATTTAAATATTTGATTAATGACAGAGTTATTAATCTTTGATTTTTTGGAAATTTAGCAAAATAGTGGATATAAGAAGTAATCATATACAATAAAAGATATAGAGTCGCCACCAAATTTGCTGCCAAATTTTATCTCCCTCTTTAATAATTTTTTGGAATATGTAGCATTGCTCATTGGCATTGCTAACAAGTAAGTAGACACAATTTTTTTCACAACATTTTTCACAATTTATTGAAGTAAGCGACTATAAGTTGTGAAAAATAAGAAATAAAATATTACTGGTCTAAATAATAAATCGACCATTTTTACAAATTGTACACAAATTATGGCAAAAGTTGCCCCTAGACCTATTACATTGCAAATTCAAGGTCTTACTTTGAACCGCCACATAAACTGTTTATTGGTCGAGTCACACTCATAAGATAAGGTCTCCTACCCTTAAAGAAGTATAGATGGGTCCTTGTTGCAATTAGTACAATAAGTCAATTAGCTTCAAAAGTAGAGGTACCATTTAGATTTCTTGAAGGTGGGTAAACAGACTCTCTCTCACAGACCCTACAAGTTCAAGTGGATGGTAAGTTACCACTGCATACAACTCTGCAGAACAGAGACACTTGATCTTCATGGTTTTCGATTTCTGCCACAAAACTAGCTAGATTTTTCGGTGTTAATGCGAACAGTTCAAGGCCTATCAATTCCATACTTGGACAGGGAACACTTCACGCATGCAGCCCACTTTGCCGTACGTATTAGTGGTTTGGCTGGCCATATTCCTATTCATTTTTGTGGGTCCCCTTTTTTGGATAGTTCACAGGACCACTGCTGATGTGAGGTCTTGGGTCACTAAAAAGGGCCTGGTTGGGTGAACTGGCTTCAGTTCTCTACGGCCTATTGGGGTCAATATATGAACTAGTCTGTGTATAAATTATATAGAATTTCACAAGATAAAAATGCGATTTTCTCCTAAGCAATAAAATATTATTGTAAGTGTTTTAATATCATAAAATGACCTTTAAATCTTACAAAATGAGTAAAATAATTATTCATAATATTCACAATAAGAAGAAGATTAAAATATAATATTTAAGACTTATCTTTTATTGTGTAAACATTTTAAACAAGCATCTTTACTTGGTTCCTCCATAATGGTTACTTGGGAAAGATGTTGTAGTGGTTCCTCCACCAGTGGTTCCCAAGACGTGGGTTCGTGGTTCCTAAAACCATGGGCCTTTAATCTGGAGACCCAAAATGCTGGTTCCCTAGGCCATAGGATCTTTCTCTATGCTTTTTATGCAATGGATTTTCCTTTCCCTTTACCTCTGTAAATTTTGCATAAGAATAACTATACAATACAAATATTCTCAAATAATTATTAGTTACATAGTTAGATATACATTCTAAAGCATATATATATATATATATATATGTAAATGAACTTCATATAAATGAGTCAACCACGAGGTCCTTGGACCCAATTCTCACAGATTTAGTACTTTTGCATAAGACTTGTGGGATTTGGAACTCAAGTCCAAGTAACTTTGCTTGGACATTTTCTTCCAAGGCAATCAAGTGAGGAGGATTTTGTGGAAAAGAGTGATATCTGATGTGTACGTGTTTTGTATATGTTTCTTCGGAGGCTAAATGATATTTTGAAGGATCTCAAGGACATGGGACGAAGTCCTCCTCCTTGGCTCTCTTGTTTTGTTCCTTTTTTCTTCTCTCTCCCCTGTTGAACCCTTAGAATTCTCTAAAAATCCCTCTGAACCCTTGGAACCCCTTTTCTATTATTTTTTTGTGTTCCTTTTATAGTGGACATGGTCTAATTCCTCCAAACGAGGATGTCCATAGTCTGCTTGATAAAACCATATCCTCTGATAGGAATCTAGGAATCTGAAGGAGTTCATTGGGCAGAGAGTTAGCTTAATTTAGCAATTATAACTCAAAAAGAGTATTTGGCTTTAGCTACAAATGGAAGATGCCTTTCTAGAAAGTCAAAGCAGTAGGTGGGATATTCAATACAATGGGTGACAGCTTTGATTGAAAAGGACAATTGAGAGGAAGCTGTGGAGAGATGCCATTCACACGAAGGAACTAAGTTTCCATTGGTTCATGCATTCCAAGCAGATACATTAACCAAGAGAGAACTACAAGTTCCTCCATTCACCTGAAATCACTCCCCTACCAACCAAACCACTTCTCCTTTACTACCAATTCAAGATCCCATCGACTTGGACTATGGGTTACAAAGATGATACCTAATTTACTAGATACTTAATGACCTTTTGCTGGGAATCTATATATACACCTTGGCTTTCCCATATGTCGGCCAAGGTCCTTTTCTCAAGGCTTTAAAAGGGCACATCAAGGTCCTAGGGCCTTAGTGTTGACTCTTCTTGGTTTGCCCCCTTTTTTTTTCCCCCAAAAATTGCATAGATTCCTCCTTGCAATGGGTGAGCTTGGAAAGTCTCTGACCATCGTCCCTTTTGCTACATGTCCACTATCCTAGCTGAGATCCCTCGGTTCCTTTGTCAGGTACCGAACCCAAGGACATCACTTGTCCCTTGCACTTCTCTCTGCCTCTTGATTTCGATAGGACATCTAATGGATCTTTCCTTCTTTTCCTTCTCTCAAGGATACATGTGAGTGACTTGTTCCCAAACTATCTTCTAGGTCGCCTACGTCCTTCTCAGGATCTTCTAAGTTGTCTACATCCATCTTAGGATCTTCATGCTTTCTCTTAAAAGACCTGCTTCCTAGAGGATGGAGAACCTGCTCATAGCCTAATTATGGGTCCTCTTCTTTTTTACTTTTTTCTTTCTTTCTTTTTCATTCTTTTTGGGCCTTTGGGCCTTAATGGTCCTTCTTAACTTCATGACCTAGGCTTTCTTTTGTTAAGGCCCATGGTCTTTCCTTACTTTTCATAGAATTTGCTTCCTTATCACATTTTGGTCCTCAACAAAGTTTTGGCTCAAGAAGAAGGAATCTCTATTTTGAATAACTGATATATATAACCAAAAAAAGGTTAGCAAAGATAGCATAAATTAAAATTTTTCATCCTAAATTATCATCTCGTTTACACTTTGCCTCCTGAATTATAGAAGAGCATGATTGAGCCCTTGTAGACACCTCAATTTGTACCCTTACGACTTGAGCTTCCGTTCTCCTATGACGATATCACTATAAGGGCTTAGTACTTATCTAGGGCCTAGCCAAATGAACTATTTAGTTGAATGATATTTTACGAAAGGAAAAAGACCTTGCATGAACCTTAAGCATGCATACACATACTTAAGGCATGTATAAGCATATTGAAGCATGCGTACACATTAGGATTTAAGAAAGCCATGTAAGGAAAATTTTAATGAAAAATGTGGTAGAGCTAATCTTACATCACCTGGGAAGAGCACTACCCCTCCTCTCTGAACACTACAAAAAATCCTCATGGCCCTTTTCCCAAAAGAGACCGAATCAAGTCTAAAAAGTGATTCAAGAGTGGCTTTTACTTCAAAAAGCATTCTAAACTAAAGTTTCTTGTCTAGGACCTATTTTGGGTCTAAGCCCTCCAGTTAAACTTAATAACCCTCTGGGTATTTTGTTTTGTAGATTGATCGACATGAATGGTCAAAATCAAGCTCGAGGAGCTCTTGTGTTTGAGGTAAGGGTCTAACCTAATCTCTTTCATTTCTATAGTTTTATTCATATTTTTTACTGATTCAATTATCTCCTATGTAGTTTAGTTTTATTGCTCTTTAGTCTAGAAGCATACTAGGTTAGCTTAGACGTAGATGTTTTTGTGTATTGCCTACTGTGTTTCTAGGTAGGACTTCGTATGCATGCTCATGCATGTTTACGCATCTCCATGAACATCCATATGCATGCTTCCGAATGTGCACATATGTTCAACCTAAAAACCTAGAAATGTATGTTCTTGTTTTCCTTTCTATTTTTCTTAGTTTTAATACATATTTAAGTTCTGTTTAGTTGAGTTTATGTATGTTTAGGTCCAGGGTTAGTAACATAACATGTTTTATTGCCTTTTAGTTTGAATTACTTGATCAGGGTTTTTGCATGAATAAAATATATGAACATGCATTATATATGATTATGCATTGATGCATATGTAAGTGAAGGTAAGTCATGCCTAATCACATGAGCATACATATGAATGAAACATGATTTGCATAGTGAACATGATGAATGTGGTGATGATCATGTATGAGTACCAATTTTTGTGATGATATGATGATACTACCTTTATGATGATATGATGTTGCTTCCTTTGTGTTGATATGATGACATATTTGTGATCTTGTGACCTAAGATTAATATGATGTGATGCATATAACGATAATAAGAGATGTCATGTATGTTATGCCATGATAGATGAATGCTAGGTTGTATGTTAGATACATGTTAGGATAGATCTAGAGTGTGTGTGTTTTTAAGCGTGTGTATAGATAACATATTAGAGGACCTTTTAGTGGAATTAGGATGTGGTAAACAATGAGTTAAGGCCAACCCACGACTCCAAACATGCGCTCTAGTAAGATCAATCATTCCACGAAAGGTGTTATAAATATGGTTCCTAGACTAAATCTAAGTCCGTGTCGGTCCACTTTGCCAAGGCGTACTCCCACCATGGTGATGCCCAAATTGTCGAGGACACTTGTGCCCACACCCCCTACCCCCCCCCCCCCCCCCCCAACCAAAGTTATTACTCTTTTTTATGTCCTTCCTAGCGTCTGTTTTTGTGTTAAGTCTGACAAAATTTAGCATTAAAAGACCAATCTACCCATCTCTACAAAACAGACAACAGGGGGATAAATTGGTCTTTTAGTGCTAAATTCTATTAGAATTAACAGCAAAACAAACGGCATGACGTTTGTGTTTGTATTGCGTTTTGGGCATCCGCGTTTTAGGCGTTTCGGGGTTTTTTTTTTTTTCCTTCAGCTCTGCATCATGCACTGTTCATTGGCCATGAACAGTGAAAATAGGCCAATGAATAGAGCATAATACAGTAGCAACATAGTAAATTTTTTTTTTTAGTTTTTTTAATTTTTCAATTTTCAGTAAAATATCTGTTTGTATTGCGTGTTGGGCATCCGCGTTTTAGGCGTTTTAGCGTTTTTTTTTTTTTTTTTTTTCCTTCAGCTCTGCATCATGCACTGTTCATTGGCCATGAACAGTGAAAATAGACCAATGAACAGTGCATAATACAGTAGCAACACAGTAAATTTTTTTTTTCAATTTTCAGTTTTTAGTAAAATAAGCGATATCAAAATGCATACTAAGTATGAAGTATTTTTAGAATAAGGGGGCATCGACATACGCTTCAAAAATGTGAGAATACCCTTTTGGTCCCTAAATTTTGGGCCAATTTCCACTTCGATTCCCACAGTTTTTGAGCTCTTATTTTGGTTCCTAAATTTTGAAAATCGTTTTCAATTCAATTCCTACCTTGATCTTACTAACAGAAATAGCCTACACAGTGGACGGAATGCACTACTAGCCGGCATGAAATTGGCATGACCTTTAAAAATAATATTTAAAAAAAAATTATTTGGCATTTAAAAATGACACATCAACATCCACATTAGCTTCTAAATTACTAAAATAATTTCTCCAAATTAAAAAAAAAAAAAACAAAAAAAAAATTTCATTTTCCATTTTTTTTTCTTCTTACGAAACAGACACACAATTAAACACAAGCAAACACAAAAAAATCGAACTCACACACAACACCAAAACAACACAACTGAGTTCAGACTCTTTCATTTTTTAATCCCACACAGCCACACACCTTATCATTTTTTATTTTCCTATTTCTCTTAGCTTTCTTACATTTCTTTTTCTATCTAAGCTTGGGCTGTGATTTTGGGATTTGGCTGATCGGTTTGATATGGGTTAAAGACAAAGAGGCTGAGATTGGTATTTGGTAGTGGTGGTAGTTGTAAAGCACAAATCGGTGGTGATGGTTGGTGGTTGTGAACCAGAAGTAGAGATTGATGGTGGTGAAAATAGTTGGTAGTTGTGAAACTGAAGCAGAGATAAGTGGTGGTAGAGGTAGTAGTCGCAAATCATAAATTGGCAATAGTGGTGGTAGTTGGTGGTTGCAAAAGGAGGTAGAGATTGTGGTAAGTCATAAACACGTGAAAGACTTGTTCCAATAATTTATAGTCAGGCAGGAAGGGGAAGAAAATACAAATGAGTCGTACAATATATTAAAATAAGATACCTTCCAATAATGAAGTGCAACTTTCACCGTAGAATATGCTGAGCAAATTAAATTGTCAGAGCATTTGGGATGCTACATAAAAAGGCGTCCACGATTTGCATTTTGTTTGATGAAAAGGAAGGTTAGTTCTTCGTTCTTACATTTATTCATTTTTCCCTTTGCTTTCATATTTTTGGAGCACTCTGTTTTTCATAATCCCCATCCCCGTGGGAATGCTGTGGGGTGTGTTACATGGAAAAGTATTGTCATAATGCCATTTTCATATATATTAACAGAATTAAACATAATGCCATTAGTTTTACTTTGGTGAACTTTTTTTATTGATAGAATGTGGATATTCATATTTGTCATAATGCCAGTAGATTGCACTTTAGATTCTCAAAGTCGGGAGAGGCAGAGGAGCTAGTATTTATTACACACACCCTCTTACACACATTATTACACACATCCTTTAAATGTACTTAAATCACAATTTTAGAGATGAGTCACACTTTTGATGCGTTTAAAGGGTGTGTAACAAGGTGTGTGGAAACTAGTATTTATAGCATTTTGAGTTTTGATGCGAATGTTATTTCCAAGGCTCCATTTATTTCGGCATAAAATGTTTTTTTTATTAAAGTATATTTTAGTGAGAAATAATTTGTTTCATATCTTTTGCTTATGAACCAAACTTTTCATTTTTTAGCAACTGGTCACACCGAAAATTCCTAAAAATTGTGGTGGTTGGGGAAAGAAAATGGGGGTGGAAACCACGACAAATGACCAATGATTACAGCAACGGTGGTGACTAGTAGTGTAGTGACAGTGGCCGATGATTAGTAACAAGTCTAGCAACTAGTAATCAATGGCTGAAGACCACGATTAGTTGCCAATGATGAGCAAGAAACAACTATCAGGCAAAAGGCAAAAGATGAGTGTGGAAGCGATGTTCGATGACTTTTGGCCTTTGTAGATACCGAGTTCAAATCTTTTATCACACTTTTCCTGCTTCACTCTATACTCCACCAATAAAAATTTGCCACATATTCACTTAATTAATTAAATAGTAGTTAAAATAAAAATAATAAGTGAGACATAAGATATGGACTAGTAGATACCTCAGTTTACAACCAACATATAATCTAAACTTCAAGGATAAATTTATCATTTCACAAATTCAAGGGTAAAAAAGTCGCTTTGAATCATTACAAGATTGGGAACTCGTCTTAAATAACATCAAAACTCTTTTTAGTGATAAAAATGGCATTTCTCACCGGAATATCAGAACATCAAAGATAAATAATGTGGCAACAAATTTTAATAGTTATCAAAAGACTTATAACTCAATGGACACTTCTTGTTGTTTCCAACGGAGATGTCCAAAATTCAAATCTTCAATCTCCTAGCTATCAAATTATCAAAATAATAATAATAATAATAATAATAATAATAATAATAATAATAATAATAAAGAAACATCATGTAAAATAAGATTGAATGCACATGATAATGGATAATTAATTGTAATTGGTTCTAGTATTGATTATGATTAATGATATGGAAAAATCTTGAAGGTTCAAATCTAAAGAAAGGATGTATTCAAGTGTATGAAAAATACTCAAAGGTTAGTTGAGAATTTGAATTGATTAATTAGTTTATTATTTTTTTACAAAATGGATAGTTATTTAATAATTAATAAACTTAAATACCCTAGGATCAATTTGACCATAAAATAATGACTCAAGATTATTGATAACCTCATCATTATCTCTTGACAATATAAAAAAATAAGGTCAAGAGACTACGTACTAATCAACACTTTGACCAGATGGCCAAGCGCTGATCGACATACATCACAAGGATTTTAATACTTCAAATGCCTAGCTGCAGTTGTTCGATTGTTTGCTTGATTTTCCTTTAAAAAAAAATGTTAACGTGGCGTGAAGTGTGGCTTGAATTTTGCCACAAGCCCATAAGGCCCAACCAAGCCCAATTCGGTCATAGTAATTGACCTAATACAAGTTGTATTTATATATGTGCTTTATGAAATGCGGCAAAAAGAATATTAGATGGGAGTAATTCCTAAAAACCTGGTAGCAGCCGCATAAGAAGAAGAATAATGTTTTCTTGTCTTGTGGGTGAGAGAGAGTTAGGGTGTATTAGGATTTGGGTTTCTAGAATGTTATTGTGCACTATTTTATTTCCTTATTTTTATAGTGAAATTTCTCCATCATTGCCGTAGAGGTAGGCAGTTTGCTGAACCACGTAAATTCTTGTATTCTTTGTGTGTACTTGTTATTTAATTTCCGCTTATTTACTGTTATTGAGTTGAGTCCTGGGGTGCTATTTGCACAAAAAAAAAAAAAAAAAAAAAAAAAACTTGTTTGCTTGATGTTTTTGTTTTTTATCTTATCATTTTGAATATAGATACAAGTTGGTTAACACCAAGAGGAAGACTAATGGGATTTTTAAGTCTTACAGAACATCTTCATTAAATAAAGAGGTACTCAATAGTAAAACCATGAAAACAAAAACAAAAATAGAGAAAGAAAACTCTAAGGGACCATTTGGTTGGGAGGATGGAAAAGTGGGAGAATAGAAAACGGAGAGAGGATAGAAAAGATTTTAGGTTTCCTCATTTGTGTTTGGTTGAGAGGATGAAAAAATGGAGAGATGGAAAACTTTTTTATTTATTTGTAAATAAAGTTTGTATAAATTTATCATCATGTCCTTATTAAATAAAACAAAAAGTAACACATTATAATTTAAAAAAAAAATTGTGTATAGATAGACACTTCATTAAAGTAAAAAAAAAAAAAAAAGCATTAGAAATTAACCCAAAATTGTTTTCTTAAAAAAAAAAAAAAAGAACAAAAACAAAAACCAATCAAAATTAATGAGAAAATAAACATATGAGCACCCAAAAAAAAAAAAAAAAAAAAAGAAAGAAAGAAAGAAAGAAAGCTACACATCTAGCAAAAATCAAAGAAAAAAAAAGCCAACATGTTAGTTAGTAATAGAGAAAGAAAAGATCAAAGGATAGAAAGAAAAAAGAAGCCCACACGTTGGAGACTTGGAGGTGAATTCCAACATGATGGGTATTCTTGGAAGCTCATTTCATGAGCTTCCACCTCCTAGTTTTATTCCCATTTTGGAGAGAAAACTTTTTGGTGGGTCTGGAGAAAAAATACCTGAACCCTACCATTTATTTTCCTTCTTTCCCACCCAACCAAACACACTGCAAAAAAGTTTCTCTCCCTATTTTTCTTCAAAGTTTTCCATTCACCCTATTTCACCTCCAAACAAACATACCCTAAGAGAAGGGGGGGGGCGGGGGGGAAGTGACCTTGAGAGTTCATTTTTGTTTTGAAACCACAGCCTAGAGCCACGAAATTTATCCAAGTCCAAACCAAAGAAAATTTCCATCCATTCCTTCATAAAACCTCATTTCTCCCATCCATTTATCCCTTGAAAAAAATTAATTATTTAGATGGATCCAAAATCACAAGAGCATCATTTATGTAATGTTTGTTGTATCTGTTACACCCCAAACTCATACCAAGGATTTAGATACATGACTTGTCATATAAATACAAGATTCAAAATAATGGAATAGAACATAATTAAATATCCACAAATAAGAATCAAACCGTCAAATATTTCTTATAAAATCCATTAAACTAAAACTTTAATATTAAAGTCTCCAAATACAATCCCAAATAGTTTCATAAATACTAAACTCACTATCTTAAGAAAACATAATAAAATAGTCCATCAACTAACATAGCTTCAAAAGAAATCTTCAATCTATGGCTACAATGATCTACCACCAAAAAATATTACACTGCTCTATTCCTGAAAGTGTGGAGAAAAGGGGGTGGGCTAAAAGCTCAATAAAAGACTATATAACATAAAGATGTCTTTCAAAATAAAACAATAGTATCATAGACAAAATATAATCTTTACAAAACACTTACAAATAGTTTTAACAGTAATATAATATATTCTATAAAACTGTCAAAAAAATACATTTAACTATAACAGTGTAATGAGTAAATAAAATAATAATCACTTTAGTTAGCCAAAATACAGTAAATAGGTAGAAACAATATATTATAGTAATAAACAATTTTTTCACTTATAAAGATCAATAACAATAATACAGTAGTTCGATATGGAAAGCATTAGTTAGACAAAGACATAAACTGCTAAACACTCGGTAGGTGATTCCTATGGGAAACAATAACACTAACCTGAAAGAGGAAACATTGGCTCCAAAGAGCAAACAACAACACTGGCTTGAAAGAGCAAACGATAATGCTGCACCACACCACAATAACACTACTTTGGCCGAAGACCAAGACTTAACCCTGTGTTCTCAAAGGTTGCAAACTGTCTAGCTAACCATTTGAAAACATTCTTACTTTATTACAATATTGTCAATACGAATCATATATCTTATAATGAATACTTTCTCAAAATATAGTTTTGAGTCATTCTTAACATATACAGTTTCAAAATAACACACAAGAAATAATAAAATTTAGGTATGTATGAAGCATTATTGATAATGGTATAAGTTGTTGAAACTTCACTTTTGCATATATATATATATATATACACACACACACTTTTGCATACATGTCTTAAGAGACGTCATGTTCTGAAGTCTACTTAAGTCTAGTTGCTAAACGAAACTTCACTTCAACTATTTGAATTAATGTCAACTAGAACCTAAATAAGGACAGGACGACTCAATAAGAATGGATACATTAAGGCAGCAATGAAAATATAAATTTCACTCTTAAAATTCATATTTCACCACTATTCTGAAACTACAGCTAACTCAGTACACAATTTTTTATCAAGTACTTCGAAAATGAATACCTAATAGCAATTCTAATGAGCTGAATATGTAGTTCATCATGAAGCCAAGCCCACTAACAAGTTGTGTAAAGTCTAGCAACTAATTGTTGGGGTTATACCCTAAAATCCAATTTATTGGCATGTCATAAATAATTAATTTAATTAAATCTATAAATGAACTAATGAGACATTATCTTAGTCCATGAGATGTATCGTATGTGATTTAGTCACAGAAGATATAAATCATAAGTTCTTTGTAAATTCAGAATTTTAGTTCATAATCGGTGATGAAATTGGGCATTTCATCTGCGAAGACTATAACATATCAACTAAAATGATTTGTCTTGATCACGGAAGTGGAGACTTCTAGTTGATATGTTGATATGTTTTAAGAGTTAAGACATATTGAACTAGACCACTGTGAGATTTATTATTCTCCTAACAACTGTCAAATGAATAATAAATCTCACGACTTCTATTTACATCAACTGTAAATCCTGAGAGAATAATGAACCTGATTATGAAGTGTAGATTGCTTTGATATATCAAGAGTGGGATCTATAAGTCACGATCAAAACCACAGTATGTCGGGCAGCTGCATTTAGTGTTGATGGAACATATATTCTCAAGATGGAATTCATAATCTCTTAACGGAGATATAAAATATTCCCTTGAGATAAGTTTAAGGGTTTGGTTATTCAGAGAGTTGGGCCCAACCACTTTATTAAGGAGTTACTAAAGTATATATTTATGGAATTTGATTTCATAAATATATGATGAATAACATAAAGGATTAAACCGGGTACTCAAGGATTAAGATGTAGTAATATTCAAAGTGGTAGTTTATATTTATGACTTTGTATTACTACAAATATTTTAATGAAGGGGTTGCATATATAATAAAGTCTTGGGATATAATTTATTAATAAGGCCTAGAGTGCAATTATATTCATATAGTGGTATTGAATATAATTAATGGTAACTTTGGACTTGTCAAGAGTTGACAGAAAAGCCCAAGGCCTATTAGAGCTAGAGTCTTATTTGTTCCCTTTTGGTCCCACTCCAAGCCACACACTAGACCCCAATTAGAATGGCCCAAAAGGCTAGCCCAACTAGATAATCAGTTATATATAAGAAGAGAAACATACAGAATTTCATAAGTCTTTCAATGATAGTATTCTGAGTGGTTTTTCATTATGATCACTATAGAACATGAAATGGTTTGTGTGTGAGTGTTGGACATTCTCTTATTCTCTTCTTGGAAACTGATTGAGAGACCACACTTCTTGGGCATTAAGTGGAATTTGAGTGAAGATTAAAAATGTTCCCAAGTACTTCTAATCTTTTGGTTTTGAATTTCACTGCATCAAGGTACTTTTTCTTGTTCCTAAATTCTGAAACTAACATAGTACATGTTATCAATTGCAAATGAAGTAAATCCGTTAATTTTTCCGTTGCGTATATTTTGTATGTGATACAAACATGTGTTTTTCCCAACACTGAACACTCAAAAGCTTATCACCTATTTAAGAGTTCATATGTGATATTCAAGCAAACCTGTTAAAACACACTAGCATCATAGGTTATTCCCATAGATCTTTGAGAGAGAGATATTCCTGACCACATGACCGCAGAGATGCAGAACTTTGTTTCTTGTAATCTCATAGTCTCTCTCTCTCTCTCTCTACCTTTCACGCAAGAAACCTTAAGACTACTCTTCAACTTTACACATTATTCTATTCTTTTCAATGTAGAAAACCTTAATTATGTACTCTTAAGCTTTAATATGCTAAGCACCGACTTCTTCTTCTTTTTTATTTTTATTTTTTTTATTCATCTGTATAAAGGAGAGACCCAACAGCTTAGATATGCTTCCAAGACTTTAATTCCCAATTAAACTCAAATTATGGTTGTTTAGATAGGCTAGAACTCTAAAGGATTCCAATAACACTTAAATTCCTAATCCAAATATGTTTTAAGGGATAATTACAGTAAACCCACCTGTGGTTAGGCCCGTTTTCACTTTGCCTACCCGTGGTTTAAAACTTTACACTTTGCCCACCTAAGGTTACTCCCGTTAGCCTTCCGTAACCCACCTCTCCCTTTGCCGTTTGAAAAACATATTTTTAGAGAAAAACAAACATAACAAGGATTAAAAAGTTAGGGTTTTTAATTGCTTTAAGAACTTCTATGCTGGCAACGAACCCAACTCGTAGGTCCTCTTCTTTCTCTGCACTTCCATCCAGTTCTCAATTCTCTTCCTGTACTTGGTGAAATTCGCATGGCAGTATTCCGAGGCTCCGATGACACACGTCGAAGTCAGGTTGGTCTCCCAGAGCTTGGCTATGTCGTCGACCTCGAACACGTTGGAGTCGAGGTAAATCACGTGGTCAACGCAGGAATTGAGAATGTCTCCGAGTGTAGTTCAACGGGTTCTTGAGAGCTTGTCGGATCGAGGAGGAGATTAGGTTTATCACCGTGTCTTCACGGAAGATGTAGACCTTGAAGTTGAGGGAAGGGAACGTGGATTGGACGAGTTGGGTCAGAACCTGGGGACTCGCCGGGTCGAACTCGGCCGAGACGAAGTGGAAGAACACACATTCAGGACATGATGCGTGTCGCAGAACAGAGCGAACCGCCGCCATAGACCCACGTAGGTACTCTGAGTCCAGCGTCATCGCTATGTGTGTTCTTCCACTTCGTACTCTGGGTAGGCACTCTTCCACTTCGCCTGGTCGAACTCGGCCGAGACAAAGTGGAAGAACACACATAGCGATGACCCACGTAGGTACTATGGAAGAACACACATTCGGGACAGCGACAACCCATCAAGCCCAAGCCCATCTCTGCCGTCGTTCGGCCTCGTCAGAAACAACCGTATACAGTGACAAGATGGCGGCAAAAGAAGCGACACAAGAAGAAACAAAACGACGACACCTAATCTGAAAGGAAGCATTATTGGGTTTTCTGGGATTTTTTCTATGTGGGTTCTTGAAGAAGAAGCAGAAGAAAGAGATGGGTTTTGGTGATTGGGTTCTTAAAGAAGAAGAAGAAGAAAGAGATGGGTTTTTTTATAATAAATTTCTTTATTCTATTAGAAATTCTTAAGTAATAAAAAATCCACACTTTTTTATCTTTGTTACGTGAACTTCTATGTTGTGAAATTGTGGATATTGTTATATATTAAAAATAATTTTATTGACCATTTGATTGGTATGTTTTTTCTTCATTTTGTTCTTATTGAAGTTCATGAACAATGAAATATCATAACTTTTTGATTCTTGTTATATTTGTTTTTACCTAAAAATGTGTTTTTCTAACGGCAAAGGGAGAGGTGGGTTACGGAAGGCTAACGGGAGTAACCTTAGGTGGGCAAAGTGTAAAGTTTTAAACCACGGGTAGGTAAAGTGAAAATGGGCCTAACCACAGGTGGGTTTACTGTAATTATCCCATGTTTTAATCTCTTATCATTTTCCCTTAACTAATAAGGAAACTAAAAGTTTAATATGAACAATCCACAAAATAATTCTCCATGTTACATCTTCTTTTATTTATTTTCTTTGTAGATATCATGATATAAAATTGTGGGAGGGCTAAGGATCGAGGAACCCAATTCGAGGATAAATCTGCCAGTCCCAGTAGATAAAGGCAAACGGATTCCTAGGACTACACCCACCCAAGGAGAATTTAAGAGCCAAATGGCAACTGGCACCCCCAAAAACCCAGGGATAAGGGAGTAGATGCCAAAGGAAAGGTACAAGACATGCAAAGGTGGAGGAAGGAAGTTTCCTAAAGATGACACCTCCCACCTCCGTATTCAATGTTTTGCCCAAGCTTAACTAGCTGAATTAATGAGGAAATGACTCCTGAATAGTGACTTCATAGCTCACAGCTCTTTCTACCACCTCTAGAAGGATCCTAATGGGACAAGCATCCAAAAGTTCCCTTGAAATGTACAGATGGAGGGCTGAGATGCAAGGAAAAGGGTTATAAAAGGAAAGGAACCCCCCAAAAAGAGGGGATGAACAATTTCCAAGAAAAAGGATCAAGTGTGAAAACTAAAGAGGATCCTATAAAAGAAATATCATCTTAGTCTATCAATAAAAAAACCTATCCTCAGACCTGCCCAAGGATGAATTTTTACCGAATTGTTGTTCTTTCCACGCTTAGTGATTACTCTGGTTCCATTAGAGTTTGGCTTGTGATCTTCTTTGTATTGCAATTGACTCTTAAGCCCACTCTCTTAACAAATTCATTGTTTTGGGCTTAGCTTGAAAGACTGGGCATCACTATTCTAAGTGGGTTTGGGCATTTTTTTGAGTCCTTACAATTGGTGCCATCTGTGGGGATTATATGCAATCTTCTTTATCCAAGCTATTGCTAACTCTAGACAAAATAGAGAGGAGTCCGTTGGCTCGCAGCGTGTAGGCCACTTTTTCAACTTGGAGCAGTGGAGAGATCGAGAGCATAATCGAACTCCCAGCGTCAAGGTGGAAACAGAATATACATACCACACCAATAGAAGCCAATCAAGGACTGGAAGTCATGTTTCCCATAACCCAAAATCTCAAGTTGGAGATTGATCACCTGCGTAAGAAGCTGTGCCGTAGGGTGCATGTTGGTGGAGATAGAAAGCCCCCGTAAAGCTTAGGATTTGATCCAGAAGAAGATCGCAGCTACATACCGAGGTCAAGGACTCCTCCTAGTGAATTCTTCACTGCATCTTCACACTTGGATAAGGTGGAGAGGCATAGTAAAGGGAGAAGTAAGAGCTCATCTCCCAAGAACATGGGAAATGACGCGATGAGTAGAGCTCTACGTTAGATTTCTAAATCACCCTTCACGCACAGAATTGATAGGGCCAAGCTTACCCATCACTTCGCTTAACCTACCTTCACCATCTATAACGGAAGGACTGATCCTGTAGAGCACGTAAGTCACTTCAATCAAAGAATGGCTATACACTCGAGGAACGAAGGAGTGTTCCCTTCCAACCTCGGGCCTGTTGCCATGAAAAGGTTTGACGGGCTGGAAGAGGGCTCGATAAGCTCTTATAAAGAGTTAACTAGATCCTTTGGAGCAAGGTTCATGACATGCAGCAAAGTTTTCAGGCCTTTGGATTCCTTATTATCCATGTTGATGAAAGAGGGAGAGACCTTGAGAACCTACTCTGATAGGTATTGGGAAACTTTAAACAAAATAGATGGAGATTTCGAGGACGTGGCCATAAGGACCTTCAAGATGGGACTTCCTATGAACCATGACCTAAGAAAATTGTTGAGCATGAAACCCGCCTGAAGTATTTCTCAACTCAAGGATCATATTAACGAGCACAAGTGTGTCAAAGAGGATCAAGTCCAAGGAAAAGGAAAGGCCAAAATCTTCCCTTTAGAAATGAGAGATCTTCGGCCAGATGGATATGGCCAAAATCGACCCAAAAGAGATTTTGTTAACCAACCCTCAAGAGCTAATGCCCAGGTGGTCAGCTCGGTATTGAAGTGTTAGGATTGGTGCCCTTAAATCCTATTGTATGATGCTATGTACGTTGTTATGTATAACATTAAGAATGGCTTAATGTTGTGATTAATAAAGTTTTTTTATTATTATCTAAAATAATGGTAACATGAATATTCAGACATTGTCATATAATCTATGAGATGCATAGTATATGATTTATGTGCAAAGTCATAGAAGATATAAATCACAAGTTCTTTGTAAACTCAAAATTTTAGTTCGTAGTCGGTGATGAAATCGGGTGTCTCATTTGCGAAGACTATAACATATTAACTAAGATTATTTGTCTTGATCATGGAAGTGGAGACTTTTAGTTGATATGTTGATGTTTTAAGAGTTAACACATATTGAACTGGATCACTGTAAGATTTATTATTTCCTAAAGACTGTCAAATGAATCATAAATCTCACGACTTCTATTTACTTGAACTCTTAATCCTGAGAGAATAATGGACTTGATCATGAAATGTAGGTTGCTTTGATATTTCAGGAGTGAGATCTAAAGACATGATCAAAACCTCAATATGTTGGGCAGCCACATTTAGTGTTGATGGAACATATATTCTTAAGATGTAATTCATAGTCTTTTAATGGAGATACAAAATATTCCCTCGAGATAAGTTTAATGGGTTTAATTATTCAGAGAGTTAGGCCTAACCACTTTGGTAAGAAATTACTAAACAATATATTTACTAAACTAAAGTATTTCACTGCAAATGTTTTGTATGCGATATAAACATGTATTTATCCAACATCAAGGAGCCATTGTATCTGATCCTTGAGAAGATAAAAAATGAGCCTTATTTCAAATGGCATAATAACTTAGGAGGGGACCATCCAAGTGCAATCAGAGCCTTTATTGCCAATACTGTCAAGATCGGGGACACACCACTAAGGACTACAGAGCCTTGCATGACCATTTTCAGTAGTTGGTCAAAGTAGGGAAGCTAAAGCAGTTCATGCACCAGCCCTCTAGGCAAGAAGTCAAACTAGTGGAGGATATCAAAGTGAAGCTATTTCTCAACCATCCTTGGGAACTATTAATGTGAACTTTGCCACCCCAAGCTGGGATGTAAGTTCTTCGTTGAGCATCATGTCTATATCCTCAAAATAGAGCCTTGAGGAGCAAGTTCAAGAACCCAAGAGGGTCAAGGTAGCAATGCCACCAACCTTGGGCTTCTCGGATGAAGATAAAATCAGGACTTTCAAGCCCCATGATAATGCCCTGGTAGGGACCCTTTGCATTGGAGGATATGACGTGGTATTGGTAGACCAAGGAAGTGAGGCTGAAATCACATACCCGGATCTGTATAAGGGGCTGAATCTGAAGCCGAAGGACCTAAGTAAGTATGACTCCCCTCTAGTGGGATTTGATGGAAGAACGGTTGTTCACCAAGGAATGATCAAGCTACCCGTGCAAGCAGGGAACAAAGTGGTCAAGGTGGAATTCATCGTGGTGAAGGCCTATTCTCTGTACATGGCCGTTTTGGTGAGATCATGGCTCCATGCCTTAGGAGTAGTATCTTCCACCCTACATTTGAAGGTTAAATATCCCACCGAAGGGTAAGTTGAAGAGATTGTAGGAAGCCAGAGTATGACTAGACAATGCTTGGTGGTTGCTATCAGGCACCAATCGCTAAATAAGGTCTTTCTTGCCTTAGAAGAGACCCAATAGCAATTAATTAAGTCCAAGAGTATGTGCGAGACTGAACAGAGGGGTCTACTCTGTGAGGAATTGGAGAATGTAATAGTTGGAAAAAATGAGGATAAATATTTTCAAGTAAGGACTCAACTACCCTTGTTAAAAAAGAGGAGCTTTTAGGTTTCTTTAGGAAAAATGTAGACATCTTTGCATGGAGTGCGTACGAAGCACCCAGAGTAGATCCAGATTTTATATGTCATCATCTAAACATGAATCCAACAATTGTTCCCAAGAGGCAACCACCTCGGCATTCTTTTAAGGAGCACGTTGAAACAGTAAAAGAATAGGTAAACAAGCCCAAACGGGCTAGAGCAATTAAAGAAGCATTCTATCCCAAGTGGTTGGCCAATACGGTCGTGGTGAAAAAGAAGTCGGGAAAGTGGAGGGGTTTGTGTGGATTTTACTAACTTGAATAGGGCCTGTCCAAAAGATCCTTTCCCAATTCCTTGGATTGATCAACCAGTAGATGCGACAGTCGGCCATCCTTGGATGAGCTTTCTAGATGCCTTTTAGGCCTACCACTAGATACCATTGGCACTGTCCAACCAAGAAAAGATATCTTTCCTAACCCCTACTTGGAATTACCATTACCAAGTGATGCCTTCTGGCCTAAAGAAATGCAGGGTCAACATATCAAAGAATGGTTGTAAAAAGTAAGCATGTTTTAGAGCATCTAAATGACTTGGGAAGTGTTTTCTCGATGCTTAGAAAACACAAATTATGCCTCAACGCCTTGAAATGTTCCTTTGGTGTCAGTTGGGCAAATTCCTAGGATACATAATCCTCATCAGGGAATAGAAATTAAGCCTGATCAGATCAAATCCATAAATGACTTGCACCCCCCTCGGAATCCTAAAGAGGTACAGAAGTTGAAGGGAATGACAGCCACCCTAAATAGATTCATATCCCGATCGGCTGATCGACGTTAGCCTTTCTTCCTGCCCCTTCACAAGTGGAAAATTTTTTAATAGACCTAGGATATAGCGTTGCTTTTCAAGAGCTAAAGCATATTTCTCACATCCTCCTATCTCTCTCGACCTAAGAAGGAAGAAGTCTTATATGCTTATTTAGCAATTACTGAACATGCAGTAAGCCTAGTTCTGGTCAGAACGGATAATGGGGTGCAAAGGCCTATCTACTATGTTAGTAATCCTCTTTAAGAATCAATCACTCGCTATTTACCCCTTGAGAAGGCATTCATGGCTATCATAAATGCTAAAAGGAAGCTTCCCTATTACTTCCAAGCACATACCGTCGTGGTCCTCACCTAACTCCTTCTGTAGGCGCTGTTACGGAGGTCGGACAATACGGGGACGATAGCCAAATGGGGAATGATGTTATGAGCGTTTGATATCAAATACATTCCCCGTACAACTATAAAGGGACAAGTATTAGCGGATCTAGTTGCAGAGTTTACTTAGGGCGCCAAGAAGGAGAAGATGTTGGGCCACGAAGTCCTGGTAATCTCCATTCCTTACCTTCCATTATGGGAAATTTATGCCAATGGGGCAACTAATTAGAAATGATCTAGTGTGGGAATTGTTCTAGTATCTCTCGAGAGGATAACCATGGAAAGTCTTTAAGATTAGGCTTTCCAGCCACAAATAACGAAGCGGAGAATGAAACCTTGCTAGCCAGAATGATGATGGTTAGCAGACTAGGAGGTTAGGCCATAAAGATCTTCTCAGATTCAAGATTGGTGATGGGGCAGATCTATGGTAAGTTAGAGGCTAAGGACTAACGAATGCAAGGGTATCTTAGCAAGGTTAGGAAGGCGCAGTCCAACTTCAAAGTTTTCTCCATTAAGAAGATCCCTAGAAGCAAGAATTCTCATGCTAATTCATTGGCCATGTTGGCCATCTTATCAGGACAAGGCCTTCCCCGAGTTATAATCGTAGAGGATCTGGTAGCTCCCAGCTATTATGATCAAGCCATGTTCAGGATACACAGCTTACAAGTCGGTCCGAGCTGGATGGACCCACTGGTTTCATTCTTAAGAAATGGAGCATTGCCTGAAGAGTGAGGCTGAGAAGATCCGAAGAAAAGCTCCACGATATTGGCATTCCAAAGAACAAATATTGTATAAATACTCCCTCTCGGGACCATATTTACTATGTGTTCACCTTGAGGCAGTGGAGCCACTACTAGAAGAGTTGCATGAGAGAATCTATGGTAGTCATACATGAGGAAGGTCCCTTTCACATAGAGCTCTCACCCAAGGTTATTGGTGGTCTAGTATGCAAATGACCACTCAGGATAATGAAAGAAAATGTGACCAATGTCAAAGATACTCTCCGAATATCCATCAACTAGGAGGAACCTTAAACCTTCTCTCCAGCCCTTGGCCATTTGCTCAATAGGGTCTAGATATAGTTGGGCCTTTCCCAAAGGTATCCAGAAACTGAAGATGGCTCCTCATCGAAACTGATTACTTCACGAAATGGGTTGAAGCTGAGCCCCTTTCTTACATCAAAGATTCAAATGCAAAGAGGTTTATTTGGAGGAACATCGTCACTAGGTTCTAAATCCCTTATACGTTGATATTGGACAACGGACTTCAATTTGACAGTAATGCATTTTAGAGATACTGTGGAGAGCTAGGCATTAGAAATAGATTCTCAATCCTAGCCTACCCGCAGGGGAACTGGCAAGCTAAGGCTGTCAATAAGGTCATAGTTAATGGACTAAAGAAGAGGCTAAATGAAGCAAAGGAAAAATGGGTGGACGAGCTGCCACGCGTATTGTGGACATACCGTACAACACCCCAAAGATCAACGGGGGAGACTCTGTTATCAATGACATATGGATCTAAGGCAGTCATCCCTCTTGAGACTGGGTTCCCAATGCTAAGGACAAGCCAGTTCAACGTTGACAAAAATGACAGGCTACTTTTGGCAAGCCTGGACTTGGTTGAGGAAAGAAGGGAAGTGGCTATGGACCAGCTGGCCCATTATTAGCAAAAACCTAAACAAGGGTATAATAAAGGAATTAGAGAAAGACCATTCGTGCTTGGTGACTTGGTCATAAGGAAGGTGGTGGGCACTGTCAAGAACCCATTATAGGGAAAATTGGGGCTTAATTGGAAGGACCCTATCGTATCACTTCAGTAGCTGAAATTTTGGATTCCTTTCAACTTTATGTTGTTATTTCGTGACTATTCGCTATGGTTGAACACCTTATATCATGTTTAGTTGAAATTGGTTAAATGTTAAACACAACATCAACCATGTTCGACTCCTCGGGTCACATGCCTTGGGCAAATTAACTATTATTGGAAATTGGTCAAGTGTTAAACAGAACTTTGGCTATGTTCAACTCTTCGGGTCATATGCCTTGGGTAAATTAAGTTTTATGAAAATTTTCTAAGTGTTACTTGAGACCTTGGTTATTTATCAATTTGCGGATCACATGTTTTAATCAAAGTGGCCTTTAAAAAAAGGGAGCTAATGAAAACAAAATATGCTAGGGGCTTCGAAGCAAAAGAATAAGTACATGATTAAAGTATGACAATCATATAAAAGGAAATTCAGATTTATTCATTTAAGTTTAGAAATATCTTTACAAAGGAAGCAGAAAGTAGGGCAGAGGAAGAAGGAAGGCTAACTACTAGAACCAGCCTATTACAAAATTTGCCTAAGTCCAGAATTGGCAGAGCTTCTCGGCGATCTTCTTCTCTTTTCCTTTGCGTTTTCCCTTAGGCTGCTCATCTGCTTCAACCTCCTCTGATTCCACTTCTACTACTTGAATTATGTCTTTCTTCCCCTTCTCAAAGGAGGGCTCAGAAGACGGAGGTACCGAAGACTAAGGTGCTGAGGAAGGAGGTGCCGTGCTGGGCATTGGAGGAGCGGGGCTTGGATTGATGCGCAGGGCAGGGGGTAGTAAACGCTGGAAGGCCCTCTCAGCTCTGAATTGGCATCTACCCCTGCAGCATTCAAAGCCTTCCCCCACAATTCAAGGCAGAAGGCCCGAGCAACATCCTGTAGTTAGGCAGTTAGGCTTTAGGCAGTCTTGGTCATTCTAGAATCATATACAGCTTGCTCAGCCTTCGCCTTTTCAGCGTCTTTTCCCTCTAGCTCCTTCAGCTGGAGCTTGATCTGTTCTTTAGCTGAATTTAGTTGCTCGTCAGTTTTCTTCAATAAAACCCACATCTCCTTAGCCTGCTTCTTTGCCCCACACAGGGTAGCTTCCGCGCTTTTACACCCTTTCTCAACCTCAGCTAGACGGAAGAGGGAATCTTTGTACTTCTTTTTCACCTCAGCCAAGGCCCAATCTGAAGCTACTAATTTGTTCTCTGCCTATCGTGACTTCGAGTAGGCATGATTAACCCACTCCTCGGCCACAAAAGATGTTTGCACAGCCTGTAATAAAAGGAAAGAAAACACATTAAGATCTTCACACTAAGGTTTACGTATGAATTAAATGATAAGCTTGGGTGTAAGAACTTAACCTTGGCAAGGTCCCTCTTCAACGAGAGGAATACTTCACGCTTCCTCATATCCTTCAACTCTTACATGTCTCGAGGAAGGAGTAGAACCTACTTAAGGCATTCGGAGATTAACCCAGATCTGCCCTTTTGGGCATCTCTCAAGGTAGCCTTAGATGTGAGGGCATCCCCCGTGCTCAGCATAAAGGTAGGATTCCAGAGGGCGACTTTGAAGCACTACTCCCCTTCAACGCTATTGCCAGCCCCTTCAGAAGAGCCCTTGTTCTGCTGAGAGCTTACTAGGAGGTCGGTGGTATTTCTCCCTCCTCGGAGCTTTCCTTCCCGAATTGCCTCCCTCATTTTCTTTTCTTCTCGGTAGCCTCAGAGGGAGAGGGTAGAGGTGGAGCAGGCGTAGGTGGCCTAGGAACGACCGACATTATGAGTGAATTCCCCCCAGCATGAGACGTTAGCAGCGCCAGTAGATCAGGAGTCTTCTCTTTGAGCACCATCCCTTTTGGATTATCTATGGCCTTTTAATTAGTGCTAACTTGGGTAGTGACTCGAGGATAAAAAATGGACTTGGAGGATTCGCCGATGTCAGCTCAGTTTAAAATCCTTCTCTATATCAGTGTAAGAAGGATCAGAGGCTAGTTCTTCTTGCTTTTCTTTAGATAGGAACGTCTCCTCCTAGGAATAAAGGAGCTTGGCCGCGAGCTGAGCAGATAGCTCGGCCTTTTGAGGACCTAGAGATGGAGACTTGGTCAGAAACCCGGGAACGGCCACATCAATTAATGCAAGCCTCGGATCTTTAGTCTTGAACACATGCTTTGGGGATTGAAAGCGCCTGGAAATAGCTTTGAACCCAAGGATCACGTGAATTGCTCGAAGTTGTCCGTCTCGATGGAGAAAGATTGTGGACTTCAAAATTCAGTTGAGGTCCTCAAAATTCACCAAGTTGCGATTTGGAACAGTATGGATCTCATCTGTAAATAAAAATAAAAATAAAAATTAAGAGAAGAGAAACAAGTTAGACAAAAGTAGAAAGTAAAAGAAATTGAAGGAAGGGGAAGGGTTGCTCTAGTTATTCTAAGTCCTCGGGCACCCCACCTGGTTCCTCATCTTAGGTAGGGCACTGCAAACCATCGTGCCATTCACCCAAGAGGATGAAGAAGTCTTCGTCCATACCCTTATTGGACTTAGGAATACAGGAGATTAATTTAACGGACGGGATCCTACACTTAAAAATAGTAACCTGTCTCCTTCCTCTTTTGGTAGTTGTAAACCCAGTTTACATTGTGCTAGGTTAGGTTGGTCCCCATTTTTTGATTTAGCATGTCTACACTACCAAGGACTCTAAAAATATTAGGAGAACATTGGATAGGGAAAAGCCTAAAATTAATAAGAAAGTACCTCGTTACTCTACTCCATTCCGCCCTTGATGAAGGCAATCATAGGGATAACTACCACACCGATAGGCCTATTCACATGCCACTCTCCTAACTCACAATGTTGCATTTCTACGTTTTCAAGGATCCTTTATTTGGCCCTAAAGGCAGCCATACTCTCGAGAGTATTAACTAGTTTAGCAAACCTACCTATGTAATCCTACTAGGCAAAAATAAAAGGGGGGGGGGGAATTTCCAAATGTAGGTAAAAGGCCAAAGGCACTTACGAGATCTAAAAGGAGATCTCCTCAAATTGCTACTTCAAAAGAAAATCATAAAACCATGTAAATGGGAGAAAATTACCCCCATCCTCCCTTTTATAAGGGTGGGAAATGAGCGGTAAAATTCCCGCTCATTAATCCCAAGGAATCTCGGCCATTGGATCATCATTGCATCGTAGAACGTGATGGAACAACCAGCTGTCTAATGTAATAACTGCAGCGTCATGGATTCCGAAGCATCAAGAGTACTCACAAGACAGGTGAAACGATGCCCCCACTTGGGAACGCATTTTGTATGCGACATTGCTCCCACCTTCTACTAAAACCTTGATCTTAGAATGTTTCCAAAGAATAAGGTTTTAGGGGGCTATTGTGGGAGGGCCGAGGACTGAGGAACCCAATTTGAGGATAAATATGCCAGCCCAAGCAAATAAAGGCAAACAAACTCCAGGGACTATGCCCACCCAAGGAGAATTTAAGAGCCAAATGGCAACTAGCACCCCCAAAAAACCCAAGGATAAGGGAGTAGATGGCAAAGGAAAGGTACAAGACATGCAAAGGTGGAGGAATGAAGTTTCCTAAAGAAGAAACCTCCCACCTTTGCATTCAATGCTCTGCACCAACTTAACTAGCTGCATTAATGAGGAAATAACCCCTGAACAATGAGGAAATGACCTCTGAACAATGACCTCATTGCTCACAGCTCATTCTACCACCTCCAGAAAGATCTTAATGAGACAAGCATCCAAAGAGTTCCCTTGAAACGTACAGATGGAGGGCTAAGATGCAAGGGAAGGGGCTATAAAAGGAAAGGAACCCCCCAGAAAAAGGGGATGAACAATTTCCAAGAAAAAGGATCAAGTGTGAAAACATATAAATAGAGGGAATCGCATGGAAGACAAAGGGATACTTTAGTTTGAGTGATTAACCACTGAAAACATGCCATGTGCCCCTCTTGCATTAACGACTTTAGGCTAGGCTGTTAATTGAAGTGTGTTTCCTAACGATTGGGTTAGACCATCACTTCATAGGTTCATCTATGGAAAAAGACGATGGGCTTGTAAAGTAAGGGGGCAGCTAGAGAGGAATTGAGGCAGACGGGTCCGTTCAATAGGGCCGGTCGTAGGTAATGGTACTAAGAAAAAGGGACGATTAAAGCACGTGAACAAGATGATAGATTATGTCCAGAAGTAAGACAAACGGACCCTCCATTGTAAATGAATCCTCAACTAGACAAACACAAGAGGGACGGATAGAAAAGCCACGTGGCATCTATATGGCCTGAGTGGTCTCTAAGAAAGCCTAAATGGAAATGCCTTCACCCTACGATTGACCCTAGTCAACAAAATCTCTATATGGCAAGAATTCTACAAAATACGTGCATTTATAAGGATCTTCCATCACAAGGAAACATCTTCTTCACCAAGAAACAAATGTTGGTTCTACACTACTATAAAAACCCAAAACCCTCAGAAGATAAGGTACGCATAATTTTCCCCAGCACTGGCACTCTAGAGTTGTGAACATTCTCTAACTTAACCTTCGAAGGGTATCTGGCCGGTACCACACTGGTACTCTCTGTAAAGTTTTCTTCTTCTTTATTGTGCAGGGTTTTTCTAGAGCACATGAGGACTATGCAGCTTACTGATGAATTTCAGCATCATCAAGAGGTATTCTTAAGTCTTGTTTTCAAATTTCACTGCATCAAGGTAGGCTTTCTATTCTTTGTTCTAGAATTCAAAGTTACATGTTATCTCACATGAATGAAGTAGATCCGTGCTTAATGCTTCCACTGTGTGTTTTATATGAGATGCAAAACTAGATTTTCCAACATATATATGGTTCCTAAACCATTGCAAAAACTAGGTGGCGACTTCCTCTTGTGTCAATAGTGGCGACTCCACTGGGGATAGTGAGTTTAATTCCTACGTGTCTTGCTTCTAAACCTTGATAAAAACTATTTTAATACTTGTTTGCACACACATCACTTGGTTTCTTTTGTCCCTTAACCTTAATTTCACAGTAAAACACTGGGGGGAAACCTTCCCTAAAAGAAATTCACTATAATAAAGAGAAGTTTTAGATCTAGTACAAAACCTTTGTCCTTAGACTCTACAATCCCCGCAGATGAACTTAGAGAAGAATCCTTTTACCACTTCAGAACCTCTGAACTCTTCAATATATGAACGCCACCCTTTTTGCATGGATCCCAGTATGTGACTAACCAATCATGCACAACTCTCAGTACGTGACTAACACACCAACTTGAAGAAGATTGTTGGCTGCAAAGTTCGTTACTTCATCAATAATGAAGATAAAGAAGCACTTGATTACAAAACCCTAAGGCACAAAGACACAACAACTTTTTTCAGAGAGAATAAGGCATCAGTCACCTTTTGCATGTGTTCCCCTTGTATTCTCTTATGTGATGGCCTTTAAAATAAGTCTTATATATGTATAATGTTGTGAGAAAAGAAACCCTACACATACATATCAGCATGGGCAAAAAATCAGATCTGGAAATTTGAATTTTGTAATTCTGGATAGATACATCTGTCAAACTGCTGTCGAGACCTCGATAGATAGTATCTATTGAGAGCTGTCAAGACTTATTAAATCTCAATAGATAGCTATCTGTCGAGAGCTATCAAGAATCTGTCCAGCTTTAATGAACCCTTCTTCACTTGTTTCTTGGTCCAATCTTCGTGGCTTAATACTTGACTTGAACAACATGTTTCTTGTAGTATTAAACACATCCTAAATCTACCCAATTACAAGTAAAGTGTGTTTTGTCAAAGGATTAGCCAATTCTATAATGACATATACTCCTAACATGAATCATATTTGTCCTAACAATGTTCTTTAATGAAAAGCTCACCTTTAAGGAGAAGCCTATTGTGGTGATCAAAGAGGTACAAAAAGAGGTCGATTGGGTGAGCTACATGGATGCTAAAGTGATGAAGACCATGATAAAGATGAATGGGGACATGTTCGCCATCACCAATGAAGAGCCAAGTGATCCTTCCAAATTCATCACACCTGTTGTGGGGCCCATTAATAATTGGACTTGGATTGAGTTTTCTGAAAACTGTTAGGAAATCATCATGTTTATATTGCATACAAAACATACGCAGCGGAAAATAAACGGATCTACTTCATTCGCAATTGATAACATGCACTATGTAGGTTTCAGAATATAAGAACAAGAGAGTGTACCTTGATGCGGTGAAATTCAAAACCAAATGAAGAAGTACTTGGGAAGACTTTGAATCTTCACTCCAATTCCACTTGATGCCCAAGATGTGTGGTCTCTCAATCAGTTCTATGTTTCTAGAGAGAATATAAAAGAGTGTCTCTCTTCCTTATATCATATTCTTATTAATTAAACATACAAATCATTTTATTCTATATAAAATTCTATATGTTTCTCTCCACATAACTGATTATCTAATTGGGCTAGCCTTTTGGGCCTTCCTAATTGGGCTTTAGTGTGTGGCTTGGAGTGGGACCAAAAAGGAACAAATAAGACACTAGCTCCATTGGGCCTTGGGCTTTTCTGTCAACTCTTGTCAAGTCCAAGGTTACCATTAATTATATTTAATACCACTATATAAATATAATTGCACTCTAGGCCTCATTAATAAATTATATCCCATGAGTTTATTATACATGCAACCCCTTCATAAAATATTCGTAGTAATACAAAGTCATGAATATAGACTGCCACTTTGTAAATTACTACATCTTAATCCTTGAGTACCCGGCTTAATCCTTTTAAGTTATTCACCATATATTTATAAAATCCAATTTCATAAATATATACTTTAGTATTACTAAAGTGGTTAGGCCTAACTCTCTGAATAACTGAACCCATTAAACTTATCTCAAGGGAATATTTTATATCTCCGTTAAGAGACTATGAATTCCATCTTGAGAATATATGTTCTATCAACACTAAATGTGGTTGCCCAAAATACTGAGGTTTTGAATGTTACTTTAGATCTCACTCCTGATATATCAAAGCAACCTACATTTCATGATCAGGTCCATTATTCTCTCAGGATTAAGAGTTCATGTGAATACAAGTCGTGAGATTTATTATTCAATTGACAGTCGTTAGGAGAATAATAAATGTCACAGCGGTCTAGTTCAATATGTCTTAACTCTTAAAACATATCCACATATTAACTAGAAGTCACCACTTCCATGATCAAGACAAATCATCGTAGTTAATATGTTATAGTCTTCGCAGATGAAATGCCCAATTTCATCACCGACTACGAACCAAAATTCTGAGTTTACAAAGAACTTGTGATCTATATCTTCTGTGACTAAATCACATAAATCACATACTATGCATCTCATGGACTATTTGATAATGTCCGAATATTCATGTTACCATTATTTTAGATAAAAATAAAGTAACTTTATTAAACACAATATTAAGTCATACATCATTTCTCACATAATGTCATACATAATATCATACATAGCATCATACAATAGGATTTAAGGGCACATATCCTAACAATCTCCCACTTGCCCTAAAGACTATTGTGCACTAATCTAACTCCCATTCCCTCCAAATGTGACTCGAAGATCCTTTATGGCAAGACTTTGGTAAAGGGATCTGCTAGATTATTTGCACTATCAATCTTTGCTACCACCACATCTCCACAAGCAACAATGTCTCGAATGATGTGGTACTTTCTCTCAATGTGCTTTCCTTGGATCTTTGGATTGTGCAACCACTCCACTATTGTCACAAAACAATGTAATAGGAACTTGCTCCATTCTCACTACACCAAAATCAGAAAGGAATTTCTTGAGCCAAACAGCTTCCTTTGCCGCCTCACAGGCAGCAACATATTCAGCTTCCATGGTGGAGTCCGCAATACAAGATTGCTTAACACTCCTCCAACTTATGGCTCCACCTCCCAAGGTGAATACACATCCTGACGTGGACTTTCTGAAATCTAGATCCGATTGAAAGTCTGAATCTGTATAACCAATGGGAATCAAATCCTCACAACGGTAAACAAGCATATAATCTCTCGTTCTCCGTAGATACTTGAGAATATGCTTTACAGCTTGCCAATGTTGTGGTCCTGGATTTGATTGATATCAGCTGACCATGCCAACTGAAAAATAGATATCTGGTCTAGTACAAAGCATGGCATACATGAGACTTCCTACTGCAGAAGCATAAGGAACTTGTCTCATCATATCTTCTTCCTCTTGAGTCTTAGGCCTTTGGTCATTAGATAGAGGAACCCCATGTCTGAAAGGAAGTAATCCTTTCTTGGAGTTTTGCATGCTAAACCGTTCTAGAACCTTATCTATATATCCAGCTTGTGATAAGCCTAACATCTTATTCTTACGATCTCGCCAAAGCTTGATCCCTAGAATAAAGTTAGCCTCACCCAATTCCTTCATATCAAATTGGCTTGACAACCAAGCCTTTACTGATGACATTACACCTACATCATTTCCAATGAGTAAAATATCATCAACATAAAGCACTAGGAACATTACTACTTTGTCTTGATGTCTTTTGTACACACATGGTTCATCAAGATTTTGTTCAAAACCAAATAATTTGATTGCTTGATCAAATCTGATGTTCCATGACCTAGATGCTTGCTTAAGTCCATAAATGGACCTATTCAACTTGCATACCATATGATCTTGGTTCTTTGCTATGAAACCTTATGGTTGCTTCAATTCAAGATTACCATTAAGAAATGCAGTCTTGACATCCATTTGCCAAATCTCATAATCATAATGAGCAGCAATGGATAAGAGAATTCTGATAGATTTAAGCATTGCTACTGGTGAAAAGGTTTTCTCATAATCAATACCTTCTTTTTGAGTATGCCCTTTTGCCACTAGCCTTACTTTAAAGGTTTCAACCTTTCCATCTATCCCTCTCTTTCTCTTGTAAGCCCATTTGCAACCAACAGGTTTAATGTCGTTAAGCACCTTTACAAGATCCCAAACTTGATTGGAATACATGGAATCTAATTCTGATTTCATAGCTTGGACCCAATGATGTGCATCTATATTATTCACTGCTTCTTCATAAGTGTAAGGATCAGTTTCAGCCTCCTTTGAGATAGCCTCATAAGTCTCTCCAAGACTTATGAATCTTATAGGTGGCTTAACATTCCTCCCACTACGACGAGGCACCTGTGTACTAGACATCTCATAAGTATTATCTTGTGGTGTATCCAATACAGCCACATCATCCCTAGTTTCAACTATTGGTTGTTCAATTACAGGTTCATTCATTTCAGCCAAGACAACTTTACTTCTAGGGTTAAAATTATTCACATAATCATCTTCCAAAAATTTGGCATGAGTGCTAACAAACACTTTGTTATCCTTATGATTATAGAATAAATAACCCTTGGTTTCCTTTGAATACCCTAAAAACATGCATACTTCTGTTTTAGCTTCCAACTTATCAGACTTCCCTTTCAACACATGTGCTGGACATCCCCAAATGTGGCGATATTTCATACTAGGCTTGCCCCCACTCCACAATTCCATAAGTGTGTTGGGAACAGATTTTGATGGAACTAAATTCAAAATATGCATTGCAGTTTTTAGTGCATATCCCCAAAAGGAAACTGGTAAAGTTGAGTAACTCATCATGGACCTAATCGTTTCTAAAAGAGTCCTATTCCTTCTTTCTGCTACACCATTTTGTTGGGGAGTTCCAGGTGCAGTCAATTGGGATACAATCCCATTTTGAGTTAAGTAATCCTTGAAATCCCCAAGAAGGTATTCGCCACCACGATCAGATCGAATGGCCTTTATGTGTTTACCCAATTGATTCTCAACTTCAGCCCTAAACTCTTTGAATTTTCCAAAGGCTTCAGACTTCCGTCTCATTAGGTACACATAACCAAACCTAGAGTAATCATCGGTGAAAGTGATGAAGTACTCATAACCTCCTTTTGCTTGGGTTGACATAGGACCACAAACATCCGTATGAACTAATTCTAGCAACTCTTGGGCTCTTCTACCTTTTGCATTAAAAGGTCGTTTGGTCATTTTGCCTTCTAAACAAGATTCACAAACTAGAAATTCATCAAAGTCCAATGACTCTAAGAGACCATCTTTGATCAGTCTTTGAATTCTATTTGGATTAATATGACCCAAACGCAAGTGCCAAAGATATGCATCATTAGTAGAAGGAAACTTTCTCTTTAATGATTTTACATGAGAGTTATTATCTAATTCAGAATTATATAATTCATGCTTATCAGGAGTTAAAATATAAAGACCATCCACAATATTGCCAGAACAGATAAATGTTTTACCCTTCTTTATTACAACATTGTCTTTAAGGATAACACAATATCCACTTTTACCTAAATAAGTTGGAGAAATTAAATTCCTACGAACATTAGGTACATATAGACAGTCATTTAATATTAAAACTCTTGATTCAAAACATAAATTAAACACTCCAATAGCTACAACTGGAATCCTACTCCCATTAGCCAAGGTCAGAAACAACTCTCCTTCTTTAAGTCTTTTGGTCTCCTGGAACCCCTGCAAAGAATTGCAGATATGATTAGTACAACCTGAATCCACACACCAGGAATCCGTGGGATTTTGTACCAAACATATTTCAAGAAGGAATGAAATTTTCATACCCTTATTGGTAGCCTTGAACTTTGGACAATTCCTCTTCCAATGTCCTTTCTCACCACAATGGAAACATTTTCCTTTCAGCTTCTTTCCTTTGTCGGCAACCCCTAAGACAATTTGTTTACCCTCCTGCTTAGTGAAGTCCTTCTTCTTCTTCTTCTTACCCTTGCCTTTCGACTTAGGTTGAGAAGTAGAAGCTTCACCCACATTGGCTTCAACATTAGAAGTATCAAGGATGCCTTCCGCCGCTACCAACTCATTTATTAATTCAGACAAAGAATAAATCTTTTTGTTCATGTTATAATTAAGTCTGAATTCCTTGAATGATTCCAGTAGTGACTGGAGTATCATATCCACTTGGGATTCTCCATCAATGTCGACACCCAAAACTTCCAATGTATTCAGATTAGAGATCATTGTAAGACAATGTTTTCTCACTGAGCTTCCTTCAACCATCTTGGTATTATAAATTTGCCTCATGGTTTCTTGCTTTGCAGAACGGCCTTGCTCACCAAACATCTCCTTCAGACTTAGCATAATGTCCGAAGCAAGTTCTACATCCTGCATTTGATGCTGTAGAACATTTGAGATGGACGCTAGGATGTAGTACTTGGCCATTTCATTAGATTTCTACCAACGATCATATCGTTGTTTTTCCTCAGGAGGAGCATCTAATGAAGGAAAGCTAGGACACGGTTGAGTAAGCACATATTTGTGCTCTTCAGCTGTGAGAACTATGTCCAAGTTTCTTTTCCAGTCAACATAATTGGTTCCAGTCAGTTTTTTTTTATTAAGAATGCTAACAAGTGGGTTAAATGATGCCATGTTCAAATCTGAAATAATAAACATGAATATAATAAGTAAACTGGACATTATCAATTTAGCATATAAACATATAATATGGAACCTTAATAAAACCATAATATAATATATGCAACGACAACCCAATCCATGTCTATAATTCCTTGGTAGCAAGTTTATTACAAACACATCAATCAGTTGAGAACTATTCTCATTATTAGTGTCATCATGATAACTCTTATCAAACACTAATAATATACCGTATTATCTTTAGCCTCTAAGTAATAATGACATAGCTCCTTTGGGAGGTTAACATTAAACTTAGTCTAGTGTACACCATTATCTAGAATCATGTGTAGCCACATTTCATCTTCCTTTATGATGTTTAAACTTGTAGTACCATAGAACAAAACACCCTCCTTTGGGATCGCGAGGCATATACGACAAGACGAGGTGCTTGTTTACACTACTTTAAACGGGTAAGTTCAATCTTATAGTACTATGAAGTAAACACCCTTCTTTGGGATCGCGAGGCATATACACCAAGACGAGGTGCTTAGCCCACACTACTATGAACCGATAATGGAGGCCTTGAGATCCAACCCTTGTATCTCTCTCCCACTAGATATTTTAAATTAAAGGTTTTTATCTTTTAAACATGCATAAACTAATTATACATAGCCTTGCACTTTATACTAAGCACTTTTTATTATATATAAAATTCTGTATGTTTCTCTCCACATAACTGATTATCTAATTAGGCTAGCCTTTTGGGCCTTCCCAATTGGGCTTTAGTGTGTGGCTTGGAGTGGGACCAAAAGGGAACAAATAAGACACTAGCTCCAATGGGCCTTGGGCTTTTCTGTCAACTCTTGACAAATCCAAAGTTACCATTAATTATATTTAATACCACTATATAAATATAATTGCACTCTAGGCCTCATTAATAAATTATATCCCAAGACTTTATTATACATGAACCCCTTCATAAAATATTCGTAGTAATACAAAGTCATGAATATAGACTGCCACTTTGTAAATTACTACATCTTAATCCTTGAGTACCCGGTTTAATCCTTTTGAGTTATTCACCATATATTTATAAAATCCAATTTCATAAATATATACTTTAGTCTTACTAAAGTGGTTAGGCCTAACTCTCTAAATAACTGTACCCATTAAACTTATCTCAAGGGAATATTTTATATCTCCGTTAAGAGACTATAAATTCCATCTTGAGAATATATGTTCCATCAACACTAAATGTGGCTGCCCAACATACTGAGGTTTTGACCGTTACTTTAGATCTCACTCCTGATATATCAAAGCAACCTACATTTCATGATCAGGTCCATTATTCTCTCAGGATTAAGAGTTCATGTGAATACAAGTCGTGAGATTTATTATTCAATTGACAGTCGTTAGGAGAATAATAAATCTCACAGCGGTCCAGTTCAATATGTTTTAACTCTTAAAACATATCAACATATTAACTAGAAGTCACCACTTCCATGATCAAGACAAATCATCGTAGTTAATATGTTATAGTCTTCGCAGATGAAATGCCCAATTTCATCACCGACTACGAACCAAAATTCTGAGTTTACAAAGAACTTGTGATCTATATCTTCTGTGACTAAATCACATCAATCACATATTATGCATCTCATGGACTATTTGATAATGTCCGAATATTCATGTTATCATTATTTTAGATAAGAATAAAACAACTTTATTAAACACAATATTAAGTCATACATCATTTCTCACTTACATAATATCATACATAGCATCATACAATAGGATTTAAGGGCACATATCTTAACACAACTTTGGTTATAGCCCAAGCACAAAAGTTGTGGAAGGTGAAGGAGGAACACTTGAAACCTTATCAACAATGCTTGAAGGACTTGACCAAGACCTTTGACAGGATTGAGTACACAATCATCCCTAGAGCTTAAAATCAATTTGCGGATGCCTTAGCTACCCTAGCCCCATGGTTGAAATGCCTGAGGGAGTATGGACATGACCATTGGAAATTGAGCAAAGTTATGAGGAAATGCACAAAGGGAAGATTGAAGCTTCAGTAATGACCATAGAGGAAGAAGAAGTTCCATGGTACTATGACATTATGAAGTTCTTAAAGCTAAAGGCATATTCGGATGGTGCCATCAAGAGAGAACATCGTTTCATTAGGATGATGGCAATACAATAAATCCTATGTAGAGGGCACCTCTATAAAAGGTCCTATGATGGTATACACCTTCGTTGCTTGAAGAAGGAAGAAGCTGAGAAAGTAATGGAAGAAGTTCATCAAGGGATTTGCGGCCCTTACATGAATGAAAGAATGTTAGCCAAGAAAATCCTTAGGATAGGGTACTATTGGAATACGATGGAGACCGATTGTGTGGACTATGTGAAGAGTTGCCATGATTGTCAGACATATTCCAACTTGAACTATGTACCGCCTAGTGAGTTGTATAGCATGACTTCTCCATGGCCATTCTCGGTTTAGGGCATAGATGTGATCGGAAGGACAGCTCCTAAAGCTTCAAATGGGCATGAATACATTCTGGTGGCAATTGACTATTTCACCAAGTGGGTGGAAGTAGCCTCTTACTCCATATTGAAGGCTAAGCACGTGGCTCGGTTCTTAGAAAACAATATCATATGTCGGTTTTGTTGGGATTAGTGCCCTTAAATCCTATTGTATGATGCTATGTATGACTTAATGTTGTGATTAATAAAGTTGTTTTATTATTATCTAAAATAATGGCAACATAAATATTCGGACATTATCACATTGTCCATGAAATGCATAGTATGTGATTTACGTAAAAAGTCACAGAAGATATAAATCACAAATTCTTTGTAAACTCAGAAATTTAGATCGTAGTCAGTGATGAAATTGGGCATTTCATTTGCGAAGACTATAAAATATCAACTAAGATGATTTGTCTTGATCATGGAAGTGGAGACTTCTAGTTGATATGTTTATATGTCTTAAGAGTTAAGACATATTGAACTGGACCGTTATGGGATTTATTATTATCCTAACGACTGTCAAATGAATAATAAATCTCACGACTTATATTTACATGAACTCTTAATCCTGAGAGAATAATGGACTTGAGAATGAAGTGTAGGTTGCTTTGATATATCAGGAGTGAGATCTAAAGTAACGGTCAAAACCTCAGTATGTTGGGCAGCCACATTTAGTGTTAATGGAACATATATTCTCAAGATGGAATTCGTAGTCTCTTAACGGAGATACAAAATATTCCCATGAGATAAGTTTAATGGGTTTGTTATTCCAAATGTTAGGCCTAACTACTTTAGTAAATAGTTACTAAAGTGTATTTTTATGAAATTGGATTTCATAAATATGTGATGAATAACTTAAAGGATTAAACCGGGTACTCAAGGATTAAGATGTAGTAAGCTACAAAGTGGCAGTCTACTTTCATGATTTTGTATTATTACGAATATTTTATGAAGGGGTTGCATGTACAATAAAGTCTTGGGATATAATTTATTAATAAGGCCTAGAGTGCAATTATATTTATATAGTGGTATTAAATATAATTAATGGTAACTTTGGACTTGTCAAGAGTTAACAGAAAAAGACCAAGGCCCATTGGAGCTAGTGTCTTATTTGTCCCCTTATGGTCCCACTCAAAGCCACATACTAGAGCCCAATTGAAAAGGCCCAAAAGGCTAGCCCAATTAGATAATTAGTTATAAGGAAAGAAACATACATAATTTTTTGTAAGAATATGTACATGAAATAGTTGGTATGTGAGTGTTGAACACTCTCTATTTCTTTCTTGAAAAAATTCATTTAACTGATTGAGAGACCACACTTCTTTGGCGTTAGTGGAATTGGAGTGAAGATTAAAAGTGTTCTCGAGTGCTTCTAATATATTGTTTGAAATTCACCACACCAAGGTACATACTCTTGTTCTTGCATTCTGAATTTTACATAGTACATATTATCAGTTGCGAATGAAGTAGATCCATTAACTTTTTACTGCGTATGTTTTGTATACGATACTAACATGTATATTTCCTTCAGGTTTGGGGTGCCCCATGAGATCATCTCTGATAATGGTGTCCACTTTGAGGGTGATGTTCGGAGAGTTATGAAGAAGCAATGTTGTATAGAAACATACAATTAATCATATATCTTGTAAATTAAGTATAAATCCCAATTAAAAGCATGAATGTAAAAAGATGTTTTTAAGTACAGCCCTTTGTCTCATACTAAATTCAAATATTTGCTGAAGGAAATAAAAAATAAAATCAACAAAAGAGAAAGATGTGTGTTGTATGCCTATGTGTCTTGACTGCAGGTAATCAATGGTGCCACCTATTCTTTGGTTAGTAGCTAGGAGTCATCTCCGAATTCTCCTCATCACCACCACCGCCCGGGTAGGCTGTTCGTTTAGGACCATACAAGCTTCTTGAATAATTGGTCACCTCCGACTTGAGATTCCCAGCCAACCATATCAACTCCTTATGCTCTTGGATGGTGGGCTACAGTTCAAAGAAAAAAGAGTTAGAGACTGAAAAAAAGAAGAAATAGCAAGAAAAAAAAAAAAAAAAAAAAGAGAACAAAGGGAAAGAAGAACTCACTGCCTTGGTGTTTGGAGGAAAAGGGTAGCCTATAACATTGGGATTACGGGACATGGTGCACTCCCAAGCAAAGCCATTGAGGCTGTAAGCATTGACCGTCTAAGGGAGGTGTGGAGGATCAATTAGCTCACCGACAACAAGCTTCTCCTACTACAAGTTTTCCTCCATTAGAAGCCATGACAAACAAGGAAAAGGAAAAAGAAAAGAAGAAGAAGTTATTGAGTATAAACTTGAGCAGTAAGGGAAAGGCACGAGGCAGGTGATGTTGAATTCCTCGTAATCCAATCCATCAAGAAGTCGCTCGGCATAGGCATGCTACTCCTCCACGAGTTATACTCAGCATCAGTCATGGAGTGTGGGGCAAGCATGAACTCGTGAGGATCCATCAGAATCTGTGGGTCATCTCTACCCACTAATTGACACCACACCTTTTCCGCCAAGTAGAGTGCCCTCAAGCTCGCTCCTTCAAAGGGCCGGGTGATCTCCAAAGTAACGATGGCAGGGGCTTCCAAGTCCGAAAAAGCAGGAAGGGGCTGGCCGACCCATGGAGTCTGGTTAACCTATAATGATACAAGGTTAAAAGAAAGTATCCTAAAGGATATGCGCGAAGAAGTATGAAAACCAGAACTCTTGGACTTACCTCATTTGAAGTCAACCTAGCAAGGTGGGCCCTCACTCGAGAGAATTCCTTCAAATTTTAATCAATACCCGAAGTCTTGAGACCATTTCTAATAATCCACCGCTACAAAAGGAGGCATAAGCCATAGGAAAGATGCAAGATAACAGTTTGCACGATGTTAGTTTACAAGATGACAATTTACAAGTTGATACAGTTTACAAGACTGCAAGCTAAAAATGGAAATACAAGGAATGGAAAGAAAACTAATCTCGAGGATCTTCCAAGGCCCCATAAGCTGCCGAAAGGTGCCCCAGCTAAGAGTGTTGAGGGTAGGGTAAGTCTAAGAGTTACCCATCATTAGCGAAGAGATAAGCTCTCAACAAGTGTAGAAGAAAAGCCCTAGCCATCCAAATGCACTCCTCCATAGTCCTTTGTGGGAGAAGCAAGTAATCCGACACCAAGTCAAACTAGCAAATGGCCTCGGTAGAGTTCTTCCTCCCCAACATGTCAAGACCTAGCTAGATGCCTGACATTTCGTCCAAACTGATGATGGCCCCTTCAAAGCTAAAGTTGGTCAAGTGGTAAAAGTCATAGGGAGTCATCGTCATCTCCCCCCACTCAGCAATGTGAAAGGTATGAGTAGTATCCCACCACCTCTTGATGAGGCATTACATCAAGGTAGCACTTGCAGACATTTTCAGAAGAAGGCCAATGATAGGCTCGAAGCCAACTTCCTGGATGTAAGCCCTCGTTTCGGGAATGAGGAGGTTATACCACTCCACTGCCTTGTTGGTGTTTCCCCAACTAGCATAAAGGGATAATGACTGTAAAAGAAGAAGGTGACATTAGATTCTTGATTTGAGTGAAAATAATGAAGAATGATGTTTTCAATTAAAGAATGAAGATAAAATGAAGGATGCAGTGATGTTCGAATGCACAAATGACAAAAGGGGGTGTTAGGATTGCGTATAGAAGTGGAACAGTTGAAAGGGAAGGGAAAATGGGTAGAGTAAGGCCTCTGCCAAGCATCTCAGGTACGCAGGTCAAGGCCCACATAGGCAGATAGGACACCGCATATGCAGGCCCATCCCCATGTACGTAGAACCTCAAGAACAGACCTGCACACGCAAGAACAGAGTTGCATATGCATAAGTACAAGCTGTGTACATAGGCTTGAGCCCATGCACGCAGGAAAAGTTCTTCGACATTTCAAAGTATGTATCACCCAAAATAAATCCTAAACGTGTTCCTACCTCTCCTAATGTGTCAGGTTTTCATCTAAACCGATCCTACAACAAAACCTAAGCATTTACATGGCCAAAAACACATCAAAACAGAAGATCAAAGAAAAACTTGAAAATGAGAAAAGTTTGAAAAACTTACAGATTTAGTCATGGGGATGTGATTCTGTGGCCGGTATGTCAGCGTAGGAGGCTCCATCAATCTCACTGCCCCACTCCAACGGGTGAGGAGAAATGCATTAGATGAAAGAACATAGGAAGTCTTCTTGGCCTTGGCCGCCATTGGAGGAGATGAAGAGAGTCTAGGGAGAAAATGGGAGAATGAGGGAGTTTCTGAGAGAATGGAAAATCAAAGGGTGTGAGGAAGAGAAAGAAGAGGAAGGTTTTTGTAGAAAAAGAAAGAAGAGTAGTTACGAGAAATGTGAAGAGATGAGAGAGATGAAGAGAATGAAGAACAAAAAGAAACGAATGGTAATTGTTAGGAAATAAAGAGGTGGGAACACACCTGATGGCTGAACTACATGTCGTTTAGACCTCACCACTAAACTATGTGTAGTTTAGTCATGAACAGGAAAAAAAAAAATCAAGATTGCCCCAATTAGGCACAAAGTCACCAAGGACCCCCTAGTGAGCAATAAAGGAAGCATAAGACTCTTCCCCTGATAAAGCATGTACATCCCAAAATCATTTCCAACAAATCACTTAAACTCAAGACCACTACCTCATCCTGAGCAGCTCTAGACCCAATCGAGTGCCCGACTCCCCCTCCAAATTTATGGAGGCCACATTAAATCGCAGGCTGGTCATGCGGTGGAAGTATGGGGAGTGATGGTTATCTCTCAATCAGCAATGTGAAAGGTGTGAGTAGTGTTCCACCACCTCTCAGTTAAAGTCTGCGCCAAGACAGCACTAGCAGACCGCTCAGGTAGCAAATGGATGACAGGCTTAAAGCCTGCAACACAAATGTTACCTCGAGTCTCCTTGGTATGGATGTTGTACTATACCAATGCTCGGCTGGTACTTACCTTGCCAGAGCATGGAGGTAAAACCTGCAAAAAAGAAAGTGAGATTAGGTTCGTGGTTAGGTGAAGAGAATAGTGGGAAAGTGATATTGGATTCACAATAGGATGACATATGACATGGGACATATAGTTGGATGCAAAAACGGTAGGGAATGATGTTAAAATTGTAAACAAATAAAGAACATCTATCATCCTAAACATGTTCCTACCCCTCCTAAAGTGTCAAGTTTTCATCTAAAACCATCCCACATCAAAACCCAAACGTTAACATGCCTAAAAACGTATCAAAATAAAAGATCAAAGGAAAAGCTTGAAAATGGAAAAAATGGAAAAAAAAAAATCACTGATCTAGCCCTTGCACCCTCAGAAAGATGATGTTGTGATCTATAGGTCAGGGGACGAGCCTTATTCAGCCTTAATGCTCCATTCCAGCGAGTGAGATGAAATGCATTGGTGGAAAGGATGTAGGAGAGTTTAAGAGGGAAGTTGAGATTGAAGAAAAGGGTAAGAGTCAGATGGTGAGGGAATGGGAGAGAGGTAGATGGTTTTGTTAAAGAGAGTTGGAGAGAATATGAATAGATGAGGGAGATGAAGAGAATGAAAAGAATAAAGAAATGGTTGGTAACCGTTGGGAAAAAAGATGAAGAGGCAAGAACATACCTAATGGCTAAACTACATGTAGTTTAGGCCTCCCCGCTATAGTACATATAGTTTAACAAACAAAAAATTTCTAAATATCCCTATGAAGTTCCCAGGAGGCTAGAAATGCAAACGAAAATTCAAAAATACCTCCAAAAATGATAGAAATGCCCTCAGTAGGCGAAGAACACAAGGACCCTCAAAAGCATCCCCAGTGGATTAAAAGCATCAAATAAATCTCTTAGTGGATTAGAAATCATTGTGAAAATTCCTCTGTGAGTCAAGACTATTAACCAAATCCCAAGTGAATTTCAGTATCATAGAAGGACTCCCCCGTGGGTCCAAGACATAGAAGTAACCCTTTTGAGAGTTGCAAAAATGAAATTTCCCCAATAAAGTTGATAAAACCCCCTTAAGAATGGAATCAACATCAATCCACAGTGAGTCATAGGAAAGAAAAGGGCAGTTTTTCCCCAATGGAGGAAAGTTTTCCCTAGTAAGCAACATACCACCAAGAAATCCCCAGTAAGCTACCCCCACCCCAGTGGACCGTGCATCATCAAGACTTCATGGTAGGTCAAAATCATTACTAATACACTTCTCAATAGATCACACTCCTTAGTGAGTCCTTCAGCATCCCAAGTGGATCTTTCATCCAAAATAGTTGAGCAAGTCAAAATGCAGAATTCGTGCACATATCCTCCAAGAATTGAACATGCAGGCACGAAACCCCATGCAAATTAGAAAGGAAGAACATCCTACGGGAATTGAATATGCAGGTATAAATCCTACACAAGCCAGAATTCATGCACATATCCTATGGGAATTAAATATGTAGGCACTAGCCACAAACCAGTTAAGCAAAGTTAGAGTACAGAACTTGTGCACACATCCTCCGGGAATTGAACATGTAGGCACATCATACAGAACTTGTGAACATATCCCGAGGGAATTGAATATGCAGTCCCAATGGAAGAGGTAGAGATAGAGATTGGTGCAGACACATGGTACAAACCCCAATTATACGCATGTATGGGAGGAAGAACAAAAAGAAGAGGGCCCAACCTGTGGCCTTATGGATGGAGTCTGTTAGTAATTAAGCTCGAGATTAAGCAAGCCCGAGGATTTAATAATTAGGGTTTCTTTATGCATTTTATTGTTAGCTATTTAAGCACTTTTTATTATTATTGTAAGACAGTTTGAGAATTATAAAATTATTAGGCTTCTTTTACACTGGTGCCGACTCTAGTTTGCTTGGTGTTGACTCTAAGCAACCCTTAGGTGCTAACTCCTAGGGTTTAGTCTTGATCCTATTGTTGTCTATTTATTCCTTTGAAAATAATGTTGTTGTCCTACATTAGTTTTGGTATCAGAGCAGACTTCCAGTCCATACAACATAACTGTTGACAACTATTTGAAAAAAAAACCATCAAAAGAGCAATCCAACCAAATATGACAGTACCTTTCAAGTTTTTGCTCCATAAGATCTTGAACAAGCCCAAACCAGCCCCTGCAGTCTGTATATACCCCCTTTGGCCATATGAGTTCTTCATCCCTAAACCAACAGAAAAGCCAATGGCCCCTTCCAAGCCGGTGACCACCATCCGGGCCCTCCACTAATCACGTAACCCACAAAAAAAAAGGTGACCCACGCAAGCCCATCAGGCACTAGACCAGAAACAGAAGAGTTTGAACGTCAATGAGTAGTTGCTGATGCCAACACTGGAATCACACTGCCGAGAACCACCTACGCCAACTCGCCGTCAACACTGCTCCCACCATTCCGCTTCACGCTTCATAGGTTCCATCACCACAATCTAACTTGTGAGTTCCAATCTCCACCATTGAGCACCGCCGACAGCGAACGCCGATGAGCCAATATCGCCTCTCAGCCGATGACTCCAGCGTCTGCCGCTCCTTTTCTCTTTTAGTTTCTTTTGCTTCTAGTTTCTTTAGTTTCAGTGTTTTTAATGTTTGAACTTGGCAGACTTTAGTTTTAAACTGTAATTCTTTCTTTATTGTATTTCATTTAAAAAAAAAATCAAAAGGAAGGAAAAGAAAGAAAGTATTGTTGCAATGACAGCCCATTGCATGTATTTTGCCTTTAAATTGTTCATCCACATGTACTTTGTCCAACTAGACCCACTCACTTGAGAAGCCAAGCTCGTGACTATCTAGTGCAGTAAGTTGGCTATTGACAAGGGTACAATTCTTACTCTCTTTTTGGTGGATTCATTAAAAAATATTATTTTTATAATTTTTTATGTGCATATCCCACCATACTCCATTGGCCTACCTATTTTGTGCTCAAGTTAGCTGTTTTATTATTTGTTCTTTCTTTTAGTACCTATCCTAAAATTCCAAAAAAAGAAAAAAAAGAAACATAAACCTCTTTGAAGTACTGATTCTTATTATTAATTGTGGAGTTTATTGAAATATGACTTTTACTTGGGCTATCTCTTAATATTGTGAACACTGTCACTACTTGACTGCAATTTATTCATTTGATTCATTGATCTAGTCTCTACATGCACTCTTGCTTGACCTTAATTTTACATTGAGAATTAGTTACTTGAATTTTTGGGAATCTCATCTGCATTCATTAATATAGTGTTGCATGCATCTACGTAGTGGTCGCACCATGTTAAACCCTGAACATCAGTCCACTTCTGAGCCTAGCTCCTCCTTAGAGCAAACCATAAAAGACCTAGCAAAAAGTGTCCATGCTTTACTAGAAAAGGCAAAGCGAGTTGAAGCATCTCAAAGAGAGACTAATAACCATAAGGGAGATAACATGCTTAGGTAAAATAACCACAGTTACTTTAATAGGGCTCCAAACTTTGAAAATGATCATTATAATCACAATGGCCCTAGGGATTATGAAGATAGGATGTCCAAGTAAAAGATAGAAGCACCCACCTTTGAAGGCTGCCTAGACCTATGGGTTTTCACTGATTGGTTACGTTAGATGGAGAAATTATTTGATTGTTACCATTGGGCTGAGAATAAGAAAGTGAGGAATGCCAGGATGAAGTTAATTGGAAGAGCAGACCTTTTCTGGAAGTACCTTAAGGATACCCTTAGGTGGCGACATGAGCCCCCCATTACTAACTGGCTTGAGATGAAGGATGCACTCTCAAGGAATTATATTCCTCCAACTTAACGGAGCTCCCTCCTTGAGAAATGGGATCGCCTAAAGCAAGGCACTGCTCTTGTGGCTGAATATATAGAGAAATTCAAGGAATTCAAGAGGCGAATTTGAATAGTCGAGGAAGAGGTTGTCACACTCAATAGGTTCAAGAAAGGTTTAAATGCTAACCTACTAGGCGAGATTATCACTCGAGGAGTCACTACCTTAGGAGAAGCATATAACCTTGCTAGCAATTGTGAATTAGCATCTAAATCTATCTTTTGGCAACGTTTTGAGCTTCAAAGTGTTCCTACCAACCCTCAACATTTTGGTAGAAAATCTAGACTTGCCTTACCCCCTAAGGTCAACCCCAATAGCACCCCAATAGAAAAAGAGGACAAGGGAAAAGGTGTGGTCAATGAGCCTTCAAGATTAGGCTCTCGTCTTTAATACTTCAAATGCAATGGGGTTGGACATATCGCAGCTAGATCTCCCTCTAGAACCCTTGTCATTCAAGAGGATGATGAAAAGGTAGAAGATGTTAAAGAGCTGGTGTATGATCCAAATATTGAAGAAATCCAAGATGTTAAGGCAGAATAGGAAGATGATCCTAGCTACCTCACGTGCATTAGAGCCATCTCTCCCCAGGTTGATGATTTCAAGGACGTCTTTGGTGTCCCTAGAGTAAATGTTGTAAGGTGTGCTTTGGCAGAACAGAAGGACACTGATGATTGGCAAAAGAGTGTCATCTTCCAAACTTAGACTAAATGTGGGGACAAAACTTGCAAGGTTATTATAGATAGTGGGAGTTGCATTAATGCGGTGTCCTCTAATGTTGTTTCCCGCCTAGGCTTGAAATTTATCCCACATCCTAACCCATATAAAGTTTCTTGGGTGGATACTTTCTCCATCGCTATAAAAGAAAGATGTGTTGTCCTACTTCAATTCCTCACCTACAAGGCTGAAATATGGTGTGACGTAATTCCTATGGATGTAAGGCATATTATCTTTGGTAGACCTTGGCTTTATGATTTGGATGTCACCCTTCATTGGCGATCCAATTCTTATTCATTTGTGTTTGTAAGTAAGAAAACTGTGCTTAGTCCTTTGAAACCCAAGCCAATTGACATGAGCAAGAAGACAAAAGCACTAAAGGCAAAAGGCTTGAACATCATAAGCCTAAAGGCATTTGAAAGGGTAGCAGTTAAAGAATCCGTTGTGTTTGTCTTAGTTGCTAGGGAACTTCATGGAGAGACCCGTGAGGAATAACTTGAAGAAGTGAAGTCAGTGCCCAGAGCGACCCTACCAAACTTGCCGCACTATAGGATGAGCCCTGCAAAGCATGCTAAGTTGCAAAGGCAAGTAGAAGAAATACTTAAAAAGGGTTTTATTCGTGAAAGCATGAGTCCTTGTGTAGTCCCTACACTTTTAACTCCAAAGAAAGATGGAACTTGGAGGATGTGTGTTGATAGTGCCATCAACAAGATCACTACGAAATATCATTTTCCTATCCCTCGGTTAAATGACATGTTGGATATGGTGGCTGGAGCAACAATCTTCTCCAAGATAGACTTGAAAAGCGGCTATCATCAAATTAGGGTTCGTCCTGGTGATTAGTGGAAAACTGCCTTCAAGATGAAATATGGTTTATATGAGTGGATGGTCATGTCTTTTGGAGTGTCCAATGCTCCTAGTATCTTTATGAGAGTGATGACTCAAGTGTTCAAGCCTTTTATGGGGAAATTGTTGGTTGTGTACTTTGATGACATCCTCATCTATAGCAAATCAAGGGAGCAACACTTAGACCACCTAAATCAAGTTTGTACTACCCTAAGGAAGGAGAGTTTATATGGTAACCTCAAGAAGTGCTCTTTCTTTACTGATAAAGTCATCTTCCTAGGTTTCATAGTATCCTCTGAGGGAGTTTCTGCCGCCCCCCAAAAGGTTCAAGCGATTGTGGATTGGCTTGAGCCCAAAAATATCCATGAAATTTGAAGCTTTCACTGGCTTGCTTCCTTTTATCGCTGATTCATCAAAGGGTTTAGTACCATTATGTCCCCCATCACTAACTGCATGAAACAAAGGGAGTTTATTTGGATAAAAGCTACTACTAAGGCTTTCAATGAGGTAAAATAAAAGATGACTAAGGCACTTGTCATGCGTCTCCCTAATTTTACCAAGCCTTTTGAAGTGAAATGTGATGTCTTAGGTATTGGTATAGGAGGAGAACTTAGTCAAGAGCGCCATCTAATTGCTTATTTAAGTGAAAATTGAATAATGCTAAGCAAAAGTACTTCACATATGACAAAGAATTTATGCGATTATTTGGACTCTTTGGCATTGGCGCCCTTACCTGTTTTCTCGAGAATTTGTTATCTACTCTGATCTTGAAGTTTTGCGCTATCTCCATTCCCAAAAGAAGCTGAATTTTAGGCATGGTAGTTAGGTTGAATTTTGCAATGCTACTACTTTGTGGTGAAACATAAGGCAGGAGTTGAATAAGGCTGCTGATGCACTAAGTCGAAGGGTATCTTTGCTATCAGTCATGAATGTTAAGGTTACTGGGTTTGAACGACTTAAGGATGACTATGAGTCATGCCCAGATTTTGCAGAGCTCTACACTAGCCTAAGTAATGCCCCACGGCCAATCTTAGATGATTATACCCTTCAAGATGGTTACTTGTTCAAAGCCAACAAGTTATGTATCCCTCGGCCTTCAGTGAGAGATTTCCTAGTTTGGGAGATACATGCGGGAGGCCTTGTAGGTCATTTTGGCTGAGACAAAACAATTGAGGAAGTGGAACATCAATTCTATTGGCCTTGTCTTAAGAAGGGCGTTGCCAAGACAGATGGTCAGTGTCGTACATGTCAACTAGCCAAACATCGCAAGCAAAACACTAGCTTGTACACGCCTCTACCTGAGCTAGATCGCCCGTGGCAGGCTGTGAGTATGGAATTTCCGTTAGGTTTTCCTTGCACCTTTAGGAAGCATAATTCTATTCTAGTAGTTGTTGATTGCTTCTCTAAGATGGCTCATTTCCTCCCATGTTCTAAGACCTCTGATGATTCTAAGATTGCAAAGCTCTACTTTGTTGAGGTTGCTAAACTTTATGGTCTTCCCAAAACCATAATGTCTGATAGGGATGTTCACTTCATGAGTTATTTTTGGAAGACTTTATGGCATTTAGTAGGCACCAAATTGAAATTTTCCATGGCCTTTCATCCTCAAACTGATGGTTAAAATAAGGTTGTTAATCGTAGTCTAGGCAACCTACTTCGGTGTCTAGTGAGTGAAGTGTTGGAAAAATATATGTTTGTATCACATACAAAATATACACAGCGGAAAATTAACGAATCTACTTTATTTGTAATTGATAACATGTACCATGTAAGTTGTTAGGATATGTGCCCTTAAATCCTATTGTATGATGCTATGTATGATATTATGTATGACATTATGTGAGAAATGATGTATGACTTAATATTGTGTTTAATAAAGTTGTTTTATTCTTATCTAAAATAATGGTAACATGAATATTCGGACATTATCAAATAGTCCATGAGATGCATAGTATGTGATTTATGTGATTTAGTCACAGAAGATATAGATCACAAGTTCTTTGTAAACTCAGAATTTTGTTCGTAGTCGGTGATGAAATTGGGCATTTCATCTGCGAAGATTATAACAGATTAACTACGATGATTTGTCTTGATCATGGAAGTGGTGACTTCTAGTTAATATGTTGATATGTTTTAAGAGTTAAGACATATTGAACTGGACCATTGTGAGATTTATTATTCTCCTAACGACTGTCAATTGAATAATAAATCTCACGACTTGTATTCACATGAACTCTTAATCCTGAGAGAATAATGGACCTGATCATGAAATGTAGGTTGCTTTGATATATCAGGAGTGAGATCTAAAGTAACGGTCAAAACTTTAGTATGTTGGGCAGCCACATTTAGTGTTGATGGAGCATATATTCTCAAGATGGAATTCATAGTCTCTTAACGGAGATATAAAATATTCCCTTGAGATAAGTTTAATGGGTACAGTTATTCAGAGAGTTAGGCCTAACCACTTTAGTAAGACTAAAGTATATATTTATGAAATTGGATTTCATAAATATATGATGAATAACTTAAAAGGATTAAACCGGGTACTCAAGGATTAAGATGTAGTAATTTACAAAGTGGCAGTCTATATTCATGACTTTGTATTACTACGAATATTTTATGAGGGGTTGCATGTATAATAAAGTCTTGGGATATAATTTATTAATGAGGCCTAGAGTGCAATTATATTTATATAGTGGTATTAAATATAATTAATGGTAACTTTGGACTTGTCAAGAGTTGACAGAAAGCCCAAGGCCCATTGGAGCTAGTGTCTTATTTGTTCCCTTTTGGTCCCACTCCAAGCCACACACTAAAGCCCAATTGGGCAGGCCCAAAAGGCTAGCCCAATTAGATAATCAGTTATGTGGAGAGAAACATACAGAATTTTATATAGAATAAAATGGTTTGTATGCTTAATGAAAAAAATATAGAAGGAAGAGAGACACTCTTTCATACTCTCTCTAGAAAACATAGAACTGATTGAGAGACCACACATCTTGGGCATCAAGTGGAATTGGAGTGAAGATTGAAAGTCTTCCCGAGTACTTCTTCATTCGGTTTTGAATTTCACCGCATCAAGGTACACTCTCTTTTTCTTATATTCTAAAACCTACATAGTGCATGTTATCAATTGCGAATGAAATAGATCCGTTTATTTTCCGCTGCGTATGTTTTGTATGCGATGCAAACATGATGATTTCCTAACATAAGTTTCAAAATTCAAGATCAAGAAAGTGTACTTTGGTGCCGTGAAATTCAAAACAAAAGATTAATAGCACTTAGGAACACCTTTAATCTTCACTCCAATTCCACTTAATGCCCAAGAAGTGTGGTCTCTCAATCAATTTTCAATGAGAGAATAAGAATGTGTCTAACACACATACAAACCATTTCATTCCTTATATGATCTTAATGAAAACTTTTATGAAAAGCTTATGAAATTCTGTATATTTCTCTCCTTATATATAATTGATTATCTAATTGGGCTAGCCTTTTGGGCCATTCCAATTAGGTTCTAGTATGTGGCTTGGAGTAGGACCAAAATGGTACAAATAAGACTCTAGCTGCAATGGGCTTTGAGTTTTTCTGTCAAATCTTGACATGTCCAAAGTTACCATTATTTATATTCAATACCACTATATGAATATAACTGCACTCTAGGCCTTAGTAATAAATTATATTCCAAGACTTTATTATACATGTAACTCCTTCATTAAAATATTCGTAGTAATACAAAGTCATGAATATAGACTGCCACTTTGAAGATTACTACATCTTAATCCTTGAGTACCCGGTTTAATCCTTTATGTTATTCATCATATATTTCTGAAATCCAATTCCATAAATATATACTTTAGTAACTCCTTACTAAAGTGGTTGGGCCCAACACTCTGAATAACCAAAACCCATTAAACTTATCTCAAGGGAATATTTTATATCTCCGTTAAGAGATTATGAATTCCATCTTAAGAATATATGTTCCATTAACACTAAATGCGGTTGCCTAACATACTGAGGTTTTGATCGTGACTTATAGATCTCACTCTTGATATATCAAAGTAACCTACACCTCATGATCAGGCCCATTATTCTTTCAGGATTTAGAGTTGATGTAAATAGAAGTTGTGAGATTTATTATTCATTTGACAGTTGTTAGGAGAATAATAAATCTCACAGCTGTCTAGTTCAATATGTCTTAACTCTTAAAACATATCAACATACCAATTAGAAATCTCCATTTTCATGATCAAGACAAATCATCTTAACTGATATGTTATAGTCTTCGCAGATGAAATGCCCAATTTCATCACCAACTACGAACTAAAATTTTGACTTTACAAAGCACTTTTGATCTATATCTTCTGTGACTAATTCACGTAAATCACATACTATGCATCTCATAGACTAAGATAATGTCCCATTAGTTCATTTATAGATAGTCTCGTATAATTAAACAATTTAATTATTTATAACATGCCAATAAATTAGATTTTAGGGCATAAACCCCAACATGAAGCCAATCAGAATTGGGATTCAATTCTTCCTACAGCCCAACTTGCATACAATAGCTCTGTCAATAGGTCTATAGGCACCAGTCCAGTTGAGGTTGTGCATGGGTATACACCTAGGAAGTCTTCAGATCTTTTGCCCTTGTCCTCACATGTTTGAATTTCTGAATCTATTGAGGCATTTGCACGACATATTCACGATTTGCATAATGAGATTCTCAAAAAAATTAAGGTATGTAATTCTCAATATAAAATTCATGCTGATATTCATCGGCGTCATATAGAGTTTTAGGTCTGGGATTATGTCATGATTCAGATTTAACCTAAGCGGTTTCCCTTTGGGACTGTTAAGAAATTCAAGCTCGTAGTGCTGGACCATTCAAGGTATTGAAATGAATGGGCCCAAACGCATATGTCATTGACCTTCCTTATGATTATGGCATTAGCTCCTCTTTTAATATAGAGGATCTAGTTGCTTATAAAAGCCCTACAGTTATTCCTGATATCCCTTTTGATGAGCCTTTGCTTGATCCTATTGATGCCCCGATCCCTACCCCTTTACCCTTAAATCTGCCCTATGCACATAAAGAATCTATTGATGCTATTTTAGATGAATAGATTGTTTCTTCCAGGGATGGAGGAGTTCACCATTTCCTAGTTCAATGGCGAGGGCAACGAGATTCTGATTACACATGGATTGCTCGAGATGAACTACATCGACTGGATCCTGACTTGTTTGAGTACTATCAAAGTTCTTTAGATTTTCACTCGACGGGGTTGAGTTCCTTTCCCCCAAGGGGAGTTGGTGAGGACACAAGGTACAAGTCCCCAATTATATGCATGTATGGTAGGAAGAGAAAAAGGAAGACAGCCCAACCTGTGGCCTTAAGGATGGAATCTGTTAGTAATTGGGCTTGAGATTAAGCAAGCTCGAGCATTTAATAATTAGGGTTTCTTTATGCATTTTATTGTCAGCTATTTAAGCACTTTTTCTGATTATTGTAAGACAATTTTGAGAATTATAAAATTATTATGTTTCTTTTACACTAGTGCCGACTTTTCTGATTATTGTAAGACAGTTTTGAGAATTATAAAATTATTGTGTTTCTTTTACACTGGTGCCAACTCCAGTTTGCTTGGTTATAAAATTATTGTGTTTCTTTTACATTAGTGCCGAATCCAGTTTTGTTGGTGCTGACTCCAAGCAACCTTTAGGTACTGACTCCTAGGGTTTAGTCTTGATCCTATTGTTGTTTATTTGTTCCTTTGAAAATAGTGTGGTTGTCCTACGTCGGAGATAGAGACCAACGTTACCCTAAGGCAAGAGCCTCATTAGAACAAGTAGAGATGGAGATGAAAGACAAGTACCACCTGAAGAAGTTTAAGGCAAGAGCCCTAGATGGACACCACAGATATGTATCCTTTTAATTTTGTAAGAGCCCCCTTGTTTGTTTAGTTAATGGTTGCTGCAGTTGGCCTTGTTTATTTTTTTAAAGTGATTCTAGAATAGTGAGTCACTCGTCTTTTGCTTGCAATTGGCAAAATAGGTTCTAAAATAGTGAACTTGTCATTGCTCATTTCCCAAGCAACAAAGGTGGGAATTCAAACATACGAATCCCACGCAACTCTTCGGTGTTACACCCCGCCCTATATATGCGTGATGTGTGTCGTGTACGTGGATTGGGCTCAAGTTGTACGTCAAAACAAAATTTTTTGTCTCTTATTCTTTTGATTCTGTTAGTGGAGGTCACAAATCAAAAGAGAGGCATTTGTAGACACTGCATTTTGTAACCCTTACGACTTCAGCCCTCGTTCCCCAATGATGCTAGAATTCTAAGACCCAAGGTTGATTTAGGGTCCAATCAGATGTTAAATTGACTTGAGAAATGTTAAATTGAAAAAAATAGCCTTTGATGAGAAAATATATCTATTTTTTGAAAATTAAAGCCAAGGAAGCCCTCGGTATGCGAATCAACCTGTGCGCGAGCCATGATGCATGCGCACGTAAGCCTGAGCCTGTGCACCCATGTAGGGTTCCAAAACTATTTTAGACAAGTTTTTTGCATTAAAGATTAAGGTGTGGAATAAATCCCACATCATCTTGGAGCCGGTTCAAACCTTTTTTTTTTTTCACAATATAAATAGCCATACATGGTACCTTTTCAAAGCACTTACAAATCCTGAAGGAAAACACTAAGATTCACTAAAAATAATGAATCAAAGAGGGAGTTTTTCACAAAACATCCTCAAGTTAATTTTCTTTTGATTGGGTCCTTTTCTGGCCTTAATGTTTGAGTTTAATGTTACTAATCACTTTTCTATTGATTGTGAATAGATTTGACCAAGGGGAACTTTCAAAAATCAAGCTTTCAGAGCTTTTGTTTTGAGGTATTAAGTTCTAAACTCTTTTTTCTTTTTTCTCTTTTTGTTTTAATCTTATTGTTTATCTTGTTCCTTTGCTTGTTTTGCGTTTTAATATGTTTATGTAGTTTAGGTTTTTGTAGTTTTCATGTTTTAAAGCATGTTAGGATGTTAAATTTTTTGTTTTGAAGTCCTGCTCTGTATTTTGTGTTGCTATGTTCTTGGCAAGGGTTTCTGTGGCTGAACCCACGTGCATATAATCCTGCCTGGGCATGCAGGCTAGATTATACTCATGTAGGCTTGTTCATGCATGCATATGATCCTACCTAGAATCGCTAACCTTAGTTTTCTGATTCTATTTCTTATTTCCTTCCATAAATATGCTTTTGTTTTGATCCTTCTTTGTATGTGTGAGTCTCTATTTCATTGTTTATTTGTTAGTTTGTTTGCCTTTCACATTTAAATTAGGGTTTATCTTGTGTTTTCTTGTTTTGATGCCATGAACTTGCTTTCATATGTTAATGCATTAATTCCATAGGTGCTGAGATGCAGCAAGGTAAGTAAGGTAAGTCATGCATTCATATGTACACGCATTTTGTTTGTGACATAATCTTGTTTAGGGTTAATGAACACGATATGGTGGTTTGAATAAGCATGTTTTTGTTCTTAATATTTTCCAATGATCTCTTGATAATACCATGATTATTTCTTGCCTATGTTAGGCCTTGATTTATTGTTTATATGTTTCTGCATTGGATATGATACGTTTACATGATAATAGATGCATGCTAGAGTTGATATAAGATGCCATGTATGCTAGGTTTGGGTTGTGATATGCCATGATATATGTATGCTTAGGCCTGGGTTGTGGTATGCCATGATAGATGTATGATTAGGTTTCTGGGAATATTGATACCATGTTGTATGCTTAGATATATGCTAGTGTGTGTGTGAGTTAGAATGCAATATTGAGTATGCCTTTGACAGGATTAAGACATAAGACACAATGAGAGGAAGCCAACCCTAGGGTTGGGCGGTTTTGGGTGCCTAATACCTTACCAAAACCATACGTAAACCCCAAACCCATATCTTCAGTAGTAAGATCAAAAAGGTCCTTCCTCAAGAAGACGCTATATATATGGTTCCTAGACCATTGTAAAAATTAGGTGGCAACTCCCCGTTGTGTCCATATGTAGTATTTGTAATTTGTAAGATACATGGAAGTATGACAGATATGGTGGTTAAAGACAGTAAAGATATGAGATTATAGATACTAGAGAAGTTATAGTGATGACTTGTATTGCTTTCCAAGAGGAAAGATTTTGTTTGAGAAGAGGTTTTGTAAGAGAAGTGAAGAAGGAGATATGTTTAGAGGATATAGGGAACAAGATTGATGTATTTTATGAATATAGAGAGTGAGAGAATGAGCCTAAGAAGAGTAATGGTGTTGTATTTGTTGGGAAATCATCATGTTTGCATCGAATACAAAACATACGCAGCGGAAAATAAACGGATCTACTTCATTCGCAATCGATAACATGCACTATGTAAGTTTCAGAATATAAGAACAAGAGAGTGTACCTTGATGCGGTGAATTTCAAAACCGAATGAAGAAGTACTCGGGAATACTTTCAATCTTCACTCCAATTCCACTCGATGCCCAAGATGTGTGGTCTCTCAATCAGTTCTATGTATCTAGAGAGAATATGAAAGAGTGTCTCTCTTCCTTATTTCATGTCATTACACATATCAAACATACAAACCATTTTATTCTATATAAAATTCTGTATGTTTCTCTCCACATAACTGATTATCTAATTGGGCTAGCCTTTTGGGCCTTCCCAATTGGGCTTTAGTGTGTGGCTTGGAGTGGGACCAAAAGGGAACAAATAAGACACTAGCTCCAATAGGCCTTGGGCTTTTCTGTCAACTCTTGACAAGTCCAAAGTTACCATTAATTATATTTAATACCACTATATAAATATAATTGCACTCTAGGCCTCATTAATAAATTATATCCCAAGACTTTATTATACATGCAACCCCTTCATAAAATATTCGTAGTAATACAAAGTCATGAATATAGACTGCCACTTTGTAAATTACTACATCTTAATCCTTGAGTACCCGGTTTAATCCTTATAAGTTATTCACCATATATTTATGAAATCCAATTTCATAAATATATACTTTAGTCTTACTAAAGTGGTTAGGCCTAACTCTCTGAATAACTGTACCCATTAAACTTATCTCAAGGGAATATTTTGTATCTCCGTTAAGAGACTATGAATTCCATCTTGAGAATATATGTTCCATCAACACTAAATGTGGCTACCCAACATACTGAGGTTTTGACCGTTACTTTAGATCTCACTCCTGATATATCAAAGCAACCTACATTTCATGATCAAGTCCATTATTCTCTCAGGATTAAGAGTTCATGTGAATATAAGTCGTGAGATTTATTATTCAATTGACAGTCGTTAGGAGAATAATAAATCTCACAGCGGTCCAGTTCAATATGTCTTAACTCTTAAAACATATCAACATATTAACTAGAAGTCACCACTTCCATGATCAAGACAAATCATCGTAGTTAATATGTTATAGTCTTCGCAGATGAAATGCCCAATTTCATCACCGACTACGAACCAAAATTCTGAGTTTACAAAGAACTTGTGATCTATATCTTCTGTGACTAAATCACATAAATCACATACTATGCATCTCATGGACTATTTGATAATGTCCGAATATTCATGTTACCATTATTTTAGATAAGAATCAAACAACTTTATTAAACATAATATTAAGTCATACATCATTTCTCAAATAATGTCATACATAATATTATACATAGCATCATACAATAGGATTTAAGGGCACATATCCTAACAGTATTTTGTTAGCAATGTTGGTGAGGTTTTCTACTTGAGGATGGATAAAGGCTTATGAGTAGTGATATAAGGGGCATTTATGAGCTAAAGGCTGAAGAGTTTAGTTTCTAATTTGGAAATTAAGAACTCAGAAGCTCAGAACCTCATCAAGAGCTTAAGAAGATAATTAGAGGGAGAGGGAAAATAGAGAAGTTTATGAGAGAGCTGTTCTTTTCTATTGGTGTGTCTTCAGGTGTTGATGAAGGGCTCTATTTCTAGCTGAGTTTAAGGGGGTGTTTAGCAAAGAATCTCAACAAAAATCTGTCCCAATTTGCAACAAATCTTCAGAAAATCCATCCTAGGATTTGGCCGAAAATGGTATGTTCAGCTTTTAAGATGTTCTTGCTGTTTTGGGTAATAGCAGCTAAAGGAAATACCAATAGAAAAGGAAAGGATTTTAGCAAGAAAAAGATAGTTTTTTTGGTTGGTTTTGGTTTTTAGCCAAATAGTGAAAATCTATAATTTCGAGGCTGTTGGGTCAGCTGTCACAACTGTTCTGAAAAGCTATCCCAGCAGTCAGAAAAAGCTGTCACAACTGTCATAAGACAGCTGTTGCTTGGAGCTGAAGTAGATGAGGTCAGCTAGATGATATCAGGCTGCTAGAAAGAATATTCAGAATTTATTCATGGATTTGACTAAAAATGGTAAGATTTCATTTAAGGATATCTTGCTATTTTAGGTATAGCAGTTGGCTGCTAGGATTGAGCATTAAATGGCTAGTGATGTCACTGTCAGCTAGGTGTCAAGTGCTGAACACATTACTGGTGTTTTGCTAGAAAGGTTTCCTCTTTTGGGTATTTATATTTTTAGTCCATGATCCTATTATAATACATCTTTAGTAAGCAATAGAATGATTGATTGATAGTTAATAAAGCTTTAAAGATCTAGTTAAGGTCTCATTCTGTTGTGACTTAATTTTGGTTAGCAAGAAGAGCATTTAATGTTTTGCTTTGGTAGCTGGTAGGGGAATATTTGGTCAAATTATGGAAAATGGCAGTTGGGTATTAAATATATATGAATATTTTATATTTAAAGATTAAAAATCCAATCAGATTTAGCCATGTGTTTGAGTTGGATTTCAGCTGAAAATTGTAATATAATTTATGTAGAATAATATGATTAGGTTTCCAAATTTGTATAGGAATAGCTAGAGATTGAATGAATAGTTATTTTTTCAGCATTTAGATGGCTGGAGATATTGAGTATTAAGTTTTAGTCAAAGAGCAATAGGGAGTTTTACCATTTTAAGTGTTTATGTGATAAGAGAGGCTTTCCATTTGTTACCCGTTACATACTGACTCGTTAGAGTTCAGGGAATTGGAGAAGGCACACCAAGCAATATGTTTCTTTTATCAACTTTAAATTGCTGGAGCTTTATTGAACATACCTTTTGGCCCTCTAAACCACGAATCCCAAAGTTTCCCCAAAGAGGCTCATGAGCTTATATCATAAGATGAAGATGAGTTGAAATACCTTGGGTTTTGTTGTCATTTTGTGTACATATAGGCTTTTGTTGGAGAAGCCGCTTTCCATGAATATGAGAGAGGTAATATAAGCAGTGAGCTTTGATTCATTGCTTGAGCCCGATCCATATGTTGATGTTGATGATATCGTGGGTTATGATCCTAATTGATGAAGAGGAAATGTGGACCATGAATCCATCTCTTAAAGTAAGGATCTTGTGGGCCATGTGAACCCAATCCATGTAGTTGGTTAATATATAAGCTTATTTTGAGCTTTAAAGGAGGTTTATCCAAAATTCAATAATATGTTGATGTGGCATGGGCTGCCAATGAAGTAATGCCATGCGGGGTGAAAAAAGAATCCTCAACATAATGTTAGTTTTGTGATTTTTCTTGGGTTTTCCTACCAATTGATTAATTTCAGTTGAATCTTTGAATTGAACAGTGGGAGCTATCCTCAATTCATAAGCTTATTATTGTACAATCTTTTTGTATTTTAGATTGAGCCAATCAATTGAGAAGTGCATTGAAAATGGATATATATATATATATATATATTCCTAAAAAAAGGAGCCCAAATTTTTGGGAGGTGATTCTTGCTATTGACACGAGTGATAGGCCAAGAATGTATTGACTTCTTGTGATGAATTAACCAATTAATTAGTCAAGTTGATTAATTAATCAGATTAACATACAATATGCGTGACAGCACAAACCAATTACCAACTAGGTAAATATGTAGTAGAAAATAAATTGACATGGTGATTTGTTTAAGAATGGAGAAAACCTACAAGGCAAAAACCTCACCGGGTGATTTTATGGTCACCACTCCCGAGGATCTACTATTATCACAACAAGCAATTACAAGTAAAGGAATCTCAGTACCTTAAATCAACCTACAGTTGAACCCTTACCCTAATACTCAATTGGACTTATTTTATAGTGACAATTTCTCCTTTTAATGCACGGTTCCCAGTATGTGACTAGCCAATAGATATGCGAATCCCAGTACGTGACTTAATCACCAATTTGAGAAGGATGTTGGCTACAAAGTTCTTCAGTTCATCAACACATTGAAGATCACGAAGCTCCTTAGTCACAAAACCCAACGGCGTAGAAACGTAGCAGCTTCTTCAAGAGAAAGATGAACTAGGGCAAATTCTGTTTCTAGTCACAATTTGCATGAACAAAACTTTGCTTCACACTCGCACAATTGTGCAACCAGTGACGACCCTTAAGACAATCCTTATATATGTTTAGGGTTGTGAGAAAAGAAAGCCCAAAAATCTATACATGGATTGGAATGAAATCAAATCTGAAAAAGTGATTTTCATAAGTCTTGATAGATACCCTATCTATTGAGCAATTGTCGAGCCTCGGGCTGAAATAGCTTTTTAAACCTTGATAGATACTAGCTGTCGAGCTAGCTGTCAAGCTTTAAAATCCAGCATTTCTTCACTTGAAACTTGTGCAGACTTGCATGGCTTTAACACTTGAACTTGAAATCTCATTCCTTGAAGCATTAAACACATCCTAAATCTACACAATTACAAGTGAAGTGCGTTTTGTTAAAGGATTAGCCAATTCTATAATGACATATGTTCCTAACATGATTTACATATATCCTAATAACAAGTTTGATTTTTTTGGAGGACTTTATTTTTTCTACACTTAAACTAGCCTTCCTCCCATTAATTGTTATTTATGGTTCTTGGTTGAATATAGCACTTTGAAATTTAAACTAGTCAAACTACACAAATTTGAATGGTGGACAACATTGAATATTGTCTATTTTAAGGAGGGATATATTATGACAAAATTAAGTCGTAGAAAAGGGATAGCATGTTTTGTAAAATTATTGTGTTTAGTTTTTGAGTTTGGAAATTTTGTTCTTAAAAATAATCCTTGGTAGGCTTATATGGAGCACATAGCCCAAGGGCAGGGTTCACAATATTGCATTGATGTTGCCAAAGCCTTGAAGCCCAATTTTCCATGTAAATGTAGATGATATAGAGGCAGTTGTTTCATGTTTGTGAGCTTGCAACTGAGTGGCATTGAACTTTCCACTGAGATGTGGTTGATTTTGTTTACACACAATTGTTATTTGATAAATACTGTTTGTTACAAGATTCTTCTCTTTTTATTGGTCATTGTATTCTCTTGATATCTATTCTCTTTAGCTCTTATATTTTAACTTTTATTGTGGTCGTGTAGCGTTTACTTATTAGCATTTGGATGATAGAGGAAGCTTTCAATAAATATTTTTCATTCTTTTACCATTTTTACAATAATTTTTTTGGAGTAGATTAATTTAATGTTGGATTTCATTTTAAAATAATTTTAGTTGACTTTTATTAAACTATTCCATGCATCGCACGGGTTAGCGACTAGTATATAAATATTCTAACGCATTGCGTGGGTCTGAGGCTATTAATAATAAGAAGAAGAAGTAGAAGAAAAAAAAATCTGGAACCATGCACATAGACTTTAAAGTACCACATATTACCAAAACTATATTATACCAAAAGAAAAATCTCTTTAAATGTGTACTACAACCATACATATGAAAAGATGAAATGGCTAAGGACACCTCTATCTTGCCGAATACCACAACGAAAAACAAAACTAATTTAAGAAGCAGTTCAAAACCTGAATGATGAATTTATCTACACCCTTAGTGAATAAAATGTAGACGAGTAAAAGCAAAAAAGCAGATTTAAAATAAATATATAATAAAGAAAAAGACAAACCTTGCAAAGTGATAAAGGAAATGAAATTCTATACACATAATCTCACAAAATAAGAATTAACCCAATACTATATTTTGAAGCTTAGACCAATGCTATATTAAATAAGCTATATGATATGTGGGTGAGCCTCTGCATACAGAAACAAATCAACCCTGCTTTCTTTAACGCCAAAGCTAGAAAAAGAGCTTCTCACCCACACTTGCAAGTCTTGCTCTTTACCATTTCTCTGTCTCACAATTCTGTCATTTTCTCAATTATCCCTTCAACTTTCTAATGTTGGGGTTTATGCCCTAAAATCCAATTTATTGGCATGTCATAAATAATTAAATTGTTTAATTATATGAGACTATCTATAAATGAACTAATGGGATATCATCTTAGTCCATGAGATGCATCATATGTGATTTATGTGAAAAGTCACAGAAGATACAAATCACAAGTTCTTTGTAAACTCATAATTTTAGTTTGTAGTCGGTGATGAAATTGGGCATTTCAATTGCGAAGACTATAACATATCAACTAAGATGATTTGTCTTGATCAAGGAAGTGGAGACTTCTAGTTGATATGTTGATATGTTTTAAGAGTTAAGAAATATTGAACTAGATCGCTGTGAGATTTATTATCCTTCTAACGACTGTCAAATGAATAATAAATCTTACGACCTCTATATACATCAACTCTAAATCCTGAGAGAATAATGAACCTAATCATGAGGTGTAGGTTACTT